>CAWUFW010010695.1:0-673768 GCA_963921515.1 Calotriton arnoldi
TAAGCTACTGTATTAGTTAGAACGCATGGTCATTTACCATACATACCTTTACAACACAATTTGTTGTAAAGGCATGCGTGGTAAATGACCATGCGTTCTAAAAAATGCGTAGTAATGACTTCGTGATGTACAACGCATGCGTGGTAATGCATGCGTTGTAATGGTATCGCAAAGTAAAAAAGTCATTGTAACGGCTGTTTACCGATCGAAGCTGGCCCCTGTTCTTCAGTGAGATGTTTATTTGATTAATTAGGAGAAAGGAATGTGTTTTTTACCGAAAAGTGCATTTCCGGCTGTTGTATTGTGAAAGTGTCCGCGTGGCCTGGTTTCACTTCCGGTGAGAGAGTGGAAGAGTCTGTTTGGATCTAAAGGAGTTCTGTTGTTGGACGGGGCCGGCGCGATATGTCATCAGAAAACATAGCTAATGGAAAGCGTCCTCCCTGAAGTGTGGAGCAGTGCCATGAGAGGTCAACGAGTGTGCGTCCCACCACAGTATGACCGTACCGCGTGACCGATGTGCCACCTCCAGGGTACGGGAGTCAGAAGCGGCATCGCAGGTCCTCTTGAAGACCGTTGTAGCACTAATTCTACATTTTGGTACTAGGGCATTTTAACTTCGTTGTTCCTGCCAGATACAAAGAGAAGATCCTGTGTTATTCAGTGCCCTCGTTACCTTTTTTGTGGGTTGTGGTGCTTGTCACTTCGCTGCCCCGCCGGTACACACAACTGGGCACCCCACCTCGTGTGCCATCTGCAGGGCCTCTGCCCTCGGATCACTGGTTTCGGTTTCTGGAGTGGCAACATAAACAGTTGCTCCCAAAGGACTAGCCTGAACACTTAGGTGAATATCCCCTGCACCAGCATTCCACGGAAATTCTTTCCTAGCTCTCCCACGTCAACGAGGACGTCATAATAGCACGGCTCCGCTCGCGACACCGTATGACGTCATCGGAGCCATAAGAGAACCTCGTCGGCGTGCTGACGTCAGTTCCACCCGATTTTTCCGTGTCACAGAGGCAAACAGGGGACCGAGACATTTTCACATGTATACATAGTATAATAAATATATATATATTCACTGAAAAAACCATA
Source organism: Calotriton arnoldi (assembly GCA_963921515.1). Classification (NCBI taxonomy): domain Eukaryota; kingdom Metazoa; phylum Chordata; class Amphibia; order Caudata; family Salamandridae; genus Calotriton; species Calotriton arnoldi. The sequence continues at coordinate 1,093 of CAWUFW010010695.1, forward strand.
GGTTTCAGGCACGTTATAGTTAGAAATGAGCATTTAAAAAACCTTAGAAATTCACTGAAAAAACCATAGGTTTCAGGCATGTTATAGTTAGAAATGAGCATTTAAAAAACCTTAGAAATTCACTGAAAAAAACCATAGGTTTCAGGGGCGTTATAGTTAGTTGGACATTTCACTCGTACAAAACCATAGAAATTCCCCCATTATAGTTAGCTCAGCTAACTATAACTTCATGCACCCGCAATGCACTGCTGATGACGTCACATATTACATCACTCATGACATGGTCAGTGACATCACTCATGACATCACTGATGACATCTCAAATGACATCACTGATGACATCACTGATGACATCATCCAGTGAATGAGTTTTTCTGAAAATTAAATATGTTTTTATATATGTATATCTCAAGGTCGATGGAAGAATAAATGGGTATATAAGTGTCTAAATGGATGATTTTGTTTTGTAAAATTGATTGTATAACTGACTAAGTGTATCTTAGTGAATACATGGGTTGGTGAGTAATGTTTAAATATGAAAATATCTGTATCAGTCTCTCACTTTGTGTATAAGTGGCTGCATGGGTTGGTGAGTAGCTACATGAGTGTCTATATGGGTTATTAGTTGGTTTTTGAGTATCAGTATGAGTGTCTGAATGTCTGTATGGTTCGGTGGGGGTATTACTTAGTGCATAGATGCATGAATGAGTGACTCACTGTTTGTATGTGTTGAAGACAGCATGTGTGCAGGACTGTATAGGTGGATGAGTTTGTGTATGGGTGTGTTAGTGAGTGAATGACTGTCTCAATAGTGTCTTTATGAGTAACTACATATGTTTTAAACTAGTATATGTGAGTATTGGTGTATATAAGTGAGTATATGTGAGAGTGAGAGATTGGAAGAGTTCCTGTACAAATAAGTAGGTGTTTCTATAAGTGATTGTTTAAGAGAGTAAGTATGTGTAAGTTTCTGTAGAAGTAAGTGTGGTAGTGTGTGTATAACTGTATATGCAAGTAAATGGATGTTTGATACTTTGTTTGCATGTGTGACTATGTGTGTGAGTAACTCTATGGATGAGTGGCGGTGTGTAACAGGATGTATAGGTGTATGAGTACATATGATGAGTGAGTACATGTATGAGTGACTGTATAGGGACTGTTGGTGAATGAGTGGATGTGTGTGTAGATCTTGGAATTACTGAATAGGTGTGTTGTAACTGGTATTGGTATGTCCATTGTTTTGAAAATGTTAGTTTGTATTTTTGAGTGTGTGTATCAAAGGTTATATTAGGGTGAGAGGAGGTCTGCCACTCTATCACAAGGATGATGTCATCAGTGATGTCATCAGTGATGTCATTTGAGATGTCATCAGTGATGTCATGAGTGATGTCACTGACCATGTCATGAGTGATGTAATATGTGACGTCATCAGCAGTGCATTGCGGGCGCGCGAGTTATAGTTAGCTGAACTAACTATAACGGGGGAATTTCTATGGTTTTGTACGAGTGAAATGTCCAACTAACTATAATGCCCCTGAAACCTATGGTTTTTTCAGTGAATATATATATATAGAGAGAGAGAGATGAAACAATATAGATATTACCTACTGCCAGTCACCAGTAGGTAGTTATACTTAGGACCTTGTTTCTATTCAAAAAGCGTTTTTTCTTTTGCCAATATCTTTGGCGTCGTTTGACGAATCTTCGCGTAATTTTCAAAACGAATGGTTTGCTCAGGTCAGCTCAGGTCTTGAAAGTTTTGGGGTGATTCATCAAGTGGGGGTCGAGAAAAAAGGGGGGTCCCAAAACACGTTTTCCCCATGTTAATTTCCATAGGAGCTTTTGACAAAGCCACAGCCAGAACTGCTGAACGGAATTACACCAAATTTGGCAAAAAGGTAGGTCTTGGTTCAGAAAGCATGCTTTTTTTAAATGGTGTAAATCAGTTCAGTAGTTGCTGAGAAATTCAAAAAATAAAAATATCGATATCTGAGGGCCGAGGAGGATTTGCGAACCGTCCAGAGCACGAGCTTCATTCTGATTGGCTGCCAACACTCCAAACCAGGAAGTGTTGGCAGCCATCTTGTGACTCGGTTAAATAAAGGATAAAAACAAGAAAAATGGGCAGGGTAGAAACACCCTGACCCCCTAGGCCTGCTCAGAAGGTCCCACAAGGACCCCCAGAGCCAAAAAAAGCAGTTTTTTAAAGAAAATCGGCAGAATTTGCGCTGGTTGCGGGAATCTGGCCCAATTTTTAAAAAACAAAGTGCAGACTCCGGCGCGGACTCCTGTGCTTCATTTCTTTAAGCTCCCAGGTGGGCAAGGTCCCGGGGACAATGTCCACCCCCGCCGCCCCAGGGACTGCCACCTCCCCGGGGCTTATTTATAAAAAACATGCGTGGGGGGGCTCCTTCTCTATGGCCCTGGGGCCCGCCACCCCCCATGGCCGGCTCCTGCAATGTCCTGGGGTGCCCTGGGGAAACCTGCTCTCGCTTCCAAGAAGCAAAGCAGAATTGCTATTGGACAATGGGAGCTGCATGTTAGCAGCTCCCCTTGTCCAAAAGCAATTCCGGCTCCCGCAGGAGGCGGGGAACCAGCTGGGACCGCGGGGGCATTGGGGATCCTCCCGCGGTCCCCAACATAAGGCCAGGCCCTGGGGGATGGGGTCCCTGGGGCCAATAGTGGCCCAGGGAAAGGAGGCCACGCGGCACAATGTGGCTAAAAATGGCGGCAGTTTCTAACTCAGCGTCTGCGTATGTCCAGGGTCAACAGCGCTTTAAGACCATAAGAACACACTACCCACTAGAACCAGGGCACAAGACCTAAAAAAAGAAGTGGGGGGACGCTGATGTCACGACAGGAAGTGACGTCACGAAAGGTGGCTTGCACCATCAGACTCATTGCCTCCCCTCGCTCACCCCTTAGATACGATTGCATCAGAGAAGTCAGCACGTGAGCAGCGTTCTGAATGAGCTCCGATCTCGCCCCAGAGAGGCCAAAGAGTGAATGTGTGGCTCCATTTGCTCCAGTTATCGAGCTCCCGGTAAAATAAGTGGGGGGACGCCGTCCACCCGTGTGGTACCCCGACTCCAGCCCTGGCTAGAACCTCTCCGCTTGTGGAACCTATGCTTCTGAGAAAACACATACTATTAGGGGCATATTATCAAGAACGGCGTTAAAATTTATCGCCGGTTTAGCGGCAGAAAACTGCCGCTAAAGCGGCGATAATGGGCTTGATAATATGCCCTTGAAAATCCAATAGAAGTCCATGTTCTGGTGTGAACATGGGCTTCTGTTGAATTCTCAGAACATATTATCAAGCCCATTATTGCCGCTTTAGCGGCAGTTTTCTGCCGCTAAACCAGCGATAATTTTAACGCTCTTCTTGATAATATGCCCCATACTATTATTCCTTACATAATACATGTGTTTAGGAAAAGTGGCAGGCGCATTATACAATGGTTTCTTAATGTTGCCATTGAAATCAGTCATAAGGGAGGATTGGAGGTACAATTTCAGGTTTCCATGGTAATGACCACCCAATTCTATGGGAATGTATGCCAGAGGTGCTCCGCTCTGTAAAGCAGAATACGGTTGTGGGATAAAAGCAGGACAAGTTCCTTTTCAATTTTATAGATTTCTATGTTTAAATAATAGTAAATAAACATGAGTGAAACATTGTACTAGACAATCAGGCAGTTTAGTTTGACACTCTTAAGATCAAATAGTCTGACTTACTTTTTTTATGTGAGGTTTCCTGCTAAGCAAGTTCTCTATTCTGATTTTGTCGATTCCCCCTCCTGATAGAGTCTTATACATCACCCCCTCTTGAATAATATACTTCCTACCGAACGTGCACCCCATAGTACTTGGCACTAATATAGGGTGACCAGATGTGGCGACCCCATAACTGGGACATTTCGCAAAAATAGAGGAAGGACTACAATTTTACATCAACGAAGTGGCAGAGAATGACAGCCCTCAGCAGCCCAGAAGAGGCAATGAGAAGATATATAAAATGTAATTTTTAAAACCGGCATCATATCTGTCAATTAAATTGCTTACTTATAACAGATGCTACCTAGCCCTGCTTTGGAACACCTAAAAAGTGCCTCTCACTGTTTTCAGTGGACCCCTCTAAAAACCGGGGCATGAGCCAAATTTGTCGAAATCTGCCGGGACAGCTGTTGAAAAACAGGGACTGTCCCGGCAAATCCGGAACGTCTAGTCCGTCTACACTAGTAAAATTACCCTATAAACCAAATACTAGTCAGGCCTGTACAAAACAGCCCTAAATAATTATAAACGCTCAGCTTTAACCACGTTAAAGGCTCCGCACGTGACTGAGTCATCTGGAAAAAAGATTGCATGCTGCATGCAGACCTTTCATCCCTCGAATAGCTGATTTGTCTGATCACTTCTATTTTTTTAACCATCTTTATTGAGTTTTGTAGTAGCACCATGAAGTCGTATATCAAATGTGCTGATTAGCTGAGCACATCAATGCTTGGTGACCCCACCATGGTCCCTGTTGCTACATTGTGTTACCTCAGGTCTAACAGGAGTTATTGGTTCAATAAATTAAAACCTGGAACATATTAAACAATAAGCCAGGGCAGTTACAGTTTGGAGCAAAGGGATATAGATAGATATTTTCTTATTGCGCAATTAATTAAAATCATTGTAATCGAGCCATAAGGAATTTAAGATGAGGCACTAGTCACCCCCATAATATGTCTGCTCACTGTGATTGCCCACACCAGTTCTTGAAAATATGCACTTCAGAGCTCCTCTGCAGCACCTCCCCTGCCATTGGTGCAGTTTAGTGTAGGGAAAGTAGGGAATGGGGAGACATTCTCCCGGAGCATGGTATCTTTTAACAACTAGGTAGCTACCTCATTCTCTCATGCAGGGAGGTCTGCCTGGAACACCTGCACCTGGTCCAGAAATGTATCCCTCTCTGCTGCTATGGGGGTATAGCGCAGCCTTTGGGTCTCCCCTCGCCTTACTGTAACCGATTTAGCCCTGCCACACTTGAGTTCTGCTGCGCATCAGTGTCTCAACCCAGGTAGCATGACAACTTTCCAGTGCATGACGATCGACCCATGAACCATGAGCAGCGTTAGATCTAAGAAACAATTTGCGGCGCTCCCTGCTTTCCTACACCTAAACAGTCCCAATACTCCACCCACCATGGTGTAGCGGTCATTGTGCTCTGTGATGCCAGCCAATGCATCAATGACTTCACGCCACAAGTCAGCTGCCACGGGGCAATCCCTCAACATATGTGCCATATCGGCATCTGGTTCTCAGCATTGTGGGTAATTCCAGGCAGATCCAAATATTCTGTGCAACCTTGATGGGGTGAGGTAGGCCATGTGTAGGATGTTATGTTGGATGTATTGAAACTTGGCATTGTAGGAAACTTTACACAGGTACTGCAGTACCCTATGCCATTCCTTCTGAGACAAGTTCCAGCCTATCTCCCATTCCCAGCTCCTACTGGTAGACAAGAGGGGGCCTGTGTAGTATGACAAGGCTTCTGTGAGCCAGGTTATCAGTTGGCGGCCCTCACCTATGGTGTGCAACGTGTGGACCAATGGGTGCTGATCCGTTTGGTGTCAACAATCCGCCACAATCGGCCCATCTCTGCCAGCATTTGGCTGTAGGCCAAGAAGTGGCCGGCCGGGAGATTGCAGTCAGTTTGTAGTTGGTCTAACGGGATAAGCATGCCATTTTTGTAAAGAGTGCCCAGGGTTCCCACTCCGGCTGCTTCCCATGTCATCAGCCCTCCCTCCCGACAAGATCCCTGAATGGTCTAATGGATCTGATCTGGATCCTGGGGGAGTATTGGGGCATAGCTGGTATTAGTAACAGACTTCTGTGGAAGCTGTTGTGTGCTACGGATAGTAGGTTGTTGGCCTCCTTTGGGATCCCTCCGCGTGGTAGAAAGGCCTCTTGTACCACCCCCTGCACGAGCTTCACAGAGGGCATGTCCAGTTCATCTGATTGTTGCTCCACCAGCCAGCGGGCAGGCCATTGCAGTTTCGCCTCTATATAATAATGTTCGAAATTAGGGGCCCGTGGTCCCCCTTCTCAACTGGTAGCTGCATCTTATACAGAGCAACCCGGTGCCTGCCCTTATTCCAGAGGAAACCCCCCCAGCTTGGCATGTAGGGTATGAAATGTGCTCCGGGGCATGCCCACTGGGAGGTTATGAAAGAAATATAGCAGGTGCAGAATTATCATCATTTTGAACAGTGACACTCTACCCCGTACTGTAAGTGGGAGTGTGCACCAAAACGCCATTTGGGGTTAAAGAGAGGTGAAGGCCCTCCTAAGGTTGCCATCTGTGAGCTCCTTGGTAGTGTGGTAGATATTTTTGCCAAGGTACCAGAAGGTGTGCTGTTCCCAGCGGAGTAGGTGCGTGTCCACCATTAATTGCTACGATGGGCACTCCAGGTGTATCGGGAACAGGCAGGTTTTCGACCATTTCACTCCTAGTCCTGAGGCAATTCGAAACTTCAGATGTTAGAAAAGGGATTCCTGATTGGCTGTGGTATGCCCCCAGGCCAGGCAGAAACAACCACTCTAGTCAGGGTAAGCTAGAAACAGACTAAAAGATAAACTGTGCTCACCAATCTGGTAGCTTGGCACAGAGCAGTCAGGCTTATCTAACGAGGCAATGGGTAAAGTATTGGTGCAACACACTCCCACAGTAACACAATGAATATACCACAAAAAGACAGGTTTAGATGAATAGATTATTATAGTCTGAACAACACAAGACCAAAATGACAAAAATCCAACATATAGAAGTTGAGATATTTAATTTTAAAGGAATAAATGCAGTAAAGCACTTAGAATCAAGCAGCCCTCAAAAGGTTTCTTTAGGTTGCGCTGGACCGGGACAAAGGCATAGTTCGGACTGACCACGATGGAGCATTGGTTGGCTACAAGACTCTTTCAGGCCCCGCTGAACAAAGTATCTTTCCTGGGCGCAAACAATGAGATGCGTCGATGTCGAGCCCCGCAGGTGCAGGATGTGTCAATCTTCTTCACGCAGTGAAGGCGATGCATCAGTTCTGAAGAGGGGTGCCGGAGTCAAGAGACATTGAGAGATGCACCGGATTCTGCCATGCAGTCGAGAGGATATGTGGACCTCACCAAGCTGCCGCGGTGGTGATATGCTGCCCGATCTCTGGATGCAAAGCACTGGCTCTGAGGTGATGCACCGATTTGACTCTCGCAACCGGGTCGATGCGCTGGTTCTGCTACCCGCAGACAGGAGATGTGTTGAAATATGTGCTGCAAGTATCTGGGCCACTTCCAGTAAGTTGAGTCCTTTAAGTAGCACAGCAGTTCTCCTGGCAGAGCTTAATTGCAAGTCCAGTAGTGTCTGATTTGATGGGGTCAGAGACCCAGGGCTTATTACCCAAAAGTGCCTTTGATATGGGGATGACTTCAAAGAGGCTCTCTGAAGTGCACAGTATCCCTTTCAACCCAGTCCTGTCTGCCAGGCTATCTGTGGGGGGTAATCAGTCCTTTGCATGGGGACAGGACACTGCCTATTCAAGTGAAATGTTAGCCCCTCCCTTCCATCCTGCCCAGGCAAGGCCATCAGAATGCAGATGTATGTATATGGGTACTCAATTAATGTAGCATTCCTGTGTTGTGGCTGTCTAGAGGGAATGCATCAAAGTGTAGCTGTCACCCAGCCCAGACGTGTATTGGAGACAGGCTGCAAAGCACTAAGAGTTATAAGCAAAGAGAAATGCCCACTTTCTAAAAGTAGTATTTCTAAAATTGTAATGGCAAATCCAACTTTACCAGTAAGGAGGATTTGTCATTACCATTCCAAACATGAAACATGAAAACGCCACTCTTCTCTGAGCAGGAATTAGAGCTTAAAAGTGTATTAAGGAATTACCAATGCTAACCTATGAGAGGAGTAGGCCTCAATGAAATAGGCTGTTTGTCACTACCAGGACATGCAAAACATACCAGTACATGTCCTACCTTTCATCTACACAGCATCCTGCCCTTAGGGCTACTTAGGGCCTACCTTAGGGATGACTTATGTGTAATAAAAGGGGGGTTCAAGCTTGGCAAGTCGTTTTAACTGCCAAGTTGAATTGGCAGTAAACTGCACACACAGGCCCGGCAGGCCTTAGACAAGTTTGATCGGCTACTTCTGTGATTGGCACAATCAGTGCTGCAGGCCCACTTAATTTACAGGCCCTGGGTACATGGTATCCCACTTTACAAGGGATTTACAAGTAAATCAAATATGTCAAACAGGTACCATGTTTAGAGGGGAGAGCACATGTACTTGAGCACTGGTCAACAGTGCTAAAGTGCCCAGAGTCATAAAGCCAACAAAAGATGGTCAGAAAAAGAGGAGGAGGAAGGCAAATAGTTTGGGCTGACTCTTCAAGAGGGCTATTTTCCAACACCGGATATGCCTTCTTGAATATCGTGGAAGTATATTAATACGTCAGCGTATAGGGAGACAACTTGTGTCACCCCCTCCAGTGGTATGCCCCATATCTGGCCTTGCTGTCTGAGCCTCTGTGCCAGCGGCTCCATTGCCAAAACGAAGAGGAGTAGGGACAAAGGGCACCCCTGGCGCGTGCCCCTGCTCCCGGGGAAAGTTGCCGAAATACATGTCCAATCTTCACTCGAGCTGTGGGTTCAATGCAGAAAAGTCTAATGAGGCTCTGTCATCTATGCCCATGGACTTTAGGGTTCAGAACATATATCCTCAGTCAACAGTGTTGATGGCATAAGGCCATCGGACAGGAGCCAACTCCATCACTCTGTGGAGTCTGTGGATATTAAGTGTGGTGGATCTGCCTAGAATGAAACCATTTTTTGTCTGAATGGACCAGACGGGGGAGATGTTCCAGCAGTCATGCTGTAATGATTTTGCTTAGTATTTTGTAATCTATCCCAAGCATGGACAGGGGGCAGTATGACATCACCTCCAGTGGGTCTCTGCCAGGCTTAAGGAGGGAGATGAGCAGCGCCTTGTGAAGAGTTGGCAGGAGCCGACCCCGCCATTTGTGCAGTATGATATAATTCTAGCAATTTAAGAACTAAAATGTCTTTTTATGCCTTATACAATCTGACTGGCAATCCATCCAACCCCGGGGCATTGCTGGTGGCCGCACCCCTGATAGATCCCTGGATTTCTTGCTCTGTGATAGGGGCATTGAATTCTTCCCTGTTTGTTAGTTCAATAATAGGCAATGTAACCCTGCCAAAGAACTCAAGGATGCAGACTCGGCGGTCTACGAGGGGTGTCATAGGCGGTTTGGTAGTGGGCTGTAAACACTGCATGTAATTCCAACTGGCTGGTGACTAGGCGGGTCAGTGTCTCTCTGATCATGGTAATAGGGGCGGTCGGTACAGCACTTCTAAGTAGCCATGCCAGTTGCCAGCCAGATTTATCACCCTCCGCATGCATTTTTGCCTGATATCCCCTGTAATCAAGGCATCACAGCTGTTCAATCAGTCGGGCATGGCGCTCCTTCGCTGTTGCATGTGAAGGTCTTTCAGTTGAAAAAGTGCACTCAGCCACTTCTAGGGCCCCCAGGGATGCCTCAAGCTGAACCATGTCTCGGTGAAAGGTAAGCACTTGCTCCTACAACCGATTGTATGCAATGACCTCAGAGCACCAATTTTAGCACTTTCCATTCCATTAGTCTGGAGGTTACTGTGCCCCAGTTGTTGGTCAGGTAATTGGATAGAGCAGTATGTGTCATGTCCCTGAATACTTGGTCTTCCAACATGATCAGTAGTAGTCGCCATGTAGGGACCGTTGGGTGCGGTGCTCCCCATTCTAGATGTAATTGGAGCATGTTATGGTCTGAGAATGTCTTCCCTAAATATTCAGCATTTACTACTTGCAGCTGAGTGCCAGGATGGCAAACAATGCAATCTAGGCACACATGAAGGCCGTGTGGTGGGGAGTAATAGGAGTATTCTCTGGCGTCTGGGTTGAGGGCAAGTCAGCTATCCAGTAAGGACCAGTGTGTGAGCCATTGGGGAAAAACAAGTGGCAGCGGCCAACACTGGGGAGGTCGGCAGAGGAGGGTGTGAATGATCTAGTGGTGGGTGTAAGGCCACAATTAAAGTACCCTCCAGTGATCCAAGGGAAGTGTGCCCAGCTAGTGAGAATAGCGGAGAGTTGTGCCAGGATGGCCTGCTGCACCACATTTGGCACGTAGATGCTTCCCAGCAAGAGGGTCCTAACATCTAGTTGTCCTTCTGCTAGGACATAGCACCCTTCTGGGTCTATTTCCGTGGCTTTGAGTCTGAAGGGCGCTGCTGGCCTAATCCATATAAGGGCTGCCCTAGCAAAGCCCAAGTATGTGGTGCTATAGCTTTGACCACGCCAACGTTTGTGTAGACGCATATCCTCCCCTTTAGATCTGTGGGTTTCCTGGAGAAATGCAATCTGGCATCTCGCCTCCTAATGTATTGCTGTACTACTTGTCATTTGCGCGCTGCCCCCATGCTACGGACGTTCCATGTTAAGAGACATAATCTAGCCATAGTGTTCTGCCTGGAAGGGGGGAAGGGAATCGGGGGGAGGACAGGGTTACACCTCCGTGGGCGCTAGCACGAAGGGCAGGCAATGTGGGCTGTTAGCTAGAATCACACTGCATGGCTGTGTAAGCAAGGAAAACAGACCTCTCAACTCCCAACCCAGGGTGGCTGAGCAACTTCCAACTGCCCAAACAAACAATAAACAGTGCCATAGGTGGGGATCTCTGGGTTGTGTATCAGTATACAGAACATCTTCCAAGGAGAGTGTTGGGAGCATGGCCAATTCGCCACAGCTGGATGTTGAGCAGCTATAAAATGTTTCGGCCATGAACTAGGAAGTAAGTCACAGGGCTAGGGTGTTTGACCCATTTAATCTCGGCTAAAGTCTAGAGTAAAAGGAATCTGGAAGAGTCCTGCTTGGTCCAGCAGTCAGTTACACCTGTGCAGGCAGCAGTCAGGTGCGGGGTGGAACAAGTGGCCAAAATCGTATTACCTTTTCGAGAAGGCAGTCAGGCTCATGCACCCACTTATTCACAGAGGCCGGCCGGATGACCCCCTGTGCGTGGCCCCACATGCTTTACCTGCAGCCATTTCAAACCATGATATCTGCGGTCTGCGGTGTGAAGTCCGGCAGAACCACCAAATTCGTATTACCTTTTTGGGAAGTCAGTCAGGCGGGTGCACCCACTTATTGACGGAGCCCAGCCAGATGACCCCAGCGCACTGCCCCACATGCCTTACCTGCAGCTATTTCAAACCATGATATCTGGGGTCTGCGGTGTGACGTCTGGCAGAACCACCGATGAAGCACTGCCTGTTGAGGCACTGGAGCCCACCTCGGAGAGCATGTCTTCAGGAGTCTGGACTGGCGAGGAGTGCCTCTCCACCCACAAATTGGTGGCAGCCGACAGAGCTTGGATCTGTTCCTCCTGGCTTGGGCCAGGGTGGGGGCACTACTGACTCCTGCGTCTCCGTTTTTTTGGCTCCAGCGCTTATGACTCTGCCGGGCTGTGTTCATCTGAGTCTGCGTAGGTGGCCAGAGGATTCATACCATCTCTGTTCCACCCAATCTCTGGTGTCCACCTGTTCAGTAAAGAAAAAGCTAGATCCATTCACCATGGGCCTGATTCACAGAACTAACTTACGTCAAAAACGTAAAGTTAGTACTTTTTGGTATTCACAGAATACACTTACTCATTTTGGTATTCACAGAATGAACTTACTCATTTCGGTATTCACAGAAGTTAGTAGTCCTAACTTTAGGACTCCTAAATGCCTTCTGTGAATACCGAAAATCTTAAAGTTAGGATTTTCTCAGTTTAGGAGTAGTAAAGTTAGGACTCTAACTTTAGGACTCCTAAATGCCTTCTGTGAATACCGAAAGTCTTAAAGATAGGATTTTTCTCAGTTTAGGAGTAGTAGAAAAATCCTATCTTTAAGACTTTCGGTATTCACAGAAGGCATTTAGAAGTCCTAAAGTTAGAGTCCTAACTTTACTACTCCTAAACTGAGAAAATCCTAACTTAAGACTTTCGGTATTCACAGAAGGCATTTAGAAGTCCTAAAGTTAGGACTACTAACTTCTGTGAATACGAAATGAGTAAGTTCATTCTGTGAATACCAAATGAGTAAGTGTATTCTGTGAATACCAAAAGTACTAACTTTACGTTTTTGACGTAAGTTAGTTCTGTGAATCAGGCCCCATGACTTTAGCTTGACTGGGAATAGCAATGAATAAGTCAGGCCTACCAACCCGTAGTTGCTTCTTTACTTCCAAGAATGAGGCTCTGCAGTGTTGCACAGTCAGTGTGTAGTCCAGAAACAGGAATATGCATGCATTTTCGTGCATGATCAGCCCACAGTGAGAGCCGCCCATAGGATGGCTTCCTCATCTCTGTAATTCCTCAGTCTGGCCACTACTGGCCTAGAGGGCACCCCCGGCGGCAGCCAACTCACGGGCACGTTCCACTTGATAATGAGCTGACAAGTCCACAGGTGTGGAGACTGCTGCAGCAGGACCACCCTTCGGAGTCCTCCACCCTTTTCTCAAGCTCATGGACCTTGATTGTGAGGATCCTGAGCTGCTCTTCTAGATTGGATACTGTGGGCCAAAGTGAGTCCAGCAAGTTCTCTCCTTGCGTAACTCGGGCGGTAAGTTTCCTTTGGTCATCATGTAATAGCCTCAGTTCCACTGCCACCAAATCTACCCTGTCCCGTAGATCTTGTCTAGTCTCTGCAATGGCAGTGAGGATTTGTCCAGCTCAGCATACGCTAAGGCTGTGGGCAGTCCTTCTTGTGGTGACTCCTGGTCAACCAGATTATTGGTCTCAGCCTCTGGGCATACCACCACCTGGCAGCCCCCTGTCGCCCCATTTCAGGTTTGTGTGTGCCGTCTCCTGTATAATTAAAAGAAGTGGTGCAGAGGGGGCAGACCAAGGGTGGAAATTATAGCGTTGTTGATATCTGTTGCCTGTAGACCTGCCTGTCCCCAGCCTCCTCTCCAAGGCCTTACACCGGGGCAGCACATGCAGTTCAGATCATCAAGAAACTCCTCCCCTGGAGATCCCCGAATGGGACCCTCCCTGATAATAGAGGCGTTTGCTAGTGTAGAGTGTCGTTGTTGTAGTGGAGTGGTGTCCTTCACTGTCGTAGGTCCACAAAGGCGGTGGTTACAGCATCATGGGAGAAGAAGCTTTGGTCATAGTGTGGCCCCAAAATAAGTTCCGGCTGGAGTCACTAGCTGGCTCTATCTTGTCCTCCTTGCCAGGACCCGCCTCTCCCCTTGAGCCTAGCTATGACATGACGAGGGGGGCACGAACAGTCCAGGCTCTACACACACCCCTACAGACGTAGTCTACAGGCTAGAAGGGGGAAGGAAGGCAGGCGAGGGCCTTCTTTGCTGGTCTCCGAGGGGTGGAGAGCTCGACTCATAATAAACCCCCTCCATGGGGGACAGTGCTCTGATTTTGGGGGGTGAGCGCACTCCTCACACCTCCTCGGTCGACGGTTCAGGGTGTAAGGCGCCCTCGCCACTCTCAGAAGTAGTCGCTTAGTGACCTGGTGTCCACTCCGCAGGCCGGTTCGGCAGTGTTATAGGTTCAATAATGTTGCGCCCCCCCAGGGGGTACAAATATAATCACTGACGCGATACCCCAATCTGGAAGGTGTCTGGCAGGGGTGTAGGTTAGGTGGAGGGCCCCCCGGGGATCAGTGCTGTCGGGATGGGAGTTGCTGCAGTCATGCGGAACAGGTTGCTGTTGCAAGCAGTTTGGGCCTGCAGGGCTTACTTACTGGACCTGCCATCTAGGTCCCAGGTCATGCATTGGGCACGATCTGCCGCGCTCTCACATGGGGCCAGGAGAGAGGTTTGGGTGCAGCGCTGGACGTCACCTAAGTCTCTGCAACCTGCCCACACTGCCAAATGTCCTGCATGCAGGCCGCGCGGTTGCAGGTGGGCGTAAGGTGGTGTGTCAGCTCCCCGGCAACCACGCAACCCCGGAAGTGGCTCATGGGTTTCATTCGTCCCCTTCATCATGGGCCTCAACTGCAAAAGCAGCCGTGGCTCAGATCACAGCAGTTGATAACGGATCGTGGGTCACTGGCCCGGAGCGATCTAGATGGCGGCCGCCATTTGCCACGGCTTGCTGCGCCCCATCGATCACTGGAATATACCAATCAACATTGTCTCATCAATGTATACATATGAAAGTACCCTGACAACAGCGAGAGATAAAAATGTCAACCAATATACTTAATCACATCATTACCTTATCCCCAAAATCATACAACATCAAACCAACAAATTTGAAGATAAATTCCTGAGTGATAAAAAAACCTTGCTACTGCTGTATTTAGAGTCAGGACTGAGAAAAAGAATATTGGTTTACAAATAACATCAATAAAAACAGAAATCTCCATGGGGTGATTTAGAATTTGGCGGAGAGAATACTCTGTCGCAACAATAACAGACTACTGATCCTGCTGTTTCTCGTTACCTAAACATTTTAGTATAATCGTCGTACAAGATCCTCCACTGGTCGTATGGACCTTTAGTTGTTGGCTGAAAGTGTATGAAAGGAGCTAGCATCAGCAATACATTTCAATGACAGTGAAACCAATTTGGCTCCATAAAAATGACATAGAGGATGGTGTCCAAACCATGAATGTTTATCAACAGAATTTAGTCAAGTTACAAATCATTCAATCAATATGTCAATTTATATTAAAGGCATAGATAGAAATATAATTCTGCAGTCTGAATTTGTATATTTTAAAGAAGAAAATGCAAAATATTACAAGGTGTGAAGCACAGAACACAAAGTATATTGGTTCCACAAAGAAACATCCCTAAGCTAAGCAAAGCTTTGAAAATGGCATGGGGAAGTTAGAAGCAAGGTGTCAGCATAAAATAAACCAAGTTAAGGTTCAGTGGCATAGGCACAGATGTTCAATCATAAAGCTCAACACTTCAGGCAGGTGAAATCAGTAGTGTGCATACAGGTCTTCCCTTAGTAAAGTGAGGACAAGATCTGCTGAACTGCTCTAAGAACACACAATTAATACACATTAGAAGGTTCTGAAAGCTTCATTCCACCTATGGACGGTCTAATCAGGAGATGTTGTTCTCTGGGAGAAGGTAGAGTCCCCAGGTTCCCAACTTTCATCAAAGAAGCATGAAGCTGCATGCCCTTGAAGTTAAGCAACATTCCAGTCTGCCTGAATCAGGAGGCTCTCTCCGATCCACAAGCAGTGCACATCCATGGCCAAGTTTTAAATAAAATGCCTAATCTAATAGTCCCAACAATAAACAAAAAACCTATTCTAACAACGAGCGCTTCTCAATAAGAACCTGAAGAGGGAAGAAAAATGTGGAAGTCACTGTAAAGTTAACAATAAAACAGTTCAAAGGGTTAAGGAGTAGTCACAGTCAAGCTAACATTAAGAAGGAAATGGTAACCAAACAGAGTTAACATAGCAAATACACAAGTTGTAGCTCCAATATATAAATGTGACTTTCAATATAAATAATACAGCCACATACACTAATATTTTGGTTGCTACGGTGCACACGTGTTAATCTTCGATTAAATATGCAAATCTTAAATAATAAATGTTTGTAGCACTAAAGTATGCTGCTCCAGTAACCCCTCTGACAAACTCTATGTCCACCCACCCAATTGAGGGATGAAGTATACAAATAAGTGATGGCTGGAATGCTTGAATTAATCTCAGCAACTGGTAATTACGTGCGCCGTATGCAAGTACATCGTTAGAAATTGGGTTACTGGTTGACTGAGGTGTGAACCCTGGTCAAGCAGCAACCACATACCTTATCAGGGTAAACCCCAAGCAATGCTGAAATTAAACTGTGCTCATCCCCTGGTAGCTTGGCACAGAGCAGTCAGGCTTAACTTAGCGGCAATGTATAAAGTATTTGTGCAAAACCTCAAACAGTAAAACAGTGAAAACACCACACAACATGATCCCACAGCAGGTTAGACAAATAGAGCAAAGTGTAATAAATAAAACAATGCCAGAATGGTAAAAATCCAATCAGTAGAGCTGGAGTTATGAATTAAAAAAAAAGAAACTGCAATATAGCACCTAAAAGCAGAAACCACCAAACGCGGCCATCTGGTCGCACTGGACCGGGTCAAAGTCAAAAGTTCAGGCCGACCGCGATTGAGAGCGGGTCGTTTACAGTCCCAGATAAGTCTCACTGAAGTTTTATCTTATCAAAGTTTGTGCCAAGAGTCCTGTTCGCGCAGCAAGGAGAGCATTGTGGGTAGTAGGTAGTGTGGCGCGAAAACCAGGCCGGGAGTCGCAGACGGGTGGGCTGGTGCTTGGCGTTGGCACTCCTCCACGAGCGAGCAATTCTTGCTGTGCAAAAAGATGAGCTAGCGGTGGCTTGCGCTGAATTTCAGAGCAAACAGCACAGTTCTGGTGCGAACAGGCCCGTTTGTGGACACGAATAGCCCAAAAGCTTGTTTTAAGAGCCCACTGAGCAACACCAAGGGTCCAGGACCTGATGGGCACTACTTGGGGGTCAGGAACTCACTAAAGACAGGTCCAGTAGCTGTTGGGGAGCCTTTTATGTCTCTGAGACTCATATCAGGAGGCCAGCAGACTAGCTCTTTAAGTCACTCTGGGGTCCTTAGTTCAAGATGGGTTGCAGGTCCAGTTCTTCCTCCCCAGGCAAGAGGGCAGCAGGTCAGCACAGCAGGACAGCAGCTCCTTCAGAGTGGCAGTCCAGCAGAGTAGCAGCACAGCAGTCTTCTTCTTCTGACCAATTTACCTGGGAAATAGTAAGTCTTCAGGTAATGTCCTATGCACATTATGTTAAAGGTGCCATTGATATGTATTAATAATTGGAAAACCATCTGTGCTCAACGGTATAATTCAATCCAACATAATTCAAATTGCAGAGTGATAAATTATACTTTCACTAAACATCCAGAAGGCACTGGCATGTTTTATGTTACATCAGAGGGACAAATAAAGAAGAGACCCGAAGCAAATATAATCCTTTTAAACAAAGAAATTACTGATCTCCGCCAATTCATTTAAGCCATTTTCAGTGGTTAGGAGCCATAATATAATCTGTAGCTCAAGATGTAATAGTGCAGGTTCTGCATTAGTGCTTTTTACGTGTCGAAGTACTGTCCATTTCATATCAGACAGTGCATGATTCATTTCCACAGAGTGTTGCACCATGGGTACACACAATGTTTTACAGTGAATGCATGACTTGTCCTATATCATTCGCTTCCTTATTTCCTGATTAGTCTTGCCTATATAGGCTTTCTCAAAGGGGTAATATACACAGTACACCACATTTCTAGCATTGCAATTTGTAAATTATGAGTGTATAATTTTTACTCCCTATAATTAAAAACCTCGCCCTCAACTGTGTTTTCACATGTTGCACAATTGCCACACTTGTGGTGGCCCCTTAATAGCGGGAGATTAAGAAATGTTCCCATATTTAGAGTTTGGGTTTTCACAGTAGTGTTAGATCTCACTAAATTGTCCTGAATATTCTGGTTAGGTTTCAGGACACAAAGCGGTAATTCCTGAAATTGTTGCAATCCTGTAACTGTATTCCAGTTCCTCCAGATTGTGTTCTTTAAAAATTTAATTTGTCACTCCTGAGTATGTTGTTACACAAACCAACTGCTTTGTTTGTCATTTATTTCCTGGCTCTAACAGATGTTCTCTTTGTGTAAACCAGGCGCGTTTCATCGCCTTTTTTATAGTCTCTTCGGATAATGCCGCTGGTGTAATCTCAAAAGGAGTGTGACAGCATTTCTAAAGTAATTTCTTAGAGCAATTACTTCTAATATGAAGAAACTGACTATATGGTAGATTTTCCCTCAGATTACTTTGATGAAAGCTGTAGTAATGTGGAAGAGTATTGCGATCAGTCCCTTTTTTGTACAAGGAGGTGTACACTCTTAGCTTCTTGTTGTTTAGTAACATCTAAAAAATGAATCTCCTTTTTATTTTAGGACATTGAAAATTGTATATCTGGACTTCTAGATTTTAACCAATTCACAAACTCTGTGATTCCATCTACCGGACCCTTCCATATCATCAACACATCGTCAATAGAACGTTTTCAAATGGTGATTCGATGTTCAAAAGGATTAATATTCAAAATCAATTTTTCCTCATATAAGGTCATAAAAATAATAGCCATTTCTGTCCAAAAAGGACAGCCCATAGATGTCCCTTTGATTTGTAGATAGAATTGCTTATTAAAGCGGGAGAAATTATTTTTCAAGCAGATCATTGCTAACTCCAGTATATGTTCTGTGGGGACTTCCTGTGGCCTTTTTCTCTTATTCAAAAAATATCCCATAGCTTCCAGAGCGCATTCTTGTGGTATATTCATATAGAGACTTACAATGTCAAGTGTGACAAATGTATCATAAATATAATCAAATTCCATCCCGTCAAGATGATTAATGGCATCAGCGGTATCCTTTAAATAGCGTGGGATATCAACAATAAGTTGTTTAAAAAATACATTCACATACTTGGCTAGTGGTTGAAGTATTGAATTAACTCCTGAGATTATAGGGTAACCTGGTGGATTCCAAGGATTTTTATACATTTTTGGAAGAATATAGATGGTTGGAGTACAAGCATGTTTTTTTAGGAGGTAACCTTCCTCTTTTCCAGACAACCAACCTTCGTTCTTGCCTTTGTTTATTAATTCAGTAATCTTCCTCATGATCACCAGAGGAACATCATATTTTTTTAATAATGTTGCTCATTGTTTAATTGCCTCAATATTTCCTCCTCATATGCTGATCTACGCATGATGACAATAGACCCTCCTTTGTTGGTAGGCTTGATAATGATTTCTTTACACATTTTCAATCTGAGAAGCGCTTGGTATTCCTCCTTAGATAAATTATTCCTAATGTATTTATTCTTCTTTTCAATTTGGTCTATACCTGTTAATACAGCTCTCTCACATATTTGCAATTCTAGAGGCATAATAAGAGTCGGTGGGTAAAAACTTGATCGTCTTTTTAACCAGGAGAAATTCCTGTCTTGTGGTGTTACCTGATTTGTAAAGAAAACCTTCAATCACATTGGACGAAAGAATTGTATCAATTCAATCCTTAATTTGACAATATCAGGTCGTGTGGTTGGGATGAAGGACAGTCCTTTACTCAAAAAACTTGTTTCATCTGCATCTAGTATTCTTTTTTGACAAATTGTATATGGGGATTAGTTCTGATTCCCTCATCTGTAAGTTTGTCTCCTTGTTGTAATCTATCCCATACTTTGAGTTGGGTTGAACCGTCGCCACCACTGGGAGGCAATGCCCTCTTGGAGCACTTGGCATCTCCCTTCATATGCCCATACTCATAGTACTCGTAGGACTTAGGGACAAACTTTCCAGCTTTCTGAAGTATGAAGCCTTTGTTCTGGTGGCCACATTGGGGTTGGGACCCTTTCCCCTGTGAACTCTTTTTGGGGCCTTGAAAGAACTCATTGGTTTAATTTTTAACTCCCCTAACTTTCTTCTGTTAGGAACACTGACCGCTCTTTTGGAAGTGCCCCTCAAACACCTTAGACACTCTGGTGCTGACTAGACCGGGGCAGAAATATAATTCCGCTTGCAGAATTGGTGGAATTTGGTAACACTGTGTTACATTTTTAACAAGGGGTTCCTGACAAATTCTGACAATTGGCGAGTGGCATAATTATTTTACCATTCGCGATGTTCACCTGGAAAATGCCAGGCTCCACAATGCGGGCTTGCAAGTGCGGGCGAGCTTAGTCGGCCCCTGGCGTGATTTCCAGTCGCCACAGAGCCTTCCGGCACTATTTTGCAACACCAGAAGGCGCGAGCAGTTGTGGCTGCTTCATGAGTAGATTTTCTACTCGAGAGGGAGCTAAATCAACTGAAAAATACCTTTTCGAGTGAATATTCTACTCGAACAGACAGTTCATGTAGTTTTTTAGTGCAAAAAGCATTTTTTTAATTTTACTTTTTTTATTCAACAGGAAGGAAGTGCCACAGAGACTCCAACTTCCTTTTCCTGTCTGAAAGGTTCCTCCAAGTGCTTTGTCCTCTCCTGGTGACTTTTCATTTAGATTTTGAGGTGAAAGGATCACTCTTTTTGTCTGCAGTTCCTGCTGGATATATACCATTGGATTTTAAGGACTTTGTTTTTGTGACATTACAACAAGTACGTTAAAATGTTTTTGGCTAGGGGTGTTTTTTGATAGAGGGCATAGCCCAGTATATATTTTACCTTTTATTCAATTTTTTAATTTGATTGTGGGTGTGGTGGGTAGCCTGGAGTTACAGCCAGGGGCCTTATTTTTTCATTCAATGTTTTAGCTTTTATAAGAGAAAAAGGCAGTATAATTGAGTATATTTTCTCCCTCTTTGTGAAATTTGCATTATTTATTTATTTTACCATGTGGCCTAGTCCACCTACAGGCCATCCAGCCGGTACTAGGCATTGGGTACATGAAACAACAGTTTCTGCCGTATATGTTGTTTTAAACATCTATAATTTAGGCTAGGGATGGCATTGGATTAAATGGAAAATATGTTTTTTTGTATATTAAGTTTTTTTCCTGCAAAAAGTGTATTTTGGTGGATTAATAATGTTTTGATGCCTTGGGAGGATGTGTGTTGTTGGAAAATATTTATAGTTGGGATTGCTCAATTATTGGTACCGTTTTATTAATTGTTTACCATGCCGCCTTTGTCTGGCCAGTGTGTGTGTATGTGTGTGTGTGTGCATTTTTGTGTAGATGTGTGTGTGGTTGTGTTAACTTTAACTACAATTGTGTGTGCTGTGTATGCGAAGGGAGCTTACGCTGCTGCTGCTTCTGCTATACAGTGCTGTTTACTGCAGTGAAAAGAACGAAATAGGAGTGTGTTCTGAAACAATGTGTGAATGGATAAAGTGTGCTGATTCACTGTATTTTGGAGATGATAAATAGAACCTCATGTAGTGCAATACAAGCCTTCCATGGTAGTCAGACTCTTACACCCAACAGCCAACAGCGTGAAGTGAGAGAGAAATGCCCATCTATCTATATTTTACAGATTTTGTAATACTAGGACTTGCATACAGCTACATGCGTGGTCAAACCAGACCTAAAAAAGCCCTTTGTTCTTTTTTCATGAATGCACCAAATATATGGACATGCTTCATTTTCTCATCAGACTCACTCTCTCTCATATACATTTTAAGTGACATAAAACACATATGAGACACCACTTCATACAATCGCCTATCCTCTCCTTGTCCACATTTCACAATTTTGCCATTACTATGGAGATTTTTGAGATCCCCCTGCACTGCTGCCATCTTTGAAACTTGAATTTATTTTTTATTTATTTCAGGGGAGTGCATCATTCCACCAATCCTTACCAATGCCAGTAATATCACAATGATACAAATGCATATATTAATTTAATCTGTTATATTAAAATACTAACATGCTTTAAGAAATGTACATCTTATTTGCCAGGCATGGAATAAATATCTTTAGAAAGAAACATTAACCCACTCACTGGTTTCAGTTCTTAGAATACGAGTGACATCTGTAAAGTGTCTTATGCACAACAGATGACAAATAGGAATTATCCAGGTTTTCCTTAAGTTTTGAAAAAGGGGCAAAAGAGCAAAAAATGCTCTTCAGACTCAGGACTTTATTTACATAGAGGGATTGTGTGTGAAATAACACACTCTCGCCATCTGCTACTGATTGTGTTCAAAGGTAAAATCCCTCATCTAAATTTTTACAAAATGTATCTCGCTTGGGGTGGTTCTATGTCATCCAGAAATGTTTCAAATTCCAGGTCACACTTCAAATCAAGAAATTTTCCAGTCAGGGCAACAGACACTGTCTCGAACAGTCATTGTTCTTATACACTCATCCAGTATCTTTTTTTTAAGTGGTCCAACATCTCCTTGGTAATACCCTCTGGATTATGTCAGGCTATGTGTAAACCCAGCTTGTACATCTAGGTCTTGATGTGTTTGAACCAAATGATTGAACCATACTTATCTAAGGTTTTTAAATCTGTGAATGCTTGTTTAAGAGGGATCGGAGATTTGCTAGTGCAGAGTCTTATTCAATAAGTCAGTGGTTTGAGGGTCATGACAAGTGCTATGTTCTTTAGATCTAGGTGCATCGGTATAAGTGGAGCACTTTGGGGATGCATGAGTATTGATCGTATAAATCTATTTTCTGTTTTCACCAAACCCTTGGTTTGGTCCCTTCCTCAGATCTCCACTGTATACAGTGCTGCATCAAGCCCTCATCTGTTGTAGATCTCAAATGCAGGTGATGTTGTTTGGAATTTAGATCTATTTCATTTCTTCACGACCGCTGACTCAATATTTGGGGAGCGCATGATAATGTGTTCGCAATCCTCACTCACCAGGTAATCAAAATCCTTGAATTGCTCCAAACTGGTAGATTCAAACTTCACTTTCCCATTAAAAGACCTGTGTGGACAAAAGGCCATATTTGGTTTTAGTGACATTGCTTGCCAAGCCATACTGTTTGCAGGAAATTGAGAAGTGATCAAGTAGGTTCTGCAAGCTCATAGGGATTTTTGGAATTAATAGCATATCATATGCAAACAGTAAGGCAGGTTTTCTTTGGTCTGTCACTTTTGGAGGATCACCCTTACAGTCATAGTGTCTCAATTACCCGATTGATGTAAAGTGTAAACAGGGTTGGCACCAATACACAGCCCTTTCGAACTCCTCTTTTGATGTTAATATGCTATGTCAGTTCGCCCTCCCTTCCCCATCTCACTTGCGCTTAGTTATTGCTGTACATCTGTATTATTATGTTAGGCAGGTTGGTTGGCATCCCATATCTTTAAGTACAGCCCATAATTTTCCCCTCGGTATCAGATCAAAGGCTGTTTTCAGGTCTACGAATACTATGCACAGATGACCTTTCGTTAACATTGCTGTTTTCCAAAGGATTAGAATGAAACAAAATACCTGATCTATAGTACTCGTATGTGACCTGAAGCATGTCTGGAGGTGAGACAACACTTGGTTTCCTTCCATCCAGGTTTGAGTT
The DNA here is from genome assembly GCA_963921515.1 of Calotriton arnoldi. Classification (NCBI taxonomy): domain Eukaryota; kingdom Metazoa; phylum Chordata; class Amphibia; order Caudata; family Salamandridae; genus Calotriton; species Calotriton arnoldi. The sequence goes on from CAWUFW010010695.1 coordinate 24,235, forward strand.
GTTGCCAACAGCTGCCTACTGCATATTTTTTGATCATTATCTATCAAGCTAATCGGTCTATAATAAGTTGGGTTGTCTTTATCTCCTTTATTATCAAAAATTATTTCACACCCTTCCTAATCTTATTCTCACCTAATTTTCTCTCTCAAAAGATGTATTGATCACCTAGCCTAAGCTAAGGCAGTTGGATTACATTTCTTCTGCCACCATATTACATTACCTGCAAATTGGAAAAACATTTACTGCTAGTTTGATCATATTTTACCAGCATATCTTGTGTTGAGAGACCTCTTTGAAGTGAGTCTTGCCCCTCTACACTGTTACTCATTCTCCCTTGAAGGGATCTTGGTCACCTTCCCAAATTATAGCAATTGTCCACCCATATAAACTCATGCAAAAGCTTTTGCCAGATATGTTCTCCTATGTGCACCTTCTCTTGATGCTTGTAACATTCATTTTTTCATCCCTCCTGAAAAAAACGGGATGCTGTATATACTTTATGGTCATGTATAATAATTGTATCCTCCATCTGGGGGTAAGACATGCCATATCTAGCTGTCATACATTTTTGATGGGTCTGGCTCAAAAACTTCATTCGAGGCACTCACAGTGCACAGGCAATATTTGTCCTACAGGATGGATTTGTTTAGAAATTTATAAACACCTTTTGAAGCACGAGCCGGGCACTGCCTTTTTCTTCTAGCCCTTGCTATATCAAGTACTAAAACAAAAAAAACTTTCTTGAAATAACTGGGTAAAGACCTTGATGCCCAAAACATTATGTAAATAAGATAAACAAGTTGAAATTGAGAAGGTAGAGTGTAAGAATTTCAGAGAGTAGGGTAGATAAGTTCTGTTTTTTCAACACCACCACAAAATCTCCTTCTGAAGTGGATCTGCTGATGATCTCACAAACCATGAAGCCTCTTATTCACCGTTCTCATTGTAGAATATCTGGGATTATGGTCCCAGTCATATGTAGTCCATTGTGTCTGTGCGATACAACTGAGGATAGCTAGAAAAGTGGACAACATTCAGCAAAAGCCAGCACTTCAAGTCCACCAGAAGTCAACTTGCTTGTACTAAACAAAACACATATTTGAATAGAAGGTATATTGATTTAATTGAAGAACCATCTGGGTGAGAATACATTTGTTTGCAGTTTCTGACAAAATCTGCAAAAATAACTCTCAGGTCGATCGGTTGGTAGAGTCTGGTAGAATCAGTGATGCAGAGCAGAGTGCGGGGTGAGCAGAGCGGTGTTGGTGTTGGCATCTGCTGCTTCCGGAGCTATCTCAATGGCTTGGACGACCACCACTGACCGGATGGAGTATTAGTGCCTGGGGGGGTGGCGGGAGCAAGCGAAGCAAGAGGAGGTGCAGCGGGGCTCACACAGGCTCCCCCACACACCATTCCACACTTCTCTACACTTTTTGCCTGTGTCTCAATTACCAGCACTCGCCCCCTCGAATTGCTCCGACCGACACAGTGCAGGCAGGAGAATGAGCTGAAGCCATAATGGGGCAACAAAGGCAAGGGAGGTGTGGCAGCAGTGAGCCGGAGCAAGGCGGAGACGGTCAAGCTAGGCTCTGTTGTGGTCAGTCTCCCTCTGTGTGCTCCCCTGCCTCCTCCATCTCTCGAAACTTCTACAGCATACATTCTCCAATAAGAACAAGCACCTCCTGTGCCAACTCTTTTGAAAATGCTCCACACAGCAGTCTGGAATCCTCATAACTGGGAGAAGTCAAAGGAATTAATTCCTGGCAAGGTGTTGGTGACAGAATCTGCAACCCAACCATGCCCTAAACAAAATATAGCACAGCCCAGCAAGAAGGGGGAGGGGGATACCAGAAGCGGCCAAACTAGGACTTGGTACAGCTTGCTGCCTGGTGATATTCATCTACTCCTCTACCCGTTCAACGTAGATCCTCCCTTCATTCATCCTTCCAGCGAATGTGCATCGGGTGTGCATGCTCGTGCCCCCGCCCAGCAAGACACAAAGGTGGGGGAGCAGCGAACCACCAACCAAAGGGCAACAAACGTGCTTAACTGACAGACTCGCCCTTTAACATCAGGCGTACTCGTGCTCCCCCACCCAACTAAAAACAACTCACGAGGGTGTGGCGACGCCACCAATCCAAAGGGCCAACCAAAAAGCAACTTACGTTCTCAACCTGCCTGGACTTAAGCCCAATTAAAGAAGCACCAACTGACTTCCAACCAATAGGTCCTGAGCTTGGCAGTCACTAGGCCAACACTTAGTGAGATCAGGACGAATAATGGGGCCACCCCCCAGCGAACCCAGAGGAAAGCACAAAAGGAAATCACAATTATCTCCAAAACACGCACCAATGCAGTCCAGCTCATCACTCATAGAAATTGAGTCAGTCAAAGAACACATAGCAAGTTGCTACATTGGCGAGGCAACAGTCAATGCAAAAAAAAATTTGTACTAATTTATTTCAGCCAAAAATGTATTCAGCTTTTTGCAGGGCTCGGGCTGAGTCCTCATTTCAAGTAACAGCAACATTCAAGGCCTGCAACCTATCCTTCAGCTGCTAGAAGTTAGCACTCAAGTGAAGGAAAGTACCCCCAGCTATTACACACTAAGACAAAAGGAGGGCTGGGTTCCAGCTTCATCACTGCCACAAGCACACCAATCAATGATCAAGCATTGCCAACTTCAAGACAAACAGGACAAAAGGTCCGGGTGGACGTTATTTCAAACCATGAACAGGGCCTGGGTCCAGACTTATCATGTAGAGGCAAACAACGCTTTAACCTAACAGGAAGGGACCCAGTCGCCCTTACGCCTAGATCTCAAAATAGGATCACAGAAGGAAACGACACATATAAAAACCCAGGATACGGCACTAGACCACGTAACTGTCAACTAAACAAGACTCTGACCATATCCCAGGAGGACAACTCTCCCAATTTAAAAAGCAAGGGGCATATTATCAAGAACGGTGTTAAAATTATCGCCGCTTTAGCGGCAGAAAACTGCAGCTAAAGCGGCGATAATGGGCTTGATAATATGCCCTGGAGAATTCCAATAGAAGCCCATGTTGACACCAGAACATGGGCTTCTATTGGAATTCTCAAGGGCATATTATCAAGCCCATTATCGCCGCTTTAGCGGCAGTTTTCTGCCGCTAAAGCGGCGATAATTTTAACGCTGTTTCTTGATAATATGCCCCCATGATTCCAACTCACTTCAACTCTAACTCCAACATCAACTTCAACTTCAATTTCAATGTCACAGCTCTCTCCTCCACCAAATGGTGACAAAATATACCACAACAAAAACTGGAAATTGGAACCTAGCTAAGGGAGATAAAAGACTTCCACTCAGGTAGAGTGGGAATGTCTACTGATGGGAAAGAAAACTTTCTTTTTATAGTCCCCTCACTCACCAGGGTTTCCCCTTGGTGACATGCTCCATCATTGGGGTCCTCTCAATCCGCTGCGGATTGAGGCGTGCTACGACTGACGGAATTACGTAGGAGCACTTGCGTGTAATAAATCCCTAGGGCACGCCCCATGCAAATGAGGGAACGCCCCCTGCAGATTGCGCTGTCGCTTTATGTGCGCCAGTGCTATCAGTATTACAGAAGGGGCAGCACAAGCATCTGCAGCCCCTTCTGTAAAACCAAAGTGCCCCGGAGGCACACAAAGCGGGCGCAAATGCTTTTGCACCCTAAGGGCACTCTCTGTAATACGGCCCCAGGAGGAAAACAAAGGGAACCCAGTGGAAGAGAAATTACCACTATCATACCTGGGCACGCAAGAATGGGAAGATATGTTAACAGCCTACTTACAGGACTCGCCCCTGGCCCACAACTCGATAGTCATCACGCAAGGCAGGGTTGCAGTCTCCAGCGCAACGGGAGGAGATAAGGCTTACCCAGGCAGACATGACCGACCTAGCACTGATCAAACAAACACGGACAGAGTCTGGGCATCTCTGCTACGAACCATGCAACTCCTGGTGAAAGCTCTCCAATATTGATCAGATAAAATGGAAGTCCAGCTGACTCTACTAAACACCTTGACAGTTTTTGTTGCGGGCATCGATAGGAAATTAGGGGATCTGAATTCACTTATCAAACAGGCACAGTCCAGCTCACTTGCTGCATAACTCAGCTGCAGAGGCGGTCCAATTGTGGACAAACTCTCCTCCCCACCCGTAATGCCCAGCAGTTTATGCAATGATCTAAAAAAGGAAGCCATGAGCAAACAAGCTCCGCTCAAAAAAACGCTACATATGCAACTGAACGAAGAACAGGATCTTATATTAATCACTTCAACTGGCCGCACAGAACATACCCACAAGATATCAGTGGACAGAAACTCAAGAAGTCAAGACCCGCAAGCATGCCACCCATCCACCACTGGATTCCCAGCCCTCAAGACGCACTCAGTCACAAACAAAAAAGGAGATCTGCCCCCAGTAGACACCACAGAAACAAAAACAAAAGCAAGGCAAAGGCAGGCTCAAAAGAGAAAGGGATGAAATAAAAAATCCACCCAAATTCCTGCAGCTATCCATCCCATTTTCAGATCCACAACTGAACAAAAAACGGAGATAGCAACGGCCCTAGCCAGCCCAATGGCAGAGATCTCAGGGGAACTTTCAAAGCACCCTGAACGAAACCCAATAAAACAAAATCCAATTGAAGAGGCCCCCCCATCGGTAAGGCTCTGCTGCACTCAGCAACTACAGTTACTATCTCTAACAGCTGCTCAACCCCAGCGACAGCACAGCCTTGGTGAGCAAAAGAGGGCCCCTCTGAGAAAGCAACTACTGATGTGAGTACAGGATAGGGGTCGAACTATAATACAGCAGAAGCCAGTGGCACTGTCAACCGGCCTCTCTCCCCTGAAGTCTGTCCGCCATTGTAATCAGCCCCAATGGACCTTATTAACCCCTTTGCTGCCAGGTCCCTCCCCCTCCCCGCGCCATGCCTTTTTTGGGCTATTTGGAGTAGTTCGCACTTAGGCCCCCATAACTTTTTGTCCACATGAGGTATTCAAGCCACATTTGTGTCCTTCGCTTCCAACATCCTGTGGATTCCCCTTGAGGGGACTGAGGAATTAGTCAAAATACAGCTAAAATTTGTGTTTTGGGGAAAAATGGGAAAAAAGTGCTGCAGAAGACAGCATCTGTTTTTTCCCCTGCAAATGGTATCAAAGAAGGGTTTGTGGTGCTAAAATCACCATCTTTCCAGCTTTCAGTAACAGGCAGCCTTTTGTCAGAAAACCAAACTTTTCTACACAGTTTTGGAATTTTACTGGGACCTACTTTTCCTATTTTTTGTGCTTTCAACTTCCTTCCAGATAGTGGTAGAAATACTGGATCCCGGAAAGCTAAACCTTTCTGAAAAGAAGACAAAATTCAGAATTTAGCAAGGGGTCATTTGTGGAGCTCCTTCAAGGTTTACCTATAGAAAGTAACAGGAAAAACAAGGAAATTGAGTTGAAACAAAATAGGCGTTGCGGCCCACATTTTTACCTGTAACTTCTTCTAACTATGCTAGATTTTTTAAAGCAATATGCCTTATGTCCGCGGGACCCTTCTGGTTGTGGGGTTATATCTGGCTTGTAGGTTTACGAAGAACCCGAGGTATTCAGAGCCAATAACTGTGCTGCACTTTGCAATGGTTTTTCATTGTGTATACAGCAATTCATTTGGTAAAATATAAGAGAGTGAAAAATAGGTATCAAGGAAACCTATGTAATTCCAAAATAGGAACAAGATATGGAGCTTAGAAGCAGTGGTTATTTGCACATCTGTGAGTATGTGGATAGGCATACTAGCATGTAATTTAGGGAGCATGTTTCAAAATGTCTTCTTTTTTACACACTGTCTTACATTTGAAAGGCAGAAATGCATAGAAAGACAACTGGTAATAACACGTATTCTAGTATTCTCTGTTCCCCTAAGTCTCCCAATAAAAACAGTACCTCACTTGTGTGGGTAGGCTTACTGCCCGCGACAGAAAACGGCCCAAAATGCAACGTGGACACATCATATTTTTCCACAGTAAACAGACCCTTTGTTTGCAATGTGCCTAGCGGTGGATTTTGGGCCATAGCTCAGCCGGCACCTAGGGAAACCTAGCAAACCTTTACATTTTTGAAAACTACACACCCAGGGAAATCCAGGATGGGGTGACTTGTGCGGCTTGCACCAGCTTCTGTTTCCCAGAATCCCGTGCAAACTTTGTAAAAAAAAAACACTTTCCTCATATTTCTGTGAAGGAAAGTTCTTTAATTTGCAGGGAGCCACAAACTTCCACCCACCCAGCATTCCCCGAGTCTCTCAATAAAAATGCTACCTCACTTGTGTGGGTAGGCACAGTGCCTGTGACAGGAAATGGCCCAAAACTTACTGTGGAGACTTGAAAATGATCACTCACAAAAGAGTCCTGGTCTTGCGAGGGAGTCACCTGCATTTTCGGTCATGGGCTTGGCGGCCATGTAGGGAAACCTACCAAACCCAGACATTTCTGAAACCTAGATACCCAGGGGAGTCCAAGGATGTGTGACTCGCATGGATCTCTCAACGTTTTCTCACACAGACTCCCCTGCGAACCTCAAATTTAGCTAAAAAATCAAATTTTTCTCACATTTGTGTGTGGGAAAGTTGTGGAATCACCAGGCCAGCACAAATTTCCTACCACCCAGCATTCCCCTGGGTTTCAGATAGAAATGGTACCTCACTTGTGTGGGTAGGCCTAGTGCCCGCGAAGGAAATGGCCCAAAACATACTGTGGAGACTTGAAAATTATCGATCACAAAAAGACCTGGTTTTGCAAGGGAGTCACCTGCGTTTTTGGTCCTGGGCTTGGCGGCCATGTAGGAAAACCTAGAAAACCCAGACATTTCTGAAAACTAGACACCTTGGGGAGTCCAAGGATGTGTGGCTTGCGTGGATCTCCCAACATTTACCTACCCAGAATCCCATGCAAACCTCAAATTTTGCTAAAAGAAAAATCACATTTTCCTTACCTTTCTGTCTGGGATCACCACACCGGCACATATTTCCTACCACCCAGCATTCCCCTTGGTCTCCCGATAAAAATGATACCTCACTTGTGTGGGTGAACAATGCAGTGTCAACCTAAGAGCATATATAACAAAAATATAGCACTTAGAACTCGCTGTGCTATCCCCTCAATCTCTACGGAGCTGCGGCGATCCAGGAGGTACCTGGACACTTTGCAGAGACTGCGGGTGGCTTTCCCCCATCGTTCTGCTCCCCCGGAGAGATGGGGGCACCTAGATGGAAGCTCATCCTCTCGATCATCCACACCACTTGAATTGCAGGGTCTGGAGGGGTGTTGCCGCTTGTGGACTGCCAAGAGATCAGTCAGCCGAGAAGTGCCTGACGTGCAGAAATGTGGGCCCCGCTCCTTACACTCGATCCTGGTGGAGACCTGTTGCAGCTTTTTGTGCCCTGCCGCAGTTCCTCTGTGACGCGACTGAGGCCTGGGGGAGTGGCCGGGCCTTCCCTGGTGGCACTTCGTGAAGCCTACGGCAATCCCCATCGGCCTAAGGCGAACCATCAGGCTGACTACCTGCAATGCAGGTAAGAAGAGTGTGGTCCTGCGGGGATTGAGGGTCTCTCCTACGAGCACATTGACTTACGGCACCTTGGATGGGGATGCGCGGGGCCCGTGGTCCTTCTTCTGCATGCCCTGGGGCTGCTGACCACACAGAGTTTCTTTGCTATAAGAGGATGCAGCTTTCTGAGGCCATTTATTGGACATTCACCCTCCCTGGGCCTCTGAGGCTCCCCGTGCTGAGACCATAGGCCACTTCCTACCCCCCATCTACCTCCTGGGGAGTCACGTGCGCGCCTGGCTACTGTGGTGTTTGCCTCCATGTGCTGGAGTGGCGTTGCACGTTCGCCCCTGCAAAAGATGCATTCTTTTCTTTTGGGTTCTTGCGGTTTGTGGCCATGACGCAGGACTCGGGACTTGGAGTCCCAGCATTCAGCAGGACCAGGCGGCAGCAGGAGTAGGAGGAGCCTGCCATCAGTTGGCCCCCCCCTTAGTTCTCTCACTCCGGTGGATTTGGTTGCGGGTTCCCACCTTGCTCAATCTAATTAAAAAAAGACACAGGAGACCCTTGGAACCATCAGAGGTGGTCGTAGCCAGATTGTCTCTTGAAGGATCCCGGACTGGATTGGACGCTGGCTAGGCACCCTGCAGGTGCAGGTAGGGGAGCCTATCTACTTGTTTTCATTTGTTATTTCTTTCACAAGAAGGGCTGGTCTTGTGTTTGTTGGGGTCCGCCTGATGTTGAGAACTGGCGAGAGGTGGTCTGAATCCCCTTGTTTCTCTGCTGCCGACTCCCGGTGCCTATTGGGCATATCCTTTATCCATTAAGAGACATTGTCATCTTAGAGGCTCCACTATCTCTTTGGGAACATACAACCATCCTTTTCGTAGGTCAAAGCTGGAATAAGTTGGGGGTCAATTTTAAGGGTTGTTTTCGGTTATTATTATGGGAAGACATAGGCCTATGGGACCACTTGCCAAGGAGCATGTGAACACAGCTTCAACCATGGACGCTTTCCTGCAGAGGGTCGTAGGGGTCCTGGACAAGGAAATTGAATTGATTTCACGTCGACTGTCTCGGTCACCTATTTTTCTACCCTCCCAGAGACCCCCTGTACTTCCCGCACCCTCACTCCCAGTATCTCCCACACAAATTTCCTCTTCCGGCCCAGCGGATGTAGCCCTTACTGTGAATGGGAGTGTTTGCCAGATTTCCCTGATGCACCCTCGACTGGAACGTGTCCAGTTAACAGCTCCACGGACAGAGTGCGTAGCCCCTGGTGTGGGTCCAGGAGTGGGAAAGGGTGCAAGGGCAAAGAGGAAGTGCTCCTCAATTGGGAACCATGCTAAGCGCCAGAAGAGCACCAGCACACACTTTAGCCCCCCAGAATCCATTGCTGCGTTCAGCCCAGATGTGATGATTCAGCTCGATGCTCTTAAGGCATCCTTGCTTGCAGCCTTGGATCTTAAATTAGATCCCATTCTGCACTGCTTATCAGTAATTGAGAATGATCTTAATAAGCTGACCTCATTACTGCAAGGTGACTCTCTCACATTGCCCATCTGCTCCACGGCCCCAATAGCCCTGCCTCTCAGTAATTGCCACAACACGCAGGAGCCCAGCTTGAAGATTGTACCTAATATCGTGTCCGAGGGTGCAACTCAGCGCTTGTGCCACCCAGTGCCTCCAGCATGTTTATCTACATCGTCCCCAATTTTGAATAGGTCACGGTCAGTGGTAATCACCTCTAATGACGGGGCATCTTCATGTATTAAGCAGCACCGGAACCTAGGATCCACTGCAGCTGGGTCTATCATAACGACCGATGGAAGGACAGGGGGGACAAACTTTGGGGCATCCAGGTACTTCAACCAGAGCCGAAGGGGGATGGGAGCACACTGCTTCACCTCCCAGCACAGTTCGCCCCTTTGCATCCTGGTAAATGCAGTTCAATTTAAATGCTTACTTGAAATTTTGCAGAGTGTTTCACCAAAGTTGGTGCAGGTTAGTGCTGTTAATCTCTAGACATGTGTTTCTGGATTTTATCCTTCATCAGTAGAGATAAAACGAAATTCATCTGGGGTTTGCTGAGAAAGTTGCCACAATCCTCTCAGGTCTCTGTACCTCTCTCTGGCGCACAGGTGCATCTCCAAAAGCTCGTCAGCTCAGTGGCTCAAGGGAGCCTTTTTAAACAGAAGGGGGATGGGAGCACACTGCTTCACCTCCCAGCACAGTTCAGCCCCTTTGCATCCTGGTAAATGCAGTTCAATTTAAATGCTTACTTGAAATTTTGCAGAGTGTTTCACCAAAGTTGGTGCAGGTTAGTGCTGTTAATCTCTAGACACATGTGCTTCTGAATTTTATCCTTCATCAGTAGAGATAAAACGAAATTCATCTGTGGTTTGCTGAGAAAGTTGCCACAATCCTCTCAGGTCTCTGTACCTCTCCCTGGCGCACAGGTGCATCTCCAAAAGCTCGTCAGCTCAGTGGCTCAAGGGAGCCTTTTTAAACAGAAGGGGGATGGGAGCACACTGCTTCACCTCCCAGCACAGTTCGCCCTTTGCATCCTGGTAAATGCAGTTCAATTTAAATGCTTACTTGAAATTTTGCAGAGTGTTTCACCAAAGTTGGTGCAGGTTAGTGCTGTTGATCTCTAGACACATGTGTTCCTGGATTTTATCCTTCATCAGTAGAGATAAAACGAAATTCATCTGGGGTTTGCTGAGAAAGTTGCCACAATCCTCTCAGGTCTCTGTACCTCTCCCTGGCGCACAGGTGCATCTCCAAAAGCTCGTCAGCTCAGTGGCTCAAGGGAGCCTTTCTAAACAGAAGGGGGATGGGAGCACACTGCTTCACCTCCCAGCACAGTTCGCCCCTTTGCATCCTGGTAAATGCAGTTCAATTTAAATGCTTACTTGAAATTTTGCAGAGTGTTTCACCAAAGTTGGTGCACGTTAGTGCTGTTAATCTCTAGACACATGTGTTTCTGGATTTTATCCTTCATCAGTAGAGTTAAAACGAAATTCATCTGGGGTTTGCTGAGAAAGTTGCCACAATCCTCTCAGGTCTCTGTACCTCTCCCTGGCGCACAGGTGCATCTCCAAAAGCTCGTCAGCTCAGTGGCTCAAGGAGCCTTTTTAAACAGAAGGGGGATGGGAGCACACTGCTTCACCTCCCAGCACAGTTCAGCCCCTTTGCATCCTGGTAAATGCAGTTCAATTTAAATGCTTACTTGAAATTTTGCAGAGTGTTTCACCAAAGTTGGTGCAGGTTAGTGCTGTTAATCTCTAGACACATGTGTTTCTGGATTTTATCCTTCATCAGTAGAGATAAAACAAAATTCATCTGGGGTTTGCTGAGAAAGTTGCCACACTCCTCTCAGGTCTCTGTACCTCTCCCTGGCGCACAGGTGCATCTCCAAAAGCTCGTCAGCTCAGTGGCTCAAGGGAGCCTTTTTAAACAGAAGGGGGATGGGAGCACACTGCTTCACCTCCCAGCACAGTTCACCCCTTTGCATCCTGGTAAATGCAGTTCAATTTAAATGCTTACTTGAAATTTTGCAGAGGTTTCACCAAAGTTGGTGCAGGTTAGTGCTGTTAATCTCTAGACACATGTGTTTCTGGATTTTATCCTTCATCAGTAGAGATAAATTGAAATTCATCTGGGGTTTGCTGAGATAGTTGCCACAATCCTCTCAGGTCTCTGTACCTCTCCCTGGCGCACAGGTGCATCTCCAAAAGCTCGTCAGCTCAGTGGCTCAAGGGAGCCTTTTTAAACAGAAGGGGGATGGGAGCACACTGCTTCACCTCCCAGCACAGTTCGCCCCTTTGCATCCTGGTTAATGCAGTTCAATTTAAATGCTTACTTGAGATTTTGCAGAGTGTTTCACCAAAGTTGGTGCAGGTTAGTGCTGTTAATCTCTAGACACATGTGTTTCTGGATTTTATCCTTCATCAGTAGAGATAAAACGAAATTCATCTGGGGTTTGCTGAGAAAGTTGCCACGATCCTCTCAGGTCTCTGTACCTCTCCCTGGCGCACAGGTGCATCTCCAAAAGCTCGTCAGCTCAGTGGCTCAAGGGAGCCTTTTTAAACAGAAGGGGGATGGGAGCACACTTCTTCACCTCCCAGCACAGTTCGCCCCTTTGCATCCTGGTAAATGCAGTTCAATTTAAATGCTTACTTGAAATTTTGCAGAGTGTTTCACCAAAGTTGGTGCAGGTTTGTGCTGTTAATCTCTAGACACATGTGTTTCTGGATTTTATCCTTCATCAGTAGAGATAAAACGAAATTCATCTGAGGTTTGCTGAGAAAGTTGCCACAATCCTCTCAGGTCTCTGTACCTCTCCCTGGCGCACAGGTGCATCTCCAAAAGCTCGTCAGCTCAGTGGCTCAAGGGAGCCTTTTTAAACAGAAGGGGGATGGGAGCACACTGCTTCACCTCCCAGCACAGTTCTCCCCTTTGCATCCTGGTAAATGCAGTTCAATTTAAATGCTTACTTGAAATTTTGCAGAGTGTTTCACCAAAGTTGGTGCAGGTTAGTGCTGTTAATCTCTAGACACATGTGTTTCTGGATTTTATCCTTCATCAGTAGAGATAAAACAAAATTCATCTGGGGTTTGCTGAGAAAGTTGCCACAATCCTCTCAGGTCTCTGTACCTCTCCCTGGCGCACAGGTGCATCTCCAAAAGCTCGTCAGCTCAGTGGCTCAAGGGAGCCTTTTTAAACAGAAGGGGGATGGGAGCACACTGCTTCACCTCCCAGCACAGTTCGCCCCTTTGCATCCTGGTAAATGCAGTTCAATTTAAATGCTTACTTGAAATTTTGCAGAGTGTTTCACCAAAGTTGGTGCAGGTTAGTGCTGTTAATCTCTAGACACATGTGTTTCTGGATTTTATCCTTCATCAGTAGAGATAAAACAGAAATTCATCTGGGGTTTGCTGAGAAAGTTGCCACAATCCTCTCAGGTCTCTGTACCTCTCCCTGGCGCACAGGTGCATCTCCAAAAGCTCGTCAGCTCAGTGGCTCAAGGGAGCCTTTTTAAACAGAAGGGGGATGGGAGCACACTGCTTCACCTCCCAGCACAGTTCGCCCCTTTGCATCCTGGTAAATGCAGTTCAATTTAAATGCTCACTTGAAATTTTGCAGAGTGTTTCACCAAAGTTGGTGCAGGTTAGTGCTGTTAATCTCTAGACACATGTGTTTCTGGATTTTATCCTTCATCAGTAGAGATAAAACGAAATTCATCTGGGGTTTGCTGAGAAAGTTGCCCTTGCTCTTTACATCTGCCACCTGAGTCAACTCCCTTATAGTGGATTTAGCTAGCGTCCCCCCGACTGGTTCCGGGTGCAAAGGAAGATTTTGACCAACTGAAGAATAAAGTTGTGCACTGGTTAAACTCCAATATTGCCACAGGGCTACGGGTAGAAAGTCATATTATTATGCTATGCAGAACTTCTTGGGTGGGAAAAGTTAAGAAAAACTGGGACGGGGATTGTGGTACCATCAATTTTAATAGCCCTTATGTGGCAAACAGCATCTTAAGCATGGCCTCTCAACTTTATTCTAGGAGTTGTAACTCGGCCATCGTAGCCCTTCCATTGGGCTACTTTTACAAGCCTTTGATCCACCCACTGTTCCTTCCCGGAAGATACCAGGGGCAGTCCCTAGATGGGTGCCAGGGGATCCAGGCCTAGCCATATCAAACAGGTTGTCTCCCCTGAGTTCATTAGAATGCTGCGATTGACTGAGTGTAGACTCTCCTAAGATACATGCTCCTTCAACACAGTACCTGGGAGGGATTTGTAAGACAGATCGCAAAGGGTGCAATTTTATCTCTTGGAATATAGCAGGGCTGGCGAGAAAGTTCGACGATCCAGATTGGGTGCGCTTTTTAAGAGGGTTTGATGTAATCTGCCTTCAGGAGACATGTATATTGAAAATAGATATCATCTGGGAGGTTATAAAACCTTCTTTGTGCCAGCTACTCCCTCCATTGCAGGAAGAGCCAAGGGGGGCTTGGTTAGTTTTGTCTCTTTAGCAGTCCTAGGTATTGCCGCTATGTTGCCCCACACCTCTCCCACATTACAGGTGTTGTCACTATCAAGTGGGACGAGCAAGGTATTGCTTTTAAATTTTTACAACGCAGTATCTGCCTAGCCGGATGCATGTAATATCACAAGGCTGGGCTCTTTCTTGAGAAATATGTCCCAGAGAGAGCAGACTTATCCTAACGTTCTCATTGCAGGAGATTTTAAATGTCCATATGTGTGGTGATCCCAGACTTGGGGGGATTAAAGATATAGGATGTGCACGCCTTTCTTGCTTGCATATGGAACACACCCATCAGGGTTCCATACTCAATACATTTTGTTTGACTTTGACCATATGTCTACTATGAACAAGTTGCCTCTAGACATGACAGACGTTGCCCCCACCTTCACGGGGAGAGAGTGCAAGTACTTTATTGATTTTATTTTTGTTTCCACTCCTTTTTTCATACATATTTGGGACTTTACCATTAGGGAAAGTATGTACAGCGATCATAACCCGGTGTGTGTTTTGACCGGATGGCCTCAGGTAGCAGAGCCAATTAAGGATGGAGCAAGGGCGCCATTGACGGCGGTGGAAGGGGGTAGAGACTTAAGTGGGGTCAGATCTTACCGGACCAGTTTTATGAGTCCCTGTTCTCTCAGTGTAACAGGGAGTTTGCCACCTGCTTAGACAGTGTGGCAAAACCGTCTGACATCTTGGTGACATTTGGGAGTATCTCTGGAGTTATAGCCAATTTATTGCGGGCCCCTGGGGGCGTTCTTCACACTCAGGCCCGAGATGGTTTGACACCGAATACTCTCGCACCTCCAGGAGACTGAAGGAGGTCCTGAGCACCACATCAAAAAAAAACCTGGCCGTCAAGAGATGTTGTAGGCAATATAAGGCCGCCTTGGCAAAGCGCAGGTCGGTCTTGAAGGAAGAGGCCTGGTCAGAGCTGGTAGAGTCCAGCACCCTGGGTAATAGCTCAAAGTTTTTGAGCATTATTAGCAGCCCCTTTCCGTCAGGAGATTGTGCTAAATTAATGGACGCCCAAATCTCTGAGGATGATTGGGTAAGCCATTTTGAGGGTATTTTTCAGTCTGATCCCATCTCGAGGGATGCCCAGGAAATAGCTGCGGGTAAATTTTAGGCCATATTCTCAGTACAGGAAGTGAGAGCAGGTATCATGGGGTTGTCTAAAAACAAGGCCCCTGGCCCTGATGGGATTCCCCCAGATCTCCATATTTTAAATTTGGATATCTGGGCGCCTATACTTACCTCAATTATCAATGCCTCAGTTAAGATCGGAAGCCCGGCTACTTGGGCTTTATCCACCATTGTCCGGTCTTTAAAAGGGAGACCAGGATAGCACTCACTCTTGGACTCTGTGGTAAAGGTGGTGGGTCGTATGGTATTAGATAGCCTAGTGAGTTGGACAGGTGATAACAACATCCTGGCTGAGGTCCAATACGGCTTTCGCCCTGGATGCTCAACGGTGCCCCAGTGTTTGAATTTATATATTGTTTTGAATAAGTACACCGTTGCCCGCACTGGTTCCATCTACCTAGCTTTTCTGGATCTGTCCTCTGTGTTTGATCGCGTTAACAGATCTAAGCTCTGGCAGATGATGCTTTCCTATTGGCATCGACAAAGACATTGTCTTGTTTTTAAGGGATCTCCACAGTGATACTAAAGCTTTAGTCCGTTACTCTAAAGACTTTAATGTGTGCCGCGAGTTCCCTATCCAGAGGGAGGTGCGTCAGGGGTGTATTTTGGCCCCATTTCTTTTTAATTTGTATATTAAATATACTATAACATAAAAAAAATATACTATAACATATTAATAATTTGGAACAGGTCCTCCTGAAACTAAAAACGGACTGTCCTCAGGTGGGCAAGCGAAGTCTGCCAGTCCTCTTGTATGCTGATGATGCTGTCCTCATGGCAAGGACAGCGAGAGGCTTACAACTTCTGTTGAACTCCTTTGTACACCTCATGGAGGACCTGGATTTGTTGGTCAATCACGGCAAATCATTTGTAATGCAGGTGGGTTCTAAACCAGCCAAGTCCTATACTTTCATAATATGAGCCACGCCGTTCCCCAAGACTGATGTTTTTTCTTATCTGAGGGTAGTGTTTGACGCAGCTTTGAACTGGCGCCCTTTGATAAGTCAAAAGAAAGGGGACCTGGCTAGGGCGACCGCCACTATTTTTAACTTTGCTACTAGACTAGGAAGCAGATCGAACGGGGCACTCCTGCAGATTTACAAAGCTAAATGCATCCCGAAGGTCACCTATGGGAGTGAGATCCGGGGCTATACCGAGCAGGGTGCATTACAACTTGTTGAAAATACTTTTTTGAGACGGATGCTCTGCTTACTGCAGAGCATCCCATCCTTTGTGGTGCACGAAGAACTAGGGTTGGACTTTCTCTCTGATGTGTTGGCTTTTTGCCCCATATCGCTGTGGATGAAAATTGAACCAAGAAGGAAAACGCCCTTAGTAAGTATATCCTAAGAGACTGTCTTTCCCTTGATCTTACGAACCGCATCTGTGGGCTCAAGTATGTCAGAGAATGTTTCATCAGTATGGGTAGGGCAGACTTATTTGAGCGCCCAGAGGAAATTTGTTGTAGGGATTTGACCTGGGTGAAGGCAAACGTTTAAAAAAATCATAGTTGGGCCAGAGAAGAAGTGGAACCTTTTATTGAAAACTGTGTCATCTACTGAACCTTATCTCGTTTGGTTTAAAAGTATTCATGACTGTTTTCTATTGACAAGATTTCGATAAGACCTCTTTCACTAATTTTGGCCCAAACTCATGGTGCACATAGAGGGCAGTGCCTCCTACCTTGTGGCTGCAATGGAAAATCTCCACAGGATATGATGCACTTTTTAATGTTTTGTAGCTTTTATGAGGCGCCTAGAAAGTACTTTATCATTCCTATTCTTAAAAAAGCAGGTTTTAGGCAGGTTAGAACTGCTTTTATCTTTTTACAACAGCTTCCAAGCTATTCAGTACTGCATGCTCTTAGCTTTTTAAGGGTTGCTATAAGGCTTATGTTTAGCTGTGATGAGCCTTTATGGACACCTACTTGTCACTGTGATAACATGAATTTGGTTTTAATATGATTTGTGTATATATCCTTGTATTTTAGGGGCTGTGATGGATGTTTTTAATGCATTTGAAAACATTCTTACCACCAATATGGTATTTTAATGGTGTCCGGTGATGCCCACACACATTTTGGACTCCTCGACCTTTGCCATAGCTCCTGATTACCACCCCTGCGCATACGGGCCAATGACGGCCAAATTGCATTGTTGTTTTATGTATCAGATGGAGATTTTTTTTTTAACTGTGTTTGTTTGACTTTTCTGGTTTTCTTTGTAAAAATCGAATAAAGTATTGACTGACTGACTCTATGTTTTTGCCCTTTCCCAGTCGCAGGCCCTTGGCCCACCCACACAAGTGGGTTATCATTTTACTCGGGAGACCAAGGAGAATGCTGGGTAGTAGGAAATTTGTCCCAGCACAGCAATTCCCCCACAGAAATGTGAGAAAAGTTTTATTTTGTAGCAAAATCTGAGATTGCAGGGGATTCTGGGTAAGAAAATGTTGGGGGATCCATGCAAACCACACATCCTTGGACTCCCCCGGGTGTCTAGTTTTCAGAAATGTCCGGGTTTGGTAGGTTTCCCTACATGGCCGCCGAACCCGGGACCAAAAATGCAGGTGATCCCCTTGCAAAGCCAGGTTGTTTTGTTTTAGGCCCTTCCCTGTGGCCGGCACTTGGCCCACCCACACAAGTGAGGTACTATTTTTATCGGGAGACCTGGAGGAATGCTGGGCAGCAGGAAATTTGTCTCGGTCTGGTGATCCCACAACTTTCCCACACAGAAATGTAGGGAAAAAAATATTTTTTTAGCAAATTCTGAGGTTTGCACGGGATTCTTTGGGGATCCACGCAAGCCACACATTCTTGGACTCCCCCGTGTGTCTATTTTTCAGAAATGTCTGGGTTTATTGGGTTTCCCTACATGGCCGCCGAGTCCGGGACCAGAAACGCAGGTGACTCCCTTGCACAGCCAGCTCGTTTTGTGATTAATAATTTTTGATATCTCACAATATGTTTTGGGCCCTTCCCTGTGGCGGGTACTTGGCCCACCCACACAAGTGAGGTACCATTTTTATCGAGAGACCTGAGGGAACACTGGGCAGTAGGAAATTTGTGGTTTCTTTCTGATTCTGGAAGAACATGGCACAGTAATGCAAGGAAAATGTGTGTCTGTAGTCACATTTTGAGGTTTGCAGGGCATTTTGGGTAAGAAAACTTGTTGGGATCCATGAGAGGGACACCACCCTGTACTCTCCTAGGTTTCTAGTTTAGGAAAATATTGAGAATTGGTAGAATTTCCCAAGAGACAATGTACACCTTGGCAGAGAAAGACAGAAAAGACAAATATTGCCTCACAGCCAACTATTCCTCAAGTACACACACACTTACTGGTTGGATTTGGCAGGAGGATGAGAAAGTTTCAGAGAGTCAAATTTTATTAACAAGAGATTTCACAAAAAGGAAATGCACTGTTAATAATTAAAAGGTTAAAAACCTGAACCAATGACTCACAGCTCGTGAGCTGTAAAGCCACGGCAAGGCACCAACCTCTTTACAGGCCATTCACTCACCTTTCAGACGTTACGCATACTGACCATTCACACTGCCAGCCACGGGCCCAGCACATTACAACCCTCACATCAACAGACAATGTACACCGTGGCAGAGAACGCCAGAAAATACAAATATTACTTCACAACCAACTATTCCTCAAGAACACACACATACTGATTGGATTTGGTACGAGGGCGAGTGAAGGTTCAGAGCGTAAAATTTTATTAACAAGAGATTTCACAAAAAGGAAATGCACTGTTAATAATTAAAAGGTTAAAAACCTGAACCAATGACTCACAGCTCGTGAGCTGTAAAGCCATGACAAGGCACCAAACTCCTTACAGGCTATTCACACACCTTTCATTCATGACACATACAAGACCATTCACACTGCCTGCCGCAGGCCCAGCACATTACAACACTCACTTCAATGGGCAGCGCCAATTCAAGGGCCCATCACTTTCATACGCCCACATGCCTGACACAGCATCTACAGTGCGGACTGGCTTTTGGCTAGCAGTGTGTGTAGTGACCAGTAGCAAGTCACTACTCACACACTGCCAGCCAAGCGCCAGTGCACGCACACCATCAGCCAAGCGCCAGTCCACGCACATGGCCAGCCAAGTGCCGGTCCACGCACACCCCCAGCCAAGTGCCAGTCCACACACATCGGCAACCAAGCGCCTGTCCACACACACCGCAAGCCAAGCGGCAGTCCAGGCACACTGCCAGTCAAGACCCAGTCCACGTACACCACCAACCAAGCACCAGTCCACGCACACCACCAGCCATGTGCTAGTCCATGCAAACCACCAGCCAAACGCTAGTCCATGCACACCGGCAGCCAAACACTAGTCCACGCACACCGCCAGCCAAGCGCCAGTCCATACACTCTGCCAGCCAAATACCAGTCCATGCCCACCACCAGTCAAGCACCAGTCCATGCACACAACCAGCCAAGCGCCAGTCCACGCGCACCGCCATCACATTTTTTATGGAAAAAAGAAAACACAAACGAATCAACAATAGATACAAAACTATAACTACAAACACAACAGCTCTAACTAAATACATCACACTAATGCAAACCCTAAAATTTGAACAAAAAATATTAAATGATACAGGCCAGTCAGTTTACTTTTAAGCACACGGTTGCAAACAAAAACTTTGTTGCATGTGGTACAATTTAAAATATGTGGGTACACACAGCCCAGGATTAGAAGGACAATAGGGACAGTACATACGACTCTCCTTCCGCATACCTCTTTGGGCACAGACTCTACATTTCTTAGTGGGAAAGTCATTTTTGGCTGTGGAAGGAAGGTGATCAGGAAAGTGGCGATCTTTCAATCAAGCACATCCTCCACCTCTGCTTCTCTAGGAACTCCTGCCAGTTCCACTAAAACAAGGCTGCCTATCAGAGACTGCTGAAACTGAACAAATGTCACCTTTGACTCTGGAGAACAATCCTTAAACACAACAAAGGCATTGTAGCTTACTAAATGGAATAAATGGATAGCCAACTTCTATACCAAATGTACGCCTTGAGAACAGCAGTGTAAGGTTCCAACCTCTGATCTACTCGATCTACATCACCCATGTGCTCATTGTAGTCTAAAACGCACACAGGTTTGCACACTTCAGCAACCTGACCCCAGTCACAGGTGAAGCACTTTCATTACGGATGGTAGTCAGCATATTGACATCTCTACTGTCAGAAAATTTCAGAGCTAGAAGTTCATCACTATGCAAGGCACTGCACTGTACCTTCTCAAGTTTTTTAAAAACCAAGGGGCATATTATCAAGAAACGGCGTTAAAATTATCGTCGGTTTAGCGGCAGAAAACTGCCGCTAAAGCGGCGATAATGGGCTTGATAATATGCCCTGAGAATTCCACAGAAGCCCATGTTCTGGTGTGAACATGGGCTTCTATTGAATTCTCCAGAGCATATTATCAAGCCCATTATCGCCGCTTTAGTGGCAGTTTTCTGCCGCTAAACCGGCGATAATTTTAACGCCGTGCTTGATAATATGCCCCCAGCTCTTTTCGGTTACCTTTACGGTTAAAGCGGATTGTGCCACAAGTAACAGTGTCCACTTTGAACAATTCACTGAACAATGGCACACCAGTGTAAAAGTTATCTACATATAAATGGTGACCTTTGTTAAAAAGTCCTCTACCAAGTTCCCACACATTTTTCTCTGTAATTCTGAAAGTGGATGGACAACCAGGGGGTCAATACTGAAATCTCTACCAGTGTAGACCTTGAAATTATAGACATATCCAGTACTTCTATCAGATAGCATATACATCTTAATTCCTTAGCGTGCACTCTTGCTAGGAATGCACTGCCTAAAAATCAATCGACCCTTGAACAGAATCAAAGACTCACCCACAGCTATTTCTTTCTCTAACTCGTAGATCTCTGAAAATCGATCTACAAAGTGATCAAGGACAGGCCGAACCTTAAAAAGATGGTCACAATCAGGGTGATCTCATGGCAAAACTAAAGAATTATCAACAAAATGCAACATCCAAAGAAGAAGCAAATACCTATTACGGCTCATGGTTGCAGGAAATATAGCCTTTGCCATCAAAGGATTAGTAGACCAATATGAAGACAGTGACAGCTTCCTTATCAGGCCCATCAGAAAAGTTAAACCCAAGAACCTCTTCAGCACATCCAGATTTTTGGGAGTCGACCTGGTAGCTCTAGAGTGGTGCTTCTGTCTGGCACTGTTGTCCCTCAAATACTGTTCAGCATACAAATTAGTCTGCTCAACAATTTCAGTAAAAAATACATCGTCCATAAACAACTGAAAGAAATTTATAGGCAAAAAAAATTCATAATTCACTCTACACCCTGCAACACCACTAAAGACAGGCAACACCGGCTGCACCATGTTCAGGTACACCCAGAGTCCAGCACTTCCAATGGGAAGCCTTATAGACCCAAGCTGCAATCCAGATACCTCTTGCTGCACTATCAGCACATCAGTGTCCTCCCCTAAAACAGGCACTTCATTCGCACTGAGAGTAGCTTCATCCACTCTGGGAGTAGCTTCGTCATCATATGTTTTCTCTCGGACAGGAATTCACTGCCAGAATCCTGTCCTTCCTCCTCTGCTTTAGATGTAGAGTCATTCTCATAATCATGGTCAGTAGAAGACTCGAGAAGCATACCAACAACCTGCTGAGCGGTCATCCTGCAGCTAGCCATAATCCTTACCAAGAAAAGTAACTTGACAAATAAGTCAACAATACCCAAGACTGTGTAAAATAAGTTTATAAAACAAAAAGTAAAACTACTGGCATAGACCAATTGCAAGGTCAAGTCAATCAACACAAAGCACACAAAGACCTGTAAACTATAAAACAATACCACTCACTTGCTAAAGACAGCTTGACTCACCAGCACCTACTCTGCAGAGACACAGCAAGCACCAACGAAATCCCACTACAGAAGAAAAACAAGAGAAAATTACACACAAGGAAACACAATACACATTGTGCACAAATACAAGGGAAATTTCACACACATACAAACAGAAACTAAATAGGCTGCTATTATTACATAATTTCCAAAAGACTCATTCATGCAGGTCATTGCTACTAATTTGGTTTAAACAGTATAAAAAACTTTTTCTTACCAAACACTTGCAACTACACAAACTGCAGATCTACCAAATCTACCAGTGCTGAAACCGCAACCATGAGGAAAACAAAAGCTTTGCAATAGAATAAAAAAGAGAAAAAACATTACAATCACCAATGATGACAATAAAATAACAGTTAACAATGTCAAACACTATGAAGTCTGCCCATCACCATCCAAATGCCAGCCACACACACCGCCAGCTAAGCACCAGTCCACACACAGCCAGAAACGCCAAAACACTCATCAGCCAAACTACATTTCACACACAAACTTTCCCTGGTGGTCTAGTGGCTTCTGCCCCACTTGGGGGCAAATGGGCCTACAAATATGGCTGATCAGCCCCAAGGCAGAAAACAGCCAAAACAGTTACCCCATAAAGAGGAGCGACCCTTGACCAAGGGGCCGCTCCCCAGAACATCATGTGACAAATATATTAAAATCCCTGGCGGTCTAGTGGCTTCTGCCCTCCTTGGGGGCAGATGGGCCTGAAAATATATGGCCAATCTCCCCCCTACCGGGCAGAAACTGTCAAATTGGCAATGCCCCAAAAGGGTAGCAACCATTGCCCAAGGGGCCGCTCCCCCTAAACATAAGGCACAAAATCCCTGGCTTCTAGTGGGTTTCAACCCCACCCCTGGGGGCTAGATCAGATGGAAAAATCGCTGATTTAGCCCCAGGGGTGCCAAAACACAGGAAAACAGGCTGCCCTCAGGGCAGCGACCCTTGCCCAAGGGGTCCCTCCTTTATAAATATATTTCAAATGAATCCCTGGGGCCTAATGGGTTTCGACACCCTCCCCCCAGGGACAGATTGGCCAAAAAAACGTCCAAATCAACCCCCGGGGGAGGGGGGGGGCAAAACACGGATAACAGATGCCCCTAGGGAGCGACCCTTGCCTAAGGGGTCACTCCCCCAAATAACACCTAAAAAAGTCCCTGGTGTCTAGTGGTGTGGATTCCTGCTCCACGATCACGGCCCCACCTGTGATTGTGGAGCAGGAATCCACTCTCTACAGACGCAGGGAGAAAGTCCTTTCCCCCTGCATCCCCTGCATCTGTATTCCTGTAAAAACAAAACGGCAGAAGGACTCACCGAAACAGGTCTTCTCCCTCGACATGCTGTAAGCAAATGGCTTCCAGCGCGTCCCTGGCTGCACTTGACGTTGGCGCGCCGTCATCATCAAATGACTGAGAGGGGGATCGGGGATGGCAGCGCAAGCTGCCATCCCCAGTGGGGTCATGTGGGTGGGTGCCTCACTGAGGGAGCGCCAGCGCTTCCACCATGGGCCAGTGCCAGGACGTAATGGTTACGTCTTCGGTACAGCAGCACCGCTGCCAAGGACGTACTCATTACGCCCTTGGCACCAAAGGGGTTAAAATATACCTCCTAGGCCTTTCTACAATCCTCATATGAATCTTTCTCATTATCCACTCTCGTAGGCTGAGCTATTCATTGAGGAACTGTCAAGTGGCAGCTTTCACTGGGGAGCAGTACGCCATTCTTAACCACCTCAGCCCCCTAGATACACCAGAAGGTAACAAATTCGTAGTCATTAAAGCAAAGAACGCAGCAACTCTGCATTCAGGAGCAACCTAGGTTTTCATAAGTATGTATATATATATATATATTCACTGAAAAAACCATAGGTTTCAGACACGTTATAGTTAGAAATTAGTATTTAAAAAACCTTTGAAATTCACTGAAAAAACCATAGGTTTTAGGGACAGTTATAGTTAGTTGGACATTTCACTCGTACAAAACCATAGAAATTCCCCGTTATAGTTAGTTCAGCTAACTATAACTCGCGCCCGCAATGCACTGCTGATGACGTCACATATTACATCACTCATGACATGGTCAGTGACATCACTGATGACATCACTGATGACATCTCAAATGACATCACTGATGACATCATCCAGTGACTGTGTGTTTCTGTAAAGTTTAAATATGTTTAATATATATAGGGAAAGGTGTATTGAAGAATGAGTGGGTGTATAAGTGTTTGAATGGATGATTTAGTAGGTGCGTGACTAACTCTATAAGTGAGTGATTAAACGTATCTTACTGAATGCTTGGGTTAGTGACTAAACTGGGTGAATGTCTGTATCCGTCTGTCTGTTGCTGTGTAAGTGGCTGCATGGGTTTGTGAATAGCTACATGAGTGTCAATATGAGTTATTGATTGGTTGTCTGAGTATCTGTATGGGTGCCTGAGTGTTTGTGTGGGTGGGGTGTGTGCGACTCTGTGCATAGATGTGTGAGTGGGTGATTCACTGGGTGGATGGTTTCAAGACTGCATCTGTGATAGACTGTATGGGTGGGTAAGTGTGTGTAAGAGTGCGTTAGTGAGTGAATGTATGTCCCAGTGGTACATGTGTGAGTAACTACATATGTGAAAGGCAGTATATATGTGTGTTGGAGTATATAAATAGCTATAAGCGAGAGTGTGTGATTGTGAGAGTGACTGTATGGATGAGTGTGTGCTTGTATCAGAGATTGTATAAGAGCGTAAGAATGTGCTAGTATTTGTATGAGTAAGTGAGCTGGTGTGTGTATAACTGTATAGGTGAGTAAATGGGTGTGTGCTTAATTTTTGCATGACTGACTAGGTGTGTGAGTACCTCTATGGATGAGTGGCGGTGTGTGAGTGTTTATATAGGTGTATGAGTGCATATAATAGTCCTGTACTGAGTGACTATAAGTATGAGTGACTGTACGGGTGAGTGAGTAGATGTGTGTGTGTAGACCTAAGAATCAGTGAGTGTGTATATAGTAATTGGTGTTGGAGAGTCTATGGTTTTGACAATGGCAGTCTGTAATTTACAGTGGGTGTATCAAAAGTTATATTAGGGTGTGAGGAGGTGCATCAGATTATCACGTGGATGATGTCATCAGTGATGTCATCAGTGATGTCATTTGAGATGTCATCAGTGATGTCACTGACCATGTCATTAGTGATGTAATATGTGACGTCATCAGCAGTGCATTGCGGGGGCGCGAGTTATAGTTAGCTGAACTAACTATAACGGGGGAATTTCTATGGTTTTGTACGAGTAAAATGTCCAACTAACTATAACTGTCCCTAAAACCTATGGTTTTTTCAGTGAATTTCAAAGGTTTTTTAAAATGCTAACTGCTAACTATAACGTGTCTGAAACCTATGGTTTTTTCAGTGAATTTCAAAGGTTTTTAAATGCTAATTTCTAACTATAACGTGCCTGAAACCTATGGTTTTTTCAGTGAATTTCAAAGGTTTTTTAAATGCTAATTTCTAACTATAACGCCCCTAAAACCTATGGTTTTTTCAGTGAATTTCAAAGGTTTTGTAAATGACAATTTTTAAAAGTATTAATTGTTATATTTATTTTTTGATACTGATTTACTACATTTTTAAAACTATTTATTTTTAGATATTTTATTTATTAAATTACATTGTAATTACATTATACATTACATTACAAAATATACTTTCTCAGAATGAATTACTTTAGTTTAAATACTTTGCAAATAGGCAATAGAGTTTTAAGTACAGTAGTTACAGTTGTTGCAATGGGCAACACAATTTCAAACACAATGCAACATTGAGCTCAATGTGAATTTCTAGTTAAATGCAATTAGTTACTTTATGGATTACTTTTCTAACCACAGGACTGGATCATAGATTCAGTCCTGGGACATATCCTGTAAACAGTTGAGTAAAAGCGTTTTGGTTACAGTAGTGATTTTTAAGGAATATTATTGTATTTTAAAACTTGACACTTCGAAATTTTTCACATAGAATCACCAATGTTATCCTATGGGAGGAAATTCAGTTAGCAGGTAAGTAGTATTATCGTTACTTTTTCTTACTCAGTGGTGGATCCTGGATCCCGCACTGGTGCATCTCGTGTAAACAGTTGAAATAATGCGTTTAAGTCATACAGGCGATTTTTAAGGAATATTTGTAGTTTGTGAAAATCGACACTGAAACTTTTCTGCGGAAAACCAGACACTGGATTCCAATGGAAGGAAATACAAGTTACTGGTAAGTACGGTTAGAATTACTTATCAGGGTCAGTGCTGGGCTAAAAGATGCAGCACTGGGTTCTCTCCTGATAACAGGTGAGTAAATCGGAATTCGTAGTTCGGCTGATTTTAGAGGAATATTATAAAGTTCCAAAACTCCACACTTAGAAGAATTTCCAAGTGAAACCAGTCAATGTTAGCCTATGGAAGGAAATTCAAGTTACTGGTAAGTACGGTTAAAATTACTTTTCAGGATTAGTACTGGGCTCAAAGATGCAGCACTGTGGTCTCTCCTGATAACATGTGAGTAAATCGGAATTCGTAGTTCGGCTGATTTTAGAGGGATATTATAAAGTTCCAAAACTCCACACTTAGAAGAATTTCCAAGTGAAACCAGTCAATGTTAGCCTATGGAAGGAAATTCAAGTTACTGGTAAGTACGGTTAAAATTACTTTTCAGGATCAGTACTGGGCTCAAAGATGCAGCACTGAGGTCTCTCCTGATAACAGGTGAGTAAATCGGAATTCGTAGTTCTGCTGATTTTAGAGGAAGATTTGTATGTTTCAAAAATCGACACTTAGAAACTTTTTCAGCAAAAAGCAGGCAATGATATCCTATGGAAGGAAATACAATTTACTGGTAAGTACGGTTAGAATTACTTTTCAAGGTCAGTGCTGGGCTAAAAGATGCAGCACTGGGTTCTCTCCTGATAACAGGTGAGTAAATCGGAATTCGTAGTTCGGCTGATGCCCTTTTTTTAGTTTTTAATTGGGGAGGGGGGCTGCGTGGCCCCCCTCCCGGGCCACTTATGGCCCCGGGGACCCCATCCCCCGGGGCCTGGCCTCTCGTTGGAGACTGTGGGGGGGTCCCCAATCCCCCCACAGTCCCAGCCGGCCCCCGCCTCCTGCGGGAGCCGGCATTGCTTTTCCACATGGGGAGCAGCTAACATGCTGCTCCCCGTGTGGAAAAGCAATTGGTTTGCATTTTGAAAGAGAGAGCAGGTTTCCTGCTCTCTCTTTCAAAATGCAAACCAAGACTTGCTATGACAGGACGGGAGCCGCGAGTCATAGCAAACTACAGTGTCCCGGGGTAGGCACCCGGGACACTGCAGGAGCCGACCCTGGGGGTGGTGGTCCCCAGGGCCATCACTGCCTTCCAGGAGGGGCCGCGCAGCCCCTCCCAACTTGTTCAAAGCCCCGGGAGGTGGTGGTCCCGGGGCTCTGGGGTCCGTAACGGACCCCCATATTTAAATCTTTAGTGCCCCGGGAGGTGGCGGTTCCGGGGCATGTGGAGGCTGGAGCCCCCACACAGGTTTTGGAAAATTAAAAAGCAGCCCCGGGGGGTGGCGGTCCCCGGGGCAGCGGGAGGGTGCACAGCCCTCCCGCCATCTTATTTTTGTAAAGCCCCGGGGGTGGCGGTCCCTGGGGCTTGGGGGCCTTAGAGGCCCCCATAAACAATAAACCCACCCCCGCATGCCCCCGGGACTTGGGCCACCCGGGGCAAATTTGCATCGAAGATTTTTTTTTCCAGCAGGATCCGCGCACCCTGAGTGCATCCTGCCGATTTCTTTTTTTAAATGCTTTTTCTGCCCAGGGGTCCTTGTGGGACCCCTGAGCAGACTTAGAGGTCAGGGTGTTTCTACCCTGCCCCCTTTGTGCGTTTGCGCACTTGTTTCTTTTTTTTTCTCAGCGGGATTCGCGCACCCTAAGCGCATCCTGCCGATTTTCTTTTTTTTTTTTAAATGCTTTTTTTTGCCCAGGGGGTCCTTGTGGGACCCCCAGAGCAGACCTAGGGGGTCAGGGTGTTTCTACCCTGCCCCCTTTTTGCGCTTTGCGCACTTGTTTCTGTCCCTCGGTTCTACCGAGGGACAAAATGGCTGCCAACACTTCCTGATTTGGAGTGTTGACAGCCAATTAGCATTCAGCTCGTGATCGGGAGGGTGCGTGAATACGACGCGGCCATAGATATATATGTGATTTTCCTTTTGATTTTCACAGGAACTACTGAACGGATTTACACCATTTAACAAAAGGGTTCTTTCTGAACCAAGAACTACCTCTTTGCCAAATTTGGTGTAATTCCGTTCAGCAGTTCGGGCTGTAGCCGTTTCTAAAGTTTCCTATGGGAAAATGAATGGGGAAAACACGTTTTGGGACCCCCCTTTTTCTCGGCCCCCGCTTGACGAATCACCCCAAAACTTTCAGGGTAGGAGCGGACCGGAGCGGGCCATAAAGTTTGAAAATTTCGCGAAGATTCGTCAACCGACGCAAGAGTTATTTCAAATAGAATGTCGCGGATTTCCTATGGAAAATAGGTCCTAACTATAACTATCTACTGGCGACCGCCAGTAGATAATATATATACAGATGAATTTATAGACCCACGAACAGTTTTCAAGACTACAAACAGTCCCCTTGCCAAGTCCTTCCTCACTGCAATTAACAATGCAAGTGTGTAAGCCATTTTGGTGGCCTTCTTGAAACTTGCAACTCATATTCATCTTCTATTGAAGAGGTCTATTGGCATCCAAAGTATTGGATATGACATTGACAGAGACTAGTAGCCCGATCTAACCCTGGTATTGGTTTCCATTGAATCAGAGACTTGTAAGTATTTGTAAGTAGTAGTTTCCATTGGCAATTTGTTTTTGAACTTGATCACATTCTTTTTCAGAAATCACTATACTCCTTATAAATAATTACTTAGTAAGCAAGATTCTTTTTCCCAACTGTGGGACATGTTCACATTTGTTGAGATATATCTCCATCTTTCTCCAACTGCTCATTCCATTCAGCAACTTGATCTTCTTGTGTTTATTTACAGAATTCATTGGCATCTTAAATCTGCAATATGTTTTTGAATAGGACCTGTAGGTAAGAGTGATTACCTAACATTATTGCTAGTACCATCCCTGACATATACCTGGACCAAAGGCACAATTTTGTCACTTTGTTTTTCTGTTGATGGTTCAATGCTATGACTTTTGAAAGTCCATCGTCCTGGTGAAGATTGCCAGGGTACAAGTGAGGTTGAAACGTCAACACTTTGATTTGTTTGCACTGTTGTGAGGAATTTTTACAGTGATCTCCTTTGACTCTTCAAAAATATTTTGAGTTTATAAATGCTCCAGGACTTTTTGATAACAGCCAAACATTGCCTCCAATTTCTGCCCCCTCCCCCGTCTTAGAACTACAAACATTCACGGCCCATTTCACTTTTTTTGAACTATCAGGTGCGACTCACTCACAGCACTGCCTGCATGGATAATAAAACAAATGTATGTTTTATAAGAGATATAAATAACGAGACACTGTTGTTTCATTCTCTGACAACAGCTCTAATTGGTGTTGGTAGAACATGAATCTGATGCACTGAATTAATTCTTTGTATTATCACAGTACTACTTGCCGCTAAATATTTGCGAATCCTGAAAAAGTGCTTTAAGTATTAAATATAGTAGAAAAATAAGTATTTATCAGAATATTAAGCACATTCTTATGGAACAGTGTTGCTGTTCATTGGTGGCCGATCACTTCCATTTTTCCTAAGGCTAGGGGACCACAGCTTCCCCAGGAATTTCCCACACTCAATATGTAATTTAAAGCCTAGGATTGGCTGCTCCAAAGCCAATGCTGTGCTTACGATTTTCCCCCATCACTTCCAGACTGTGCTAGATACCGAAACTGCTACCTAAACCATGCCATGCTTCTCCCAAAATAATATTTGGTCTGGAGTCAGAGTAGAAACAGCATACATAACTACTGAGATAGAGTAGTGCATCAATACATTATTTACTGCAGTACCACAATGGCAACTAAATCTTTAGCAATTGGCACATAACTGTCCATTGATGGCATCTCTTCATTCTCTGTCCAGATGTACTCTTCTGTTTTTTTTTTCTGAATCTAAATTTTCAAGCACCAACCTGGATGTAGATCTTTGGACAAGTCAAATCATCCCATTATTTAATGTACGACCTAGGCCTCAGCCCTCACTTCTATAGTAGTCTTAAATAACTGTTAGGCACATACAATTAGCAAGATATCATTAAAACCTGAAAGAACGGTCGATGTTCTAATTTTTACAATTTTTTTATTCTTTTCGGTAAAATACACTTTGGATAAAGTTGCACACATGTCCGGTGAGATCCTTAGAATAGCCCTTGGCTCGCTCTTCATAACCATAACTCCTTACCAAAGTTTTAGAGAACAGTCAGGTGAAGCAGCCACTCTGCAAATCCTCATCCCAAAATAAGCTCACGGATGCTCCCTCAAGGTGACCCTGAATTCCTGAAAAACGGCTCCCTCTCAATGTAGACAAAAATATTGTGAATATGTTTTACGAGATATCAGTGAGAAACTGGTTTGCACAGAACAGAGATATTTTCTGTTTGAATTAATCTCCTTCTCCTATCACGCCACACCTTGGTGAGAAGTTGCGCACCCTCACCTAAAAAATGACATAAAATACCGACAAAACACATTTCATTATCAAAAGCATAATTATGCAAAAATTGTATTGAATTTCGCGAAATTTTGCAATTTAATGCACACCCAGAATAAGCCTAACTACATGAAACGAAACGTGAAGTCTTATACACCTTGGAGGTCATCAAGGTTGCAGGACAAGGCATTACTAGTGGCACCTGTGCTTACAGAATAAGAGGGTGGAGTTGTCCAATTCTTGCTGCCAAACATTAGATCAGCCGGAAGTTAGGAAAACGGATGACTTTTGTGAAAATGTCAGAGCTTGCTGAATCATTTATAGGTCTTTTTCTTTCTATCCTACTCTGTTTGGGTGTCCTCAGGGCTGGCTTTAGGGCAGTACGACCGGTGCAGCCCCACTGTGCGCTGATCTGTTGAGGGGGGCGCTGCCCTCAAGGGGGTGGGGCACTGTGTTTAGCAGTAACTTGTGATTGGAGAGATGAAGAGCACATTTTCCCAGTGGCCATTAGGGAATCCGAGAAGGAGGTCATGGGGGGGCGCCAAAAATGATTGTCGCACTGGGCGCCACCAGCGCTAAAGCCAGCCTTGGGTGCCCTAGTTAGGCTATCCGTGTTTTAGAGCAGAGAGAAGTGGCAGCGTAAGCTCCTGAACGATGAAACAAGTCTCCTCAGGCACATCTTCAAAACATAGGGGCGTAACGCGGACCTCTGCAGCCCCTGTGGAGCAGGGGGGCTCCCAGCCCTTCAGAGGGCTTCCAACCCTAAGGGGTCCCTAATCAGCGAATTGCCATTGTATATCTGCGACATATGGGAGTCTCAGGAGCCCCTCATCACATTCTAGAGGGGGCCCATCATTTTGCGTTATGCCACTGCCAGAGCACGAACTTTCAATATATATATTTTAAAGGCTTTCTGCTGAGCTAAGCTTTCCACTTCGAGGTGCCCCCTGCATCCTTATCACTCATTATGACCGATATATTTCTAACATTTTCCTTCATGTCTTTTACGTTCCCTGGAATTACATACATATAATCTCAGTAATTGGCTGAATGAGAGAGCGCAGGGTCTCGTGAACCCTATCCCGGGTGGAATAAATGTTT
Source organism: Calotriton arnoldi (assembly GCA_963921515.1). Classification (NCBI taxonomy): domain Eukaryota; kingdom Metazoa; phylum Chordata; class Amphibia; order Caudata; family Salamandridae; genus Calotriton; species Calotriton arnoldi. The sequence goes on from CAWUFW010010695.1 coordinate 55,721, forward strand.
AATTGTTGAAAAAATGCAGGGGCTTATTTACAAGGCCCTTGCGCCACTTTTGCGTCATTTTTAACATGGGAAAAGTGGCGCAAGGGGCTTGTAAATCTGCTCTACAGACTTTCAGGGGCAGATTTACAAGCCCCTTGCGCCACTTTTGCGTCATTTTTAACATGGGAAAAGTGACACAAAAGTGGCGCAAGGGGCTTGTAAATAAGCCCCTGTGACTTTCAGTTTTCACGTTGACGCAGGTAAGTGCCACATGCTAGATGCTCCCTTACCTTCAGTAGGAAATGCCAGCAAGGTCGCAATATCTGGCTCCCTGGGCACTCACGCGGGCCCTATAGCATGAACAAAACTCCATAGACTGAGCAAACGCCAAATTGAACATCTATACCAGTTTTCAGGGAGACTGCAGGGAACCAACACCTTTCAAAAGGTCCATCAGTGTCTAAGGGGCAGATTTACAAGCCCCTTGCGCTGCCAGTACGTCACTTTTTGTGACGCACTGGCAGCGCATTTCCCTGCCCCATATTTACAAGGACAGGAAAAGCCACCCTGCGTGGCTTTTCCTGTCCTTGTAAATATGGTCCCTTTACACGCAGCATTTTGCGTGAAAGGGGCGTTCCATGGGTGTTGCTGTGGGTGTTCCCACGCAACACTCATGGAACCAGACACATTTCCAGATTTACGAGGATTCGTAAACCTGCAAATGCGTCAGTATGCTATGCCACTAGGGTGGCATATCGAGGCGCAACGAGGAGAAATGTTTTCATTTCTCCTCGTTTTTTCCTCTTTCAATGCGTGCTGCATTCTACAGCACATATTAAAAGAGGAAAATACCTGTAGTGATTGTTTTTGTGCAGGAAGGTGCCCCTTCCTGCACAAAACAATCTCCCCATGACGCAGGCATCCTTGCACCATGGTGCAAGGGTGCCTGCGCCGGCGCATGGCAGCTGTTTGTGCGCCAGCGCAGGGGAGAGCACAGGAATGCGACATATCAGTGTAAATATGTTGCATTCCTGTGCTCTGAAAGTGCCGCAGCATGGCGCAGCCAAAGGGCTTGCTGTGCCGCGCAGCGGCACTTTCTTGTAGATCTGCCCATTAGTGTCTCGTAACTGACTGTGAGGCGGTACAAAAAGCTCACCACAAAACATAACTAAGCAAAATTAACTTGATTTGATTAATATTAGAGCAGTACGCATTTTAGGATGCGCATGATAATTGTAATCAAATACGTTTATTTTGCCATATTTTCGATTGTGTAAAAAGTGCGTTTATTTAACACGAAAAAGAAATACGTAAACACAGAGGGCTTATTTACAAGCACCTTGCGCATATGGTGCGTCACTTATTCCCATATTAAAAGTGACGCACCGGCGGCGCAAGGGGCTTGTAAATAAGCGCCAAAGTTCTCAATGCAGAACGCAGCTGGTGTGACTAATGTCCAATCTCCTATAGCTCTGTACGGAGCTTTTCAGCAAGCTGTTTCAGGGGCACTCAGGTCAAACTTCGCAATAGCTGCTGACCTCTAATTCAGAAGAACAAACTCTGCATCCAAGAAAATATCACCAAAGCGCTTTTGCACAATAGAAGTCATTTGGTCAAAGTCTTCAGACCACGGAGTCCCCCTTTCTGCGAGTTAATAGGTGAGAGGAAAGTCTTCATTCACATTAACAATGGGTACAAAGCACCTCTGGGAGGGAGGAAATGGCGCCGCCAAACAAGATAGCAGCATTAAAAGAGGAAATGTTATGGAACAGAGTGAAGGACAAATGAAGAGTTTTTTCCTCCCAAAAATACTATGGGGCATATTAGCAAGAACGGCGTTAAAATTAACGCCGCTTTAGCGGCAGGAAACTGCCGCTAAAGCGGCGATAATGGGCTTGATAATATGCCCTTGAGAATTCCAATAGAAGCCCAGGATCACACCAGAACATGACTTTTATTGGAATTCTCAAGGGCATATTATCAAGCCCATTATCGCCGTTTTAGCGGCAGTTTCCTGCAGCTAAAGCGGCGATAATTTTAACGCCGTTCTTGCTAATATGCCCCTATATATTTTATTGAACTGTTAGATCAGAAAATGCTGTGTTTACAAACAAATATTACATCATTTTTTTCTCTTATCGAAGATGAATGTGGCTTATTTCAGTGCTTGATTGTTTTTTGTTTCACCAACAAAGCCCTTCTCCGGCAGTGGCCACAGTCATCTAAGCCATTACACACCATAGGAAAGTCCTGCGGCAGCAGACCCTCTGCCATTGGATCTGAAAGCGTGAAGTGGATCACAGTAACTTCCCCATTTTTGGGGGGAAGGGAGGGTTCTAATGTACCATCTGCTACCGTCATGTTGTCTTTGTCCCCACTCACCTTGAGGCACAGAGATAACATACCTGAAGGCACAATTCCCGCGGTTTAGAGTTTAGAAGGGGGAAGGACGCCGACTGTGCCACAGAAGAGTTGCAACAAAAAGATAATTTCTCTGCCATGAGGGTCTTTTGAGTTCTTGGGATTTCATTGTCACATGCCATGTATCATGCTGGGCTCCCCAAAGAGGGTGATTACATGGACCACTGGGACAGTGGCGTAACGCAAAATGATGAGGCCCTCCTGCAGAATGTGTTGAGGGGATGAGTCTCCTATATCTCAAACATATTCTTTGAATTTGGGCTGAATGGGGCCCAATTGAAGGGTTAGGGTATTCTGCAGGGTTGTCAAAGATCGAAAACTCAAGGGACTTAATCACTAAGGGTGGGTGCCTCTTGCGAAGTTATACAAAAACGTCACAAGCTTCCGTGGAGTTCCACCAATGGGCGCAAATATGCATGTTAAAGTTGCACTGAAAAATCAGCACAAACCGCACCATGTGATGTGCATGAGCGTGCAACCATTCGGGTTGATTTTGCTGCCGCTCCAGTACAAAATCTTCTCGAGCAGCAGCAAATCTAATTGAGAAGCTGCCCTCTGACCGCAACTGATCGCGACCACCCACGACCGCCAGCTTTAGAAAATGGCGCTAGGTGATTCCAAATCGAAGTCACCAAATCCCGCCAATTTTGCCAATCCCTAATGATCACTACTTAAGTTACACAGCCTGCAACAGAAAGTGGGTCTCAATTAAGCATCCTTCACTCCCTGGGTAGACTTGGGTCCAGGGCTCAAGTTAAGAGATAGGGTGTGGGGTGAATCACGGTACAATCAAGCAAATTAATAATCAAAGTCACCATAAATATCACTCTGCAGACAAGGTTGTGTAGTCATAACAGTTTTAATAACATCTTACTTCTATACTAGATACTTATAGTATGAGCAGTAAATAAAACATCAGAGAGCACAGAACACCATACAGCCCACAGTATATCAGTGTAAAACAAAGATGATGCAAAGAATTGTTAATCGCACAATGAGAATGGTAATCTAGTGTAAGTACCGGCTAGCAATTAAAGCAGATGTTAAATGCTAAGCAGTAGTGCAGCAAAGGCCCCTGTCTACACACATTAAATAGAATCTTTGTGATTAGTTACTGTTTGCAAAGTTTAAATGATTTCAAAGCTTGGAGCACCAAGAGCAGAAAAGATGAGGCATCAATGCAATGCAATATGCGTACAAAAAACATGTGGTTCACAGTTCACAAATGGTTACAACTGTTATGCTTTAAGCAGGGATTAACATGGAGGATTGCAATCTTCCCACCAAAACTGGTTACTTTGCAACTTTGATATCAATTAATGTTCAAAGCTCTATAAATCTGAAACCTTCTTTAACACAACCAAAAATACACAAGACAATTACAGTGTCATAGGTACTTGCAACAAAAGGGGTCATTGTATCTTAGTTTGTATGTTGGAGTCACAGACACCAGGCAGGTATGCCAATCTGACGGTGTCTTTAGACCAAACGGCAAAAGTGCAGGAGCACACAAAGCTTGCAACTGTCACTAAATCTGAATAGGTGGCTACCCAACTAGTTGCTGGACCTCCACCTTTGGCTCGATCAAGGGATCAGAAAAGTAAATGAATTCATTTAGGAAAGTTGGTGCTACATGTTATATGCTCCCCGGGTGGAGTGACCACCTGCATTTGCAGCATCTGACCTTTTGATAGCCCAGTTATGTCCCTCATGTAGGGTGCAAGGGACTCAATCAATGTTTACAAACTCCTCATTTTGAGAAAGTTGAATCTTCAGTAGTATAGTTGTGAGGGACTAGCGGATTCATGGTCTTGTGAGTGATGCTAGACTCCTTGTGACGGCTGGAATAAGTCCCAATAGGGGCAAGGATACCAGCATGGCAGGAAAGCAATTCTTCTGCAGAGTGGCAGACTGAGTCCTAATCAGGAGTAAGGGGCAGGATGCCGGCTCTACATTCTGGACTGTCTCTTCAGCAAAGGAGTCAATCCAGGTCCTCAGTCTAAATTATATTTGACTCAAAAGAAAAGAGAGAGGGACCCTAAGACCAAAGGAGAAGGGTACCAGAATAGACCTTAGTCAAAAAGAACCCCCTTTGGGCCAGTACACATACATAAAACCACACTAACACAAGGCACCCTATGTCACCAGTGTACAGACCATGAACAAAGGAATAAAAAACCAAGTAACGAATGCAATATGAATGTACAAATTTAATCAACAAATATATACATTTCAGTATACAAAATAAACTAAAAATAATAACAATTATAAGAATTACATTTGAAAATTCATCCTAAAAACAATATAAAAACCAATTAAGATCCAATTTGGGTAATTATATTTGATGCAGTACAAAGCAGCTCCAGCTTATATTCCTGAAGTTCGTCCGTTGGACAGATGTCAATTGCCAATCGCAGTTGAGTGAAAACGTATAATTTCAAAAGTCCAACGTTGGGTCAAGCTTTCTCTCGCCACTCACAATTGTACAATGGTAGAAGCTCTTGCCTACATTTAAGGACACACACAAACCCACTAGGGCTTCTAATGCTGGGAAACCATGTCTATTTCTTCCAGACAAGCTAAACCAAAGAAAGAGGAGGAAGGAAAACTGGGACATAAGTTTGCTAATCCAATCGTAAAATATATTTGTAACAAGTAACTGTGAGCAGCACCGGTCGATAGGTTTGCAGGGAGTGTGCTTTGGATTACGGGCTAGCCAATGAGTTGCCAGAAGCAAATGCCACAAGAGGATCTTTGGGGATAAAGGAACACATGACAAGAATGCTCAGGTCCAGAGGTGGTTGAAATCTATTCTCTTTACAGCATGTTTAAATAACAAATCTGATTTCATCAAAATGAAAAAGACAAGGCCATCTCAAAATGTCATCCTTCAAAGGTTGATTAATTGAGCACTGATAACTTGGCTAGTCATAATTGTTAGAGTGCTTAGAAATAGTAAAATCAGTGGCATTAAGCCTTACATAAAAACATATTATTACATATGAAATGTAATATGTGGTAGCTCATCAAATAAACATATGTAAATGCTCAATCAAACTATTTTTTAAAATTTTGTATGCAAACAAAATGGGGAGCGGGTGACTTTTTATTTATTTAAGTCAGCTGCCAACCCACCAACCTGCCACTGCCATCAAGTCCCCACCTTAGCCAGCCGTGCAGAGACTGGCTCACCATCTTCAGATTTCCTTGCCAAAAGGGTGGGAATGTGTCCCCTTTGACATGGCAGGAGTAAACTGATTGAAAACTCAATACCGCCCAAGCTACATGGTCCCGGCGACCCAGTCAGTAACGTTTTATTTCTGAGAAATAAGCATTCGGAGCCCATTTTGATGGTTTGTTTCTGAAATATAAATAGTACAAGTTAAATACCTAGAGGGAGTTTTCTCTGTGTGTGCAAAGACATTTTTTTCTTTAACTACCTATGCCTGTCATGCTTCACCTGGTGGACCTAGGCAGGAAAAATCTATGTCAGAAAGCCAGTTTAAATAAGGGGGGTTCTTTCAGTGCTCTCAAGCTGGCAGCCTATAGGTGAATTGGCAACTCTGGCTAAATATTATGAAGGGGGAGCAAGCAAAAGATCTGCCCTTTGAAACCAATTGGCCCTTCCACCTATAAATGTGATGGCGGGATGTACTGATGAGTAACCAGTCTATTGATTTATGCTCTTCAGTCCTGCACACTGAGGTAAACAGGTTTTTCTTATGGAGCGATTTATGTTTCATAGTGGAGCAGCATAACGTATGCTCCACCCTTTATAAGTCATGAATGTACATTTAGATACTCATATATGACATTTATATTCAATGTGTAATTTAACTTAATTAACGTGTGTGTTACATTTGAATTAATCAATAGAGTATATTCATTGCACAACACTAAAGCTATATATATATATATATATATTTCCAAAGCACACGCAATCCACGAAAAAAGATTACTCGAGCCCACACGATCAAGGTTGCAGGTGATTTATTTCAGAAGCTGCAGACAAGGACGACGCGTTTCGACCACATCCGTGGTCTTGGTCACATGACCTCCGCCTACATTACAGTGGAATTTAAAGGTAGAGTAAAGTGTCAAAATAATAGACATAAAGGAAATTTCTCAATGTTAAGGCACATGAAAATCCTAATGGTGATATGAATGTTTAAAAACTTGACATACAATTTAGCAGACATCACAGCATTGTGTGTACTCAATAGTGCTTATATTTACAATGTGTCAAAAGATCAACGTGTTACGTCCCTGCATGGGTGTGTTTACATGAGATTGATGTTGTGTATCTTGATGATGCATATGTTGGTCAGTACTGTTTAGTGCCTCTCGGTTTGTTAACATGTAACGGGTCTAGTGCCCCATTCTTTGTGGTTGTTGTATGTGAGCAAGCCACCATTCAGGTTACGAGAATGCTTTCACATTGCCTCAAACTCGGTTGGGTGTGAAATGTATCCGTGATTGTGTAAGCTTCCAGTGTTTGTGAGGGTATAGTACCCTAAGGTGTATGTGTCTAAGTGACTAATGGAGTTGGTGGGGGATTCCACCAGTAACTCCAGTGCGCTTATATCTAACACGGACGTGATGTTGGATGTTGGCTCTCAGCTACACTCATCTGTAAAGATAAAAAGAACATGGTAAAAACCGAGACATAAGTGATACACAATAATACGATAAAGACATGTTGCAATATTTCGTCCAAAAGACCAACCAATTAGATCAAGGCAGGGTACGAGCTGCATAGTGTCTGGTGTGCAAAAACAAAATGAGTGTTTTAAAACTGTGTGAGGAAAGAGGTGGGGTGTGAGAGGTTTGCCAGGCGTTTGGCTAGAATGTTAATCTAGGTTCTATAGATGGTAGTAAAGTTCCTCATCTTGGTTAAGGCCATCAGGGAATTTAGTTCCTGCTAGGAGGATGAAACGTGACTCGCGCTTGCGCAATGCTGCAATTCTGTTCCCTCCTCTAGGGTTGGGGGTGACTGTATCCAATCCAAAGAATGTGGCTTTGGTCCAGTCAGCCTCATGTTCTTTGGCAAAATTCTTGCCGTACTATAGCTTTGGTCGCGATTGGTGATAGCTCGCCAGTGTTCTAATATGCGCTTTTTCACTTGGAAGGTAGTTGACCCGATATACCAGAAGTTACAGGGGCATGTGATGGCATACACTACAAAGTCGGTGTTACATGTTATGAGTTTGGGGATTTTCCATTGTGTGTGTGTTCTCTCCAATATAGCCTCAGAAACATTTATGCTGTGTTTGCAGGCTTTGCATTTTCCGCATTTGCGGAAGCCTTTGGTTTGCCTCAGCCAGTTATTTTCTTTTGGCTGGAGGTGGCTGTGTACCAACATATCTCTCAGAGATGTGCTCCTTTTGTACGTGACAGATGGTGCTATGCTTATTTCGTTTCTCAGAACTGGATCTTGTCTGAGAATGTCCCATCTGTTCCTCAGAATTCTGCGTATTTGATTGGATTGACTGCTAAATCTGGTAATGAACCTTATGGGTTCTTTTGTGTGCTTCTCCTCTGTTCTGACTGGTTTGGTTTTAGTTTTCTCTAGGATCTCTTCTCTGGTCTGTTTCTCGACTCGTTTTTCTGCCTAGACTAGTGATTTCTTAGAGTACCCTCTTTCCCTGAATCTCTCTTTCATCTCCTGTTTAGTGTGCTCATAGGATAGCGAGGTGCTGCAATTGCGCTTAGCCCTTAGGAATTCACTGTATGGAATTCCCCATCTGAAGCTGGGAGGGTGAGAGCTGGCGGCATGCAGGATAGAGTTTCCTGCGGTTTCCTTCCTAAACAAGTTGGTACTTATCCTCTTAATTTCGATTGTTAGTTTGAGATCCAGGAAATCAATGGATCTCTGACTGTAATGTTGTGTAAATTTTAAATTAACTTTGTTCAAATTCAAACAGTCAATAAACAGATTCAAATCACTTTCTGAGCCTTTCCAGATAAAGAAAATGTCATCAATATACCTGAGCCATTTTGATACATTGTAAATCCAATGTTCTGTTTGGTCATTCCAGAGCACCTGCTTCTCCCACCAGCCTACCATAAGATTGGCATAGCTGGGGGCGAAGCAGGTGCCCATTGAAGTCCCTTGCAATTGTTTGTACAGTACATTTTCAAATAAAAACACATTTTCTTTCAGGCATGTGGTGATCATATCTAAGAGCATTAGTGTATGTTCCAAGAATTCTGCCTTCCTTGTTTTCAAAAAGAACTGACACGCTTTCAACCCATCCTCATGCCTGATGCTTGTGTATGACAACAAGCAACAATATCTCAAATGGTATCAATGGTGAAGACAGTTAAATAAGTATGTAACATACATTACGAGGAAGAAAAGAGGGAGACTCACGCAAGATTTTTCAAATGTGCACATGGCATCATATAATTGGAAAAAAGTTTTTAGAAGACGGTACAGTTGTACCAGCACTGTAAGCATGAATCGTGTAAACAGCCCAATTTGGACTTGGTGCACAAATGTGCTCGTGACACATATAGGTGGCGACGCAAGTGACAAAGTGCAAACAGCAAAAAGGCGCGTAGTGACAAACGGTGAAAGTATGTACAAGTGACTGTGTGGTTCAGCACGAAATGATTCACAATAGTTGCGTAGGAATAGATTGCGTGAGTTACATAGAACCACACGGAGTAAGGGCGCCTTCAATTGCGCTGAGGGGTCGACGACGTTTCGATCCTATTGACTCAGGATCATCTTCAGGACGGGGCTGCTGTATTGAAAGTGCTGTACAGGGAGGGAAGGAGAAGTGTAAGAGGGGGGTGCGGCGAGGGGCTGGAAGGCGCGCTGGATGTGTGATCAGAGAGCGCGACGGGACCTGACCAAGGGTCGGGCTGAGGACCTGCCTGTGGGATGGGCTAAACGTGAACGCCGGTACCTAAGGGCAGGGAAGTGGAGGAGCGCGACCGGACCTGTCTCTAGGTCATGCTGGGGGTCGAGGCGGGAGCCTAGGGCTAAGGGAAGGGGAAGGGGGTGGGCGCAGGGAGGCAAGGTGGGCACGAACCCAACTTAAGGAGGCGGCAGAAAGTACCTGAGAATATTGCGGTTCCAAGTCCTCACTAGGAGGGTGAAGGTAATCCGGCGTCTGTGGTAAGGTGCACCAAGGAGTGTGTAAAGCTCGGCGTAGGTTAGTCTGGAAAGAAGGGGGGGGCGAGGAGTCAGTCAAAAATGGCTCAGGGCGGTGCGCGATTGATAATAGGCCAGGCAGAGCAAGGTGGAGACCGTCTCACCTGTGCGGTCGCCGAGTGGGGAGCCGTGATGGAGGTCGGTGTATTTTGCCCGGCACCGGGCAAAATACACCGACCTCCATCACCCTCCTAGTGAGGACTTGGAACCGCAATATTCTCAGGTACTTTCTGCCGCCTCCTTAAGTTGGGTTCGTGCCCACCTTGCCTCCCTGCGCCCACCCCCGTTCCCCTTTCCCTTCCCTTAGCCCTAGGCTTCCGCCTCGACCCCCAGCATGACCTAGAGACAGGTCCGGTCACGCTCCTCCACTTCCCTGCCCTTAGGCACCGGCGTTCACGTTTAGCCCATCCCACAGGCAGGTCCTCAGCCCGACCCTTGGTCAGGTCCCGTCGCGCTCTCTGATCACACATCCAGCGCGCCTTCCAGCCCCTCGCCACCCCCCCTCTTACACTTCTCCTTCCCTCCCTGTACAGCACTTTCAATACAGCAGCCCCGTCCTGAAGATGATCCTGAGTCAATAGGATCGAAACGTCGTCGACCCCTCAGCGCAATTGAAGGCGCCCTTACTCCGTGTGGTTCTATGTAACTCACGCAATCTATTCCTACGCAACTATTGTGAATCATTTCGTGCTGAACCACACAGTCACTTGTACATACTTTCACCGTTTGTCACTATGCGCCTTTTTGCTGTTTGCACTTTGTCACTTGCGTCGCCACCTATATGTGTCACGAGCACATTTGTGCACCAAGTCCAAATTGGGCTGTTTACACGATTCATGCTTACAGTGCTGATACAACTGTACCGTCTTCTAAAAACTTTTTTCCAATTATATGATGCCATGTGCACATTTGAAAAATCTTGCGTGAGTCTCCCTCTTTCCTTCCTCGTAATGTATGTTACATACTTATTTAACTGTCTTCACCATTGATACCATTTGAGATATTGTTGCTTGTTGTCATATTATTACCCAGATCTCAATTGGTTTATGGGTCAAACTCCTGTTGTTTTTTCCAAAATTGTGAGCAGCTGCCGAGCTGCGAGAGTAGGTCCCCACGTGACCCTTACTTTCAGACCAATTCATTTGCTCCTTCTTTTTGTCATTTGTTTGCATATTAGAATGTCTAGGGAGACTCCCACGTACTCCGAAGATTATATCCAACAAATACTCAGTGCCCCTTCACTGCTTTCGGGCACTCCCATTTCCACCGCCTCCATTCCCACCACTAGCACTTCCCGCATTCTATTAGACAAACTAGAGAAACTCAAGAAGAAACAGATCCGTACTAATCTCCAGGCTCGCATGCTTACTGAGTATCTCAAATCAGACATCATCCCCTTGGGCTTACAAATACGTAACACCCCTGCCATATTCACCCAAGATCCCAAATTCCGCACAGGCTTCAGTCACCTAGCAACCACCTGCTCACGCCACTGGATGATGTTGGGGATTGATACTGCCATCGAACATAGTCTGAAAGAACTGGAAGAGATAGCTGAACTTGAGAAACTAATCCTGGCAGACACCGCCTTCACAGACGCAAAGAACCTTCTGGATAAAATCAATACCACCATAGCAACGTTCAACACTTTCGAACTCAACAAGAAAATTACCAAGATCCAGAAAGACATCCGATTCTATAACACTGAAAAAACCTACCCATACTTGCGGGACGAATTTTACAACACTCCTTACATTCCACCTAGGACCCGCAACTGGGGCAGGTTCCGCAACAATCAACAAATTACTTTCTCCGACTCCTCCAACACCTCCATTGAGGATTCTGACACAAACAAGGGACCGAGCACATCCAGGGCCTCCAGCAGACCACCACCCCTGTTGCCCTCCAGTTTTTTAGGACAGGGCCGCGGACGCGTACAACCCCCTACCCGCCCACGGAACAACCGGCAATACCAACCTCAATTCTCAGGCGAAAGACAAACCCGAAACAGGTTCTACCAATGGGGACCACAACAGTAACCAACAACATCGCTATTCCTCCACCTACTGTGATTGCATCACCCATGGACTCTCAATTGATTCCGATATTCAACTTATCCAGCCATGTGCTGTCCCATGATGAGACTCAACTCCTGAGCAGAGGGCTCAGCTTTGTACCCACTGAACGCACCAATTTCCTCGACCTCCAGTCCAACTTGTTGATGTTTTTCCGACGCATCCGACTCAAACAATTCTTTGCGGACAAACCATCTCCTACAGAGCCATCAGGCCCCCGATTCCACCCTCCCTCCACGTTCAACCCCCCTTCCTCTTCCATGCCCCCCGAAATACTTGCTTTTGAAAGCCTGGTTCTACGAGAAGTCACAGACCTCCAAACCCAATTCGAATATGTTCCCTACAACCTCCCCTTATCTGAGAAACAAGCCTTGATCAATCTCAAAAAGAAAACCGATTTAATTATCAAACCAGCGGATAAAGGCGGGGGGATTGTGGTTATGGATGTGGACGATTACGACATAGAGATCAAGAGACAATTGACCAATATCAGTCGCCAAGGATCCTTTACCTGACCTTAGAATCAAAATACAAGAGATTACCGGTAGAGCAAGATCGCTAAACATTATCTCCCAGAAAGAATACAACTTCCTCAACAATCAACATCCCCGGACTCCGGTCATATACGTCTTACCTAAGATTCATAAGAACAGCACCAACCCACCGGGCCGTCCTATCGTGTCTGGGTGTGGTTCCATCCTCGAACCCTTAGGCAAATACATTGATGCGATCATAAAAGAATTTGTCCCATCAACAACCACTTTCATCAGGGACACCATGGATCTAATCCAAACCTTTGAGGATAGACCTTTCGACATCAAAACCGAACTTATGGTTGGTCTTGATATCGAATCATTATACACAAACATCCCACACACTGAGGGACTCAAAGTTATTGAACAACTATTGGAGTCCAGACAAAGACCTACCTTGATCCCCACTGAGTTCATCTTAGATCTGCTACATGTCGTCCTTGAAAACAACTACTTCTTATACCGAAACACTTTCTATCTACAAATCAAAGGCGTCTCCATGGGGGCATGCTTCGCCCCCAATTTTGCCATTCTCTTTGTTCACAACTTAGAAATGACCATTATACTCACCCCTAATAATCCCTTCCTGGCACAGATTTCCCTCTGGCGACGCTACATTGACGACATTCTTCTATTATGGAAAGGGACCGCAGAGACTCTTGACCCCTTCGTCCTTTGGCTGAACCATTCACAACCCCACCTCAAATTCACATGCGATTACAAACCCAATGACCTTCCGTTTCTGGATCTGACCATACATGCTGATGATGGCAAAATTGGTACCTGTTTGTATCGCAAACCCACTGAGAGAAACACCTTACTCCAATACTCAAGTTATCACCCACGAGGCCTCCGAGACGGCCTCCCTTATGGGCAATTCCTACGCATCCGCAGGAATTGCAAATGGAAGAAGGATTACTTTCGCGAATCCGATATCCTCATACAAAAGTTACTTGACAGGGGGTATCCAAAACACTTGATTACCCGAGCTCGCAAGAGAGCCTGGTACTGCCACCGTGAGAATCTTCTCACCCCCCAACCCAAAAAAAACATGTCTCGCATACCCTTTGTTTCTAAATTCAGTCCCTGCAGCAACCAAGTGAACAAGATCATTAAACGCAACTGGTCCCTCTTACGTACACATGAAGCATTCAAAGAACCTCCGCTCTTCTCTTACAAACGAGGTGACAATCTAAGCACCCACCTAGTACATGCGATCACCTGGCCCATCACCCCCAATCGACAGAACACCATCACTGCCACCTGGGGCCTTCCACCAGTAGTTGGACATTACAAGTGCCAGTCCTGCATAGTGTGTGATCTCACACACAATACAAAAGATTTCAAAGTGAACAACACAACCCACAAACTCAACACATTCACCAACTGCAGGTCACAGAATGTCATTGTTAGACCTGGCATCCTTGGCATGGGTCTCCCTTCCATTTTTTCGTAATGCCTCCACTGTTGCCGATATGTTTTTGCTGGACTAGATGCTCATGGGCACTTTGCCGCTGCTAATCAGTGCCAAAGTGCAAGTGCTCCCTATCGTAAATTGATGTATGTATTAGTGACTCCATGATTGGATGATTGGTTTACTTGTCAGTCGCTAGTACCGTGCACTGAGTGTGCCCAGGGCTTGTAAATCCAATGCTGCTGGTGGGCTTGCAGCACGGGTTGTGCCACCCACAGAAGCAGCTTGTAAAGTGTGTCTCAGGCCTGCCATAGCAGAGCCTGTGTGCAGCCTAGGGCTGCCATGTCGAACTGGTGAGTGCACCCACTTACCAGTCCCTAAACCTTCCCTTTACTGCATGTTGGTCACCCCTAAAGTAGGCCCTAGGGCAGGGTGCATTGTAAATATAAGGTAGGACATGCCCTGGTGTGTGTGGCATGTCCTAATAGTGAATTACAGCCATTTTCGTTTTTCACTATTGAAAGGCTACCTGCTCCCCATAGGCCAGAATGGGCGGTTTCGATTATTACACCTTATAATCCTAACTGACCCAGGGAACATGGTAGAAAAACGAATTTAGTATGCCTGAACTCAGGATGATAAAATACATCTTTTAGTGAAGTTGATTTTAGCATTCTGTGTTTGAAAATACCACTTTTAGAAAGTAGGTATTTTCTTGCCTAACTATCCAGCCTGCCTCTGCCAGCTTGTGTATTGTGTGTCTGGTTTGTGCGTGACAAGGGCTGGGGGTGGCTACAGGAGTCAGGGTAAGGCAGCCCAGGGCTGAATAGAGAGATCTGCATCCAGAGTGGAGGGAGGAGTTGCATCTGGGTCTGAATAGGGCTGTGCCTGCCTGCCACAATGCTGGCTCCACCTCCTGCCGGGCGTCTGAGTGCCCTGCCCCACATTCTGAAAGGAAAAGAAGGAGACATGCTGTAAATTTTCTAGGGCTACTTCAGAACTACAGAGCTAGAACATGATTATATTGATAATAATGGTAGTGACACTAAAATTAGAAAAATATAAAAATATTTATTATGAAGTGAATACATTAAAACACGTTTCTAAATATCATATACATTTTGTTGAAAATCAGTTGCATCATATAAGCTGTTGTCATTCATCCATTCATTCAAAACTACCTCACTTTATAATTTTGTGTATGCTGTCAGCGTAATTAATTGATTCATAGTCTGACAAACCACATTACAGTACATATGATAAATACAGTATTTTGAATTAATATGATTGTGGGGTGGTATCCAAGAAGGAGACATGTACACAGAGTGCTCCAAAGCTGCACAGAACTGGTTTAACATAACATAACATAACATAACATGTGTATTTGTAAAGCGCACGTTCACCCTTGGGTATCTTGGCGCTGAATAACAGATGTTTATTGTTACCCAACTCAATGGTACTGATGGTTTAAGCTAGGCAAAGGCCTCTCTGCCTCCAGAGAACAAAGAGAATCAGGGTATAAGAGGGGCACCCAGACCCCAGGAAGATTAGATCACTTTTGGGAACAAGAAGAAACCTTTGCTGAGGAGCGGAACCAAGAAGAAACTGAGGAGAGACTATCCCTAAGCCTGAAGTGCTGCTTGGGGGATTGGCCTGCAGTGGTTTGCCTGACTGCCAAAAGAAAGGAGAAAGGAACTTTTGCTTTGCTGTGACTTTCATCAACTTGTGAAGGATCTCCAAGGGCTTGGAAGAGAGCTTGCCCCCTGATCGAAGTCCCAGGACCATTGGACTTCACCCCCTTTGTGAATTGCTGCTGGAAACTCTGTTTCAGTGGCTACAGAGGTAGGGAGCTGTGACCGACTCTCACGACCGACTCGGTGTCCTGTAAGCACCGCATCGAAGCACCGTCTCGCCCTGCAACGCACGGCCCTGGTCTCACCGACTCCGTCAACAAGCCGCTGTCTGCACCGCATCGAGGGACAACGCGTCCTGCAACGCTCGCTACGCCAAATCGAACTGGTCCGACCGACACGGTCACTGCTGCTGAGTTCGAGTCCTGTGACCGCACCGGAGTTGGGCACCGCTCGCACGCTTTGCGACGCACCGCCCGACTCGCACCGCTGTCCGGACTGGATCGACGCCAGCTCCTGAATCCGGCTCCGTCGCCACACCGCAACCTGCCAGCACCGCCTCGAAGCACCGTCTCGCCCTGCAACGCACGGCCTTGGTCTCACCGACTCCGTCCTGACGACGTCAACGAGCCGCTGCCTGCACCGCATCGAGGGACAACGCGTCCTGCAACGCTTCCATCTTGCATCGCGATCGCAACGTACAGCCATCCGGCTCGCACGCCCGTGCCTGCCGCTTCAAGTAAAAGGTACTGTGACCGAGTCTGTCTACGCTGTGTTGGCCCGTCTCGACGCGGTCAGCTGGATTTGTTAGACTCTGTTGGTTCTCGACATCGCCGTAGCCGGAGGAGGCTACCGACTCGCACAGAACCTTGAATTAAGCCTTTTGATCAGAACTAAGCACTCTTGACAGTATTGTGGATTATTTTTGTCGTTTATGGTCTTGTGATAAATCTATATAAAGTATACCTATTTTTATAAATATATAACCTGTGTGGTGTCCATTTGTAGTGTTGTCACTTGATCACTGTATGTGTTCACAAATGCTTTACACACTGCCTCTGAACTAAGCCTGTCTGCTCGTGCCAAGCTACCAAGAGGGTGAGCAGGGGTTATTTCAGGAGTGTACCTACTTTCCCTGACTAGACTCAAGGGTCCCTATTTGGACAAAGGTACCTACCTCTGCCAACTAGAGACCCCCAAATCTAACAGTCATTTATGCCATCCCCTGTCCCTGTGACCTTGTATACATTGGCCAAACTACACAGATGATCAAACAAAGAATAATCCAACACAAAAGCAGGATACACTGTAAAGTCTTGACTGCCCCCTTGTTTCCCACTACATTGAGAAACAACACTGCGAAACCGACATCACCTGGCAGGTGATCGACCAGCCCACACTGCCTCTCCGAGGCGGCAACCTCAGAGCCCTTTTGAATAAATGCGAGTGCAAATGGATCACTATCTGTAACTCAGTTAATCAGGGCCTCAATACTATTGACGAATGGAACAGCACTATCCTACTGTAACCTTTCTGGGTCTTGCTGCTCCAATACACATCTGTTTTTCTGCACTGTATATAAGTTTTTCTCTTCTGCCTAATTGTGTGGCTCCCTGAACTGTTACATGTATGGCCCTATGTTGTTCCACATGTCCCGTACCCTTCATTGATTGATCCCTAAATTGTTTTGCCTTGTGTATCATTACATGTGTGGCCCCTTGTTGATTATCGTCCTCGACAGGGCTTGTTCCCTATCTCGATTGGTTTACCTCTGCCCAACCACGCCCTCCGGCGTTCTGCCACAAAGATTGGCCTTCTTGCTCTACCAGTCATTGTACCGCGCTGCGGCTACATTTGTGTAATTTTACACTTTTATGGCTCCCAAATATGCATGACTCGCATATACCCAGCCACCTCCATTCATTTAATTCGTCCCTTCATAGACTGACACATACCACGTCACGTCATCCTTCTGGTTCTTTTGCCCCTTCCCCTTCACCGTGCCTCCCCTGTTGCTTTCTTCCACCCGCCCTCTGTCCATCACCTCATCGACCCGCCCCCTGGTAGCCTCCGCGCCCTCCCTTGCACACGCCCCCGGCCTTCTGGTCACATGACCGCCTTTCCCTACATCTCCACACCCTGTCATGCTGAAACTGAAACCGGACACCTTTGTGGCGGTCTACGGCTGTCTGAAGCGCCGCACCTCCCTCCTGGATTGATTCCTTAACCCGGTAAGTCACCCCTGGTACAGACCCGCTTCCCGCTACCCCCCGCATTCTCCCACACGGCTCTGACCCGACCGTGCCAATCTCTCCCCAGATTCTCCGATACCCGGTCTCTCCGTGGATATCCATTCGCCGGCCTCCATTGCCTGCGACGCTGCCCTCCAAGGCGCCGGGCAAAATACACCGACCTCCATCACGGCTCCCCACTCGGCAACCGCACAGGTGAGACGGTCTCCACCTTGCTCTGCCTGGCCTATTATCAATCGCGCACCGCCCTGAGCCATTTTTGACTGACTCCTCGCCCCCCCCCTTCTTTCCAGACTAACCTACGCCGAGCTTTGCACACTCCTTGGTGCACCTTACCACAGACGCCGGATTACCTTCACCCTCCTAGTGAGGACTTGGAACCGCAATATTCTCAAGTACTTTCTGCCGCCTCCTTAAGTTGGGTTCGTGCCCACCTTGCCTCCCTGCGCCCACCCCCTTCCCCTTTCCCTTCCCTTAGCCCTAGGATCCCGCCTCGACCCCCAGCATGACCAAGAGACAGGTCCGGTCGCGCTCCTCCACTTCCCTGCCCTTAGGCACCGGCGTTCACGTTTAGCCCATCCCACAGGCAGGTCCTCAGCCCGACCCTTGGTCAGGTCCCGTTGCGCTCTCTGATCACACATCCAGCGCGCCTTCCAGCCCCTCGCCGCCCCCCTCTTACACTTCTCCTTCCCTCCCTGTACAGCACTTTCAATACAGCAGCCCCGTCCTGAAGATGATCCTGAGTCAATAGGATCGAAACGTCGTCGACCCCTCAGCGCAATTGAAGGCGCCCTTACTCCGTGTGGTTCTATGTAACTCACACAATCTATTCCTACGCAACTATTGTGAATCATTTCGTGCTGAACCACACAGTCACTTGTACATACTTTCACCGTTTGTCACTACGCGCCTTTTTGCTGTTTGCACTTTGTCACTTGCGTCGCCACCTATATGTGTCACGAGCACATTTGTGCACCAAGTCCAAATTGGGCTGTTTACACGATTCATGCTTACAGTGCTGATACAACTGTACCGTCTTCTAAAAACTTTTTTCCAATTATATGATGCCATGTGCACATTTGAAAAATCTTGCGTGAGTCTCCCTCTTTCCTTCCTCGTAATGTATGTTACATACTTATTTAACTGTCTTCACCATTGATACCATTTGAGATATTGTTGCTTGTTGTCATATTATTACCCAGATCTCAATTGGTTTATGGGTCAAACTCCTGTTGTTTTTTCCCTGATGCTTGTGTATAGCACCTCCACATCTAAGCAGACCAACCAATCGTTGTCCCCCAGAGTGACATCTTTGATTTTCTGTAAAAAGTCTGTTGTGTCCCTCAGATAGGATGTAAGGTTTTTAACAAAGGGGAAAAGGAAGTGATCAACATATGTGCTGGTATTTTCCATGAGACTGTCCTTAGATGACACTATGGGCCTGCCAGGTGGATTTGTGGCATTTTTATGAACCTTCGGGAGAAGGTATAGTGTTGGTGTTGTCGGGGTGTCATTTTTTAGGAATTGTTTTTCGTCCCATGTTAACAGGCCTCGCTCATGCCAGGTATGTAATTTGGTGTGATATGTATTTTTGAGGTCAATGAGGTATGCTTTGTCCACCCTCCCATAGCATGTCTGGTCGCTAAGCTGGCGTTGTGCCTCCCTGGTATACATGGCCCTGGTCATAAGGACCTCGTTGCCTCCTTTATCAGAGGGTTTAATAACCAAATCCTGATCGTTCTGTAGGTTACTTACTGCCTCCCATTGATCTTTGGACATATTGTTTCTCCCAGTGGTGTCTTTCATGAGTTTGAGGAGGTCTTGGGCTACTAAATCGCTAAAAACATCAATGTTGTCTTTAGCTGGTGTTGGGACATAACGAGATTTGGCTCTGAACCCTGTGAGGGCGGCTTCTTCGGTATTGATCCCCAGTAGGTCGGAGATACCGGTGGTGTGTGACGGATTAAAAGGGTCTAGGGAATCACTGTTAGGTACTTGTGATCCCTGCTGGCCAAGGGTTGTCATGGTCTGTAGTGTGGGAATATCATCGATGGCTAGTCCCGTGTCATTCTCCCTCCCAGGTATAGCAATTGACCCTGTAGGATCTTTTTTGTTGGCATGCATTTTACATAGTTTGAGTTTTCTCTCAAATTTGTATAGGTCCACCTGTACCTGTGCATAATCCAGACCAATCTCTGGGCAGAAAGACAGACCTAATTCTAAAACGCTTTCCTCATCATCAGTAAGAACCTTATCTGTTAGATTCATTACCTTTAGTTTAGGTGCAGTGTCCTCCATTACTGGTTCTTCGTCTTCTGGCCTCTTGTTCCCATGCCAGCTGTTCTTGAGTTTTCTGCGCCTGATGTTTCTTTTGAGGTTTTGCCTGCGTTTCCTTGTCTATATATATATATGAGTTTATTAAGCTGACAAATTATTGACTGCTGTAAACATGGTGTGTGTATTCACATTTAACCTTGATTATTGTTTTCACTTTCTATGTATTTCATATTGTAATCCACATCCATGTTGATTCTGGAGAGCTTAATTTGACATAAGACCTCGATTGAAAATGCTTTATTTAATTTTCCAGTTTGTTAACTTTTCCTACTGCAGGCGTGTTACCATGCTTCCCGTTAGCTAGAGAAAGACTTATTGTTTGTATTAGATGACTGATAGTGAGGCCTGCAGGGAGGAAGTTGGCAATGAACTCAGAGAAAATAATGGTCAAAATAGGCATTCTGTTCATTGTGAAACAGGATGGTGGGGTGTTCAAGGTTGTCAACTGCAGTCCCAGTTTCGATGAAATGGGAACTTAGGGAGTATGTTGATTCCCCTCAAGTTCAGCAACTTAGTTGGTTCTTGTTAGTGGGAAAGAGATATGGATGTTTTTGAAGCTGCCTTTACATTTAATTGGTGTTTCCATAGCAAGGTAGGCAGACTTTCCCTTGACTCTGAGAGGGAGCACATCTCTCTCTGTTGGGCTTTCCTTGAGTGTCAAGATTCATGCTGAACACTTCTCTCATTTCCCAAACTTCTACAGAAGTTCTATTCTATGCTGACTCCTTCTATGCTCCCCAAATAGAAATTCCCATTAGCTAATCTCATCCTTAACATATGCTTAGGCTAGAAAAGGGATTTTTTAATGGAATACCTTATTGCAACAATCTGCTTTATTTGTGTTGTGGCCGTTACTATTCTGTATCTCCTATTATTCCAATTTAACTTACTGGCACATTTTAGCCTTCAAACTATTTTGCTGTATTTGGTGTACTTATTTTTACTCTGTATATATACTGGGTGGATTAATATCCTAAAATAAACTCATTTAATCAAAATAATTGATTCTTGGTCTTTATTGAGGAGTTACATTGGCTTCACAAATTGGAAACGTATCTCTAATGTTTACTCCCTTACAGTGCTTCGAGTCACTAACAAAGGTCCATATGACAAATGGAAAAATATATTTGATGATTCTACTAAGAGCCTGAGATGTAGGGGTGGGCGGTAAACTTCACTACTCCGGCAGAGTTTGTGGAATTTCCCGCAGCCAACCGCCACATGGCAGAGTTTTCTCTCACATGGGGCTCGTCAACAGAAAGTTGGTGAGGGCGAGCAAGAAAATCGAGCACCAGACTGCCTCCCGCCAGGATTTATCAATGCGGGCAGTCGCGGCAGGTCACTACTGCTAGCGTTGAGAAAGTTGCCACTTGCGTCGAGAAAGCTGCCGCTCAAGTAGAAAATCTACTCGAGCGGCAGAAAGAAACAGCGCCTTCTGGAGTGCTGCATGGTGCCATTCGCACTGATTTTATAGCAAGGGGCAAGCTCCCGGTGCTAAAAATCAGCAGGAGCAGCACAATGTACCAAAACTCCACTGCTCACAGAATCTCACGGAGTTTTAAGGTAACTCCGTCGAACTCCACGGAGTTCCGCACACCCCTACTTAGGTGTAGATACTGGCACCGTCAATAGCTAGGCCGGAATGGACAGCCGAACTACACTGTCAAAAGACAACAACTACAAAATAGGGAGAACAAAACTGATTAGAGATGACTTTCACAAGGCAATACTCTTTGTACTGAGTAAATTTGCCAAACAAGTATGGTCGGTGGTTCGCAGGACTGCCAGATAAACAGAAGGATGTTTTCCACTGACCTGGTGGAAGAGCGCCTGTCATAATTAGAGAACTCTGCCAGATAATCAAGGATCACCGTGCTCTTAGCTGAGCTTCAATGGCTGAGCTAAGAGAATTAAAGTTTTGCCAGGTTGGCACCATATGTTTTGTGGTAAAACAAATTCCAAATGAGGAGATTTTATTCATTGAAAAAGGAAAAGAAATGTCTTTGACACGCTCAGAACCTTCTCCCTGCACTGGTGGGTTATTTCTTTGGTTTCTTGTGCTGGAATGGAAACCTTTCCCTGGTGGTCCCAAATAGAAAAATGTTTGTTGGAATGTCTGCTGATATAGGGCAGATGGTCTGACATACATTGACTGACAACTAATTCTGCACAGGATGTCAGTCAAAGGCTTCCACTGATGGAGTTAGTGGAGGGCCTGCCATCTAAATCACAGTTTTCCCCAACTCAAATTGGAATGGGGAAATATGAGTTTGGCAGACAGGACATCCACTGCTTTTTGGCGGATGTCCACATCTGTCAAACCCTGAATGAGGTACTTAATATACAATTTAATAGAAAGGTAACTTTATTGATTTACCGGGGAAATGTCATGTGGTAAAGAGTTGCAAGAAGTTAGCACAACACGTAACCAGCTGAAGTAAAAAACTGAAGGGGTGACTTATCCTGCATCACAGCAGAGTAACCTAGTTTGAAAACATATTGTTGAGTTATGAGAAGTGAGTTATTAATAATGGGACAGGTATCATTGTTTGCATTGTGCAAAGTACCCTTCCATTGTCGGGAGAGACCACTGTAGTGGAATTGCACTTAGAAGACAAATATCCTCATTTGTACAGCAAACATGGAGCACGGTACTGTTGAGCAGGTCTGTGCCCATAACAGAGGTCAAAAACCAGAATTACAAATAAAAAACACAGCCACTGGGAAATATGCAAATCAACAGAAAGTATTTTCTGAAAAAATGGTCTGGGTTAATATATTTTAGTTTTGCAAACACAAACATTCAGATAAAAAGGACTTATGGGCAGATTTACAAGCCCCTTACGCCACTTTTGCGCCGTCGTTGCGTCACTTATGTGACGCAGCGGTGACGCAAAACATGCGCCACGTTGCGCAATATTTACAACGTGACGCATCTAGGGAGATGCGTCACGTTGTAAACCCCTGCGCCACATGAAACCTGCGTCAGGTTTCATGTGGGCGTTCCGGTGCAGGGTGGGCGTTCCCTCGCAGGTACGCCTCGTAAAAGTGACGCAGTGAAATCTACAAGATTTCACTGAGTCACTTTACGCCCATGCTGCGTCAAAACCCTGCGCCTGCTTGAAGCAGGCGTAAGGATTGACGCAGCATGTTAGGCATAGGGCACCCCGAGCCTTGCTGGAGCCGCGTCGCGCTTGCGACGCGACTCCAGCAATGCGCCGCCTTTCCGTCGGGGGATGCAACACGCATCTGCCCATCTGTGCGCCACGGCGCGCCGCATTGTAAATGCGGCGCATCGGCGGTGGCGCAAGGGCAAACTTGCGTGACGCATCTTCCCTGGCACATCCCTGCTGATTTGCAGGGATGCGCCAGGGAACGTAAATATGCCCCTTGGTGTTGATTTGTCTACAGACAAAAAAATGTTTGTCCTTGTAGATTGTTGGTGAATGGTCTTTCTTCAGGACACAATGTGTTGAAAATGCTTCCCTAGCTATGATGGTGAGATTCAGTATACATTCTGAACGTGTGCGTTAGGCTTTTTCTAAGCATACACGGTACACTTGTTTATGGTTGAGTTGTCTGAAAATGAATGTAAGAGTCTTTATAGTTTTTATGTTATGTTATGTTATGTTGATTTGTATGGCGCTCAAATCACCTGAAAGGGTATCCAGGATGTTGGGCAAGGTGTGTAGGTGTGTGGTCCCAAGGTGCTTATATGAATAGCCAGGTCTTCAGCTTCTTGCAGAACTCAAGAAGTGAGGAAGAGGCTCTGATTTGTTGAGGGCAGTCGTTCCATGTCTTGGGTGCGATGTAGGAGAATGAGTGGCCTCCAGTTTTGCTTTTGTGGATGCAGTGAGTGTGTGCGAGTGAGAGGGAGTGAGGCAGAGCATAGGTGTCTGGTGGGTTGGTGAAAGTGTATGTGGCTGTTCATATATTCTGGTACTGCGTTGTGTTGTGTAGGGATTTGTATGCATTGTGAGAAGTTTAAATTGGCTGCACTTGTGAATGGGGAGCCAGTGAAGCTTCCTGAGGTGCGGTGTGATTTCGGTGCAGGATAGGAGGTCGAGTATGAGTCTTGCGTCAGAGTTTCAGATGATCTGGAGTCTGTGTAGGAGTTGTTCGAGATTCCGGCATAGAGAGTGTTGCCGTAGTGTAGCCTGCTGGTGAGGAGTGCTTGCATGATGGTCTGTCTGGTGTTCTGAGGCAACCATTTGAAGATCTTTCGCAGCAAGTGTAGGATGTGGAAGCAGGAGGTGCACACTCCATGGACTTGAGCCGTCATGATGAGCTTGTCATCTAGGATGCTTCCTAGCTTTCTTGCATGGTCTGTGATTGTTGATCCTAGCTCTGATGGACACCAGGTGGAATCCCATGGGGAGGTCTTGTTGTTGAAGATCAGTACTTCTGTCTTGTCGGAGATGAGCTGCAGGCACTTGGCTCACATCCAGTCTGCTACGATGGTCATGCAGTTGGTGAAGTTGGTTTTGGTGGTGTTTGTCTTGTCCATCAGTGAGAGGATGAGTTGGGTATCATCGGTGTAGGAGATGACGGTGATGTCTTGTGATCAGATGATGTTGACGAGCAGTGTCACGTATAGGATAAAAAGTATGGGGCTGAGGGTTGATCCCTGTGGGATACCACATATCAGTTTCATTAGTCTCTGATGTGAAGGGTGGCTGCCTGATCCTTTGGGTTCTTCCCATAAGGAAGGAACAGATCCATTTGAGAGCGGATTCTTGTATGCCAATCTCATGGAGTCTTCTGAGGAGGGTGTTGTGGGAGACAGTGTCAAAGACTTGCCAGTTGCCGTGCCTTTGGCTCAGCAGCAGCGTGTCCGCTGCATGTCCGTGTTGCAGCTGTCATTAAGTAAGTCCTGGGAGGGGGGAGGAGTTCCATAACGTTGAGTGAAAAAACGTTCTTTCGTCTAGTGCAGCGTTGGAGATACTGGAGATATGATGCATTAGTTAAGCTCTGTGTATTTCACAGTTTCTAAAACGAAGGAGAAAGTGTTTTAATTCTTCAAGTAAGCATTCGCTATACAGAATTGTCATTAACAATTTAAATCAACCAAGTCTAAAGTCCACATGTAAAGACCAGGCGATCAAGCAGCCCTAAAATGTTCCCAACATATGCCATCCTCAAACTCCGGCAACCTTCAAATTTGTGTCAGAAAAAGAGCTAGCAGAAGAGCTTTCTCAGCAGCATGGCTCCCAATTTCTCAACTAAAAGATCTCTAGATAAGGCAAGATCTGTTGATATTCGAGATTGTGATGAAGACCTAGTAATATCAACATTATGAAGTAATTTGCCTTAATTTATGTGACTGTTTCTTTAGCTCCAAATTGCCCTTGGATCTATGTCAAACTTTACGAAATCTAAATAAATACAAAGTATAATAGATTTTATAATAGATGTTGGTTACTCTTCTATGTAGCTGTGGTCAGGAGGTGGTCACTGTTGGACTTTCAAAGTATCTTCCATCAGCATCATAACTAGATTGCCTTCTAAATTAGATAAAGAGACAACAGGCCTCAATGAGATTATAATTTTGACTACAGCCAGTGGAGTGACAAGTCCAGCCTAGCCTTTCAGCTCATATTAGGTTAGTGATAAAACTAGGCGTTTAAATATGCCTTACGGGGAGGTTGGACCAATTAGTCCTTTGAATGAGCACGAGGTGGGGAAAATATCTGTATGATCTGTGCCCTAAAATGTGACTGGCAAGATGGTAGCTGTGAGCTGTGGTGGGATCAGGTCAAAGTGTGTGGTAGTTCAATTTGCAATTATAATGAAGTTAGGCCCATCCAGAGCAGATACATGCAAGATCTGATGTAGATATTGCAACCAATGCCCCTTTCAAGGGGCTAGCAGGTTGCCCTGTCTGTGCGCCATCAGGCCCGCTGGAATCACGCTCAAAACTGCAAAGTACAGCTCTGATTAGGAGTGATAATTTTAGTATTTGTCAGCTGTGTCCTGTGCTAATCAGATACACGAACGATTCCCTGCTGGTGAATTTGAGCCACTAATGCTCTGGTTTATCGTTCTATAATCAAAGCCAATGAAAGAGAAGCTTGATTTCAAAGGCCTAATTTAGAAGCGTTAGAATGTTCTCATGACGTCTTGTCATCAAATTACTCCTTACAATCAATTCATTGAAATGAACAGTCGGCTGATCCTACGTTATAAACGCCGCATAGTTTATAATTGTAATCCAGATCCACCATCCGTTGAATTTAAAAAGGAAAAGTATTTTATAAAAAGTAGGCCCAGTCGGTGTTTTGACTGTTGCTGGCTGTCTATCTTTTTCATGATATAATTAAAAAAGGGTCAATACATACTGATTGTTGGAATTTGATGGGCCGAATACAAATAATTAAGTTAAACAAAAAATTAACTTTATACCTAAGGTAAGGTTTGCTTTAGGTATTTAGTAGTGAAACTATATAATATATGATTACAAATCATAAAACAACAATTAAACCAATCTGAACACACATACGCTGCAATTAAAATGATGGAAGCCGAAGCTAGGTAATATAAAAACTATAACAAATGCTAATCTCTGCGACCAAATCTCAATACACAAAACTATTTTATAAGGAAAATAATTTATAAAGAAAAACACAGATTAATAATAAGAGCATGCAGGGATATTTATTAAGCAGGTGTTTTACAGAGCTATCCACTCATCAGTTAAGCAAATGGCCAAAATGTCATCTCACGGCTAATAGTGCCATTGATTTTACCAGAAATGAACAACTGACTTAATTATTCGAAATACTTCTTACTCAAATACTAAACTTAAGTATTTTTCTTCAATTCCATCACAGCTGGAGAAATATATGTAAGGCACATTATTGTTTCAATAAAAAGACAGCAAAATCGCCATTGACAATTCTCTTTCATATCTGATACCAGGAACTCTTCATTTCTAAGACAGAACTGTGTACCAAACGGAATCGAAGCTGTGTTTAAGTTTAGACTTTAAATTTGAAGAAATGTATTGCAACCTATCCATATTGTAAGTATGAGTTAGTTACGGTGAGTAGAAATATACCATTGTTTCTACAAATACGCTAGAAGTGTGCTCAACCAGAGCATTTTCTCAGCAGATGTTTACATTTTATTTTGGTTAGTGCAGTTCGTTCCAGCAACCTAAGGCATACTTTTCCAGCAAGCTGTGAAAACCTCTAGGTGGTCGAAAATAGGCCCATGGTTATTTTTGAAAAGCTACAATTGACTAATGCTTTAAGTTTTGTATGCACACAGTAAATATCATTTTTCACCAATATTGAATTTTGAAGTGGAGAGCAGGCTGCCGAAGATTCAACAATTTAATGAAGTAGTGAATATGGAGCAAGCCCAGGTTCACCCTAAAGAGTCATCGGAAGGTATACATCCACTGAACTGCTCTGGGTTCAAAGGGGCATATCTACAAGGCCATGCGATAATTATCGCTCAGCGCTCTTAGCGCGAGGATAATTATCGCCGGCCGAAACTGAATTTTATCGCGGAGATAGCGTGCTATCAGCAACGCTTATCTCCAAAGCGATAAAATTCAGAGCGCAAGCTGCCAATTGTGCGATTATCGCTGGAAATACAGCGATAATCGCACAAGGTTTGGCGATAGCTTGCTGATAGGGCAAGACATACTTAGCCATGATATCCACCTTCCATAGGATATCATGGCTAAGTCAGTCTCAAAGCAGGCGTTAGGAAAGTAGCGATAACAGAGGTTATCGCTACTTTTCTTGTCGCTATGCTTCTTTGCCTGAGGCTTGATAATAGGAGAAATGTCGCTTAGCGACATTTCTCCCGTTATCCTGGGGAGGAACGCCCACTTTGCATCTCATTAGAGATGCAGAGCTGGGCGATAGGGAAAGGGCGATGTAGCATGGATTCACGCGTTAGAGTGTCCTTGCTAATAGGGCGTTAAAATTATCGCCGCTTTTCGTCCGAAAACGGACGCTAAAGCGGCGATAATTTTATCGCCAGCCCTTGTAGATATGCCCCTAATTTAGTCGAAGAGGCAGTTAGAGAATCGATTATAGCACGTCCACCATAATGGAAAGTGAATCTTTTACTGCTTAGAGTGACACAGTATCGGCAAATCCTGCTAGTTATACTGCTAGACTTCTTATATTTCACGGTTTCTAAACACCCAATTGAATTTCACTTTAGTTTTGGAAAAAATAAGCTTTGCTTTTCTGATACAGTTATCTGCAGGTAATTTAGAGAATTATAACCCCCTAGTGTAGACAGCAGCCTTTGTTATCCAAATGAGTGGTGGAGATTGGTATAAATTCGAAATTCGGAGGTTCTCTAATCTTATTCTTTGATCTTCTAGTAATGCCTGAGATGTTAATTATCCCTGAGATGGGCAATAATTTCCACTGGTAGACCATAATAAAATTAATGATATATATTTACTGCTGTGTGTGCTTGGATTTTGCTGCTGAGGAAAACTCATCAATTGGGAAGCAAACTGAAGAAGGGGAAAACACAAATCTGCTAATGTTGCAGATGGGGTGCACTTAACTAGTCTTCGCTGTGGCGCACCTTTAGCTTAAGGTGCGGTGCACAGAATGGGCTAGTGAACCCTTTTACAATGAAAGCCCTGCACCCAATCCAGCCTTGAACTCGCACCTGCCCTGAGGGCAACAGATTAGTTAAAGGTAGACCGGTTGCTTGAAACCATCGTTCTGCCTTTCAATTTGCAGGCGGCAACCCGGCAGGCACTTCGAAGGGGGAGAGATTCCTCTGTAGGCGGGTGCAGTGAGTGACTGCACCTGCCTATAAGAGGATGTCTGAATAGGTCCTTTGGATGCCTTTAGTCCTTCCCTAGAGGCACCTTCAGCGGGTGCAAAGAATTTGTGCCACATCTTTGCAGCGCACAAGCAGTGCTTTATTTGACAGAGCCTGTGCCTCTGTACGAAATCTATACTACAGAGTGTTTCTTCTTTTGCATGGGACCATAGCACCATGCAAATAAGGGAATTCTCTCTTGATATCATGTCGGATCTGCGTGTGTGGCAGCATTACTTATATTACACAAAGAGAACACAAATATCTGCAGCCCCTTCTGTAACGCCAAAGTGGCCCTCTGGAGCAAAAACAAAAGAGGGTGTAGTGGGGCACACACCTGTTGCGACCCCGAAGCACTTTTGATAATATGGCCCTTGATCCAGTCACTCAACTGAAGTGGAATAATAAGAGATGGACCAAAGAGCTGTCAGCTCTCCAGAAATGAAGGTTCAGTACTAAACTGATGAACTTTGAGAAATTAATAACAGTTAACATGTCTCAATCAGTTGTCAGCTTTTAGGAAATATTCAGGGCCACAATCACACCTAATATATTTGCTATAATGGTCACTACAATATAATAGTGTGAGACAACCTTGCCAACTAATGTGTGGCACCGTATGTGTAGGCTGGCTCATAGATCCGCCATCAGAATTTATCTATATCTCATTATCACATAACAACACCCTTCCGGGCTTTAGCTCTGGCACATTTCTTCCACCACTTTTGTTTTGATGAGGGACCGTGTCTTTTCTTTGGCATGGTTGAATTTTTGGAGCTTTCACTGTTGTTCTGTGGAAACATTAACTTGTGTGCGTTTGTTGAATTTACCATGTTTTTTTGATATACAGTCATTGTGTTGAAAATTTGGAGGACCAATGTTTAGCTGTACAACTACAATTACATATATGTGTTTTACCCAAGAATCACTTCTTTAAAGCTACTGTGGCTGTTCTGCTCAGTGGGTCTTCTGATTACAGAGTGCCCTGCTTGTCTGCCCAGCTTTCATGGTACACCTCTCCTAAGTACTGGCAGGACTTAGTTGTAAAGCTCATCCTATTTTTGTTCTTCAAGCAGGAAGTCTTTTATGATGCCCATAAGAGGGAGGGGCAAGTTTGTGCATGATGCTAAGGGGTTGAGACCCTTTGGAGAAGGGCCGTAATGGGTGTGTGCTTGTGAGATGAGCTCCAAGAGCTCAAGAAACACCTGAGACATATCTGAGATGGGACAATTTTCCATTGTGCCCACACTTGTGCTTCCTGAAAGGAGAAACTACTAAGAGTAATACATTGGAGGGGATAGAAAGAAACTGCTAAAAAAGACACACATAAAAGTAATTAAATGAAAATAGAAATCCTGTGTTCTCATTTAGAACTCCCATGAAGAAATCCTTTGTATGTTGTCAAATCACATCCACAACTATTCTGTCTGTACTGGCCTTTTATGTGACCATTAAAGGTGCATGAGGTTAGATCTCAAATTCTCACAGCGTCTTTTGACAGTGTGCTTCTCTCAGGCCTTTACACATAATAATGAATGAGTACAATTAAAGCACTACTTTATATATGTATCACTGTCCTACATGGTGGGTTTTATCCACCTGAGCAATTGCATGAGCTCCCCATACGGATGCAACCCATTAGTATTGTCAAGCTTAGAACTGTATATGTAAGGCTTCTGCCTTACCGCTCAAACCTTCCTATTGTAAGTATTAGTTACAGCAAGAAGTATTCACTCTCACCTAGGGCAAAATGAGTCTGGCATCTCCAATATGCATGGCACCTGAGAAAGGAGGCACTTGTTAGGGAACCCACTCATATCTGGTTACACACATCATTACAGGTTGATGCATGGTCTTCCAAATGTCCACAGTTTCCATCAAAGCCAAAGACTGTTTGAATGCTATTTTGCTATGTTTTCTAGACAAAGATTCTAATTTTATGAATTATGTAAAATGTCCATAATATCTTTCATTGATTACATCCTGGCCATCACAGGCAACTGGGACAATATGAATATATGCATCTTCTGTTCTATCAACACCTCAACTTCCTCACCATGATGCAGACGGATTGTCTAGGACAAATGTGGGAATGATGCTATTAATCTCCCCACCTCACTTTCTTTGCAGCCTCACAGCCCCCTTCCATTTACATCGGCTTTGTGCCAAACCCGAGAATCCAGCACCATGATCTGTATCTGCTGATACAGTTGACATTCTGAAGCTAGGATGAATTGAAACAGGGATCTGGCTCTAGGTTAAGAGGCCACATTGACTCCTTATCTCATTGAGCAGTATCAACCTGCAGTGGCCACCTTTGTAAGATAGCAGTACTGTGGCACCAGCAAGACCACCTGCAGTCGATACATGATCAGTCATGCACAGCAGTAGAAGGACGGGATCACCCTTAATCTGCCACTATCTGGAGCACAATAGAAGCATCATGGTCCACCTTTACACAAAGGACTCAGAAGACCTACACTGAAAACTAGACAGTGCAATTGTCTCTGGCTTCTTATTCAAGCCCAGAATTAAAAACATGAAATAGCTCTATACTAGAGACTCAGCTCATACGGACTCTATCACATCCAAAGGTATAGAGGCAAAAATATGTTTCCCAAGATATTGCTTATTCTCAGAACCAAATGGTGTGGTCACCACTTTCTGTGGGCTTGGCTTAAATTGCTTGGTTTTCACTTGATTGTTGTCTTTAAAAGCTGATTGACAAATGTAGAAATTCAGTTTCTTTAGTACCAGCAACAGGTTCTGTTTCTATGGTTCAATTTCACTTCAGTTATTTTCAAGTCATTTTCAACCCCACAATTTCAGAAGGTCTTGGGTCATTCAGTTTCAGAAATTTAGTTAAATTCAGTGTTGCTTGAACAGTCATACAATCCAAAATTGTGCTCAAGAATTTCATGCCATAAATATCAACCTTATTTCAAAGAATATATCTTGATTCCATTGTGTGTTTGTAGGACAGCTTCTGTTGTGGAAAGTTCTGGACTACTGGCTCGGAGAATGGGGTTGTGTGCTCTGTAACACCACATTCTTCTGATACTCAGGGCACATAAGCTCAGAGGGCTTGTATATAATGCAGACGTGTTTTGTGAGAATTGAGATCTGCCTACTGTATTCCTCCAGTTTTTATGCTCTACGGACCTCTAAATTTATGATCTGTTCTGTGACTTAAAGACCTCCTCAGCCACATGTGCCCTTTATAAAATGGTGCTCCACTTCACCTCCACTCTAGCACTTCTTACAATGGTTCTGGCCTCATATTGAGTCACCTTGTACAGCTACCTCTATGTTAAGGAATGTGGCTGTGGACTAGGTTGGTTTTTCTCACCAGCAGAAATATTTAAAACAAGCCTGAGTGTGCTGCACAGGATGCAACATCTTTGGTCTAAAAGGTATTTCTCAGGCCTGGTGGCAAGTACAACA
This sequence comes from Calotriton arnoldi, assembly GCA_963921515.1. NCBI lineage: Eukaryota > Metazoa > Chordata > Amphibia > Caudata > Salamandridae > Calotriton > Calotriton arnoldi. The sequence continues at coordinate 87,774 of CAWUFW010010695.1, forward strand.
TTCATACTCAGATGTATTATTCAATTTGAGTCTCTGTGCTCAAATCCAACAGAATTCAATTATCCATAACCATTTTTAAGTAATGAGAGCTGTATAAAGATATTTTTATCAAGCTGTGGTGAGTTAAGCTTGATTGCACATCTGTGCTGGCAACCAATTCTGTTATGCTGACGGTCCAGTAATCACCTTATGTTGCTTCCAAGTTTCAAAGTCTCTATAGATAATACAATTCCATGAGGAGACTTCCTGATCCTGACTCGAAAAGGGGTTAAGGCACAAACAACCCTTATCATCTGGCTATATTCAGCTTTTGGAACTTGCCTTGACTTTCTGCCTCCATTTCACAAGGGGCCCCTGCCTTTTATTTGACAGAAATGTGAAGAATTTTATGGAAACCTTTCAGAGGTGATTTATTAATACCAGTAAAAATTTGATGAGGTTCTAAATAAACTTGAATCTTTCCATGGGAAGCCAAGGAAAACACCCTTCTCCCAAAAAGGAAATCTTACAGAGCAGTGAATACCACAAAATGTTAGGAACGTAGGGGGAGCACGTTTGTGACAGTTATTTATTGGGTAGATGTGCCAATGTTACACTGGCCTGAACTCTTTAAGGACGCATGTTAGACCCATTGCTACTCAAGTGAAACTTGGCAAGCAGAAGTACATGCTTGTGGAAACACATTGAAAGCTGAATTTCCTCCTACAAATACTTTGTGCAGCAGTTTAGAAGTCCCCCTCAAAAACAGAATTTCATGGTTATTTGACTATTGGACTGGTGTTGACAGCCCGTGCCTTGCTGGTGACCTGACTCCTGAAGCTTCAGGTACTTGAAGCTTACAGGTCCTGTAAGAAAGGAAGTCTTCCGTGGTGTGGAAAACACACCTTGACTAGTCACATGTTAAGAGGAATATTGTGAGCCTACTCTGTACTGGGGTACCCATGAATCTTTTTTCTGAAATTGAATTGGTTCACTGGATGTACTCTATAAATCTAGAGTATAGCACTCCAAAATCTACATCAATTTAAATGCAGCAAAATGTATTATACAACTGCAGTCTCACTGCACTGAGCGTTTTTCATGTATAGAAAAGCTGCTGACCTAGGTATTGAATCAAGGGTATCCAAGCTTGTGACACACTCATTAGAATTAGCTTGCTTGCTTGCCCTTTTGGGGGAAAATGACTCACAAATTTCAATAAATGCTTTGACAGGCCAAAGTCATATCTTCAAGCTGAGTTATCTGTCAGTACAGCACTAAGCAGCTCCATATCAAGGTTGAAGATGACCGGAGACAGTACAGAACCCTGGAAGACGCTACAGGAGCTAGGGATCTTTTGTGACCGGAGGTGCCCATGTGAAGAAACTGGTGTTGGTTTGGAATGGTAGTATGAGAATCAGTGAATGAAATTGCTGTTGAATCCTGTTAAAGAGTCCAGGGTGCATTTGAGGGTGGGATGGTCAACAATGTCAAAGGCAGCTGAGATGTCCATCAGTATCAGAAGTCAGAGGTCATCCTCATCTGTGGTCAGTAGGACATTTTCTGCTATGTGTAAGGTAGCAGTTTTTATACTGCAGTGTGATCTTATGCAAGACTGGTAGTCGTGCAGGAGATAGTTAGCAGTGATTTGATCTTGGAGTTGAACATAGACTGCTTTTTCAATGAACATGATGATAGTAGGTGATGGATGGCCTGGTAGTTTGTGAAGTCATCAAGGCCTAGTGCAGGTTTCTTTAGGAGTCAGAGGATATGCCTTGTCTTGATGGCTTCTGGGAGGATGCCAGCCCGGGCAATCAAGGCTAATGATAAAAAGAAATTGCAGAAAAAACTCACACGTGAGCAAGCACTCTCGTTTCCAGTGTTATTGTGTTGCAGGGAAAATATATTGTAGTGAAAAGATTTAGTGCAAACATTGGAGGCTGCATTTTGACAAAGACTACAAACTGTATGTGCATCTTTTTCATGAACGTTTCTATTCAATAGTGATTTCTAGTCTCTATGATTTAAGTTGTAATATTGTTTTGATGGGACATTGGGCACTCTAGAGTTCCAGAGTTTGATTCAGTTTATGAAAATTTTCCTTATTAGCTTCCAGTTAAGAACACAACATTTTTAGGTACATTATAGGAACAGAGTTGCAATAGTGCATTGACAAAACAAGTGAAGACATGACAAGTGCTCAGAGAAAATGACAACTGGCAATACCATGCTGGTAGTGTCATCACTGGTGGAAGCAGCAGATGAGCACATGTTAGGGCACACAAAAGCATGTGCAGGGGGTTTATACAGCTCATCAATCGGATTTTGGGCACAGTGCAAACAAGTGACTGGAAGAAAGTTGATTTTTGGAGCTTCCATCGGTGTGCTGCATCTGAAGAAAGCTATTTGCTTCATCAACCAGAAGAAGCCCAAGAGACCAAAATCGTCTCTTGTCTCTGACTACCTCTGTGCTTGCTGCGCCAAACATGTTGGTAGTGTCTGCATCCGAAAGTGGCGTTAAATAGGGTTTGAGGAGACTAGGTAGAAGCGTTTGTCTCATAGTGCTAGGCCCATAATTTATCTGGCATTGTGTGACCGAGAAGAAAATTTACCAAATTTGGCCCACCTCCTCCCCCATTTTTCTATGCTTTTATGGTACGTGATGTTTGAGTCTGTATATGCTCATATAAAATGTGGCGTCCCTTGATCCTCTCTTACAACTTTCCTTATTTGAGAGTTAAACATTTTCAGATCCAAAAGTCTTGTACCTTAGCACTTGTTGCAGCCTACGTTTAATGGTGTTAGATTTTTAGAATGGCTGCTGGGGGAGATGTGACTAAAAGTTGGAGAATGCCTACTGGGGAGCAGACTGGAGGCCAAATCAAAAGCTAAGTGTCTAACTAGGCCCAAAGAGTATGCATATTCTTTCAACACTTTTGCAAAGGCACAGGGATGTGCTTCCTCAGCCTCTTCAGAACTCTGAAAAGGTTGACTTGATTTAGTCCATTTGCGCGCTGTGGTGTCATCGTCTGTAAGCGTTGGCGGAGGGTTGGCGCTGAGGAAGTTGCCGAGACGTTCTTCAGTGGCCTTGATCCAGCTGCGAGGGGGGGCGATGATGGCGGTGGTGTACGGTGGGCATTGTGAAGACGTGATGTATACAATGATGGTCGGTTCAGGAGAGTCCGGTGGTGTGGCTGCAGTTGAAGTTCCCGCTGGCGGAGGAGACGTGCTCGACCGTGTATCCTGCTATGTGGCTTGCTGCGGTGACTAGCTGCTGGAGTCTGATGTTGGGGAGCTTCACCAGGAGGGGCTGGTGTTCTGGTCAATGGGGTTGTCCAGGTGAAACTTGAGTTCGCCGAGTAGGATGTCGTCGGTGGATGGGAGAGCCTGGTGTGCAATGAGGTCTACAATGGTATCGGAGAATGAGTGTCCATGGCCCGGGGGGCCTGCAGATGAGGCTGCTGCAGAGGATGGGGATGGGGTTGGTCCGGATCTGGAAGTTGAGGTGTTCCATGGTCACAGTTGGGTCATTAGAGTGCGTGGTCAGTAGGACTGTGCTTGTGTAGGTGATGGCAATGCCTCCTCCTGGACGGTCAGGGTGGTCCTTCCGGGTGAATTAGTAGCCGTCAGTGATGGAGATGGCGATGTCCGGTCCGGAGCAGATGTTGGTCCTGGCAGGCGATGTGGCGTCCAGGGTTGATGCGAGGAGGGTGCTGGCGCCGTAGTGGTGGAGTGTCCGAGAGGAAGGGTCCTTGGTGCTGAGCGCTGTCCAGGGGCAGACAGACGCAGATGGGCTTGCCGATGGCTTGCCTTTGGCACAGGAGATGTCCATTACAACACAGGCATTACATCGTAATGCCTTTCAAACGCAACTCCAACAACGCAGGTGCCTTTACATCGCATTCCATTACAACGCATTGTGAGGTCAGTAATGGGGTATTTTTTTGTTTTAGGGTGGGTATGGGTTTCGGGTGTCGGAGATGAAATTTGGGGTGTCTTATGGGGTAAAATTTGAAAATTGGGGTGTGTTTTGGGGTCAATCATGAAAAATGGGGTGAGCATTTGGGTCAAACATGATTTTTAGGGTGTGTTTTGGGGGCTCAAAGATGAATTTTAGGGTTGAGGGTTTGCTTTGGGGTGCAAGGGTTAGTTTTAGGGATGCACTCACTGCAGTGGGAATAGTAATGTTTACATCTCAGCAATCCAACACCGTTCCCTACTGTTGCAATATGCCTAGTATTAGTATGCATTGTAATGGAATGCGATGTAATGGTATGCGTCGTAACTCCATATATACCTTTGGCACACCAGTGGTACGCCCACTGCGCAGGGCCGCACAGCGGCCGCCATTGAGAAGTGCTGTGGGGGGGGGGATTGGACAGCTGGGAGGTGGGAAACGCCAGAAAGAACACTGGATGGGGCGTGGATGCGGGGTGTGTGTGTGAGCGGGTGTTGTAAATATTTAAATGAGAGAAATCCTACCTCGAGGCCGGGTCTTGTGTCTTCGTTGCTCCTGCTCTCCTGAGTCTGCTTCCAGGAACAGGAAGTAGGCAGCCAGGCTCCCTCCCCTAAGCCAATCACAACGCTGCAATGCGGCGTTGGGATTGATCATTGGCGCCGGGACGAGGCGTTCAGCCAGGGTGTGGAGGGGTGGACATGGTCTCCATGCAGGCTGTAATGCACAGCCTGCATGGAGAACAGGACAGTGCGCATGACTGCTTTGGCCGTCTAGAGCAGGCCGACCAAACAGTCACTGCGCACTTGAGTGGGCATGCCACTCCGCCCCTGCCCTGCTCCATGAGTGGAGCAGCCCTACCCACCCTCATGCCCGCAAAGGAAACATGGCACGATTACATCAGGAAGTTGTCATCATGTGATGATTGTTCCTCTTCTTGCACTGCTTGAAAGCAGTGGGGTGATGCTCTTCAGCCACAGCGGATGAGCCGCCACTGGGGGTGCGTCATCTACATGTGCTAGGCCTGGGTGACTCGACCCCCGGGCCTCCTCCGCTACGCGTCCCACCTTCTCCTTACCTGGACATTGACACTGTGGCGCAATCCGCTGCACTCTCTCCAAATCTGTGACTCAGCCAGCAGGAGCCTCAGCCAGGTGGGATTTCACAAGCCTGGGTAAAGCAGTCGCGGCCAAGTGCGCTGGTGAACCTCCCGATGCAGTTGATGCAGCAGGGCCCCCTTAGGCATGAAGTTGCAGCGCTCCCGCCACACAAATTCGGCGCAGCTCAGGGGCCTCACCCTCCACAACGTCCGGCCAGCGCAACATCATCCGGCCTGTGATGCAGAGAGGCGCCGTCCACCATTGGTAATCCGCTACGTGCACCCCGGTGTAGTGGTGGATCGTAGTATGCGATGCAGATCTCCCTACATTGGTGCACAGGAGCGCCTCTACCATTCACAGCTCCAAGGGGCGCAAGGCGGTCTTCTCACACAGGTCAGCAACGTGTCTCCATGCGACCGGCCAGACTTCACCACCAGGTACGGGCGATCGCAGCGCCTCAATGTCTACCGCCACGGCTCATCGACTCCAAAGCTCCTCTGCATCCCACTCCAGGCTCCAGGCCCAGCGAGGCATCCAGGCTCCCGACGCAGGCCCAGCGAGGCATCCAAGATCCAGGCGCAGGTCAAGCAAGGCATCCAGGCGCAGGACCAGCGAGGCATCCAGGCTCTCATCCTGGTCATCCTGGATGTTGGGTGGCTGGAGGGGGTTGTTGATGTGTGCTGCACTTGGCCCTGGCTGCTCCTTTCTGAATTTCTTTGTTTTTTTTGCCTATTTTCTATTGGAGGTCGACTGATAGGATAGACCAATAGAGGCAAAAAAACTGAAGTTGGGCTGACTAACGTGCGTTTTTTTGCCGCTAATGGGCCTTTCGTTGGTTTTCGCCTGCTAACGCCGGAATTCCTATCGCCATCACGCTAATGTTAGCGGCAGTTTTCACCGCTGATCCCAAGTGATCGGACTTCTATCGGCCGCTTAATTAGATGCCTGCGGCTCCAATTTATGATTCAATCAACGCGGGCATTCATCCCCTTGTATCTCGAGGTCTGGACATCGTCCGTGGTTACAATTGGGTAGCCTTGGTTATTCTGGACCGTTCTGCTTCCTGCTCTAGCCGCAAGTTAATTACAGGCAATATGTTTTCAGGCATTATTTTGAAAGTCCTGATGATGATCCGATATTAATGTTAAGGATCGAAACGCCGTCGACAAAATTGTCAGCCTTATACACTCTGATTTATTTGCTAAACTATGTGTAAAGGTGACCTCTTTCAATTGTTGTTTGTTTCATTGTAATGATTATATACAGACAACCACATGCTGCCTGAGCCTTCTTTTGTTTTCTCTTGTGATGTGAGTTTATGGATACAGGCTTGTGTCCTACTGTTATTAAATCCTATGTTTTGTACATTTAATATAAATGCATATTAAAATTGCCTTTTTCCGGATGGAATAATGGCTACAATATAGTACCGATTGGGGCTATATTTATTTGTTTTACAATCACTGTCTACTCAGGGACCGCTGTCTCTCAAAATAAGTTAGTTCCCAAGGTCCCTGAACGATCAAATTGGGTTCCCCTTGTACTTTATACACAAGGTCAAATCTTGCAGCCACCTCTCCAAAGCCATGATGTTGCTACCTTACTTGACCCCCTAGTGAACTCCTCAATGAAACAAGGTTTTTTCCTCAACAGTCTGAAAATCGGTCAAATCTTTCACATCCTGAAAAAGCACAATGCCAAAACCAATGACTTGAACAATTTTTGCCCGGTTTCTACACTTCCATTCTTAGGCTATTAGAAAGCTGTGAAGCGTCACAGCCATCCCTCCACATTCAGTACAGTAACCTTCTTTATGTTTTCCAATTTGGTTCCAGGCAGGGTTGTAGCACATAAATAGCCCTTCTGCAAATTGGGGAAGACTCTCTCTACCTCTGTGGCTCGGGGAACTCCTGTTTATTTGTGCTCCTGGACTTTTCAGCTGACTTTGATGCAGCAATGACTGCACTCTAATAAGCACCCTGAAGGGATAGATGGGCATAGATGAGAATTTCCTAAGGTGGTTTGAATCCTATTTGTCTGACCGTCACAAATAGTGAAAATAGGGAACTCTGTCTTGGGCAAAAAAAAAAACTAAAATATGGGGTTCCATCTTCTCCCAAGCCATCTTCAATCTGTATCTTGAACCTATTGGCAAGATTTTGAGAAATTCTGGACTCATTTATCATCAATATACGGATGATACCCAGATCTACTAAAGATTTCATTCAGCTGAAGACATCTGTCTTCTCTTCTCTACAGGGTTCTAAAATGGATGTCCAACCACCACATAAACCTTTATCCAATGAAAAATGAATGTCTACAAATCTCTAAAAAAAAATCCAATCTCAAAATCCAAGGGTGGCTAGAATCCCCCCTACCCTGAACTACAATCTAGCCATTATTGAAAATGGCAAATCATTGGATTTTATCCTTGACAATTGTCGAGACCTCGAGATACAAGTCTCAGACGTAGCCAAAAGTGCACACCACCAGCAAAGGCAATTAATTCCTGAGCAGGATTTGGAACCTGTGGTTCTGGCACTGGTCCTTTCCAGACTGGATTATGGTAGCTCACTACTTTCTGGTCTCCATAAAGCACATCTAACTCCTCTGAGAGCAGTACTCCACACCGCTGCCCGCCTTGTGACAGGCCACAGGAATTTCAACCACATCTTGCCTATTCTCTGTATTCCTGGTAATGGCTCCCCATCAATGTAAGATTCCAATTTATGATTGCATGCCTTACTTATAAAATCATCCACAACTCCACTCCTTTCAACCTGCTCAAAAAGTAAACGTTTCTGGAGCTCAATGTGGATCAAGAAATGCTGAGTCCTTCCTACTTGAACCTCCGACTTTCATGCAAGAGCACTGCATGAGACAGGCATTCTCTGGTAATGTTACAAAGCTTTGGAACTCCATCCCTCCAGCCCTTCAAACATCATTGTGTCTGTTCACATTTAAAAGAGAACTTAAAGTCCTTCTACTTGAGAAACACTTTGGTTAAAGTGGGGATTTTTGCTCATGTTAAATCTGACATCGTAGGCGTGGAATTCCCCCAAACTTTTTGCCTTCAACTCCTGATTTTAGCTGAACTAATTTTTATTGGCATTAGGCATGTGAACTTTACTTCGGCTAACCAGTGCTGAAGTGTTTGTGCTTTCTCCTTTAAACATGGTAAAATTGGATTACACCTCATTTGCACATTAATTTACTTGTAAGTTCTTAGTAAATGAAACTACCTGTAACCATTCCCTGTAAATTAAATGCTACTAATGGGCTGTGTGTGCACTTTTAAACTGCCATTTCAACCTGTCGAAATAAACCATATGCCAGGTCTAAGCTTTCCTTTTAATTCTTATTAATCACCCCTAAATTAGGCCCTAAAAGCTTATGTGGTGGGGTGCATTTTATTTAAAAATTCAGACACGTATACTTAAGTTTTATATGTCCTGGCAATGAAAAATGCCTAAACTTGTTTTTCACTGTTGTAGGACCTATCTCTCCCAGTGATTAACACCGGGTTACCTTATTATGTTTATTAAGTCCCAATTTCAGATTGGAAGCAGATAGAGATATGTTTTTTACACTCAAATGAATTATAATTTAAAATCTTCTTCAATGGTGAAGTCGGATTTTAAATTACAACTCTGAAGATGCCACTTTTAGAAAGTTCGCAAAATATAACAAAGTGGTCCTGAAGGAGTCACTTCTTATATTGTTTTATTCTTTTCAGGTTAATATATGAACCCAACCCTTCTTAATTAATATCCAAGTGAAATAGTTAAAAGGCATACCAACACACATTAATTCTTATAATCAACAATTGCTGACTTATTCGCAAGTCACACTATTTATATCATACAAATTCAGTCATGGTTCTTCATATTTACAATAACAGTAACCAACCACACTGAAAATACAAGGAAGTTTTCTGTGTCTGTCACTTTGAACAGTACTGCTGTAGGGGTCTGTGTTTTGTTTCTAACAGTGAGCGAAAGGGGCTTTAGGTGTGGACAGGACAGGATGGCTGGGGACGGGCTGTACCCAGCTTCACTTACACTTCAAAGGGCTTTGCCTACCGCACACAAGGGAACAGGCCTGCCCTGCTTTTCGTCACCATTTAAAGACTGCACCAGGGGAAGGAGAAGAACTGACCAGAAACAGTTTTGGGGGTAGGTCAGAGAATTCCCCCACACAAAGACTGGCACCAGGTATATAAAAAGACTTCACAACCATTCATCAGAACACTCCTGGACCTTTATAAGACTCAGAAGAAAAACTGTGCTGCTGCCAGAACTACTGCCCTGCTGCTTGAAGGACTGTCTTGCTTTCTGAATAAGCAAGTTTGGACCTGCTTGCCTCGATACTAGGCTCTACAGAGTGACTCCAAGGGTCAGGTGGCTGACCTCATGTGTGAGCTACAGGCACACAACAAGCTTCCAGAGGCCTCCCTGCAACTACCCATCGTACCAGCTGCAACCAGACCTTCTTGGCCCTGCCTGGCCCTGATCGAGCCATGCTGCTGGCCTCTTCTGGATTGAGTTCTGATCCCCAAGAGGTGCCCCCCAAATCCTGGACCATTGGCTGGCATTAGTGTAAGTTTCTCCCAAAAGAAAAGGTTAAAATCCAGAAGTGTGGTCTTCTCGTGACTGCGAATGGGCCTGTTCATGTCAAAACTCTGGCACCTGAGATGACCGCCAATGCAAAGCTCTGGTGGGTTCTGCTCTTTGCGCCAACACTGACCATCCACAACACAAAACCTACCGCGTGTGCTAGCACAACAACAGCTGCAACAGCGCCAGCTCAAAGCTCCTGATCCAGCGCAATATTAGCCAACCGCATTCATACACCATATACTCACTTGGGCCCATACATTCACACTACACTAATACTTACGCTGGGTGTCAGATGTACTCTTTTATCAAAGTCCCTGCTACCAATTACCTTCTGATTGAAGAGTAATAACTTACCAATGGATCCTTTGCTAATTGGGAAGTTTAAAATGAGTGACATTCATTATAGTACATAATCCTGAAATAACATCATCTTCGGCCAATAGGTCGTGGCCTTGGGAGACGTCCAAGTTGACTTCACTTGGCAGGCATACAGGACACATGCGCAGAACCCTCTGTTTCTCGAGTTTCAAGACACCAACCCAGGCCCAAGTTTACGAATTACTAAAAGTGCAAGAAGAAAATATTAAAATCACAAATAAAAAGTTTCACTGTATACCCACTTTCCCTAACTCTATTCCCAATTAATCATATTACTATCCTGCATTAGTAGCGTTAAGAAAACGACAATTTAATAATGACATAAGAGAAGCTTAAGCATGTGAAAACATTTAGCAGCCATTTTAATACACACTGCGCAGAAGCAGAAGTTTCCCACCAAGCAAAGAAAGACGTCACACCATGTGATCAGGTTGAGACATGCGCAATGAAGTCCCGCGCTTTTAGCGGCCATCTTGGTTTATGGACAAGCGTTATTCATTAGTAAAACACATAGGCAAGCGTCTATCCCTTTCGTGTTTGTGAATGCAAGGATTAGTTTTGACAGTACAAATTTTAATATATTAATACTATGAGGAAGATTGCATACAAGCAAGTTTCAATTTTGAAACCTTGCTCCATCACTCCAGCAACAACCTGCTCTTCATGCTATAGCTACGACTATCTGCAATGCTCGACCTTCTCTTCCCACTGAAAGACTATTCCTCACAGCCTCCTCCAATGCGAATGGAACTCTTCTCGCTGGACTTGAGAAGGTAACTCTTCAACAGGTCTAACCTGGGCCCTGTATCTGGCCAGGGTTGCATCGCTGTTAGCCTGAACTTGAGACTTTACACCGGTCTAGCACAAACAGACAACTGAAAGTGGCGCTTTCTTGTTCTTGGCACTATTTTCACTAAATACTTTAAAAATTGATATCTCCATTCTTCAAGTTGGATTTTGTTTGTTTTGGTGTCATTTTATTTATTAAAATTGATTCTATTGTTCTAAATTGGTTTGTGATTTTTCTTGTGTCGTGCTTTCAATTTATTACTGTGTGCTGCATGAAGATTTTACACATTGCCTCTAAGTCAAGCATGACTGCTTTGTCCCAAGCTAGCAGAGGGTTACACACAGATTAAGATAGTGATTTTTTTTGTTGTTCAACCTTACAGGGATTGTGGTTGTTCCTTGAGTGGGGCTTCCACCCCTCTTAACCAAAAACCCAATTTCTTACAGCTCGCATCTAAAATGTTGGCAGTTGGCTTGACCTGTCCTTTCGGTTACCAAATATTTGTTCTCTTTGCACACATGGTTACTAACGTCTGATTTAATATGATGGTTAGATAATTAATTCTCATCCTGTTGGTATGAACTGTCTGTTACTTGCTTTCCTAGTGCTAATATGTAGTTTTTATGAAGGCAGTTAAAACTTACTGCTCCCTTGTAAAAAGGCTTTAATGCCTTTGGGACAAGTCTGAGTCATATATAAACCTCAATTAATAAATAAAACAAATACTGAATTAACTGCATATTTTCTACAATTGCTGAAATTACACTTCATACTGGAGGATTAAGGATATATACTGTCTAGGTACATATATAAAAGTAGTAAATCTATACTTACCTATATATTCTTGCCTTAGGATATTTTTGCAGTTGATTTTCTGGCTATGATATTTTAATCCAACAGTTCTAATACGGCTTTCACATTAGATAATTTCAAGTTCGATCTGATACAGCCAACCATATACAAGACCATCCTTATAATGTGTCTGTCTCTGCTTGAGAAAGGAAGGAAAGAATTGTTTATGGGACAAGAAATGTCAATTTGTTCAGACACAAATGATTCTTAATGTCTTGCAAATTGCCAGTACGCTCACAGTCTGAAACTGCCTACCCAAAGAGAATGCACTTCCTAATAAGGAACACATATTCCACTCAATAAATACATAAATATATTTTCCTCTAATCTCATTTTCCAGATGACCATTTGTGTGCTGTACGGCAAGGACACACACTCCCCATGTTCGTCTCCCTTTTGCTGCAAAACGAAGCATATGCTTTTGTACATTCGTCTCATGACAACATTTCGTCTTAAAATAACCTGGTCACAGCAGCTTCTGCAGCAAATTGCTCGTCGTTTGCTGGCACTGTGGGGGACAGTCATTACAGGCAAGGCTGAGAAGTCTATCAGTGGCGATTCAGGAATAGATCCAATCTAACTCGGCCTTCCGCCGTGTGGCGCGCGCTCGTAGACCTTCTCTGCTAGACTTTATGTGATGAGTCTAGAAGGTCAGACTGGGACAGAAAATAGGCCTCTGCACCAAAATAAAAGTGTTCCCTATTTGTGAATTAGATAGCTAAAAGTGTGGGGGACGGAATTTTTAATTCCGCCGGCGGAATTGGAGTAATTTAGTAATTCCCCTGATACAGGAGTAATGCGGAATTTGTAAATTACTCCAATTCCGCCGGTGGAATTAAATCAGCACTCTAATGGTACTTAAACAGGGCTGAGAGGGAGCACTTTCATCTGCAGTGATTGTTAAACATAGAGGGACTGCTCCCTCTTCCAGCCCTGTTTAAGTACCACTGCAGTGCACATACCCCTCGGTGCCCTTACATATTTATGTAAGAGCACTGAGGGGATGCACTGGAGTGGATACTTATGTAAGGGCACAGAGGGGTATATATGCACTGCACTGAAGTGCACTGCATTGCCCTCAGTGTCCTCACATAATTATGTAAGGGCACTGAGGGGTATTCACTGGAGTGCATACTTGGTACCCTTACATACTAATGTAAGGGCACTGAAGGCTATGCACTGCACTACAGTGCAGCGCATACCTCTTTTTGCCCTAATGCTCTTACATAAGTATGTAAGGGCACTGAGGGGTATGCACTGCACTGGAGTGCACAGCATACCCCTCGGTGTCCTTATCTAAGTATGTAAGGGGACCGAGGGGAATGCACTGCAGTGGACACCCCCGCGGTGCCCTTACATATTTATATAAGGGCACCGAGAATTATTGACTGTAGTTAGAAATGGGATTTCTGGTTGGCTAGGGCATGCACCTAAGCCAGACAGAAACCACCACTCTAGTCAGGGCAAGGGAGTTACACGCTGAAGATAACCCCTGCTCACCCCCTTGGTAGCTTGGCAGAGCAGTCAGGCTTATCCAGGAGGCAATGTGTAAAGCGTTTGCGCAACACACTCACACAGCAGCGACACACTAGGCACACCACAAAAGAAACTCCACACAAGGTTATATAAAAATAGCCTTTGTATTGTCCATAAAACACATTAGAGCACCATCAAATATATACATTGTGCCACCAGGCACTTGTCATGACTTTACAGGGAGTATATACATCATCAGTCCAATTGGGCCACTGTCATAACATCATCAGTGTGACCAGTAACTACTGGCAGGATTGCACATAGCACAACGCATTAGGCAGAACATAATTATCTATAGAGCACCCTAACAATAACCAGCACCATCAGCAGTAGCGCACACACTAGGGAAAAGCATTAGGCAGAACATCATATCAACAGTGCACCATAATAATCCTTTATCAGATGCACACATCACCTAATTGCATTCTGCCCAACCTAGACATAGGGGTGAACATCAGGCAGTCTAGCTTCGTCCTAGGGGGCCCCGTCCTGGGCTTAACCGCAATGCCCCTTTCAAAAGTAAGGGCTCCCCCAACTGCGTGTGTCCCTTCTGCAGCTGCCCATGATCTGACGGTGCAGCTGCGGACACTGATCTCGCTCCCAAACTCGGAGCAAACTAAAAGCGGCCCAGAGCAGTCAGGCCCAACGTCGGCGGAACCCCGCATATCCAATGGACTGGCCCCTGCGAGTGCGCAGCCCGCAGACAACTGATGCCAAGGCCGTACCTCTCTCGGTCGAGCGGGGCTTCCTGCAGTCCTCACCCGGTCACTGGGTGTGCAGCCCCTCTGGCTGCACAGAACAGGAAAGGGGTTCCCAATTCCTTCGAGGCAAGGGAACCCCTCTTGCACCCCTCCACACACAGGGGAAACAATCGGCAGCAGTGGAGAAGAGATCACTGCCGCGTACTCCGCCTCCCTTCAAACAGCCGCCCCTGCTTCCTCAGGAAGGGCGGGGCTCACAGCGTCAGGGCCGGTTCTCTTCTTTTTTCCGGCGGTTTTGCTCTTGGAAGGCGGCCCCGCCCACAACCAGGCTTCACCTCTGCCTGGCTTCCGGTCGCTTCTTCCTCCTTCGTGGGAGCCCCGCAGACCACCAGGCGCTGTTCCTCCTCACGGCGCAGACACCCGGTGGGACTGCCGCCCATGGGGATTCAGCCCATCTCTTGGACTCAGGAAATAAAGCTGGAAGCGCCCACCATGCGCTTCTGGTGAGTGGGCACAGAGGCAATAAAGCACTCCATGCTCTTCTGCAGCCGGAGCCCACACTTGGGGCTCAGGCAACTTGCAGCACGCTCCAAGCCCAGGGCCAGGAGCCTCAAGGAAACAAAGCACTCGGGTCTGCCCGGACCAAGGGCACAGCAGCACCCCTGGAAGAGTGCTGGGGACACGCCGGCAGGGCGCAGCCAGGCAGCCAGTGCAAGGGCCTCAGCAAAGAGGGGAAGTACTTCTCTCAGCCCCCCCAGAGTAGTCCGGCCCCTAGATGGTTCCTCCTGGCAGCCCCACACAGTGTCTTCCTTTTCCAAGTAAGCTCAGTTTACCTGGGGTCACAGCCCCAGTACTTATAGTGCATATGTCTTTGTTCTCCTATTGCCCAGGGCTCTGAGCCGAGTCCAAACCAGTTCTGGGGGGCACTTTGCAAGTACTAAATAACCTCCATTGAAAGTGTAAGGCTTGGCTCCAAACACACCACAGGGGGGCGGAGCCATCATTGTGGAAGGCAGGCACAGCCCTATTCAGGTGCAGGTGCTACTCCTCCCCCCACTCCAAATGCAAACCAGGCATAGTCAGCCTAGCGCTGACTCATCCAGACTCTCTGGAGCCACTGCACCTCCCCAACCCCTGTCACTCCAAAGCCAGACAGTCAATACACATCCTAGCAGAGGACCAAAGACATATAGCACACGGAAATGCCCACTTCTAAAAGAGGCATTTCTAAAATAGTAATAATAAATCCGTGAACACCTATATGCAGCATTTATCACCACTATTCCAAACATACCAAATTTGATAACGCTACCCCTCTCATGTCAGAAATTGCCACTGAAGCACATATCAGGGAATCCCCAATGCATCCCTATGAGAGGGCAGCCTCACAGCAGTGAGAAACCAAATAGGCTGTTTGTCACTACCAGGACATGCCACACAGTTAAGGCACATGTCCTACCTTTTACCTACACCGCACCCTACCCATAGGGCTAGCTAGGGCCTACTTTAGAGGTGACTGATATGTAGTAAAAAAGGGAGTCACAGACGTGGCAGCCACTTTATGTGCCTGAGACAGGGTTGAAAGGCCACTTTGGTGGGTGGCGCAAGCAGTGCTACGAGCCCACCAGTGGCATTTAATTTACTGGCCCTGGGTACACGGGATACCATGGTACAAGGGACTGACAGGTAAATTAAATATGTCAAACAGGTGTAGACCAATCTTTCCAAGTTTACCATAGAGAGCACATGCACTTTAGCACTGAACAGCAGTGATAAAGTGCCTAGAGTCCAGCCGTGGTCCGTGCAGGTAACAGGGGTGGGGCGGCGGGCCGGGTAAGGGGGGATTTCAAGGGACGATGCAGAGGGAAAATTAAATAAATAATTAATTTTCCCTCGGCATTGTCCCTGGAAATCCCCCTTACCCGGCCCCAACGCCTCAACGCCCCACCGCTGTTACCTGCACGGACTGCGGCTGCCAGAATCATAAAACCGCCAACAACAGGTCAGAAAAAATACAGGAGGAAGGCAAAAAGTTATGGGATGACCCTGCAAAAAGGGCCAAGTCCAACAACTGTACATTGCAGTGCCCACTCTGCCCCCTCACAGAATTATGCAGAATTTTAACGTAATGCCACAGAATTCTGCGGAATGAAACCCTACCAATTGCGCCCACTCCTACTAAAAAGAGGGCCATGTTTGCAATTTAGGTCAGTTTTGAACTTGTCCATACATCCTGTATATGGGTTTTGCATAGCCTGGATTTGAGCTTGCTACAGGCAATGCTTGTTTTAATATCAAGGAAATTAACAGTAAAACTCGGCCCAGCAGAATATATAACAGGTGCCCAAACAACCAAAAACATCCACACACTGATCTGTCAGACTGGCCCTTTTTGACCACTGCCTAATTTTATATAGGCCAGTATGACCCTGGACGTCTGTCATGGTAGCAGCTGTTTTTCTATTCTCATTACAATTCTCTTAAATAAAACGTTACTGCACCAGTAAGTCAATAACAAATATATTTTAGAAGAGTTATAGTTTTCCTTTTATTTGTCTGTAGATTAGTGGATGTTTTGGGGTTGTCTTAGAAGTGTTAGTATTATTGTCTAGTAGGGGCAAGAAAATTAAACTATTCCCCACATTGAACTAGTGGTAGGCGGGGCAGAACTTGGCCTCAGGCAAGATGGCTACTCTATGATAACCCTGTGCAGCACGGCCGATCTGAGGCCCAGATAGTAATACTCCGAGAAGCAGCCAATCGTAACTGATAGCCAGGCTAGCTTGCTACTGACAGAAGAATCCAGGGGAAAGATTTTGTGCAGACACCCAGCACGAGAACAGCGTGGTGCAACAATCGCTCGTCGGGGCTGAACTGTGTGACGCAGACAGCAAGGCTGTGACCAGTGTGGACTCAGAGGAAGGACTTGGCTGCTGATCAGTCGCGGCACGGCTTCAGCCCAGGAGACGGTGAGGTGAGAGTGGTACTGGAGACCAAAGAGAGGGTGTCACACCTGTCCAGGTATAGTATGAAGGAGAGAACCGCTGGACTTGCTTGAAACTAAAACCACAGGCCACTAAGAGCAGTGGGACCCCAGCTGATTTCATAGTGTATCCACACGAGACTGAGGCCTGCAATGGAGCAGTGCAAGCCATGAACCATCTCTCTTCCTACTCACTGTTTGATTCACCAACACTGCACTAGACCCATCGCCTCTCACATAACAACAGAAGAGGCTTCTGAATATATCCAGAGCCTTGAAACACTTGCAATAAAGTTGTTGACACTGGTGAGGCGGAACTGTGAGAGGTGGCCAAGGTATAGTCCAGATAGTGTACACATTCCTCCATGGTCAGAGTCCACCCAAATCAGTCACCGATAGCAATGGACTTGAAACAGGCCAGAGAGGCAGAAATTCATACAGAGAGCATTGCCGACCCTCTTGCCAACTACCATTAGCTACCTATATTGGTAATTCCTGGCCACCCTTCTTACAGAACAGAAGAGGACTATACCACCCAACTATATTCTCATTACTACTTAATTACATGAGAGACCTCCTATATGAGGAGAATGAGCACTCCTATATGAATGCAATAAGATTCTGCTTAAAATGCACAGTGGGATACATTAGCATTAGCCACAAACAAATGACATAACAAGGATTCCAAGAATTAAAATGAAACAAACCAGTGGCTTAGTGGGATGACATCCTTCAATCAATTAATCAATCAATCAATATTTGGAAAGCGCTGCTTATCACCTCTGGGTGTATCCAGGCACTTAGGTGTGGGAAACCTTAGTTGAAGTATCAGGTATTGAGTCCCTTCCTGAAGTCGGCGAGTGAGGGGTAGCTTCACAGGTGGAGTGGGAGGTCGTTCCAGGAGTTAGTAGCGAGGTAGGAGAAGGAACGACCTCTGCTGCAGCTCCGCCAGATGTGAGGAACATGTGCAAGGGCAAGGGAGGTGGATCAAAGTTCTCTGGTTGCCTGGTGGAAAGTCAGGCAGTCGTTGATGTAGGAGGGTCCAGTGTAGTGGAGGGCCTTATAGGCATGGGTCAGTAGCTTGAACTGCCATCTCTTCTGGACCGGGAGTCAATGGAGGTTTCTAAGGTCGGGGTGATGCTGGTCCATATGGGGAGAACAAAGCAAACACAAGGAGATGATAGACGGAGCGCTGGAAAATTTTCAGACACTCACCCCCAGTCACAGATCTGGGTTGAATCCATCATCGTTCTTTAGCTCACTTCGCCACCCCAGTTCAGACACAGCTATATGCAAATCAGTCTTGACCCTGTGCCTCATGGGAACAGTCCAGCCCGAACTGCCAAGCCATGTCTTCCCTGGACCGGAAACAAGCATCCTGGGACCGGTTTCGGGCTAACAGCCCTCATCAGCCAGACTAGCTTGAATCCAGTGGCAAAGTGAGCAAGGGACCCACGTCTGGGCATAGCCTGCCAACTCAGGGCGAACAAAGCAGACACAAGGGGGGAAACATGGCGTCCGCTAGTTGAGCGGAGCGCGCGTCCGGAGAGCACTCTCTACCCCTTGCAATATGATACTACTATGTTACCGGCAATGAAGTGATCTTTGCCCATCGGGGCTTGTTAGACTTGGCATCTTTTGGCGTGTTTCCCCTGACTTTTTGCTTTCTGACCTCCCGGTTTTGACTCTGTTTTTGCTGGTGTGATGATTCTGCGCACTTTCCTCACTGCGGTCCAGTGGGCAAGTGCTCCTGTATAAAATGTGTTATGGATTGGTGTTTCCATGATTGGCCTATTTGGTTTATGTGTCAGTCCCTTGTAAAGTGCACTGCGAGTGCCAGGGCCTATAGACCAAATGCTGTTGGTGGGCTGCAGCACTGGATTGTGCCACCCACGCAAACAGCCCGTAAAGTGTAACTCGGGCCTGCCATCGCAGAGCCTGTGCGCAGCCTGGGGCTGCCATGTCGACTTGGCAAGTGCACACACTTGCAAGTCCCTAAACCTTCCCTTTGCTACATGTTAGTCACCCTAAGGTAGGCCCAAGGTACCCCTGTGGGCAGGGTGCGTTGTACGCGAAAGGTAGGACATGCCCGGGTGTGTGCGGCATGTCCTGATAGTGAATTACAGCCTAGTTCGTTTTTCACTATTGCAAGGCTACCTGTTCCCCCTAGGCCAGAACGGGCAGTTTTGATTATTACAGCTTATAATCCTAACTGACCCCGGGAACATGGTAGAAATTCGAGTTTAGTATGCCTGGACTCAGAATGATAAAATGCAGCTTTTAGTAAGGTTGGTTTTAACATTCTGTGTTTGAAAATACCACTTTTAGAAAGTGGGTATTTTCTTGTCTAACCATCCAAGCCTGCCTCTGCGAGATTGTGTATTCCTTGTCTGGAATGTGAGTGACAGGGGCTGGGGGATGCCAGGAGACAGGGTGAGTCAGCGCAGGGCTGAATAGCCAGATCGACCTGTAGATGGGTGGGAGGGGTCGCACCTGGGCCCTGAATAGGACAGTGCCTTCCCTCCACAATGCTGGCTCCACCTCCTGTGGTGCGTCTGATGTCCCTGGCCTACTCACTGAAAGAAGGGACGGAGACTTGTCAACAAAGTGCTCCAGAACTGGTTTGGACTAGGCGAAGGCCTCTCTGCCTTCAGAGAACAAAGGAATTTGGGATATAAATATTGGGGCCCTGACCCCATGAATTTAGATCTCGCTGGAATCAAGGAACCTGCCAAGACGAAGAGCTGGAAGAGCTGCCAGGAGGAGTACTGCCCCTTTGCTGTGTTGTTGCTTTGTTGGGCTGGCCTGCAGCTGCTGCTTCTGCCTTGGGCAGTGAAAGGACTGGACTGAACTTTCTACAAACTTGTGCTGAGTATCTCCAAGGGCCAGGAACCGAGCTGGCCTCCTGTTAAGAAGTCTCAGGGACTACAAAGACTTCACAAGCCTCTGGGTACCGCTTCTGGAACGCTGTTTCAGTTGCCACAGAGGAAGGGAACCGCAACCGACTCCGTCAACCGAATCCATCCCTGGCCGGTGACCTGTTTGCACCGCAGACCGCATCGCCCCGCTTCGCATCGCAACCCTGGTCTCACCGTGGGCGACGTCCGACGCCGCCAACATCGAGCCGCTGCTTGCACCGTGACCTGTGGGCACCGCAGTTCGCATCGCATCGCTTCACTGGGCCAGCCGGACCAGACCGACACTGTCGCTGCAACTGGCTCAAGAGTCGAGACCGCACCGCATTTGGGGCACCGCTCGCACGTCTGCGACGCACCGCTCCGACTCGCACCGCTGTCCGACGCCAGCTCCCGCACTCCGGCTAGGTCGCCTGCATTGCAACCTGTCAGCACCGCATCGAGCATCGTCTCACCCTGCATCGCACGCCTTGGACTCACCGACTCCGTCTGCACGACGCTCATCCAGCCGCTGCCTGCACCGCATCGAGGGACACCGCACCTTGCATCGCTCCGTCTTGCACCGCAACCGCGACGAACGCCGACCGGCTCGTACACTCCGTACCAGCCACAACGAGAAAGGTACTGTGACCGAGTCTGTTCACGACTCTGCTGGCCCGTATCGACGCGGTCGGCTGGAACTGTTAGACTCTGTGGTTTTCAGCATCGCGGTAGGCTCGGACGGAGCTACCGACTCGTACGAACTTTGCTTTTGTGCTATTCCTGCAAAGAAGAAGTTACCGTATCAAGCATTCATTTTTAAAGGATAGTATTGTGGATTTTTGTCGTAATTGGTCTTGTCTTGAGTATATAAAATATTGGTTATTTTTCTAAACTGGTGTGGTGTCCGTTTGTAGTGCTTACACTGTATTACTGTTGGTTATGTGCAAATGCTTTACACACTGCCTCTGAATTAAGCCTGACTGCTCGTGCCAAGCTACCACGAGGGTGAGCAGGGGTTACTTCACGAGTGTAACAACCCTTACCCTGACTAGGAAGAAGGGTCCCTACTTGGACAAAGGTGCAAGCCCTTGCCAACTAGAGATCCCATTTCTAACATTGGTTGTCAGCGGTGAGGATAGGACTTGCGTTTGCACTTGACTTACAGTGATTGGTGTGCACTACTACCATATCGCAGACCATTACGTACCACATACTGGTTCTTTTTCTTTTGGCCTATTTTTGATCTTGCCAGTTTTCAACTCACGACTTTTGTCATGCCTGAATCAATTGCATCATCCGTTGCATCTCTGGAAGTTATCTTTGAGGAGGACAGGTTGGAATCCTACGCCGTAAAGGAGCTACGAGCGATTTGTAAAAACCTGAAAGTCCAAATTAAAGGCCTCACAAGGAAGGAGGAGCTACAGAAGGCGCTGAGGGCCTGGGTAGCAGCCAGACATGCCAATGGGCAGCCTGGTAATCTCAGTGAGGAGGCGGAGGAGCCTATTTCCAGGGTGGATGTGCTTTTGGGTAGGGGGGAATCCGCCAGGTCAGGCAGCAGCAGTCTGTCCCCAGAGGAGCTGGAGGACAGGTGGGAGGCAAGGCAGTTTGAGATGCAGAAGCTCAGGCTGGAGAGTGAGCGGGAGGAGAAGAGATTGGCCATAGAGGAGAGGAAGATGCTCTTAGAGCATGAGAGAGAACTAAAGGAGCTAGAACTTAGGAGTAAGTCAGGCTCAGATGGTGGCAGCAATTCGTCCAGAAAGGCAGACAGGATTGTGCACATTCCCAAGAACGTAGGCAAGGAGTTCAAGAAGGGGGATGACATACAAAGGTGGTTCCAGGGTTATGAGGCAGCCAAACACATGAATGGGGTCCCTGAGGAGAATTGGGGAGCAGGATTGTGGCCACTTTTCCCGGAAGAAGCAAGGGATGCTCTGATAGCTTTGGGTAAGGGGTATCACCTCACCTATGCTGACATGAAGGATGCCCTTCTCACGAAGTATGGTCTTACTCCTGAAAAGTACAGGGATCAGTTCAGGTCCAGTAAGAAGTCTGATGTCAACACTTGGTTGGAATGTGTGGATGTGTTCTGCAGGTCTCTGGATGGTTGGGTGAAGGGCAGTAGTGTAACAGATTTTCAGGGGCTCTACAACTTGATTGCATGGGAGCACTTGTCTAGTCTATGTTTTGCAGATCTGCACCAGCACCTAGTTGATAGTAAGCTAACTGACCCCAGGAAGCTTGCTATGGAAGCGGACCGCTGGGTGAGTACCAGGGTCCACAAGAAAGCGTTTGGGGAGACTCAGCCAAAGGTGGGCAGGGTCCCCAGCAGAAAGGTGGGGGGACAAGGGTAAAGCACAGGAGTTCTCTAAAGGGCCCCAAACTAGTACCCAGGGTAAAGGTTCCCAGCCCCCCGGTGATAAGAAGAAAGGGGTCTCTACAGGGAAGCCTGTTGAGACCGGCCCCCGCAAGTGTTATGCATGTGACCAGGTAGGTCACTTTAAGGGGGACCCCAAGTGCCCGAAGGGGACACAGCCACCCACCGGTGGACAGTCCAAAGTGTTGGCTAGTGTAGCGCTTGGGGAGGAGGGGTGCCCACAGGAGGGTGGGGATCCCGCAGAAATGACCCTTGTCTCACTCGGGGACAGTGAGATGGTCCCAGGAAACCAGGTGCCCCCTAACACAAAGAAATATAGCACCTGGGTGACCATCAATGGGAACAGGGTAGAGGCTCTCAGAGATACTGGAGCCAGTGTGACCTCAGTCCGGTGTCACCTGGTGTCTGAGAAGCAAGTAGTCCCAGGAGCATTCCACCAAGTAGTTGCTGTCGACAACTCAGAGCGCCAATGTATGGTGGCGCAGGTTCCCTTTGAATGGGGGGGTCTCAGGTCCCTTAAGGGTGGTTGTGAGCCCTACCATGCCTGTAGATTGTCTGCTAGGAAACGACCTGGAGCAGTCCTCATGGAAGGAGGTTGAGCTCAGGTCCCACTTGGAGATGCTTGGGTTGCCAGAGTGGGCATGCGTGTCTACTCGGTCAATGGCGGCCAGAAAGGGTGATCAAGAGGACTTGGAGCCTGAAACAGTGGCCCAAGTCCCTGCCAAGAGAAAGGGCAGGGGCGCGGGAAACCGGCCCCCGAAGTTCCCACGGACCGGGAGGAGGCGGACCTCGAGGGGACGCCCCGGTGCCTACAGGGGAGCAAGTAGCCGAACTGGGAGACATCTCTGAGCTGACCCATTGGCAGCAAGAAGGGGGTCCCACCAGGGAGGAGTTCTGCAGGGAGCAGAACGAGTGCCCTACTCTGGAGGGTCTGCGGCAGCAGGCTGCAGACTAGGCAGCTGGTAATCAGTCCGGGTCACATCTGATCTACTGAGAGAGTGGTCTCCTATACAGTGAGCCTAAGGTTGCTGAGCCTGGGTCAGCCCGTGTGCTGGTGGTACCCCAGCGCTTCAGGACCTTCCTACTGGGTCTGGCTCATGACGTGCCTTTGGCAGGACATTTGGGGCAGGACAAGACCTTTGACAGGCTTGTCACCCACTTCTTTTGGCCCCAAATGCGAAGGCAGTCAGATGCACACTGTAGGTCTTGCCAAACTTGCCAGGCAAGTGGTAAGAGTGGGAGGAAGGTCAAAGCTCCTCTCCAACCTTTTCCGGTTGTTGGGACACCCTTTGAAAGGGTAGGGATGGATATTGTGGGGCCACTGGATCCCAAGACAGCCATGGGCAACAGGTACATCCTGGTCTTGGTGGACCATGCCACCCGGTACCCGGAGGCAATCCCTCTCAGGACAACGACGGCGCCCGTGGTGGGCCGGGCGTTAATGGGGATCTTTTCCCGTGTGGGATTCCCCAGAGAGGTGGTTTCTGATAGGGGGACCAATTTCATATCGAAGTATATGACATCCCTGTGGAAGGAGTGTGGGGTAACCTACAAGTTCACCACTCCTTACCACCCACAAGGAAACGGTCTGGTGGAGAGATTCAACCAGACCTTGAAAGGCATGATCAAGGGTCTAACAGAACCCATGAGGCGTAAGTGGGACGTCCTCTTGCCATGCCTACTCTTTGCATACAGGGAGGTGCCTCAGAAGTCTCTTGGGTACAGCCCCTTTGAGCTCCTGTATGGCCACCCTGTCAGAGGACCTCTGAGTTTGGTAAAGGAAGGCTGGGAGGCAGCTCCCAGGAAAACTCCCCAGGATGTATTTAGCTACATGCTGGCCTTTAGAAACCAAACTGCCCGCTTCAGGAAACTCGCTCAGGCGAACCTAGAAGCAAGCCAGGAAGAAATGAAGAGATGGTATGACCAGAATGCCACTCTGGTCGAATTTCAACCTGGGCAGAAAGTGTGGGTAATGGCCCCAGTGGCACCTTGTGCCTTGCAGGACAAGTGGACTGGGCCATATGAGGTAAAGGAGCGCAAAGTGACGTCACCTACCTGGTGGATTTGCAGGCTCCAAGGAACCCGTTGAGGGTCATTCACGTGAACCGCCTCAAGCCCCACTTCGAGAGGTCCGAAGTGAGTATGCTCTTGGCGACAGATGATGGGGTGGAAGAGGAGAGCGAGCCTCTCCTTGACCTCCTGTCTACCAAGGAGCATGATGGGTCAGTAGAGGGTGTGATCCTCTCCCCTACTCTGACTCAGGAGCAGCAGGAGGACTGTCGCCAATTGTTGGGACAGTTCGCCCCACTGTTCTCTCTGACCCCGGTGTTACTCACTGGTGTACCCATGACGTGGACACCGGTGACAGCCATCCTGTGAAGCACAAGATTTACAGGTTGACTGACCGGGTCAGAGCCAGCATCAAGGAGGAGGTCTCTAAGATGTTGGCGTTAGGGGTGATTGAGCCCTCCCACAGTCCTTGGGCCAGCCCAGTGGTCTTGGTCCCAAAGGCTGCGGCGCCCGGTGCCACTCCAGAACTCCG
The DNA here is from genome assembly GCA_963921515.1 of Calotriton arnoldi. Taxonomy (NCBI): domain Eukaryota; kingdom Metazoa; phylum Chordata; class Amphibia; order Caudata; family Salamandridae; genus Calotriton; species Calotriton arnoldi. The sequence continues at coordinate 112,480 of CAWUFW010010695.1, forward strand.
GTTTTGTGTGGACTACCGTGGGCTCAATGCCGTCACCAGGACTGATGCGCACCCCATCCCCAGAGCTGATGAGCTCATTGATCGGTTGGGAGCTGCCCGGTTCCTCAGCACGTTTGATTTGACGTCTGGGTACTGGCAGATTGCCTTAACCGATGGGGCCAAGGAGAGATCAGCATTCTCAACCCCAGAAGGTCATTACCAATTCCGGGTGATGCCCTTTGGGTTGAAGAATGCCCCTGCCACCTTTCAGAGGTTGGTCAATCAGGTGTTGGCCGGGCTGGAGGATTTCAGTGCCGCCTACCTGGATGACATTGCTGTGTTCAGTTCCAGCTGGGAAGAACATTTACAGCACCTTGAGAAAGTGTTGAGGGCTCTGCAAGGTGCAGGCCTCACGATCAAGGCCAGTAAGTGCCAGATCGGGCAGGGTTCTGTGGTGTACTTGGGACACCAGGTAGGAAGCGGCCAGGTGGCGCCCCTACAACCCAAGATTGACACCATTCTGGCTTGGGAGCCCCCAAGACCCAGACAGAGGTGAGGGCCTTCTTAGGTCTCACCGGTTATTATAGGAGATTTGTTAAGGGCTATGGCACCATCGTTGCCCCCTTAACAGAGCTGACCTCTAAGAGGCAGCCCAGGAAAGTGATCTGGACTGAGTCCTGCCAGAAAGCTTTTGATGCCCTGAAGGCAGCCATGTGCACGGCGCCCGTGCTCAAGGCACCTGACTTCTCCAAAGAATTTGTCGTGCAGACTGACGCTTCAGAGCATGGTGTGGGAGCGGTGCTCTCACAACTGAACGGAGAGGGCCTGGATCAGCCTGTAGTCTTCCTTAGCAGGAGACTACTTCCCAGGGAACAGAGGTGGAGTGCCATAGAAAGGGAAGCTTTTGCTGTGGTCTGGGCGCTGAAGAAGTTGAGACCATACCTGTTTGGGACTCACTTCCGGGTTCAGACAGACCACAGGCCCCTCAGATGGTTGATGCAAATGAGGGGCGAGAATCCAAAACTGCTGAGGTGGTCCATCTCCCTACAGGGAATGGACTTTACGGTGGAACACCGTCCTGGTACAGAACACGCCAACGCAGATGGTCTGTCCAGGTTCTTCCGCCTTAGTGAAGAGAACTCCAATGGGGTTGGGTAGTTCTCCCTACTTTCAGCTGGAGGGGACATGTGTTAGACTTGGCATCTTTTGGCGTGTTTCCCCTGACTTTTTGCTTTCTGACCTCCCGGTTTTGACTCTGTTTTTGCTGGTGTGATGATTCTGCGCACTTTCCTCACTGCGGTCCAGTGGGAAAGTGCAAGTGCTCCTGTATAAAATGTGTTATGGATTGGTGTTTCCATGATTGGCCTATTTGGTTTATGTGTCAGTCCCTTGTAAAGTGCACTGCGAGTGCCAGGGCCTATAGACCAAATGCTGTTGGTGGGCTGCAGCACTGGATTGTGCCACCCACGCAAACAGCCCGTAAAGTGTAACTCGGGCCTGCCATCGCAGAGCCTGTGCTCAGCCTGGGGCTGCCATGTCGACTTGGCAAGTGCACACACTTGCAAGTCCCTAAACCTTCCCTTTGCTACATGTTAGTCACCCCTAAGGTAGGCCCAAGGTACCCCTGTGGGCAGGGTGCGTTGTACGCGAAAGGTAGGACATGCCCGGGTGTGTGCGGCATGTCCTGATAGTGAATTACAGCCTAGTTCGTTTTTCACTATTGCAAGGCTACCTGTTCCCCCTAGGCCAGAACGGGCAGTTTTGATTATTACAGCTTATAATCCTAACTGACCCCGGGAACATGGTAGAAATTCGAGTGTAGTATGCCTGGACTCAGAATGATAAAATGCAGCTTTTAGTAAGGTTGGTTTTAACATTCTGTGTTTGAAAATACCACTTTTAGAAAGTGGGTATTTTCTTGTCTAACCATCCAAGCCTGCCTCTGCGAGATTGTGTATTCCTTGTCTGGAATGTGAGTGACAGGGGCTGGGGGATGCCAGGAGACAGGGTGAGTCAGCGCAGGGCTGAATAGCCAGATCGACCTGTAGATGGGTGGGAGGGGTCGCACCTGGGCCCTGAATAGGACAGTGCCTTCCCTCCACAATGCTGGCTCCACCTCCTGTGGTGCGTCTGATGTCCCTGGCCTACTCACTGAAAGAAGGGACGGAGACTTGTCAACAAAGTGCTCCAGAACTGGTTTGGACTAGGCGAAGGCCTCTCTGCCTTCAGAGAACAAAGGAATTTGGGATATAAATATTGGGGCCCTGACCCCATGAATTTAGATCTCGCTGGAATCAAGGAACCTGCCAAGACGAAGAGCTGGAAGAGCTGCCAGGAGGAGCACTGCCCCTTTGCTGTGTTGTTGCTTTGTTGGGCTGGCCTGCAGCTGCTGCTTCTGCCTTGGGCAGTGAAAGGACTGGACTGAACTTTCTACAAACTTGTGCTGAGTATCTCCAAGGGCCAGGAACCGAGCTGGCCTCCTGTTAAGAAGTCTCAGGGACTACAAAGACTTCACAAGCCTCTGGGTACCGCTTCTGGAACGCTGTTTCAGTTGCCACAGAGGAAGGGAACAGCAACCGACTCCGTCAACCGAATCCATCCCTGGCCGGTGACCTGTTTGCACCGCAGACCGCATCGCCCCGCTTCGCATCGCAACCCTGGTCTCACCGTGGGCGACGTCCGACGCCGCCAACATCGAGCCGCTGCTTGCACCGTGACCTGTGGGCACCGCAGTTCGCATCGCATCGCTTCACTGGGCCAGCCGGACCAGACCGACACTGTCACTGCAACTGGCTCAAGAGTCGAGACCGCACCGCATTTGGGGCACCGCTCGCACGTCTGCGACGCACCGCTCCGACTCGCACCGCTGTCCGACGCCAGCTCCCGCACTCCGGCTAGGTCGCCTGCATTGCAACCTGTCAGCACCGCATCGAGCATCGTCTCACCCTGCATCGCACGCCTTGGACTCACCGACTCCGTCTGCACGACGCTCATAGAGCCGCTGCCTGCACCGCATCGAGGACACCGCACCTTGCATCGCTCCGTCTTGCACCGCAACCGCGACGAACGCCGACCGGCTCGTACACTCCGTACCAGCCACAACGAGAAAGGTACTGTGACCGAGTCTGTTCACGACTCTGCTGGCCCGTATCGACGCGGTCGGCTGGAACTGTTAGACTCTGTGGTTTTCAGCATCGCGGTAGGCTCGGACGGAGCTACCGACTCGTACGAACTTTGCTTTTGTGCTATTCCTGCAAAGAAGAAGTTACCGTATCAAGCATTCATTTTTAAAGTATAGTATTGTGGATTTTTGTCGTAATTGGTCTTGTCTTGAGTATATAAAATATTGGTTATTTTTCTAAACTGGTGTGGTGTCCGTTTGTAGTGCTTACACTGTATTACTGTTGGTTATGTGCAAATGCTTTACACACTGCCTCTGAATTAAGCCTGACTGCTCGTGCCAAGCTACCACGAGGGTGAGCAGGGGTTACTTCACGAGTGTAACAACCCTTACCCTGACTAGGAAGAAGGGTCCCTACTTGGACAAAGGTGCAAGCCCTTGCCAACTAGAGATCCCATTTCTAACAGGGCTCCACGGAGCTTCGTGGAGCTTTACGAAGATTCCGAAGGGTCCCGCTGCGGAGATATCAGTGCGTACGTACACCGGCTGAATGTGTGTCGGGTCCTTTGTCCAGGCTTCAGGTGTTTCGCGCCTAACCCGTCCGCTTCACCTCCTACGCTGGTACGGAGCCGCCCTGGAGTTGAGGCGTGGTCGCAGAGCGGCGGCCCGCGGTCTCCTCCGGGTTAGCAGCGGCAGCGCCAGGATCAGCCAATTCTTTGGGGCGGCGGCTGGTGAGAGAGTAAGACCTGCGGCAGTTGCTGGTTGCGCCGGAGATAGAGTGGGGCTCGATTTGGAGGAATGCTTGGTGCTGTCGGTCCCGGGCGTCTTTTCTCTTCCAGCTGCTCCTAGAAACATCACTGGCGGTAAGAAGGTGGCATCCCCTGTGCAAGAGGCGGAATTTGTTACAGCCACTTCAAAAGAGAAGCACGAATATCGAGAAGGGGAAGGGGTGTCCTACAACCCAGGTAGCCTGGTGGTAGCTGCAAACAAAAAAAGTGGAAAGAAAAGAGGAAATTGTAGGCAGAGGGAGGCTGGCTGGAGGAAAACGAGCGTTAAAGGAAAAGATACTGGGTCACTGGAGCTACATTTAGAGGGGAGTCAGGCTTTAGAGAATACAAGGGACGATAGTATTATACCCTCTAACCAAGGTACAGCCTTCCAGAACTACCAAGTTAAGGGACGAAGTGTAAAAGGAGGGAGGAATAAGAGTGTCTCCTCGCATTGTAAAGTGAAAGTTACCCCCTCATTACGGTCATTTTTTAGGGTGCAACCGGAGGTCCTGACTGTCACAAAGCAGGGGGGGGCTCTGGAATTCACTCCATTGGCTCCACTGGCTCTGTAGCTGGGGTCTCTCGGGTTAACATGGACTCTAATGAGGGCTTTTCCAGCCAGAGCGCTATACCTATCGGTTTACCTACAGTAGCCCCTGTGTTGCGGTCTGAACCACAGTCAGGGGAGGTAGCGGAGTCAGATGCCCAGAATCCTGGGGAAGTTGTCAATCATTTCTCAGGGGCCTTGATTGAAGCCTTGTTTACTTCATTAAAGGAAGATATAAAACAGGGCTTTGCAGTTTCTGCAGATAACCAAAGTGAGATAAGAAATGTGTGTGAGACTTTGGAGAGAAAGGTCGACCTCTTAAATTCCAGGACCGAATCCTTAGAGAGTTCAGTTGAGGAACTCAAGACGAATTTGGGGTCAGCAGAGGAAAAGATACAAAGCCTACAGAGAGGTGAAGTTGCTTTGCGGGATAGAATGGAGACATTGGAAAATAATTCCCGCAGAAACAACCTGCGGGTTACGAATAATCCAGAAGGGAAAGAAGGGGCAGACATCAAGACTTTTATGATTGCCCTGCTTAAGGAGGCCCTATCACTCGAAGAATCAACAGAGTTCTTAGAAAGGGATATCCAAAGAATTCATAGGGACCCATTTCGCCACAACCCTAATAGGGCAAAGCCCAGGAAGATCCTTATTAACTTTCTAACTTATTCTATTAAAGAGAAAATTCTGAATCTGGCCTTGAAAGCTAAATCATTAAGAAGTAGGGACTTCTCCTTTGAGGTTCGTTCGGACCTTTCTAAAGCCACACTGGAGAGACAATGGGAACTTGGCCGAAGAATGGAAAACTTTAGGAAGGCCGGTGCAGTAGTACAGCTCAAGTTCCCGGCCTTCTTGAAAGTTATGTACAATAATAAGATGCACAACATTAGATCGAGCCAAGAGGCAGATGAATTACTTGATTCCATCAATAAGCAGGCCTCCAAAAGCTTTTAGAGTCATCCCTGTTTCTTCTCTTTACTGTGTGAAAATGTCAGATTAGAGAAACACATGTGAACTGTGCTTCCTCTGCTACATGGATAACCCTATTTATCTTATTTCCTATCCTCCGCTATGTTATGGATTGGCAAGCTTTTTCTTTTTCTAAAAAGCTCAGGGAAAGGGGGAAATAGACTGTATATTGGACTTTTTCTTTAAAAAAAAAATATATATATATATATATATTATCTACTGGCGGTCGCCAGTAGATAGTTATAGTTAGGACCTATTTTCCATAGGAAATCCGCAACATTCTATTTGAAATAACTCTTGCATCGGATGACGAATTTTTGCAAAATTTTCAAACTTTATGGCCCGCTCCGGTCTGCTCCTACCCTGAAAGTTTCGGGGTGATTCGTCAAGCGGGGGCCGAGAAAAAAGGGGGGTCCCAAAACGTGTTTTCCCCATTTATTTTCCCATAGGAAACTTTAGCCACTGCTACAGCCCGAACTGCTGAACGGGATTACACCAAATTTGGCAAAGAGGTAGTTCTTGGTTCAGAAAGAACCCTTTTTGTTAAATGGTGTAAATCCGTTCAGTAGTTGCTGAGAAAATCTAAAGTAAAATCACATATATATCTGGGCGGAGCCTAACCACACATGTCATCGTGAGATCTGATTGGCTGTCATCACTACATCCTGGAATTGCTGGCAGCCATCTTGGGACCAATATACATGATAGTACCCCATTGAAATGCATTGTAGTGAATCAAAGATTTTGAGGGTTACCAAAAGGAGAACTATAAAGGGTGATAACAGACTTTAGTTACATTAGAATTCATTTGTTGATGGTACCATACTAATTTCAGGAATTGTGGTGTTTTCTAAGGTGATTTTACCCTGTGAAAAACCTTCTGCTGGGATATCATGAATCATGTTTGAGAGAAAACTATTTTCACATGCTTGTCCCATAGAGTTTAGGAAGGTGCTCCAGAAGCTAAAATGAGAGCATATTTTCTGTAAATTCACATTATCTTTCTCAGTCATGTGAGAATGAAGTCTGACATTCTCAGTAAAACATGTACATCCAACAAGGGCAGAGACTGTCAGTTGATTCCTTTGTGTTCTACTGCAGCTTCCCAGAGTGTTCTAAAGAACAACTAGAGTGCTAACAGCCTTACTTATGACAAAAGTATGGCACACCTGAAGCCATCTTGATTGGAATAAACTGGTAACACTTAAAACATTTAATTTAAAAAGGAACACAATGATGGGGTTCATTTTGTCATAGAAATTATGGTTAGTGCTGTAGAAAGAAAAATTAGGACATGTTTCAAGTGTGATCTCAAATATCTTCCTGTTATATTTCAACAGGAGCAGCCTGCCAGTTGATGCCTTTGTGTTCTACTGCAGCTTCCCAGAGTGTTCTAAAGAACAACTAGAGCGCTAACAGCCTTACTTATGACAAAAGTATGGCACACCTGAAGCCATCTTGATTGGAATAAACCGGTAACACTTAAAACATTTAATTTAAAAGGAACAAAATGAGGGGGTTCTTTTGAAATAGAAATTATGGTTAGTGCTGCAGAAAGAAAAATTAGGGCATGTTTTAAGTGAGATCTCAAATCCTCTTCTATTTCATTAGAAAATTCTGACATGCAGACTGAAACAATCACTCTCAATACCAGCAGCAGACTTCCAGTTAACTCCCTGGTGAGCAGTAGCTTTACTACAGTGATCTAATGAGCAACTAGAGTGCTAACATTCAGAATTTATGGCAAATGTGAGACACATCTGAATGCCTTCTTGATGGAATCAAAGTAAAAACTGAAAGCATTTCCTACTGAGGAGAATGCAGTAAATGAGGAAATTAGGAAACTTCATAACAAAGAAGTCTTCCAAGATGGCCACCAGAGAAAAAAGAGCCCAAATGTAGCACAAATATTACCCAGATGTAGCCCACATATAGCCCAATGACAAAAGTGTGCAAAACACTTTTTATTTTGAGTTTTTTGCAGTTTTATGTAGTGCAGACTGGTCAGGTATTGGAGCGTTGCATCTTAAAACATGACCCCTACACTACAAAAACACCACTGCACTACCCTAAACCCTAAAACACTACCCCCAGCACGACCCCCTACACTACACAAGCACCACTGACCTATCCTAAACCCTAAAACACTACCCCCAGCATGACCCCCTTCACTACACAAACATCACTGCACTACCCTAAACCCTAAAACACTACCCCCAGCACGACCCCCTACACTACCCAAACACCACTGCACTAACCTAAATCCTAAAACACTACCCCCAGCACGACCCCCTACACTACCCAAACACCACTGCACTACCCTAAAACATGACCCCCTACACTACACAAACACCACTGCACTACCCTAAACCCTAAAACACTATCCCAGCACAATCCCCTACACTACACAAGCACCACTGCACTACCCTAAACCCTAAAACACTACCCCCAGCACGACCCCCTACACTACACAAACACGACTGCACTACCCTAAACCCTAAAACACTACCCCCAGCACGACCCCCTTCACTACCCAAACAACACTGCACTAACCTAAATCCTAAAACACTACCCCCAGCACGACCCCCTACACTACCCAAACACCACTGCACTACCCTAAAACATGACCCCCTACACTACACAAACACCACTGCACTACCCTATACCCTCAAACACTACCCCCAGCACGACCCCCTACACTACACAAGCACCACTGCACTACCCTAAACCCTAAAACACTACCCCCAGCACGACCCCCTACACTGCCCGAAGACCACTGCACTGCCCTAAACCCTGAAACACCAGCCCCAGCATGACCCCCTACACTGCCCGAACACCACTGCACTTCCCTAAACCCTGAAACACCACCCCCAGCAAGACCCCCTACACTGCCCGAACACCACTGCACTGCCCTAAACCCTAAAACACCAGCCCCTGCATGACCCCCTACACTGCCCGAACACCACTGCACTGCCCTAAACCCTGAAACACCAGACCCTGCACTACCCCCTACACTGCCCGAACACCACTGCACTGCCCTAAACCCTGAAACACCAGCCACCAGCATGACCCCCTACACTGCCTGAACACCACTGTACTACCCTAAACCCTGAAACACCACCCCCAGCACGACCCCTTACACTGCCCAAGCACCACTGCACTGCCCTAAACCCTGAAACACCAGCCCCAGCACGACCCCCTACACTGCCCGAACACCACTGCACTACCCTGAAACACCAGCCCCAGCACGACCGCCTACACTGCCCGAACACCACTGCACTGCCCTAAACCCTGAAACACCAGCCCCAGCACGACCCCCTACACTGCTCTAACACCACTGCACTGCCCTAAACCGTGAAACACTAGCCCCAGCACGACCCCCTACACTGCCCGAACACCACTGCACTGCCCTAAACCCAGAAACACCACCCCGTGCACGACCCCCTACACTGCCCGAACACCACTGCTCTCCCTAAACCCTGAAACACCACCCCCAGCATGACCCCCTACACTGCCCGAATACCACTGCACTGCCCTAAACCCTGAAACACCATCCCCAGCACGACCCCCTACACTGCACAAACACCACTGCACTGCCCTAAACCCTGAAACACTATCCCCAGCAAGACCCCCTACACTGCCCGAACACCACTGCACTGCCCTAAACCCTGAAACATCACCCCCAGCAAGACCCCCTACACTTCCCGAACACCACTGCCCTAAACCCTAAAACATCACTCCCAGCAAGACCCCCTACACTGCCCGAACACCACTGCACTGCCCTAAAGCCTGAAACACGAGCCCAAGCACGACCCCCTACACTGCCCGAAAACCACTGCACTGCCCTAAACCCTGAAACACCACCCCCTGCACGACCCCCTACACTGCCCGAACAACACTGCACTGCCCTAAACCCTGAAACACCCCCCCAGCACGACCCCCTACACTGCCCGAACACCACTGCACTGCCCTAAACCCTGAAACACCACCCCCTGCACGACCCCCGACACTGCCCGAACACTACTGCACTGCCCTAAACCCTGAAACACCACCCCTAGCACGACCCCACACACTGCACAAACACCACTGCACTGCCCTAAACCCTGAAACACTACCCCCAGCAAGACCCCCTACACTGCCCGAACACCACTGCACTGCCCTAAACCCTGAAACATCACCCCCAGAAAGACCCCCTACACTGCCCGAACACCACTGCCCTAAACCCTGAAACACCACCCCCAGCAAGACCCCGTACACTGTCCGAACACCACTGTACTGCCCTAAACCCTGAAATACCAGCCCCAGCAAGACCCCCTACACTGCCCGAACACCACTGCACTGCCCTAAACCCTGAAACACCAGCCCCATCAAGACCCCTACACTGCCCGAACACCACTGCACTGCCCTAAACCCTGAAACACCACCCCCAGCAAGACCCCCTACACTGCCCGAACACCACAGCACTAAACCCTGAAACACCACCCCAGCAAGACCACCTACACTGGCCGAACACCACTGCACTGCCCTAAACCCTGAAACCCACCCCCTGCACGACCCCCTACACTGCCCAAACACCACTGCACTGCCCTAAACCCTGAAACACCACCCCCTGCACGACCCCCTACACTGCCCTAACACCACTGCACTGACCTAAACCCTGAAACACCACACCCCAGCAAGACACCCTACACTGCCCGAACACCACTGCACTGCCCCAAACCCTGAAACACCACCCCCTGCACGACCCCCTACACTGCCCGAACACTACTGCACTGCCCTAAACCCTGAAACACCATCCCCAGCACGACCCCCTACACTGCACGAACACCACTGCACTGCCCTAAACCCTGAAACACTACCCCCAGCAAGACCCCCTACACTGCCCAAACACCACTGCACTGCCCTAAACCCTGAAACATCACCCCCAGCAAGACCCCCTACACTTCCCGAACACCACTGCCCTAAACCCTAAAACACCACCCCCAGCAAGAACCCCTACACTGCCCGAACACCACTGCACTGCCCTAAACCCTGAAACACCAGCCCCAGCATGACCCCCTACACTGCCCGAACACCACTGCACTGCCCTAAACCCTGAAACACCACCCCCAGCACGACCCCCTACACTGCCCGAACACCACTGCACTGCCCTAAACCCTGAAACACCACCCCTGCACGACCCACTACACTGCCCGAACACTACTGCACTGCCCTAAACCCTGAAACACCACCCCCAGCATGACCCCTACACTGCACAAACACCACTGCACTGCCCTAAACCCTGAAACACTACCCCCAGCAAGACCCCCTACACTGCCCGAACACCACTGCACTGCCCTAAACCCTGAAACATCATCCCCAGCAAGACCCCCTACACTGCCCGAACACCACTGCCCTAAACCCTGAAACACCACCCCCAGCAAGACCCCGTACACTGCCCGAACACCACTGCACTGCCCTAAACCCTGAAACACCACCCCCTGCACGACCCACTACACTGCCCGAACACTACTGCACTGCCCTAAACCCTGAAACACCACCCCCAGCATGACCCCTACACTGCACAAACACCACTGCACTGCCCTAAACCCTGAAACACTACCCCCAGCAAGACCCCCTACACTGCCCGAACACCACTGCACTGCCCTAAACCCTGAAAAATCATCCCCAGCAAGACCCCCTACACTGCCCGAACACCACTGCCCTAAACCCTGAAACACCACCCCCAGCAAGACCCCGTACACTGCCCGAACACCACTGCACTGCCCTAAACCCTGAAACACCACCTCCAGCACAACCCCCTACACTGCCTGAACACCATTGCTCTGCCCTAAACCCTGAAACACTAGCCCCAGCACGACCCCCTACACTGCCCCAACACCACTGCACTGCCCTAAACCCTGAAACACCACCCCCAGCACGACCCCCTACACTGCCCAAACACCACTGCACTGCCCTAAACCCTGAAACACTACCCCCAGCAAGACCCCCTAGACTGCCCAAACACCACTGCACTGCCCTAAACCCTGAAACATCACCCCCAGCAAGACCCCCTACACTGCCCGAACACCACTGCCCTAAACCCTGAAACATCACCCCCAGCAAGACCCCCTACACTGCCCGAACACCACTGCCCTAAACCCTGAAACACCACCCCCAGCAAGACCCCGTACACTGTCCGAATACCACTGTACTGCCCTAAACCCTGAAACACCAGCCCCAGCAAGATCCCCTACACTGCCCGAACACCACTGCACTGCCCTAAACCCTGAAACATCACCCCCAGCAAGACCCCCTACACTTCCCGAACACCACTGCCCTAAACCCTGAAACACCACCCCCAGCAAGACCCCCTACACTGCCCGAATACCACTGCACTGCCCTAAACCCTGAAACACCACCCCTGCATGACCCCCTACACTGCCCGAACACTACTGCACTGCCCTAAACCCTGAAACACCATCCCCAGCATGACCCCCTACACTGCACGAACACCACTGCACTGCCCTAAACCCTGACACACTACCCCCAGCAAGACCCCCTACACTGCCCGAACACCACTGGACTGCCCTAAACCCTGAAACATCACCCCCAGCAAGACCCCCTACACTTCCCGAACACCATTGCCCTAAACCCTAAAACACCACCCCCAGCAAGACCCCCTACACTGCCCGAACACCACTGCACTGCCCAAACCCTGAAACACCAGCCCCAGCACGACCCCTACACTGCCCGAACACCACTGCACTGCCCTAAACCCTGAAACACCACCCCCTGCATGACCCCCTACACTGCCCGAACAACACTGCACTGCCCTAAACCCTGAAACACCACCCCAGCAAGACCCCCTACACTGCCCGAACACCACTGCACTGCCCTAAACCCTGAAACACCACCCCCTGCACGACCCCCTACACTGCCCGAACACCACTGCACTGCCCTAAACCCTGAAACACCACCCCCAGCACGACCTACACTGCACAAACACCACTGCACTGCCCTAAACCCTGAAACACTACCCCCAGCAAGACCCCCTAGACTGCCCGAACACCACTGCACTGCCCTAAACCCTGAAACATCACCCCCAGCAAGACCCCCTACACTGCCCGAACACCACTGCCCTAAACCCTGAAACACCACCCCCAGCAAGACCCCGTACACTGTCCGAACACCACTGTACTGCCCTAAACCCTGAAACACCAGCCCCAGCAAGATCCCCTACACTGCCCGAACACCACTGCACTGCCCTAAACCCTGAAACACCAGCCCCAGCAAGACCCCCTACACTGCCCGAACACCACTGCACTGCCCTAAACCCTGAAACACCACCCCCAGCAAGACCCCCTACACTGCCCGAGCACCACAGCACTAAACCCTGAAACACCACCCCCAGCAAGACCACCTACACTGGCCGAACACCACTGCACTGCCCTAAACCCTGAAACACCACCCCTGCACGACCCCCTACACTGCCCAAACACCACTGCACTGCCCTAAACCCTGAAACACCACCCCTGCACGACCCCCTACACTGCCCGAACACCACTGCACTGCCCTAAACCCTGAAACACCACCCCCAGCAAGACACCCTACACTGCCCGACACCACTGCACTGCCCTAAACCCTGAAACACCACCCCCAGCACGACCCCCTACACTGCCCGAACACCACTGCACTGCCCTAAACCCTGAAACACCACCCCCTGCATGACCCCCTACACTGCCGGGACACCACTGCACTGCCCTAAACCCTGAAACACCACCCCCAGCACGACCCCCTACACTGCCCGAACACCACTGCACTGCCCTAAACCCTGAAACACCACCCCTAGCACAACCCCCTACACTGCCCGAACACCACTGCACTGCCCTAAACCCTGAAACACTACCCCCAGCAAGACCCCCTACACTGCCCGAACACCACTGCACTGCCCTAAACCCTGAAACATCACCCCCAGCAAGACCCCCTACACTGCCTGAACACCACTGCCCTAAACCCTGAAACACCACCCCCAGCAAGACCCCCTACACTGCCCGAACACCACTGCACTGCCCTAAACCCTGAAACACCACCTCCAGCACAACCCCCTACACTGCCTGAACACCATTGCTCTGCCCTAAACCCTGAAACACTAGCCCCAGCACGCACCCCCTACACTGCCCCAACACCACTGCACTGCCCTAAACCCTGAAACACCACCCCCAGCACGACCCCCTACACTGCCCGAACACCACTGCAGTGCCCTAAACTCTGAAACACCAGCCCCAGCAAGACCCCCTACACTGCCCAAACACCATTGCACTGCCCTAGACTCTGAAACACCAGCCCCAGCAAGACCCCCTACACTGCCCGAACACCACTGCACTGCCCTAAATCCTGAAACACCAGCCCCAGCATGACCCCCTACACTGCCCGAACACCACTGCACTGCCCTAAACCCTGAAACACCAGCCCCAGCACGACCACCTACACTGCCCGAACACCACTGCACTGCCTTAAACCCTGAAACACCAGCCCCAGCACGACCCCCTACACTGCCCGAACACCACTGCACTGCCCTAAACCCTGAAACACCAGCCCCAGCACGACCCCCTACACTGCCCGAACACCACTGCACTGCCCTAAACCCTGAAACACCAGCCCCAGCACGACCCCCTACACTGCCCGAACACCACTGCACTGCCCTAAACCCTGAAACACCACCCCCTGCACGACCCCCTACACTGCCCGAACACCACTGCACTGCCCTAAACCCTGAAACACCACCCCCTGCACCACCCCCTACACTGCCCGAACACCACTGTACTGCCCTAAACCCTGAAACACCACCCCCTGCACCACCCCCTACACTGCCCGAACACCACTGCATTGCCCTAAACCCTGAAACACCACCCCCAGCACGACCCCTACACTGCACGAACACCACTGCACTGCCCTAAACCCTGAAACACCACAACCCTGCACGACCCCCTACACTGCCCGAACACCACTGCACTGCCCCAAACCCTGAAACACCACCCCCAGCACAACCCCCTACACTGCCCGAACACCACTGCCCTAAACCCTGAAACACCACCCCCTGCACGACCCCCTACACTGCCCGAACACCACTGCACTGCCCTAAACCCTGAAACACCACCCCCAGCATGACCCCTACACTTCCCGAACACCACTGCACAGCCCTAAACCCTGAAACACCACCCCCAGCATGACCCCCTACACTGCCCGAACACCACTGCACTGCCCTAAGCCCTAAAACACCACCCCCAGCACGACCCCCTACACTGCCCGAACACCACACCACAGCACTGCCCTAAACCCTAAAACACTACCCCCAGCACGACCCTCTACACTACCCGAACACCACTGCACTACCCTAAACCCTAAAATACTCCCCCAGCACGACCCCCTACACTACCCTAACACGACTGCACTGCCCTAAACCCTCAAACACTCCCCCAGCACGAACCCCTACACTACCCGAACACCACTGCACTGCCCTAAACCCTAAAACACTCCCCCAGCACGACCCCCTACACTACCCAAACACCACTGCACTGCCCTAAACCCTAAAATACTACCCCCGCATGACCCCCTACACTACCCAAACAACAATGCACTACCCTAAACCCTAAAACACTACCCCCCACACGACCCCCTACACTGCCCGAACACTACTGCACTGCCCTAAACCTTGAAACACCACCCCCAGCACGACCCCTACACTGCACAAACACCACTGCACTGCCCTAAACCCTGAAACACTACCCCCAGCAAGACCCCCTACACTGCCCGAACACCACTGCACTGCTCTAAACCCTGAAACATCACCCCCAGCAAGACCCCCTACACTTCCCGTACACCACTGCCCTAAACCCTAAAACACCACCCCCAGCAAGACCCCCTACACTGCCCGAATACCACTGCACTGCCCTAAACCCTGAAACACCACCCCCTGCACGACCCCCTACACTGCACGAACACCACTGCACTGCCCTAAACCCTGACACACTACCCCCAGCAAGACCCCCTACACTGCCCGAACACCACTGCACTGCCCTAAACCCTGAAACATCACCCCCAGCAAGACCCCTACACTTCCCGAACACCACTGCCCTAAACCCTAAAACACCACCCCCAGCAAGACCCCTACACTGCCCGAACACCACTGCACTGCCCAAAACCCTGAAACACCAGCCCCAGCACGACCCCCTACACTGCCCGAACACCACTGCACTGCCCTAAACCCTGAAACACCACCCCAGCATGACCCCCTACACTGCCCGAACACCACTGCACTGCCGTAAACCCTGAAACACCACCCCCTGCACGACCCCCTACACTGCCCGAACACTACTGCACTGCCCTAAACCCTGAAACACCACCCCCAGCACGACCCCCTACACTGAACAAACACCACTGCACTGCCCTAAACCCTGAAACACTACCCCCAGCAAGACCCCCTAGACTGCCCGAACACCACTGCACTGCCCTAAACTCTGAAACATCACCCCCAGCAAGACCCCCTACACTGCCCGAACACCACTGCCCTAAACCCTGAAACACCACCCCCAGCAAGACCCCGTACACTGTCCGAACACCACTGTACTGCCCTAAACCCTGAAACACCAGCCCCAGCAAGATCCCCTACACTGCCCGAACACCACTGCACTGCCCTAAACCCTGAAACACCAGCCCCAGCAAGACCCCCTACACTGCCCGAACACCACTGCACTGCCCTAAACCCTGAAACACCACCACCAGCAAGACCCCCTTACACTGCCCGAGCACCACAGCACTAAACCCTGAAACACCACCCCCAGCAAGACCACCTACACTGGCCGAACACCACTGCACTGCCCTAAACCCTGAAACACCACCCCTGCACGACCCCCTACACTGCCCAAACACCACTGCACTGCCCTAAACCCTGAAACACCACCCCTGCACGACCCCCTACACTGCCCGAACACCACTGCACTGCCCTAAACCCTGAAACACCACCCCCAGCAAGACACCCTACACTGCCCGACACCACTGCACTGCCCTAAACCCTGAAACACCACCCCCAGCACGACCCCCTACACTGCCCGAACACCACTGCACTACCCTAAACCCTAAAAAACACCACCCCCTGCATGACCCCCTACACTGCCGGGACACCACTGCACTGCCCTAAACCCTGAAACACCACCCCCAGCACGACCCCCTACACTGCCCGAACACCACTGCACTGCCCTAAACCCTGAAACACCACCCCTAGCACGACCCCCTACACTGCCCGAACACCACTGCACTGCCCTAAACCCTGAAACACTACCCCCAGCAAGACCCCCTACACTGCCCGAACACCACTGCACTGCCCTAAACCCTGAAACATCACCCCCAGCAAGACCCCCTACACTGCCTGAACACCACTGCCCTAAACCCTGAAACACCACCCCCAGCAAGACCCCCTACACTGCCCGAACACCACTGCACTGCCCTAAACCCTGAAACACCACCTCCAGCACAACCCCCTACACTGCCTGAACACCATTGCTCTGCCCTAAACCCTGAAACACTAGCCCCAGCACGACCCCCTACACTGCCCCAACACCACTGCACTGCCCTAAACCCTGAAACACCACCCCCAGCACGACCCCCTACACTGCCCAAACACCACTGCAGTGCCCTAAACTCTGAAACACCAGCCCCAGCAAGACCCCCTACACTGCCCAAACACCATTGCACTGCCCTAGACTCTGAAACACCAGCCCCAGCAAGACCCCCTACACTGCCCGAACACCACTGCACTGCCCTAAATCCTGAAACACCAGCCCCAGCATGACCCCCTACACTGCCCGAACACCACTGCTCTGCCCTAAACCCTGAAACACCAGCCCCAGCACGACCACCTACACTGCCCGAACACCACTGCACTGCCTTAAACCCTGAAACACCAGCACGACCCCCTACACTGCCCGAACACCACTGCACTGCCCTAAACCCTGAAACACCAGCCCCAGCACGACCCCCTACACTGCCCGAACACCACTGCACTGCCCTAAACCCTGAAACACCAGCCCCATCACGACCCCCTACACTGCCCGAACACCACTGCACTGCCCTAAACCCTGAAATACCACCCCCTGCACGACCCCCTACACTGCCCGAACACCACTGCACTGCCCTAAACCCTGAAACACCACCCCTGCACCACCCCCTACACTGCCCGAACACCACTGTACTGCCCTAAACCCTGAAACACCACCCCCTGCACCACCCCTACACTGCCCGAACACCACTGCATTGCCCTAAACCCTGAAACACCACCCCCAGCACAACCCCCTACACTGCACGAACACCACTGCACTGCCCTAAACCCTGAAACACCACAACCCTGCACGACCCCCTACACTGCCCGAACACCACTGCACTGCCCCAAACCCTGAAACACCACCCCCAGCACGACCCCCTACACTGCCCGAACACCACTGCCCTAAACCCTGAAACACCACCCCCTGCACGACCCCCTACACTGCCCGAACACCACTGCACTGCCCTATACCCTGAAACACCACCCCCAGCATGACCCCTACACTGCCCGAACACCACTGCACAGCCCTAAACCCTGAAACACCACCCCCAGCATGACCCCCTACACTGCCCGAACACCACTGCACTGCCCTAAGCCCTAAAACACCACCCCCAGCACGACCCCCTACACTGCCCGAACACCACTGCACTGCCCTAAACCCTAAAACACTACCCCCAGCACGACCCCCTACACTACCCGAACACCAATGCACTACCCTAAACCCTAAAATACTCCCCCCAGCACGACCCCCTACACTACCCTAACACGACTGCACTGCCCTAAACCCTCAAACACTCCCCCCAGCACGAACCCCTACACTCCCCAAACACCACTGCACTGCCCTAAACCCTAAAATACTCCCCCCCAGCATGACCCACTACACTACCCGAACACCACTGCACTGCCCTAAACCCTAAAACACTCCCCCCAGCACGACCCCCTACACTACCCAAACACCACTGCACTGCCCTAAACCCTAAAATACTACCCCCGCATGACCCCCTACACTACCCAAACAACAATGCACTACCCTAAACCCTAAAACACTACCCCCCACACGACCCCTACACTACCCAAAGACCATTGCACTACCCTAAACCCTAAAACACTACCCCCTGCACGACTCCCTACACTACCCAAAGACCACTGCACTACCCTAAACCCTAAAACACTACCCCCAGCACGACCCCTACACTACACAAACACCACTGCACTACCCTAAACCCTAAAAAACTACCCCCAGCACGAACCCCTACACTACCCAAACACCACTGCACTACCCTAAACCCTAAAACACTACCCCCAGCAGTATCCCCTACACTACCCAAACACCACTGCACTACCCTAAACCCTAAAACACTACCCCCAGCAGTACCCCCTACACTACCCAAACACCACTGCACTACCCTAAAACACTACCCCCAGCAGTACCCCCTACACTACCCAAACACCACTGCACTACCCTAAACCCTAAACCACTACCCCCAGCATGACCCCTACACTACCCAAACACCACTGCACTACCCTAAACCCTAAAACACTACCCCCAGCACGACCCCCTACACTACCCAAACACCACTGTACTACCCTAATCCCTAAAACACTCCCCCAGCACGACTCCCTACACTACCCAAACACCACTGCACTACCCTAAACCCTAAATCTACCCCTAGCATGACCCCCTACACTACACAAACACCACTGCACTACCCTAAACCCTAAAACACTACCCCCAGCACGACCCCCTTCACTACCTAAACACAACTGCACAATTTGTTACAGGCGTTGTAACGCAGGCCTGTGGTGCTTACTGGAAGTACCTGGTGGGCTAGTTGGGCCCCAGGGACCCTCAGGATTCAAGGTGACCTAATCCCCCAACTTAAAACGTGCCACGGGGCACGTTTGCACAGTGGTGAAGGGAGGGGGCGGGGCCTCAGGTGACATGTGCGCAAACACGCCCTGTGGTGCGTTTTAAGTTGGGGAATTAATATATATATATATATATAAGTGTAACCAATTCCTTTTTTTTGGGTTTGGTAACATATAGACACAATAGAAATAGAGGGGGAGGGGTAGCTCACGGACGCAATAGCTGGTCAACACCAGACCAGAGTAATGGGGGAAGGGTTTCCCAAGGGGGGAAGGAGTGGGTGGGGGAAGGGGAGCACAGGGGGATAAATAACAAAAATACCTCGTTCGCCTCAACCGGGCCAGATCTAGAAACTTTAAAGAGTAGAAATAATGGGAAAGCTGGAAGGTCTCTCGGCTTATGTCCTTGTTCTTGTCCAGTTAGGGCGGAATATGCTAATGCTAACTCTAAAATAGCATGACAATACTCCATATTTTGTCCTGGAATGTCAATGGCCTGCGCATGAGGGCACGAAGAGCTAGAATTCTACAATATCTGAGAGATTCCCCGGTGCAGGTCATTGTCATTCAGGAGACTCACCTTCTCAAGACAGAGACAAAAGAACTGCTAAAAACTCAGAAATGGGTGGACGATTTCATATGCACCGATCAGACGGCTAATATTAGAGGGGTGTTGATCCTTTTTAAAAAGCAGGCTAGAGCTCAGATTTTACAACACAGAGAAGATCTTAGTGGTAGGTGGCTGATCTTGAAGATCACCTTAATGGGTATCCTCTTTACCTTAGTTGGATATTACGGTCCAAACCAGGACGATCCTTCCTATATAAACTCTATTCGCTCCTCATCTCCTGGATTTTCCAGAGCCAGTGATATGGGCAGGAGATTTTAATATCGTCCTGGACCCTAAACTGGACAAATCCCCAAATTGTAGAGCAGCAGTTCCTTCTAAATCCAGGTCGTCTTTGTTGACAACGATGGCCCAATTGGGGCTATCCGATATTTGGAGGGAAAGATCGGGAGATCAACCAGGAGTATCTTTTAGAAATTTTAAATACAAACACAAGTCGAGAATACACTATATTTTGCTCAGTTATAATCTAAAAGACAGAGTTAAAGAGATAAAATACCTACCCTCGCACCTTTCGGACCATTCAGGAGTTATATTAGCTATTAAGTGCATACAGTCACAGCAGATTAGAACATGGTCATTTGATCGAACAATACTGCTTGAAGAAGAAGAGACTGCCTTCCTTATTATTGAGACCAAGCACTTTTTAGAGAACAACTTAGGAACAGCCGACATTACAACTGTCTGGGACACCCTTAAAGCTTTCTTAAGGGGCAATATCACCAATAGATCGAGCTATAGGAAAAAAAAGTATAGGGAAGTGACCTTAGCTCTGGAAATTGAAATGAGGGCAATCGAGGAAACAATGAACAGCCAGACCGGCATTGGCCGGAAGGAAGATCTGGAAAAGTTCAATCAATTAAAAGAAGAGCTGAAGAGTATTCTTCAAAAGAGGCTTATGCGTAGGTGGGAGGCAAGCAAGATTGCCCATTTTGAGTATGGGGAAGGGGCAGGAAAATTACTTCCTTGGAAAACCAAAACGGACCAGCTCCGGAACCATATAAAGGAAATAAAGGTGGACGATGACGCACCCTCCCTTTCCTCGGACAAAGATATCGGCGAGGCTTTTTTGGGTTATTTCCAAGATATTTATAAGGATACTTGCATAGAAGACAGAGCAAAAGTGAAGCTCTGGTTGGATGGGACCACATTACCATCTATTAGCCCCAAGCAACAGATAGATTTGGAATGTGCTATCACAGAAGAGGAGGTGAGGAAAGTTATTGCAGGGAGTAAAAGAGGAAAGCGGCCGGGCCTGACGGCCTACCAGCAGAAATATATTGTGTCTTGCAGGATGCCATAATCCCAGTACTTACTCAACTGTATAATAAGATATTATTGGAAGGAGTTAGCCCCCCTCATTCTTGGGATGACGCTATGGTGGTCTTAATTTTGAAACCTGGCAAGAATCCAGCTAGGTGTGATTCATATCGACCGATATCACTCTTAAATACAGACTATACATTTTTCTCTTCTATTTTAGCAACTAGGCTGGGGATGGTGGCAAATGACATCCTTCACCCAGACCAAAAAGGGTTTGTAAAAGGGCGACAATTAGCAGACCTAACATACGATCTGGTCGGTGCAATCGATATCGCTTCCACGGGAGGCCTCCACTTATGCCCTCCCGTTGGCAGCCTTAACCCTGGACGCCACCAAGGCTTTCGACAGGGTAAATTAGGGATACCTGTCGGAAGTCATGGTAAGATTTAATTTGGGAGACAAATTCCGCCACCCCAGTTCAGACACAGCTATATGCAAATCAGTCTTGACCCTGTGCCTGGGTCCCTTGCTCACTTTACCACTGGATTCAAGCTAGCCTGGCTGATGAGGGCTGTTAGCCCAAAACCGGTCCCAGGATGCTTGTTTACGGTCCAGGGAAGACATGGCTTGGCAGTTCGGGCTGGACTGTTCTCATGAGGCACAGGGTCAAAACTGATTTGCCTATAGCTGTGTCTGAACTGGGGTGGCGAAGTGAGCTAAAGAACGATGATGGATTCAACCCAGATCTGTGACTGAGGGTGAGTGTCTGAAAAGTTTCAGCGCTCCGTCCATCATCTCCTTGTGTTTGCTTTGTTCGCCCTAAGTTGGCAGGGTATGCCCAGACGTGGGCCCCTTGCTCACTTTGCCACTGGATTCAAGCTAGCCTGGCTGATGAGGGCTATTAGCCCGAAACCGGTCCCAGGATGCTTGTTTACGGTCCAGGGAAGACATGGCTTGGCAGTTCGGGCTGTACTCTTCCCATGAGGCACAGGGTCAAGACTGATTTGCATATAGCTGGGTCTGAACTGGGGTGGCGAAGTGAGCTAAAGAACGATGATGGATTCAACCCAGATCTGTGACTGGGGGCGAGTGTCTGAAAAGTTTCAGCGCCCCTTCCATCATCTCCTTGTGTTTGCTTTGTTCGCACTAAGTTGGCAGGGTATGCCCAGACGTGGGTCTCTTGCCCAGTTTGCCGCTGGATTCAAGCTAGCCTGGCTGATGAGGGCTGTTAGCCCGAAACCGGTCCAAGGATGCTTGTTTACGGTCCAGGGAAGACATGGCTTGGCAGTTCGGGTTGGACTGTTCCCATGAGGCACAGGGTCAAGACTGATTTGCATATAGCTGTGTCTGAACTGGGGTGGCGAAGTGAGCTAAAGAACGATGATGGATTCAACCCAGATCTGTGACTGGGGGTGAGTGTCTGAAAAGTTTCAGGGCTCCGTCCATCAGCTCCTTGTGTTTGCTATGTTCGCCCTAAGTTGGCAGGGTATGCCCAGACGTGGGTCCCTTGCTCACTTTGCCACTGGATTCAAGCTAGCCTGGCTGATGAGGGCTGTTAGCCCGAAACCGGTCCCAGGATGCTTGTTTACGGTCCAGGGAAGACATGGCTTGGCAGTTCGGGCTGGACTGTTCCCATGAGGCACAGGGTCAAGACTGATTTGCATATAGCTGCGTCTGAACTGGGGTGGCGAAGTGAGCTAAAGAACGATGATGGATTCAACCCAGATCTGTGACTGGGGGTGAGTGTCTGAAAAGTTTCAGCGCTTCGTCCATCATCTCATTGTGTTTGCTTTGGTCCATATGGGGAGGTCAAGAATGAACCTGACTGAGGCATTCTGTATAGTCTGTAGTCATTTGAGGAGGTGGGAGGTTGTTCCAGGTTAGATAGCGTTTCCGTAGTCCAGTCGGCTGGTGATGAGGGCTTGAGTCACTGTTTTCCTGGTGCTGACAGAGATCAATCTGAAGATCTTAAGAAGCATGCGGAGGGTGAGGAAGCAGGAGGAGGCTACTGCATTGACCTGGGAGTTCATGGAGAGATCATTGTCCAGGATGATGCTGAGGTTGCAAGAGTGGCTGGTGGGGGTAGGTGGGAGTCTGAGTGCGGTGGGCCACCAGTGGTCATCCCAAGTAGAGGTGTTCTTCCTGAAGATGAGCACCTCTGTTTCGTTCATGTTCAGCTTCAGGCAGTTATCATCCAGTCTGCGATATTGGTCATCGTGTTCTGGAAGTTAGCTCTGGTGGTGGCAGTGTCTTCAGCGAGAGAGAGGATGGGTTGGGTGCCATCAGCGTATGAGATGATGTTGAGCCCGTGGGCACGGGCAATGTCAGCCAGTGGAGTCATGTAGATGTTGAAGAGTGTGGGGCTGAGGAAGGATCCTTGTGGGACTCCCCAGATAGTGCTTTGGGTTCGAAGGTGAAAGGTTGTTGGCAGATTCTTTGTGTGCATCCTTTAAGGAGGGAAGTGATCCACTTGAGGGCATTTCCTCTGATGCTGATGTTTTGGAGTCTGATGATGAGGGTGCGGTGGGATACTGTATCGAAGGCCGCTGAGAGGTCGAGGAGGATCAGCTGCAGCATCGCCATAGTCGAGGCCGGATCTGATGTTGTCGGTTGCAGCTATTAATGCGCTCTCGAGGCTGTGGTTGGAGCAGAATCCGGAGTGGGTGGCGTCGGGTAAGTTGTCATCTTCCAGGTGATCTGTGAGCTGGCAATTCATTGCTTTTTCTAGGACCTTAGCCGGGAAGGAGAGCGACGAGATGGAGTGGTAATTCGTTGCGGTCAGCGGAGGGTTTCTTCAGGAGGGGTTTTACCTCTCCATGTTTTCACGCGTCAGGGAAGGCGGCTGTGGTGATGGATGAGTTGAGGATGTTGGTGAGGACGCTGCTGATTTCCTTATGTCCCAGGATGAAGATGTGGTGGGGGCAGGTGTCAGTAGGTGCACTGGAGTGGATGGAGGTCATGATTGCTGTAGTGCTTGGTGCTGTGAGCGGTGTCCATTCAGTGAGGTGGATGTGGGAGTAGCCGGCGTGTGTCAGGAGGTGGTCAAGGTCGGTTAGCTGTGCGTCAAAGTTGCTGTAGATGCCTGCTATCCTGTTGTGGAAGTAGTCAACCAGGGAGTCACAGAGGGCTTGGGAAGGGCAAATCGTGGTCTCGGTGGCCAACGGGCAGGAGAATTCTCTGACGATGCTGAAGAGCTCTTTTGTGTGAATGGCGCTGGCTTCAATGCAGTTGGTTAGGGTGTCCTTTTTGGCTTCCTTGAGGCGGTGGTGGTGTTTACTGAGGGCAGATTTGAAAGAGGTGAGGTCTGAGGCATTCCTGCTGGAGCACCACCATCTCTCCAGTCGCTTACACTCACGTTTGAAGGCGCAGAGTTCGGGGGTGAACCAGCTGGCGTGTTTGGAGGGATTCCTGGTGCGATCGTTTCCATGGGTGCAATAGTGTTGGTGCAGCTGGAGATCCAGTCGGAGAAGGTGAGGATGGCCAGCTCCAGGTTACTGGTGGTGTAGGGTCTTGTGGTGTTGAGTGCAGCAGTCCATTGGGTCTTGTTGATTTTGTTCCATTTGCGGCGGGCTTGTGTGGGGCGTGGGCCATGGTGATCCTGCGATATAGAAGTGGACAATGCTGTAGTCTGTCCAGGTGAGTTCGGTAGCATGGAGAAACAGTTGGTTCTGTGGGGAAGTCCAATATTTCTTTTATAAACCTCTTTGTTTCCCGTTTAACTAGGAATGGCCACCTGTATGGCATAACCCATCGGGTTAGTAACTGAGGAATAAGTCATTGATTTTGTATTTATTTGTTTTACAATTTTTGTACATGTCAAATAATGGTCCTGTGTACTGTTGTAATTCTCCACAGTATATGAGTGTTAATATACCGCATTTTACTTCAAAAATCTTTGGTGTCAATGACTTATTCCTCATTTACTAACCAGATGATTTCTCTGATTGTGGTATTCACAACGATTTGGATTTGGAAGTTGAGGTGTTCCAATGATTGGTGAGATGTCGTCCTCGGTGGTCGTGCATTGGAGGGGTCTCCCTCTGGATGAAGGAGATGCCTCCTCCGTGTTTGTTGGCCTGGTCTTTGCATATCATCTTGTCGCCGTGGGACGTTGAGGTCGGAGGACGGTGTGAGCCAGGTCTCAGTGATGAACATCACTTCAGGGCTGGTGCTGATAATGGTGTCCCAGATATTGGTGGTGTGCTTGCAGAGGGATCGAGCATTGAACAGTATGCACTGTAGCTGTTCAGGATGGTTGGAGGTCGGTTGTTTAGGGTTCTGGTGTTGCAGGTGAACCGGCATCGGTGGCAGGCGAAGGGTCCTTCAGTGTGACTCGGGGAGGCAAGGCAGCAGTTGTTGTCATGGCGTCCGAGGTCCAAGGCTAGGAGTTTGAAGGTGGTGCAGCGGAGGATGGCAGGAGAGACAAGGCTCCTGGCAATGGGAGTGATCCAGGCACGGATGGACGCAGATAGACTTGCCTTTGGTGTGCCTTCAGCGCAGCCACACAGTGGCCTCCATAAGTACTCCTGAGAGGTGGCAGGAGCTGGCTGGGAGGTGAGAAGGTGGGAACCAGTGGGGTGCGGGAATAGGAAACTGCGACGGCGGCCTCAAACTAGAAAAGAGAACACTTACAACAGTGGCAGCAGGGCACAATAATAACACAGGCAAATTAAATAAGGCAGGCAACATTGAAATTAAACATAATAAAGACAGCGGAGGCAAAATAAAACAGATTACAACAGTGGCAGCAGGCAGGCGGGGATCAAACCTCAGAGGGCCTCGAGGGGCTGGGGCCAAGAAGAAGTCCTCAGTCACGGCGCTATTGCAGAGGCCAGGGGGAGTTACGCAAGACCGTTATCAAGGGCTACTCCTTGAAAGCCATGCTGCGGCGGTCCATAAGTAGTCCTGGGAGGTGGGAGGGGCTGGCTGAGAGGTGGGAGGGTGGGAACCAGTAGGGTGAGGGAGCAGGAAATGTTGATGGTAGCCACAAACTAGAAAAGACAACACTTACAGCAGTGGCAGCAGGGCACAATAAAAATGCAGGCAAATACAATAAGGCAGGCAACAATGAAATAAAACACAATACAAATAGTGGAGGCAGGGGCAAAATTAAATGGATTACAACAGTGGCAGCAGACAGGTGGGGATCCAACCTTGGAGGGCCTTGAGGGGCTGGGGCCGAGGAGAAGACCTCGGTCGGGGCACTATAGCAGAGGCCAAGGAGAGCGGTGCAAGATCACGTTTAAGAGCTACTCCTTAGAGGCCACATAGCAGCCTCGATAAGTAGTCCTGGGAGGTGCGAGGGGCTGGGTGGGAGGCAGGGGGGCGGGAACCAGCAGAGTGCAGGAGTGGGAAACGGTGATGACAGCCGCAAACTAGAAAAGAGAACCCTTACAAAAGGAATCGAACGTCAGAGGGCCTCGAGGGGCTGGGGACGAAAAGAAGTCCTCGGTCAGGGTGCGATCGCAGAAACCAGGGGGAGCGGCGCAAGACCGGGGTTAAGGGCTACTCCTTGAAAACAGTCTGCCATTTTTTATTCACAGAAGCACTACAAGCAGTTAAAACAAAATTCAGAGCAGAGACATGAATAATGTTGGAGACAAATATGGAAACTATAATGAAAGAGCTGTCGCCGATAGGCTTATCCATCAATAGATTTGATGCACGGTTGCTGACGTCTCTGCAGAGATTTGCTCAATTCATGTTAAAATCATGTCCTCCAACTCCAGACTAGACACAATATGCTAAAGCATGTCAGATGCTGAAAACTGAAATGATGAACTCCCAGAATGGGGCCAGGAAATATGGGATCTGAAAAAAAAGGTTACTCATTTGGAGGATTGAGCACAGCAAGATAATATACATCTCCATGGTATAACTATAAAACCGGAAAATGAGTGACATGATGAGGTATTTGCTTACACTTATACTCCACCTGACTGGCATTAAATTAAGAGATACATTACAAACACAGAGGGGCATATTCTCAAGGAGCAATCGCCGAGTTATCAGCACTTTATCGCAGCCAAAGTCGCGATAATTTTATCGCCCCATTCACAAGCTGGTG
The DNA here is from genome assembly GCA_963921515.1 of Calotriton arnoldi. Lineage (NCBI taxonomy): Eukaryota > Metazoa > Chordata > Amphibia > Caudata > Salamandridae > Calotriton > Calotriton arnoldi. The sequence goes on from CAWUFW010010695.1 coordinate 139,775, forward strand.
CTAACAGCCGATACCACCAGTTTACTCGCCGAGATCAACACCCTTCTCAAGAAACCTAAGGCGGACCCAAAGGACCTCAAGAACTTTCGACCCATCTCCCTGCTCCCGTTCCCGGCAAAAGTCATTGAGAAGACCGCCAGCAGACAACTAACCCACTTCCTGGAGGAGAACAACATCCTGGACTCCTCCCAATCCGGCTTCCGCAGCAATCACAGCACCGAAACCGCCCTCATCGCTGCCACCGACGACATCAGGACCCTGCTGGACAACGGCGAAACCGCGGCCCACATCCTCCTGGACCTCTCGGCCGCCTTCAACACCGTCTGCCACCACACCCTACGCACACGCCTCCACGACGCAGGGATCCGTGACAAAACCCTGAACTGGATCACCTCCTTCCTCACCGGCAGAACCCAGAGAGTCCGTCTCCCCCCATTCAGATCCGAAGCCACCACGATCACCTGCGGCGTACCCCAAGGATCATCCCTCAGCCCGACCCTTTTCAACATCTACATGGCACCGCTCGCCAACATCGTCCGAGCGCACCACCTCAACATCATCTCGTACGCTGACGACACCTAGCTGATCCTCTCCCTCACCAAGGACCCGGCCACCGCCAAATCCAACCTCCATGAGGGAATGAAGGCAGTCGCAGAGTGGATGAAGACCAGCTGTCTGAAACTGAACTCTGACAAGACGGAGGTCCTCATCCTCAGCTCCACCCCCTCCGCATGGGATGACTCCTGGTGGCCGGCCACGTTGGGAGCTCCTCCGACACCCACCAACCACGCACGCAACCTGGGTTTCATCCTGGACTCAACGCTCTCCATGACCCAGCAAGTCAACGCTGTCTCCTCCTCCTGCTTCAGCACCCTCCACATGCTCCGCCAACGACACGTGGCTGTGGGCCCCTGCTGACCGCTGCCTCTGGCCTACACTGTGGTCAAGTAGGTCACACATTTGGAACGGAGTCTTGATTACACAATGGCCGAGTACACATATCAATGCAGAGTTTAAATCACTATACTCCCTTCGATGTGGTGACACGAAGTATGTGCATGGCATCCCAACCACACGTGTCTGTAGGCCCTTGATGACTACGCCTTCGGCCTACACTGCGGTCCAATAGGTCACACATTGGGAATTCAGTCATGATTCATTTATGGCAGACTTGATATCATTGTACTGGCCTCATCGCAGACTGCATCCCCTTTCAGCTCCGGTGCCACTAAGTCTGTTCCCCGACATCCATGGACACTTTCTGGTTGAACTTTGGTGGCGACTGAGTCTATGGACTGGGGGTTGTCTTCATCATCATGTCGGTGATACTGACTTTGTGGCAAAAACGAGGCTGTAGCATTCCACTCCTCCATTTGCCGCTTCCGGCCGGCTTCTGCCATCTGCATCATGCCCTGGAGGACACCTTCCACTGTCCCCCGCAAACCTCCGCTACATTCACCTTCAACATCGACGAGGTCCCGCTCACCTCGCGTGGCCCTATCTCACTGCACCGCAAGTCACCGTCCTGTGGCGGTGTGCCTGTGCCGGCCGCAGTGCATCTGGGGCCACTAACTCTGTGCAGCTCAAGTCATGGCCCCTGTCTGATAGCATATTGGATGGCCTCTGGGTCGATGGACTGGGGGTCATCAAGGCCATGTGTCTGTGGCCCTGCGCTGTCCGCTGCCTCCGGCCTCAACTGCGGTCCACCTGGGCTCACACATCAAATCGAGTCCTGACCTGCCCGGACGTCGCATCACCGCAGGATGCACACGCCACCACCGCCAGGACCAACTCCAAACAACAGGTGCCAGAGTCGGAAGTGTCTTACTGCCAGACTGTCAGAGTTGCTCACACCTGTCGTGGGTGCCATCATCAGCTTGATACCCTGCTCAGCTCTTCAGGAGCCACTGACTCAGTGCACCACAAATCATGGACCATTCTGCTTGCATGTTGGGTGAACACTGTACTTTCTCAGGCTACCACCATGATGCTTCACAGTTGTTTCTGTTATGCTGGTGTTTTCTGTTTCCGCTTTAATTGTGATCACTGTTCAAGTTGTTGCCAGCACCAACGACTGCAGGTGGGATGGCTTACACTCACCCCACACACATCCAGCACATGCGTCACTGTACATCTGACCATGCCAATAAAGGTGTCGCGCGCACGTGCCTGTAGCCAGTTCAACGAACTATCTGAGTGTGTCCGTGTGCTCATGATGTATGCATTAGGGCCCGCGGCCCTACAACATTACATTGTGCCGTGTACAGAGGACACAGCCATGTCACCGCAGGCAGCAGGTGAGACATTGTACATGTAGCTTTGTCGTCCCCCACTCAATACGTAAGAGGAGTGAACTGGGCCGGCGTACGCCAGTCCAGCGTGGGGGTGTGGATGATTATCCCGTGGCTCTGGGTGTGGTTCAGTACTGGAAATGTGCAAAGTCATGTGTCTCTGTTGCAGTGTGGGTCTCCATTGGGGAGTGTAGGTGGTCCCTGATGGGACCTAGACACCCACGTATGTGATCTAGTTCGGATTCCATGAGATAGTACCCCACCCGCACATGTTCGGCCACCCCCTTCTGGCAGTCTGACACCTGGCCTTGGAATGCGATGTGTGCTTCGGTGGGCTGCTGGGAGCCAGCCGGGGTGGTGGGTGCGTCCAGCTGTCTGTGCAGGGGGTGGGGTATCCTCGATGCAGCGGTGCTGCCCTGTTCCTGGAGGTCGATTGCCTAAGATGTCCATGGACTGTTGTAGGGCGTCGGTGTCGGAAGTGTGGAGGTCCTCTTCAGCATCACTGTACAGTTGTCTGGTCTGCCCTGCTGGAGGTGTTGTGTGTCCCTCTGCAATGTGAAGGGGAGATGCTTGTTGACATTGTGTTGGCATGTATGTTGCCGCATTGTTCAAGTTTACATACAGACTGCATGACAATGTACATTGTGACTGTTTGGGAGTGGCTGACTATTTAATGTGGGACAGTGGACATTTGGACTACATGACGACGGTGAGGTTGTACACGTACATTTGCATCTCACAGTTTCCTGCTATGTCAGATGTGATTGGCCATTTTCTACGCACAGGCGGACCCAGTTGTGTCCTCTGTTCTGCAGTGTAAGTGTTGCACTGTGTACCACATTGTCGTCCATGTGGATGTGCTGTCATTGCTATGTGTGTGTGCTGCATTGTGTGAGAGTCGCACCTGCAGCTGTGATTTTGCTGCCCCTTATCCCTTGGAGGCGGTGTGCCTTTGGCTTTTGTGCTTTTAAGGTGCTGTGATGTTGGCGACTTGGGTCATTTGTGCTCTTGGACGGTTTTTGTACTCTTGTGCATTGTTTGTCTGCAGATGTATTGTTGACATCAGTGGTTGTTTGTGCACGTGGATGTGTCAGAGTGTGACCTGCTCCTTTCCGGATGTGGTCCACACTCAGCCACCTCAGTCTCGTGGTGTGCACAATGTCATGGTGATTGTACTCCAGCCATGCTGCTCGTCATGTGGTGTCACTTGCATTGTCAGTGTGGCTCTCACATACGCATCTTTGCTGTGTTTCGCATGGGTGCATGTGTGTGTTGTGGAATTGGTGATGTGTGGGGTGGGAGCCCTTTGGGCACATGGTGGACGGGGGCCTACTTGATGTTTGTATGTGTGCTGCAGTGTGCCATGGGGATCAGGGACATGACCCAGGATCATTGTGGGTGTGCGGTGTGCTACACGTCGTTGTGCATGTGTGCCATTGTGTCCGTCCCCACAGTCCCTGTTCATTACTCACCCTGTTGATGTTGTGTCAGGTCATGTCGAGCAGTGTCCGGACTCCCGACTCCTTGCACCATCTCCACACTGATGACTGTGGCCACCATTTGCTCCAGCTCCTCCTGTGGCGCAGGACTCCCACCTCTATTCGCCATTGCTGCCTTCCTGTTGGCAGCGGGTTTCTGCTTGGTTTGGCTTTTCACATCGTGCCAGCGCATCTTGGCCTCCTCGACACTCCAGCTGCATTCACGATGGAATGCCATTTTTCCATCTGTGTTGCCAATGACACGGTGGAGGTGACGGACAGTTGTTGTTAGTGCTCTGTCACCTCCGTGACGACGATCCGGTTGTCATGCGGACTGTACCCCGTCTTCCTCTTCCTCTTCTCCTTGGCCTTCCCGGACCCCGAGGTTCCTTGCTGGTGGTCTGTGTGGCTTGTGGGGTTCGCGTTGACCTGGGCACTCATTCCGGATGCATCCATGTTGCTACGCAGTTTATTTTGTTTATGGTGTGTTTTTCTTGTTCGGCTTTTATGGTGTATTTTCCCGCATGACGCGTGGGAATTGCAGTGCTGTCGCTGGTTATCGCTGATTTTTGTATTGCGGTTGGCCTCATCGCAACTTTATTTGCGTTCGTGTTTAGCATTTTTGCGGCGTCGCGTTGATTTTAACGCGGTCATTTGACGCGTTATCGTGGGACTATCGCATGGTGCCACCAGGTTGGGAATACTACGTTAACACGGCGTTGTTTTCCTGCGATCGACTGCGATATGCAAAGTTGCGTTATGCTAATCTTGCGGTGGTTATCACACGTTCTTGAGAATATGCCCCAGAGAGTGCATCAGATCAGATCTTGTCAACAGTACTTGAATTACAATCCTCGACTGATTATGATCTGGTTCCTATGCCACCAGAAAGCAAGAAAGATCCTGGAAACTGCAAAACAACACAAAGGATCTTTCCACTTTGATGGCCGTCTGGTCCATATCCCACCAGATTTTTAATATGCCACTAACCTGATGAGACACAGCCTCTTAGCACTACGGCCTCGCCTGCGAAAACTAGACATCAGATATGGCGTGCCAGAGTCAGCTAAAACGCTAGTGATGGTGCAAAGCAAAATTCAAGAATATGAGGATCTGGAGGAGTAAGAGAAATACCTGGATATTCTAGGAATTCGGGAAATGGAGATTACACTCTCTGGCACTCCTACTGAGACCTGAGCAGACAACCAGCCATGTCGAACTGCCCCAGAGGACTCCACCAAAAATACCGGAAATCGCATGAGGCCTCCTAACAACAATGATGCAACAAAGACAATGTGAACAAAAATGTTGAAAAAAGCTACACAGTACCAAGGATAAATCTAGATTCCCACTAAGAACTCAGTTGGAGTCACAAGATACTAAGGCATGAGGAAATACCCAGCCAAACTCAATGGAACATAAGGTTCACAGAAGTGTTTGAATATGGTGGGGGCTGAGATCCCAACTCTTTTTGCAAGAAATTTATTATTGTTTTTACATTGTATGTTATCGATATCTAAAGAACACCCCCTGATTGTCTTTCAAATACTTACAAATGCTGGGTGACCAACCCTGACTAGAGACACACATTCAGTCTGTACTTCTTCCCCCACCCTCTCTTACCCATGTACTTACTACTCCTGGGCTCTATGCTACTACACATATTACATTACAGGCTACAAATGAATGATTAAGGCACCTCTCAGGCTCACAAGCATCATTCTCAGACATTCCCCATAGTTGGCTGAGCAGTGGTGCCACCGTTTAGCTCATAGACAACAATTTACAACAGGCCCAAGATAGTCCCTCACCTGGCCTAAACCCTTTCCTCCTTTCCCCCTTCTCCCCAACTACCTTTTCCCCATCCCTCCCTCTGCTGATTCTACATTGTTGCTACTCCTTCCTCACTCTGGGGCATATTCACAAGCCCCTATCGCCACCACAACGTCACTTTCAGTTTCAGTGACGTTGTGGTGGCGATATGAGCCTCGCCTTATTCACAAGGCAGCGTTAAGCCACTTAACGTGGCTTAACGCTGCCTTGTGTATAAGGCCCCCTTTCACGCTGTGTTTAGCGTGAAAGGGGCGTGCAGTGGGTGTTGTGGTGGGAGTTCCACCCCAACACCCATTGATTTTGACGCTGCCTCCTATTCACAATGGCAGCGTAAATAGGAGGTAGCGCCAAAATTAAGACCAGGAAAACCCTGGTCTTAAGTTGGCGAAACGAGGAGAAATGCTTTATTTCTCCTCGTTTTTGCTTTTTCCATGTGTGCTGCCTTGTGCAGCACACAAGGAAAAAGCACAATGCCTTGGATTGTTTATGTACAGGAAGGTGTCCCTTCCTGTACATAAACAAACCATTTTTGAAAATGCCGTTTTGTAACTTGCATGTGTGCTGCATGAAGCAGCACACATATGGTGCAGCCTTGCATTTCTGAAGTGGCGGAGCGTGTCGTTAAGCCAAGAAGGCTAACGCCTCTCTCCGCCACTTCCTTGTGAATATCCCACTCTATTCCTTGGACCTATTGAAAACATAAGGCTAGAAGCGCTATCTGAAATTGAGACGTTAAGAATGAGAGAATCATTGTTCAAGCAACTGTTATCATTCTTTAAACATAGACAAATCACAAACCCTCTCTAAAAGGCAGACAGTATCTCAAAATCCTTAACAACTTGAAATAGTCGACCATCACTGGGGAATTCATGGCGACTCCACTTGCAGTAAAAGAAGAAATGTATTTTTGTGTATATTTGTTTTGTGGAATATGTTTGTTAACCCATTAATCAAATCAAATCAAAACGAGCTTTATTCGATTTTAGACATTAAAATCATAAAAGCAGACAATTAAAACATATCATCTCACATCCAAAAATTACATTAAAACACATTAGCTAGGTACAAATTCATAGAAAATTCATTTAACAATAACTATTTTTTTTGCATCCGGGAAATAAAATTTATTATGCTGTGCTGCTTAATATATATCATCTCATATCTATGTTTCTCTCATATATTTTACATCTGGCATTCAAATATTTGGAGATTTTCAGCTCTATATACACTTTTTAAAAACCCACCATAGATCCAATACAGTAACAATTTCCCAACATCTGCAAATACAAAAAGCAGGGCGACATTGTCTCCATCCCCCTGTTTTAATAACGGTAACCCATTAATATCTTTCACCTTATCTTTCAACATACTTAAGGAATCTTTGCTAATGCATATGTTGCATAGATGTATTTGTCACCTGCAGGCACAGGGTTTAAAACCCAATGAGACAATGCCATCCTTCAAACTTCAAAGTGACCACGCTAAAGGTATTGTTCAAAAATTCAGGTACGTCTATTAGTACATCTATTAGTATGGTTAGCTTCTGTATTCCTTAATGACAGACACACAATCCGCGCTTCAACCTGCAATAGTGTGGCAGTATTTAGGTTGCATCTGGGTTCACAAGTACTTCCAGTTAAAGGGTTATTTATAAATTGCCCTTTAATCCCAGTGGGGTCAGTAAAATGAGTTACCAGCTTGATCAGGATTACAAAAAAACAGAAAAACATGGGATTCTGAGTTTTTCACATAAAATGTTGCCTGCACAAAGTTGGTGAAATGTTATTCCCTCATTATTCATTAAATGTAGGAGTACCACACACCCTCCACGCAGGCAGTATTTAGGTTGCATCTGGGTTCACAAGTGCTTCCAGTTAGAGGGTCATTTATAAATTGCCCTTTAATCCCAGTGGGGTCAGTAAAATGAGTTACCAGCTTGATCAGGATTACAAAAAAACAGAAAAACATGGGATTCTGAGTTTTTCACATAACATGTTGCCTGCACAAAGTTTGTGAAATGTTATTCCCTCATTATTCATTAAATGTAGGAGTACCACACACCCTCCACGCAGAATTACCAAGTAGCACCACTACAGAAAGTTCCAAGAAAGCAGATGCTGGGGGCGAGCAATGTTTGAGAGACCAGGCACATGTTTACATCTCACTTCAAAATGGGTGCCCACTTCCTACCCTTAAGAATCAAAATTTGAAATATTCTTCGGCTGCTGTGCGCACGCAGCCACACTCCTTCATCCAGGCCTTGGTTGCTGTAAGTGTTGTTAAGAGTCTGCAGTGCAGGTAAGCGATTATTTTACAGTCTTCAGTGCAACCATAAAGCGGCAAAAGCCTAGAGCAATGGGTAACAGAGCTGGATTTATGGCGGCGGAGAAGCTGTTCCACAAGCCGCAGAACATATGTCTGTTTCATGGCGCGTGAATGCCTGTGGACATCCTGTTACTCAGAGAACTGCTTCAACTGATAAACATGGTAAACACGCTCACTGCTCAGCAACAAATGGCGCAACGATCAAATGCAAAGTTACTGAAGTCACAGACTACAGGAGGCAGATCATTAAATGTACATTATTACATTTTACCGTGGGGTCTTTACCTAAACAAATATGTGGGACACTGCTAATACCAAAGTTTAAATTGATGTAGAAACAAATGTTGTTTGTTGTGGTGATGGAGCAGGAACTCATAATGAGTCCTGCTCGGAAGCAATCTCCTCACAGTATTAATGTATTAAACTTTGTATTGTTCATACTAACAATTGCATACACAAATACAAGTAGAAAGGAAGCTTGCCTATGTGTTTAAACTAACAAATAACGCTTGTCTGTTCTAAAATGGCCGCTAAAGCGCGGGAATCTTTATTGCGCATGTGTCAACCATATCACGTGGTGTGACGTCTTTCTTTGCTTGGTGGGAAATTCTTGCTTCTGCGCAGTGTGTATTAAAATGGCTGCTTAATGTTTTCACGTGCTACAGCTTGCTCACATGTTGCAATTAAACTGTGGTACTTTAACGCTATTAATGCGGGATAGAATTTATAAGTAAATGGGAATAGAGTAGAAAGAGTGGGTATACAGTGAAACAATTTATTTGTGATTTTAATATTTTCTTCTTTGACTTTTATTAGTTCCTAAAATGGGCCTGGGGTTGGTGAACTGAAATTCGAGAGACAAATGGTTCTGCGCATGCGTCCTGCGTGGCTGCCCAGAGAGAAAAGGATGAAGTCAACCTGGACGACGTCCAAGGCCGTGACCTGATGGCCAACACTGTTGTACCCATGATGTCCCTACTGAAACGAAACAATGTACATAAACAATATATAAACTTGTCGTGAGACGGGTGGGAAATAAAGCAAATGTATTAATTGTGATGGGCGGTATTTTAAAACAATGGGCTTAAAGAAATTGAACTAAATCGATATGGTGTGAGGATCAACCCCCTGTCCCCGTCCAATCAGAAATAGTGGGCCCATATTTTTGCAACATTAATGGGAGGTACATGGGCATAGAAGGGTATAATAGATATAGAATTAGCTAATTAGTTAGCTCAGACCGCACAGCACAGCACAGGAGAGACTAGACGCTGACAGACACAGAAGAGCAGGCATATCGAACGAGCTGACTTGCAGACTGAACCACTGTCCAGAGAGGTCCTGAGGAGGGGGCGGCGGATTCCATTAGAAGGAAGACACGGGAGAATCGAGGAGAAGCGAAGTATCAGAGAGGGGAACGACGCAGGCGTCATTGATAGAGAGGTCACCTGCCCTGTCCTGAACCTGGAGGAGGTTTTTGCTCTTCATCCTTCCTGGGTCCTATCTTTCCAACTCCTTGGCCAAGGGGTTTGGTTCTCGCACTTTAGGTAAATATACATGCAACCTTTAGTTGCGCTGCTGTCTCTATCTTCTCCTTTCTGAGGGACCGTCATTAATCGATAATTGATTTACTATGCTTCATCCTTGATATGCGATTAAGTATCATGCAATTCTGTACTTTACTCTGCTAAACTTTAGATAAACATTTTAAAACTTCCTGACTCAGTGATTATTTCAGGATTATGAATTGTAATGAATGTCACTCATTTTAAACTTCCCAATTAGCAAAGGATCCATAGGTAAGTCATTACTCTTCAATCAGAAAAGTAATTGGTAGCAGGGATTTTGATAAAGAGTACAACTGACCCACCAGCGGAAATTGCTAGCGTAGTATGAATATATGGGCCCAAGTGAGTATCTGGTGTATGAATGCTCGTTGCTAGTAACCACCAATGCATCAGTTTTCTGGTTATCAGAGGATGATTGTACTTTGTTAAATGGGTAATGAGAATTTTTTTTTATATAAACTAACATCCGTTATTGTTTAAAAGTTTGTTTTATGTTGTCCAGAATTCCCCGGGGAAAAATTGAATAGCGGATGGTAAGTGGAAGCCATACTGCAGTGAGGTTATCTGTCAGGCAGAAATAGTTCTGAAAAGTTAAGCAGGGCTATCAGTACTTGTTAGGGACTCTATGCGTATGAGAAATAGCAAAAGGAATATGCTGGTGAAAATTTGATGTTATATCACCTAGAAAGGGTAACATTGAAGAAGTAACAGGTATTTTTTTATGCTTGCGTGAAGAGTAAACGGAAGGGTTTTACTCGCAGTGTATGTTTAGTAAACGGAAAGGTTTTACTAAGTGTAAACGAAACTATCTTTTTCAAATTAGAGAAACTGGCACGATAGCGAATGTTTTATGTTGTTACTGAAAATTAATTAAAAGGCGTAGAGAAAATAAAGTTTTGCGTATGATTTTGTAAAGGGAGGGTCAGTTGCCGGAGAGGGAACTGACGTCACAAAGCGCCGCGCTGGGATTGGTTGAAACAGTGGGCGTGGAACGACTCTTGTAAAGGAGGGGTCAGTAGTCAGGAGTAGTACTGACGTCACAGGTGCCGCGCTGGGATTGGTCGAAACAGCGAGGGACAGAAAAGCGCAGATTGTAAAGGAGGGGTTGGCAGACAAACGTCACAAAAAGGCCGCGCTAGGATTGGTTCAGAGACAAAAGTTAGCTGGAATTTGATTGGTTGTTACCATAGAAGCTGAAATCCTAGTGGATAGTGGAGATTGTATGTTAAAACGTGATCCAACTTTAATAGGAGTTCGTCCGGATAGGAGATTCCTAGGTTTTGCAGAATATAATTTTATACATCGAGATTTACCCAAAATGTACGGAGAGAAGAGAAAAATGACATTTCTACAAAAGATTAAGAATTATTTTAAAAAGGATAAAACAATCAAAACTAGGGAAGGAATTATCATTCCACCAGATAAAACGCCCGCTTCATTCATGATGATGGAGAGAGGTTATCATACTTGCGTATGGTTAGAAAATTGGATAGAATATACTAAAAATGATGGAATATTAGCGTTCCCCAAGAATGGTACTTTCAATGGGAGAATTCTGCAAAATTTAAGATTGAGGATGAATGATTTAGAACCCAGACCAAGATTAACCCAATACGAAGCCTTAGAGGAGTGGGAAACTGAGGCATTTGAACGTGACCGATCCAGAAGTAATAGGGGTTATCGGGGATTTTTTCCAAGATACCAAAATGAGTCAAGGGACGGTCAGATGAAACAGTGGAGAAGAGCGATGCTTACAGAAGGTCTGTATCCAATATTAATGGCAGAAGAATCGTTAGGGAGCAAATGCACAGAAAAGACAAAACACTTGACTAGATTTGGAGATTCCGAAGATGAATTTATGGAAGAGATATTAAAGAACCCGCCACCATATCAGGAAGGGACAAGTGGATGCACCCCAAGTGCACCACTGTTAAGGACATCATTGGTACCACAAGTATTGCATGATTCCCCAGTTAATAGGGTACTTCACGATAAAGAAAAGGAAGCAATAGATAAAAACAGAGCAGAATTAATACAGAAAATAACACAGTTAAATGTACATCCTGATTCCTTGTCCATACCTGTAACAATTGGTCCAGTGGTTCCCTTATATGGTGACAAAGTAAATTATCCCAAACCTCTAGTTATGCCTACACTGTGAATGTTTCTAAACCTGAAGCAGTAGTAATAGTTGATGATCACTTTAGTGATTGTGAATCTACAAATAGTACCCCCAGAAGAGCTACACCTGGTTGCTCAAAAGATGTAAACTTAGTAACCTCATCAGGAACCAAAAGTGCCACAGTTGTTACACCAGAAGACTTAGAAAGGTGGGCACAAGGATCAGACAGACAGAGTTCACCCCCAAAGATCATGGACATTTATAAATTAAAGGTCGAATTAGAAGAAATGATAGCAGGAAATGTAGGGGTAGATCGCCTAAATACTTACGATGAAGAAGAACTATTGTTCGTGTGCAGAAGTATCACAAGAAATGTAAAGATATTCCATGAGAAATTATCAGATTTAGCTCTGCAGATGGGAATTGAAATAGGGAAGTCGAAAGTGTTACAGAAACCCTATAGAGCAGATTTTTCAGACAAAGATTTAGAAAACATGAATGCCTCTGGAAGAAAATTACAAATAAAGGAATTAATGACAGTCTTGCAGAAATGGGGAGACCTAGATAAATGGAAAGCTAGATGGACAAAGAAAATGGAAGAGGCACGATACAGTAGAACAACTTCTGAATATTTAATGAAGGAAACAGGGAAAGCAGATCAAATGTACCCGATGCGAGAAGTTCCAGGAGGGGGATATGTACATGTCCCATGGAGCAGACAGGATATTTTGTCATTTACGAATGATTTCCCAAAATTGAGAGAAAAACCAATTGAATGGTACAAGCAGGTTGAGAGGTTTGTGAAAGTGTCAAAGGTATTGTTGAAGGACTTGGATGGTCTGTTTGACATAGTGGTACCTGCCGATTTATGGACAGATTGTAACATCACAGTCGATTGGCCAAGTGAAGAGTATCCTAGAGATCCAAAGACAGGTGCCCCGTCAAGTGATGTCATGAAAAAGTATCAGCAGGTAATAACTTACCTGAAAGGGAAAATACCACCAAAAGAAACAGATTGGGTGAAAATAGACAGAACTACTCAAGAAGCCAGTGAATCGGTACATGCCTACTACGAACGTTTATTGCAGGTATTCAAGCAGTACAGTGGATTTGAGGATATTGGAGATAAAAACATGAGTCAGTTTGTTTACCGATTTGTTTATGGATTAAAACCGGAAATTTGTCAGATGATTAAGCAGCACATGTTGTGCTGGCAGGGGAAACCGATTGACGAGATTTTGAAATATGCAAAATATTGTGGAGATGACATTGAGGATAGGCACAGGAAATTGCAAGAGAAAGTGATGTGGGCTCAGGTAAAAATGGCCGAGAGACAGGGAATTAATTTGAATAATCCAAGTTATAATCAGGGGAAAGATTCTGGAACGAATGGTGACACTGGGAATGGTGGAAAAATGAGAGGACGAATGAGCAGAGAAGAGGCTAAAAAGAAATGTCCTTGTCATGGATGCGGAAAATTGGGGCATTGGAAGGATGAATGTAAAAAGATTCGAAATAATAATGGCCCAAATCAAAATTTAAATCCACAGACGCAGAATGACTCACAGCAGGGTGTAAATCCTCAAAGTCAGTTGCCACCTGCACCTATACAGGGTAATGTAAGCAGAGCAAAGCACGGTACAGACGTCGGATATCAAGGAGGAAGTGGTAAGAATGATTATGTAACCTCACAATTTCTTTTACAGGACGACTTCTGTCCATACAGTCAATGACGGTGCCTAGGAGAGGGGGAGAAGGAGTGCGTACTTGGCGCGTCCTGACCGGTAGATCAGTCTGGTCCATATGTTGAAGGGAATGTGAAGGGTAATGATATTACCTTTAAGCCTGGGCGTAGTTCGCGAAGTAACGCTACGCGAAGCTACGCAAAGTGCAGTTCGCACTACGCGAGCTACTCGTAGCACTACGCGAACTGCGTAGTGCACTGTTCGCAATGATTGCACAGTGCCGGATGCTTGTCCGCACTGTGCAATCATTGAAAACGGCATCTTGCACAGTGCGAGCTGTCTTTTACTGCCGCTCGAGTAGATTTTTACTCGAGCGGCAGCTTTCTCAACGCGGACTGGTAGTTTCTCATCGCGAGCGGTCGCGAGCATACGCGACCACTCGCAATGAGAAACCTTACCTCCCGCGTTGAAAATCTCGCCGGGAGGTTTATTTTCCACGCTCGCGATCGGCAACTTGATGTTGCTGATCGCGAACGAGGAAAAAGTCTCGCCGGGATGTCATTTTGCTTGCTCGCGGTCGCCAACTTGACGTTGAGGACCGTGAGCAAGCAAAATGACCGCTGCACTACGCTACGCGTGTTTGCACTGTGCTACGTGCAATTCGCGTTGTGCGAAGTAGCGCAAACTTCGCAAACTACGCGAGCGTAGCGTAGTGCTTTGCCCAGGGTTAATTACCTTCCTTTTGGACACCGGTGCTACCAGGTCTACTGTGAGAACAGCAGACATCCCAGACCTTCCTCTCTCTGGAGAAGCTATCCAAGTGGTGGGTGTAGCTAATCGAAAGATTAAAACACCTCTTACCGAACCAATGGAAGTAAAAATTGGAAATTTTAGAGAAATGCATCAATTTGTAGTGTGTGATTCCCGTCCAGTAAATCTATTGGGCCGAGATTTGTTGTGTAAAATGAACTGCACAATTTTCTGCACGCCGGATGGTGTGGCAGTTCAGACCCCAGATGAAGACCATGTATATAAATTTATGATTGCAAAGCAAGGTACAGAAGTAGATGAGATGTTTTCTTTGATAACAAAAGACGAGTTACCAGAAGAACTAAAAACTACAGTGAATTCCATGGTATGGGATTTCACGGGAAAGGAAGTAGGACTTATGGCCAAAATAGACCCAGTTAAAATTACTGTAAAGGAAGGTGCAATTTTACCAAATACCAGACAGTACAAAATGAGTGCAGAAGTAAAAGCAGGAGTTATTGAAGAAATTAACCGAATGGTAAAACAAGACATACTAAAAGAAGTAATGAGTAGCCCTTGTAACTCACCAATAATGGGTTTGAAGAAACCTAGTGGAAAGTATAGGATTGTTCAAGACCTGCGAAAAATAAATAAGATTGTGGAACCCTGTTGCCCTATAGTGCCAAATCCTGCAGTAATTCTATGCAGATTCCTTGGAGTGCAGGATGGTTTACTGTGATTGATTTATGCCAAGCATTCTTTTCAATACCATTGCACCCAGATAGTCAGTATCTTTTTTCATTTAAATTTGAGAACAAAGTCTATGTCTGGAATCATGTTCCTCAGGGGTACACGGAAAGTCCTTCCATCTTCAATCAGATATTGAAAAAGTGCTTAGAGAAACTAGTGATGCCAGGAAGTTCAGTCTTAGTGCAGTATATAGACGACTTACTGGTGGCATCTAACACCAGAGAGGACTGTGTTGTTGACTCCATTGCACTATTAAATCATTTAGCTGAAGAAGGGCATAAAGTTTCACCTGAAAAATTGCAGTTTTGTACAACAGCAGTTAAGTATCTAGGACACCAAATTGAGAGGGGAAAAAGAAGAATAACCTCTGAAAGAGTAAAATTAATCAAGAAAATGCAAATGCCTGTCTCCCAACGAGAGGTGAGAATGTTCCTTGGAATAGTGGGTTATTGTCGACAATGGATACTAGGGTTCTCTCTGCTAGCAAAGCCATTAATCCAAATGACGAAAAAGAAGGCAAAGGACCCAGTTGAGTGGGACGATGAGAGTGTAGGAGCTTTTGTAAAATTGAGAATTTTACTGCCTTTTACTGCCGCTCGAGTAGATTTTTACTCGAGCGGCAGCTTTCTCAACACGGACTGGTAGTTTCTCATCGCGAGCGGTCGCAAGCATACGCGACCACTCGCAATGAGAAACCTTACCTCCCCGCGTTGAAAATCTCGCCGGGAGGTTTATTTTCCACGCTCGCGATCGGCAACTTGATGTTGCTGATCGCGAACGAGGAAAAAATCTCGCCGGGATGTCATTTTGCTTGCTCGCGGTCGCCAACTTGACGTTGAGGACCGTGAGCAAGCAAAAAATGACCGCTGCACTACGCTACGCTACGCTACGCGTGTTTGCACTGTGCTACGTGCATTTCGCGTTGTGCGAAGTAGCGCAAACTTCGCAAACTACGCGAGCGTAGCGTAGTGCTTTGCCCAGGGTTAATTACCTTCCTTTTGGACACCGGTGCTACCAGGTCTACTGTGAGAACAGCAGACATCCCAGACCTTCCTCTCTCTGGAGAAGCTATCCAAGTGGTGGGTGTAGCTAATCGAAAGATTAAAACACCTCTTACCGAACCAATGGAAGTAAAAATTGGAAATTTTAGAGAAATGCATCAATTTGTAGTGTGTGATTCCCGTCCAGTAAATCTATTGGGCCGAGATTTGTTGTGTAAAATGAACTGCACAATTTTCTGCACGCCGGATGGTGTGGCAGTTCAGACCCCAGATGAAGACCATGTATATAAATTTATGATTGCAAAGCAAGGTACAGAAGTAGATGAGATGTTTTCTTTGATAACAAAAGACGAGTTACCAGAAGAACTAAAAACTACAGTGAATTCCATGGTATGGGATTTCACGGGAAAGGAAGTAGGACTTATGGCCAAAATAGACCCAGTTAAAATTACTGTAAAGGAAGGTGCAATTTTACCAAATACCAGACAGTACAAAATGAGTGCAGAAGTAAAAGCAGGAGTTATTGAAGAAATTAACCGAATGGTAAAACAAGACATACTAAAAGAAGTAATGAGTAGCCCTTGTAACTCACCAATAATGGGTTTGAAGAAACCTAGTGGAAAGTATAGGATTGTTCAAGACCTGCGAAAAATAAATAAGATTGTGGAACCCTGTTGCCCTATAGTGCCAAATCCTGCAGTAATTCTATACCAGATTCCTTGGAGTGCAGGATGGTTTACTGTGATTGATTTATGCCAAGCATTCTTTTCAATACCATTGCACCCAGATAGTCAGTATCTTTTTTCATTTAAATTTGAGAACAAAGTCTATGTCTGGAATCATGTTCCTCAGGGGTACACGGAAAGTCCTTCCATCTTCAATCAGATATTGAAAAAGTGCTTAGAGAAACTAGTGATGCCAGGAAGTTCAGTCTTAGTGCAGTATATAGACGACTTACTGGTGGCATCTAACACCAGAGAGGACTGTGTTGTTGACTCCATTGCACTATTAAATCATTTAGCTGAAGAAGGGCATAAAGTTTCACCTGAAAAATTGCAGTTTTGTACAACAGCAGTTAAGTATCTAGGACACCAAATTGAGAGGGGAAAAAGAAGAATAACCTCTGAAAGAGTAAAATTAATCAAGAAAATGCAAATGCCTGTCTCCCAACGAGAGGTGAGAATGTTCCTTGGAATAGTGGGTTATTGTCGACAATGGATACTAGGGTTCTCTCTGCTAGCAAAGCCATTAATCCAAATGACGAAAAAGAAGGCAAAGGACCCAGTTGAGTGGGACGATGAGAGTGTAGGAGCTTTTGTAAAATTGAGAAATGCTTTGTGTGCAGCACCTGCCCTAGGCATGCCTGATTATAAAAGAAAATTCGCATTATTCTGTCATGAGAGAGAAAATTGTGCACTCTCAGTCCTAACTCAGAGACATGGTTTGGACAGACGTCCTATAGCATATTTTTCTGCTACATTGGACCCAGTGGCAGCCGCATTGCCAGGCTGCCTAAAAGCAGTAGCGGCTACATGTTTGAGCATTGAACAAAGTGAATCAATTGTAATGGGACACCCTGTCAAAGTGTTTGTCCCACATTCAGTTGTGATTCTGTTGACAAGAACCCGAACTCAGCATCTTACTCCTAGTCGGCTGACTAAATATGAAAGAATAATAATGGGTGCTGAGAATGTGACCATTGTAAGGTGCACAATAGTAAATCCTGCTACCTTACTACCAGATCCATATCATGAAGAAGTTAAAGACGATGAAGAGGAACATGATTGTTTACAAGTCACAAGTCACAGAATTGTGCACAAAACCACGTCCTGACATCCAGGAACTACCCCTCAGGAAGCCAGATAGGGAACTGTTTGTTGATGGTTCGTGCCAAAGGCATGAAGATGGTAAACTAACTGCTGCATATGCAGTGTGTGAATTAACTGGAATAGTCGAAGCATCCTATTTACCAGGAGTAAAATCTGCACAAGTAGCTGAATTGATTTCGTTAATAAAAGCCTGCAAAATTGGGAAGAATCAAAAAGTAACTATATTTACAGATAGCCAATATGGTTACGGGGTTGTGCATGATTTTGGCCAACTATGGATGCAGAGGGATTTCATGACTTCTTCAGGATCCCCCATTAAAAATGGACAGTTCGTAAAGGAACTGCTGGAGGCAATACAATCACCAAAAAAATTGGCTGTGGTGAAATGTGCCGCACACCAGTCAGGAGATGACTGGGTGGTAGTCGGTAACAGATATGCAGATTTGGTGGCTCAACACTGTGCTAAGAACAGGTTGTCAGTTAATAAAAGGGTTGAAAGAATGGGAATCAGCTGCCAACTTATGTTGTATGCACCTCCTGAAACATGGAATGATGTAAAGAGATTACAAGATGACACTGATGAGAGTGAAAGAAATGCATGGATTAAAATGGGATGCTCTCAAAGGGCAGACGATGATGTATGGATTTTTTCCGATGGCAGACCAGTCATGCCCGACTGTCTGATTTCACAAATGGCCAGAATGTATCATGGAGACACACATGTAGGGAGAGATGCAATGATTAGGCTCTTCAGACAAAATTGGTACAATCCAAGGTTTAGGGCTGTAGCAGAGAGCCTTTGTCAGAGATGTTTAACTTGCCAAATGCATAATCCTGGAAGAAAAACAATAATTGGTTTTGGGAGAATAGGTAAGGCAGAGGGTCCATTTGTGAGATTGCAACTTGATTTTATTCAATTACCACCATGTAGGGGACTGAAATACGTACTTGTCATAGTGTGTCTGTTTTCAAAATGGGTGGAGGCTTACCCTACCAGGAGGAATGACAGTATTACAGTCGCAAAGTTGTTGCTACGAGAACTCATTCCTAGGTTTGGTTTCCCAGTAACTTTGGAATCAGATAGAGGAAGGCACTTCAACAGTGATGTGATTAGAATAATCTGTGAAGCATTCCAAATTGAGCAAAAATTGCACTGTGCATATCGTCCAGAGGCTTCTGGAGTGGTTGAACAAATGAATGGCACAATAAAATCCAGACTGGCAAAAATATGTGCATCAACATCGCTAGATTGGCCGGATGCATTGTCACTTGTCTTGATGGGACTCAGAAGCATTCCTGATAGAAATACCGGATTGAGTCCACACGAAATAATCATGGGAAGAGCAATGAGACAAGCACATGTTCCTACAAATAAACTGATGAATATAACTGATGATATGGTTCTAGATTATTGCAAAGGATTGGCTGACCTAGTGCGTTCTGTCTCTCACCAGGTTGGGGAAGACGCAGTTTCCAGGCAGCCTGAGCAAGAGCATGATCTGAATCCCGGAGACTTGGTGGTTGTGAAGAATCACACGAGAGAAACGTGTCTATCACCCAGGTGGGACGAACCTCGTCAAGTCATACTAGTTACGAATACAGCAGTAAAGTGTGCAGGATTTCCTAACTGGATTCATGTAAGCCACACCAAAAGAGTACCAGACCCTGAAGAAGAAAATCCTCAGACAGCATCGATCACTGAGGAAGCTGAAGGTTGCCCAGCTGAAGAATCTCAGGAACAAGATTCGAGGGAAGCTGAAGAAGAACAACCGAGCACAAGTCAGGACTGAATACCGGTGGTGGAAATTCCTGAAGTTTACCACAGAACAAAAAGACAAGCAAATTTAGAAGAAATTGAAGAAGATCAGATAGGTGAAGAAGAAGCAGCTCAGGAAGAAGAAGAAGAAACAATAAGAGAACCTGAGCAGGATCAGATAGGGAGAGAAAAACAGGCTCAAATCAACAATGAATCAGCAAATTTTGAGCAGGGACAGACAGGTTTAGAAGAACGCGGTCAGGCTGCAGAAGTACAAAGTGCAATAAGCCCTGATCAGAACCAGTTAGATCCAGAAAAATACATTCAAGAAGAAGATCCTGAGAATCTCGAACATGAAGACATAAATCAAGAACAAGATCAGTTGGTAGAGACTCACAGTGGAGCAGCTGAAGAGAAAACAATAAGACCTAAAAAAGAACAAATAGCAGAAGAAACTGAAATTGAAGAAAACCAAACTGTGCCACAACCTGAAAATAAACGAACTACTGAAGAAGAAATAAGGAGTAAAGAGACAGTGCAAACAAAGAAAACAAGAAAAGGTGATCATTGGCCTAGTGTCATAAAAAGAGTAAAATACCACATAACAACCAGAAGTGAAGATCCAGAACAAGTAAACAAAGTGACGAGCCAAATGGGACAAGAAAGTAGAACTGAAAAACGAAGAAGCAAAAGACTGAAACTTGTGAACAACAAATTTAAAGGTCCTGATTGGACTTATATCATCCTTGAAGACTACGAGAACTCAGAATCAAGTGAAAGTGGTGACGAAGGAACCAGTGCGGAACTGATCTATGAAAAAGAAATAAGACCACCTTGATAACACAAGAAGACTTGAAAATAGATAAGAAGAGCAATCTTCCTTGTCAAAATGTCTGACGATAGAGTTTCTGGGAGACCAAAACGGAAATGTTGTAAAAGATGCTGTGCAGTATGCATATGCAGTCTAGTAATGGTGCTTGTAGTATGGTTAGTTCTGATCGTAGCAATTCCCTACCTTCTGATTACGGATAAAAAGATTAACAATGAAACGAAGGGAAGGATAGATAACTTAAAGGGTGATAGAGTAAAATTAGAGGCAGAAGATGAATCAGAATTTCATCATGAAGTAACAGATAACGACACTAGTTTGAATGTTTTCACAAAATTATTGTTTCAATATGTAGATACCATGGAAGTTAGTAATTGTTATGTTTGTATGAAGTTACCAGAATCAGTAGTAGAAGGGTTAACGTTTCATCACTTGTCATTAACCTATGGTATATCATGTAGTGTTTTGACCAGTTTATTTTATAGAACAGGGAGACTTCAGTATTATTATTCAAACATAGATGTGATATTTTCTGAGGTTCCGATTCGAAAGAATATGAACCCAGTGCTTAGTAGTCAAGATGCACAGTTTATGGGAGAATTTTTCTTAACAATGAAATCAATAGATATAACACATGCACATAGAAACAATCTAACATATTCATTACATGAAGAAGAATAGATATTTTTGAATTTAGTAGAAGATAGAAGACAAGATTTTCAAAGGAAAGCTTCTGAGCATAAGGCTCATCTGCCACCTTGGGCTAAGAAAGAAGGGAGTTACACACCTGGCAAGGCTCAAGCTGCTATGGCTCTGGATTTTGTAAAAACAGGGAAAATTTGTCTACATAGGTTAAAGACTGATTATAACAATGTTTTCATCGGTACCAGTGAATGTGAACATAATTTCTTAATTCTTGGAGGTTGGGGACTCAAAGGAGGAACAGATTCAGGGGCATATTAGCAAGACTGGCGATAAAATTATCGCAGTTTTAGCGGCAGGAAACTGCCGCTAAAACGGCGATAATGGGCTTGCTAATATGCGTTATAGAATTCCAATAGAAGCCCAGGTTAGATGTCCTGAACATCTAACCTGGGCTTCTATTGGAATTCCATAGCGCATATTAGCAAGCCCATTATCGCTGTTTTAGCGGCAGTTTCCTGCCGCTAAAGCGGCGATAATTTTATCGCCGGTCTTGCTAATATGCCCCTCAGTTTCCTGGAATCTATTATGTGTGTGGGAATAAGGCTTACTTTAGGCTTCCTGCACGGTGGTATGGAAGTTGTTACTTTGGAATAGTATTTCCAAAGATATACCACGTAAAAAGAAACACTGGGAGCAATGAAAATAATGGTGAATTAACACGTAGCAAAAGAGCTAGTTTTTCTGAAATTGTAGGTGATATATTTGGTGCATTGATACCTTCAGTGGGAGTAATTCTGAACTCAAGAAGAATATGTAAATTATCTACAGTGGTTGATCGTTTATCAACGGATACTGCTGGAGGCTTTCTAATGATTAATGCGGAAATGGTTGCGATTAGATCTATGGTTATGCAAAATCGACTTGCTCTTGACATTATATTGGCAAAGGAGAGCGGAGTCTGTAAATTATTGAAGTCGAAACATTGTTGCACTTATATACCTGATAAAAGTGCAGAAATTGGAACGTATATACAGAATATAACAAAACTTGAGAAGGAACTAAAACTACTGGAAGTTGATAGTGTATGGGAAAGATTGACAAATAGTATTACGTCAATTGGTACCTGGTTTGCTAATATAGGGAAAGGACTTATAGGTAAAATATTAGTACCCTTAGCAGGGATAGCAATAATAGTATTGTCAATAATAATATGGTGCAAATGTTGTAGAAAGAATGAATCATATAGTGTGACAGGAAAAGGAAAGAAAAGAAAATTTGATGAAATTGAACTAGAAGATCTGAAAAGTGAATTATATAAGAAACTGAAAGGAGATGTGAAAAATAGAAAGTGTAAGAATGAAACTGAGACAAATTTATGCTAAAAGTTGGCATCTGGTTGTGGGTAAATTTTTGATGGCTCAGAAACGCCATCAGAGAGGGGATTGATGGAGCAGGAACTCATAATGAGACCTGCTCGGAAGCAATCTCCTCACAGTATTAATTTATTAAACTTTGTATTGTTCATACTAACAATTGCATACACAAATACAAGTAGAAAGGAAGCTTGCCTATGTGTTTAAACTAACAAATAACGCTTGTCTGTTCTAAAATGGCCGCTAAAGCGCGGGAATCTTTATTGCGCATGTGTCAACCATATCACGTGGTGTGACGTCTTTCTTTGCTTAGTGGGAAATTCTTGCTTCTGCGCAGTGTGTATTAAAATGGCTGCTTAATGTTTTCACGTGCTGCAGCTTGCTCACATGTTGCAATTAAACTGTGGTATTTTAACGCTATTAATGCGGGATAGAATTTATAAGTAAATGGGAATAGAGTAGAAAGAGTGGGTATACAGTGAAACAATTTATTTGTGATTATAATATTTTCTTCTTTGACTTTTATTAGTTCGTAAAATGGGCCTGGGGTTGGTGAACTGAAATTCGAGAGACAAATGGTTCTGCGCATGCGTCCTGCGTGGCTGCCCAGAGAGAAAAGGATGAAGTCAACCTGGACGACGTCCAAGGCCGTGACCTGATGGCCAACACTGTTGTACCCATGATGTCCCTACTGAAACGAAACAATGTACATAAACAATGTATAAACTTTGTCGTGAGACGGGTGGGAAATAAAGCAAATGTATTAATTGTGATGGGCGGTATTTTAAAACAATGGGCTTAAAGAAATTGAACTAAATCGATATGGTGTGAGGATCAACCCCCTGTCCCCGTCCAATGAGAAATAGTGGGCCCATATTTTTGCAACATTAATGGGAGGTACATGGGCATAGAAGGGTATAATAGATATAGAATTAGCTAATTAGTTAGCTCAGACCGCACAGCACAGGAGAGACTAGCCGCTGACAGACACAGAAGAGCAGGCGTATCGAACGAGCTGACTTGCAGACTGAACCGCTGTCCAGAGAGGTCCTGAGGAGGGGGCGGCCGATTCCATTAGAAGGAAGACACGGGAGAATCGAGGAGAAGCGAAGTATCAGAGAGGGGAACGACGCAGGCGTCGTTGATAGAGAGGTCACCTGTCCTGTCCTGAACCTGGAGGAGGTTTTTGCTCTTCATCCTTCCTGGGTCCTATCTTTCCAACTCCTTGGCCAAGGGGTTTGGTTCTCGCACTTTAGGTAAATATACATGCAACCTTTAGTTGCGCTGCTGTCTCTATCTTCTCCTTTCTGAGGGACCGTCATTAATCGATTATTGATTTACTATGCTTCATCCTTGGTATGCGATTAAGTATCATGCAATTCTGTACTTTACTCTGCTAAACTTTAGATAAACATTTTAAAACTTCCTGACTCAGTGATTATTTCAGGATTATGAATTGTAATGAATATCACTCATTTTAAACTTCCCAATTAGCAAAGGATCCATTGGTAAGTCATTACTCTTCAATCAGAAAAGTAATTGGTAGCAGGGATTTTGATAAAGAGTACAACTGACCCACCAGCGGAAATTGCTAGCGTAGTAAGAATGTATGGGCCCAAGTGAGTATCTGGTGTATGAATGCTCGTTGCTAGTAACCACGCTGCATCAGTGGTATCACAATGAATACAATGGAACCAATTCACAAAGATTTTGCTGTGAGTAGCTGTGACTTACTTTTGTAGTACTCCTGGCTTACTTCAGGGAAATGGACCCTAGATATTTAACATTGAATTAGAATGACCTCCTAATTGTTTTGAAGAAAAAAAAGCTTCTACATCTGTATCAAAAAATGTGGTAAAAAAACCTGGAATCAAATTAATTGATTTTGTTGATGCTTGTGAAATTTTCCACTAACATTTTCATAACTGATTTCATTGCTGCAGTTTTGAATCAACATTTGCATGGCCTGAAAAGTATCAAAATTACATTTTCTCAGAATGACCAGAGCAAAACTACATTTTGGACTGCTAATTTGGTCCAAATGTCACTGAAAAATGACAGTGGTATTAATGGAATCTATAAAAATGTGTAAATGCAAGGGCAATATATGTAATTTTGCCCCTGTAGAATAGGATGAGTTAGAAAATAGAGAAAAGCCCTTATTTAGAGTTTTGCAGATGGGTTAATCCATCAGAACGAGACAGACATTCCACCGGACGTATGACAAGTGCCATAGGCTACAACGTACTTGTAATACAGCGGGCAGGATATTGGCCACGTTTGCAATGGAGTATCCCATGCGAAAACTCTAAATAAGGCCCAAAGTCCATTGACATACTTTTAGCCACAAATGTTTCTAGGACTATCCAAATTTGCACCATAACACCTAGGGGCCGATTCCGATTCGGGCCGGAAATCTCACCGACCGAGCTGGACCCGGAGAGATTTCCGACCGAATCGGACCCGTGCAGTCCGACCGAACGAGTACGATGCGCACGTATGCCATCGGACTCGAGTCGGTCGGACTCCCATTGAAGTCAATGGGAGCCTGTCGTACAACGCGTACGCGGGCTCCCATTGACTCAATGGGTGCGATGCGGACAAGTGCGCCCCCTACAGCGTGTACGTGGTGAAGCGATTCGCGCCGTACACGCACAGGTAGGGGGGACCCATGGGTCCCCCCTGTGTGCGACTCGCGCGGCTATGCGTACAGGGGGGTCCGACACGGACCCCCAAAGTACGGCTCCGACAGCTCTTTCGAGCCGGAGTGCGTGGCTCGGTCGGACTGCTCGCGGCGCGCATCGTACTTACCCGGCCGGGGAACGTCTCCATTGCGCGGTGCGAGTCGTGTCCGTGCGAGTCGGTTGGTGCGGTTCGACCCGGGATCGAGTCGGTCGGAGCAGTCGGGACGCCCGGACGAGTCGGTCGGCGAATACGCATCGTACTCGCTCGCCCGGACGCGCGTACGGATCGGTCGGGAAATAGGGCTCCGAATCGGATCCGGTTAAGCCGAATCCGATTCGGAGCCCTACCGGCCGAGATCGGAATCGGCCCCCTAATGTTGAAGGCAGCATTTTGGTTGCAAATTGATTGATTTGGTTTGATTTTTGGTTTTGTAGAGCGCTCGATTGCCCTGAGGCATTTTGGCGCTGCTTCTATCATTAGGAAGGAAACGCAGTGGCTAGTTGTTGAAGAGTTTAAACAATTTGTGGGAATTAGAGCAGCTATGACAGCACCTATCTGCTAGTGAGGCAAAAGTTCTTTGTTTTATGGTGCACAGGATCTGGAGCTCAATTCCCCTTAAGCTCCCTGGGATAAACTGCCACAATGACAAGATTCAACAAAATGATCCAGCACTTCATATAATATCAAGCAAAGACATCAATATTAAATTATAGAAGCATTATTTTCTTCATGTAAAAGACAGGACGTCTGTTCAACAGGAGAGTTTCAATCTCTTTATTCTTAATTTCTTCTTGATAATTAGATAAAACCGTAGCCGTAGCTAGTTGTTGAAGAGACAGGTTTTTAGAGATTTTCTAAAGGACAGAAGGTTAGGGCTGTTTTCAAAGTCATGGGGAGTGCATTCCACAGTTTGGCAATTCCTGAAATGAAGCTTCTACCTCCCCAGGAAGCTTGTTTAATGTTTGGAGTCACCAAAAACTTGGCTGTTGATGATCTCAATTTTCTTACGGGGTGTACCAGATGAATCTGTCTCTTAAATAGTCCAGGCCAGCGTTATGCAGTGCTTAGAGGCAATGCATAGTGATTTAAATTCAGTTATTGTTTTCTTTCGGGAGCCAATGCAGCTTGGCCAGGCCTGAGACATTGATTGATATTTGGGAATGCCCAGCAGTAGCCGAGCTGATGCATTCTTCAGTATCTGTAGCTTCTGGAGAAGTCTTTTTTGGATGTTTAGAAATAGCGTACTGCCATAGTCCAATCTGGACAAGGCTAGTGCCATCACAACAGTTTTTTGAAGATTGGGTGGAATGAAAGGGCAAATCTTTCTAATGATCCTCAGAATGAGAAAAAACAAAAGACACCAGAGCATTGATCTGATCTTCAAAATTGAGTATATTGTCGAAGACATTACCCACATTTCTCACTTTCTGCAATGACATGGGTAGTGAACCCGTTTCCATAGGCCACCAGTTTGGTGACTTGAAGGAGGTGTCATTGCCTGAAAGGAGGACCTCCATTTTGCCGGAATTAAGCTGTAAGCAATTGACCTTCATCAAGTTGTCTATCTGACCCATACATGTATTAAACCGTACTGCTGTTTCATCTTGATTGCTAGATACTGAGACCACTATTTGAGTGGCATCGGCATATGAGACAACAGAAAAGCCAAATGATCTAATACTAATTAAAATGAACCTGGTCACTTACAGTGCTTAGCTTTTAAAAGAATGAGTGCCAGTCCCAGGGCTATGTTCAGAGGCCCGCTGCCGGCACAATTGAATGTTTGCACACTGAATGCCGAGGCTGCTTAGTCCAAAATCCAAGTCATGCCTCTATAATTCACTACCAGACACCCCCTGCCCTTTTATCTCACTCTTTCAGGTTTCTGCTTTCTCCATTCGTGACAGGTTTTCCGTCTTTCTCTTCCTTCGCCTTTCAGTGCTGTGTGTTTTTCCTTCTCTTCGGCTCGTGAATGTATGATATCCAAACATATTTAACCCCTTCCATGCTCATGACGAGCTGGACTCGTCATGGCACACAGTGGTCGTGTGCTCATGACGAGTCCAGCTCGTCATGACTCCCTGCACAGGAAATCCCTCTGGTGCGGGCACCAGAGGGATTCCCTTTTCTTCTCTAAAGCCTCGGGAGCTGGGGAAGAGCTTCCCCAGCTCCTGAGGCCCCCTGGTTTCCTGAAGCTGACGATCAGCGCGCAGGTCGCGCTGATGTCATTTCAGTGAAACTGAAACTGAAATGAGCCAAGAGGCTCATTTCAGTTTCAGTTTCTGCGTGCTCAGGGGGCTATCTCAGCCCCTGAGCACGTAGAAACTCAGGAGAGTATCGTTGGAAAGGGAGAATCTCCCCTTTCCAGTGGCACCCTCCCTAGTGGATCCCTGCTTGGGGATCGCCCCAGGAGGGCGATCCCCAAGCAGAGATCCACCCACTAGGCACCAGGGAGGGGGGAGTGGCCCCTTGGGCAAGGGCCTTTTCTCCCCCCATAGATATTGGCATGATTAGTCTTTCTGACCCCCTGGGGGGTAGATGGGGGCAGTAGCCCCCAAACTGCCCCCCCGGGGGGGTAGAAAGCCCACTAGACACCAGGGATTTTTTTATGTGATATTTATTAGGGGTGGGAGCTGCCCAAAGCGGGCATGCCGATGCCCCCACCCCTTGGCCACAAAATTAGTCTTTCTGCCCCCCTGGGGAGTAGATGGGAGCAATAGCCCCCAATCTGCCCCCCGGGGGGCAGAAAGCCCACTAGATACCAGGGATTTTTTTTTAAATTATAGTTAGGGGTGGGGGCTGCCCAATATGGGTATGCCAATGCCCCCACCCCCCACCGCAAAGGTACAGTCTTTCTGCCCCCCCGGGGGGCAGAAAGCCCACTAGATACCAGGGATTTTTTTTATTATTATAATTTGGGGTAGGGGCTGCCCAATATGGGCATGCTAATGCCCCCACCCCGACGCAAAGGTACAGTCTTTCTGCCCCTCCTGGGGGGCAGAAAGCCCACTAGACACCAGGGTTTTTTTTCCCCTCAATAAATTTAGGGGTGGGGGTTGCCCAAGATGGGCATGCCAATGCCCCCACCCCTCCCCCCACGAAATTCCAGTCTTTCTGCCCCCCAGGGGGGGCAGATGGTGGCAGTGGCCACGAATCTGCCCCCCCCGGGGGTTCAGAAACACCCTAGATGCCAGGGATTATTTGTTTTATAGGCCTGGGGTGGGGGCTGCCCAGAATGGGCATGCAAATGCCCCCACCCTTCCCCCAAAGAAAAAAAAGACTTTCTGCCCCCAGGAGGCAGATGGGGGCAATAGCCCCTGATCTTCCCCCCGGGGAGAGGGCAGAAAGCCCACTAAGCGCCAGGGATTTTTTTTTATATAGGTAGGGGTGGGGGCTGCCCAGAATGGGCATGTCAATGCCCCCACCCCAAAAAAATGCTACAGTCTTTCTGCCCCCCCCTGGGAGGCAGATGGGGCAATAGCACCTTATCTGCACCCCCCGGGAGGCAGAAAGCCCACTAGCCACCAGGGATTTTTTTTTCTTTACAAAGTTCGGGGTGGGGGCTGCCAAGAATGGACATGGCAATGCCCCCACCCACCCCAAAAAGATGCCACTGTCTTTCTGCCCCTCCCAGGAGGCAGATGGGGCAGTAGCCCCTGATCTGCCCCGGGGGGCAGAAAGCCCACAATGTGCCAGCGATTATGCTGGCTTTTTTATACGCAGGGGTGGGGGCTGACCAGAATGGGCATCCCAATGCCCCCGACCCCCCAAAAGAATAGCCACAGTCTTTCTGCCCCCCTCAGGGGCATTTCGGGGCAATATCCCCTGATTTCCCCCCCTCCCCAGGGCGGCAGAAAGATCACTAGGCACTGACTTTTTTTTGGAATGTGCCTACCTGTTGAATTTCGTTCCTAGCTCTGCCGGCACCTAGGGAAACCTAGCAAACCTATACATTTTTTAAAACTAGACAACCAGGGGAATCCAGGATGGGCTGACTTGACTGGCTCTCACCAGGTTCTGTTACCCAGAATCCCTTGCAAATCTAAAAAATTGGCAAAAGAAACACATTTTCCTCACTTTTCTGTGGTGGAAAGTTCTGGAATCTGCATGGATCCACAAATTTCCACACACCCCGCGTTCCCCAAAGTCTTCCGAGAAAAATGGTACCTCACTTGTGTGGGTAGGACTAGTGGCCGCGACAGGAAATGGCCCAAAACGCAACATGGACACACCACATTTTCACAGTGAAAACGGACCCTTTTTTTGCAAAGTGCCTAGCTGTAGATTTTGAACCCTAACTCTGCCGGCACCAAGGGAAACCTAGCAAACCTATACATTTTTGAAAACTAGATACCCAGGGGAATCCAGGATGGGGTGACTTGACTGGCTCGCACCAGGTTCTGTTACCCAGAATCCCTTGCAAACCGAAACATTTGTAAAAAAAAACACATTTTCCTCACATTTCTGTGGTGGAAAGTTCTGGAATCTGCGTGGATCCACAAATTTCCACCCATCTTGCGTTCCCCAAAGTCTTCCGAGAAAAATGGCACCTCACATGTGTGGGTAGGCCTAGTGCTCGCGACAGGAAACGGCCCAAACGCAACGTGGACACACCACATTTTCACAGTGAAAACGGACCCTTTTTTTTCAAAGTGCCTAGCTGTAGATTTTGAACCCTAACACTGCCAGCACCTAGGGAAACCTAGCATACCTATACATTTTTGAAAACTAGACACCCAGGGGAATCCAGGATGGGGTGACTTGTCTGGCTCTCACCAGGATCTGTTACCCAGAATCCCTTGCAAACCTACAAATATGTCAAAAAAAACATATTTTCCTCACATTTCTGTGGTGGAAAGTTCTGGAATCTGCATGGATGTACAAAATTCCACCCACCCCGCGTCCCCCAAAGTCTTCCGTGAAAAATGGTACCTCACTTGTGTGGATGGGTCAAGTACCCGCGACAGGCAAGGGCCCAAAACCTATTGAGGCGACATCAAAATTACCCATCACAAACCAACCTGGTTTTGCAAGGAGAGCTCCCATGAGTTTTTGGCCCCGGGCTCGAGCGGCCATCTAGGAAACCTACCCAACCCACACATTTCTGAAAACTAGACACCCGGAGGAGTCCAGCGAGGTATGGCTTGCGTGGGTCCTCCAAAATTTTCTTACCCAGAATCCCCTGCAAACCTCAAATTTAGCTAAAAAATCACGTTTTTCTCAAATTTCTGTGTGGGAAAGTTCTGGAATCTACGTGGATCCACAAATTTCCTACCACCCAGCTTTCCCCCGGGTCTCCCGATAAAAATGATACCTCACTCGCGTGGGTGGGTCAAGTACACGCGACAGGCAAGGGCCCAAAACGTATTGAGGAGACATCAAAATTACCTACCACAAAACAACCTGGTTTTGCAAGGGGGGTCACCTGGGTTTTTGGCCCCGGGCTCAGCGGCCATCTTGGGAACCTACCAAATCCACACATTTCTGAAAACTAGACACCCAGGGGAGTCCAGCGAGGTATGGCTTGCGTGGGTCCTCCAAAATTTTCTTACCCAGAATCCCCTGCAAACCTCAAATTTAGCTGAAAAAATCACGTTTTTCTCAAATTTCTGTGTGGGAAAGTTCTGGAATCTACGTGGATCCACAAATTTCCTACCACCCTTCGTTCCCCCAGGGCTCCCGATAAAAATGGTACCTCACTTGTGTGGGTAGGCATAGTGGCTGAAACAGGAAATGGCCCAAATCGTATTGTGGAGACTTCAAAATTACCTATAACAAAACTAACTGGTTTTGGGGGGGCACCTGGTTTTTTGGCCCCGGGCTCGCCGCCATCTAGGGAAACCTACCAATCCCACATGTTTCTGAAAACTAGACACCCTGGGGAGTCCAATGAGGTATGGCTTGCGTGGATCCCCCAACGTTTCCCTACCCAGAATCCCCTGCAACCCTCAAATTTAGCTGCAAAAAAACATATGTTCCACATATTTTTGCGTGGAATCACTGTGCTGGCACAAATGTCCGACCACCCAGCGTTGCCCTTGTTCCCCCGAGTAAAATGATACCTCACTTGTGTGGGTGTCCAAAGCAGAACTGGCTAAAAACGTATTTTTAAAAAAATGTAGCGCTTAGAATTCTCGGTGCTATACCCTAAATCCCTATGTTTTAGGCTCTTCCCAGTCACAGGCCTTAGGCCCACCCACACAAGTGAGGTATCATTTTACTCGGGAGAACAAGGGGAACGCTGGGTGGTAGGACATTTGTTCCGGCACGGTGATCCCACGCAAAAATGTATGGAAAAAGTGATTTTTTTAGCTAAATTTGAGGTTGTGGGACCCACGCAAGCGAT
Source organism: Calotriton arnoldi (assembly GCA_963921515.1). Classification (NCBI taxonomy): domain Eukaryota; kingdom Metazoa; phylum Chordata; class Amphibia; order Caudata; family Salamandridae; genus Calotriton; species Calotriton arnoldi. The sequence continues at coordinate 171,041 of CAWUFW010010695.1, forward strand.
ACCTCGCTGGACTCCCCCGGGTGGCTAGCTTTCAGAAATGTTTGGGTTTGGTAGTTTCCCAAGATGGCCGCCGAGCCCGGGGACAAAAACCCAGGTGACCCCTCTTGCAAAACCAGGTTGTTTTGTGATAGGTAATTTTGATGTCGCCTCAATAGGTTTTGGGCCCTTTTCTGTCGCGGGTACTTGACCCACCCATGCGAGTGAGGTATCATTTTTATCAGGAGACCCGGGGAACGCTGGGTGGGAGGAAATTTGTGGATCCACGTAGATTCCAGAACTTTCCCACACAGAAATTTGAGAAAAAAGTGATTTTTTCAGCTAAATTTGAGGTTTGCAGGGGATTCTGGGTAGGAAAACGTTAGGGGACCCACGCAAGCCATCCCTCGCTGGACTCCCCCAGGTGTCTAGTTTTCAGAAATGTTGGGTTTGGTAGGTTTCCCTAGATGGCCACCGAGCCCAGGGCCAAAAACTCATGGGACCCCCCTTGCAAAACCAGGTTGTTTTGTGATAGGTAATTTTGATGTCGCCTCAATAGGTTTTGGGCCCTTTCCTGTCGCGGGTACTTGACCTACCCAAGCGAGTGAGGTATCATTTTTATCGGGAGACATGGGGGAACACTGTGTGGTAGGAAATTTGTGGATCCACGTAGATTCCAGAACTTTTCCACACAGAGATTTGAGAAAAAAGTGATTTTTTCCAGCTAAATTTGAAGTTTGCAGGGCATTCTGGGTAGGAAAACGTTGGGGGATCCACGCACGCCATACCTCGCTGGACTCCCCCGGGTGTCTAGTTTTCAGAAATGTGTGGGTTTGGTAGGTTTCCCAAGATGGCCGCTGAGCCCGGGGCCAAAAACCCAGGTGACTCCCCTTGCAAAACCAGCTTGTTTTGTGATAGATCATTTTGATGTCTCCTCAATACGTTTTGGGCCCTTGCCTGTTGCGGGTACTTGAACCACCCACACCAGTGAGGTTTTTGGCCCTGGGCTCGGCGGCCATCTTAGGAAACCTACCAAACCCACACATTTCTGAAGACTAGACACTCGGGGGAGTCCAGCGAGGTATGGCTTGCGTGGGTCCCCCAACATTTTCCTACCCAGAATCCCTTGCAAATCTGAAATTTTGCTGAAAAAATTCACACATTTTTGTGTGGGAAAGTTGTGGCATCACCGGGCTGACACAGATTTCCTACCACCCAGCGTTCCCCCAGGTCTCCTGATAAAAATGGTGCATCACTCGGGTGGGAGGTCCAAGTGCGCGCGACAGGCAAGGGCCCAAAACGTATTGAGCGACATCAAAATTGCCTATCACAAAGCGACCTGGTTTTGCAATGGGGAGTCCCATGACTTTTTGACCCGGGGCTCAGCGGCCACATAGGGAAACCTACCAAACCCACACATTTCTGAAAAGCAGACACCCGGGGATTCCAGGGAGGTATGGCTTGCGTGGATCCACCAACATTTTCTTACCCAGAATCCCCTGCAAACCTGAAATTTGGCTGAAAAAATCACTTTTTTCACACATTTTTGTGTGGTAAAGTTGTGGCATCACGGGGCTGAAACAAATTTCCTACCACCCAGCGTTCCCCAGGTCTCCCGATAAAAATGGTGCCTCACTTGGGTGGGAGGCCCAAGTACCACGACAGGCAGGGCCCACAACGTATTGAGGCGACCTCAAAATGGCCTATCACAAAACGACCTGGTTTTGCAAGGGGGTCCCATGACGTTTTAGCCCGGGGCTCGGCGGCCACCTAGGAAACCTACCAAACCCACACATTTCTGAAAAGTAGACACCCGGGGGATTCCAGGGAGGTATGGCTTACGTGGATCCCCCAACGTTTTCTTACACAGAATCCCCTGCAAACCTGAAATTTGGCTGAACAAATCACTTTTTTCACACATTTTTGTGTGGTAAAGTTATGGCATCATGGGGCTGACACAAATTTCCTACCACCCAGCATTCCCCCAGGTCTCCCAATAAAAATGGTGCCTCACTCGGGTGGGAGGCCCAAGTACCCGCGACAGGCAAGGGCCCAAAACATTTTGTGATAGGCAATTTTGATGTCGCCTCAATACGTTGTGGGCCCTTGCCTGTCGCGGGTACTTGGGCCTCCCACCCGAGTGAGGCACCATTTTTATCGGGAGACCTGGGGAGCGCTGGGTGGTAGGAAATTTGTGTCAGCCCCGTGATGCCACAACTACCACACAAAAATGTGTGAAAAAAGGATTTTTCAGCAAAATGTCAGGTTTGCAGGAGATTCTGGGTAGAAAACGTTGGGGATCCACACAAGCCATACCTCCCTGGAATCCCCGGGTGTCTACTTTCAGAAATTTGTGGGTTTGGTAGGTTTCCTAGGTGGCCACCGAGCCACGGGCCAAACGTCATAGGACCCATCTTGCAAAACCAGGTCGTTTTGTGATAGGCCGATTTGAGGTCGGCTTCAATACGTTGTGGGCCCCTGCCTGTCAGCGGTACTGGGCCTCCCACCCGAGTGAGGCTCCATTTTTATCAGGAGACCTGGGAACGCTGGGTGGTAGCAAATTTGTGTCAGCTCCGTGATGCCACAACTACCACACAAAAATGTGTGAAAAAAGGGATTTTTTCAGCAAAATGTCAGGTTTGCAGGGGATTCTGGGTAAGAAAACGTTGAGTGATCCACGCAAGCCATACCTACCTTAGAATCCCCCGGGTGTCTACTTTTCAGAAATGTGTGGGTTTGGTAGGTTTCCCTAGGTGGCCGCTGAGCCCCGGGCCAAAACATCATGGGACCCCCTTGCAAAACCAGGTCGTTTTGTGATAGGCCATTTTGAGGTCGCCTCAATACGTTGTGGGCCCTTGCCTGTCGCTGAGTACTTGGGCCTCACACCCGAGTGAGGCACCATTTTTATCGGGAGACCTGGGGGAACGCTGGGTGGTAGGAAATTTGTGTCAGCCCCGTGATGCCAAAACTTTACCTCACAAAAATGTGTAAAAAAACGGATTTTTTCAGCAAAATGTCAGGTTTGCAGGGGATTCTGGGTAAGAAAATGTTGGAGGATCCACGGAAGCCATACCTCCCTGGAATCCCCCGTGTGTCTACTTTTCATAAATGTGTGGGTTTGGTAGGTTTCCCAAGGTGGCCGCCGATCCCGGGCCAAACGTCATGGGACCCCCATGCAAAACCAGGTCGTTTTGTGATAGGCCATTTTGAGGTCGCCTCAATACGTTGTGGGCCCTTGCCTGTCGCGGGTACTTGGGCCTCCCACCCGAGTAAGGCACCATTTTTTTCGGAAGACCTTGGGGAACACGGGGTGGGTGGAATTTTGTTGATCCACGCAGATTCCAGAACTTTCCACCACAGAAAAGTGAGGAAAATGTGTTTTGTTTGCCAATTGTTTAGGTTTGCAAGGGATTCTGGGTAACAGAACCTGGTGAGAGCCAGTCAAGTCAGACCATCCTGGATTCCCCTGGGTGTCTACTTTTCAAAAATGTATAGGTTTGCTAGGTTTCCCTAAGTGCCGGCAGAGCTAGGGTTAAAAAACTACAGCTAGGCACTTTGCAAAAAAAGGGTCATTTTTCACTGTGAAAATGTGGTGCGTCCACGTTGCGTTTTGCGCTGCTTTCTGTCGCGGGCACTAGGCCTACCCACACAAGTGAGGTGCCATTTTTTTGGGAAGACCTTGGGGAACGCGGGGTAGGTGGAATTTTGTGGATCCACACAGATTCCAGAACTTTTCACCACAGAAAAGTGAGGAAAATGTGTTTTTTTTGACAATTTTTTAGGTTTGCAAGGGATTCTGGGTAACAGAACCTGGTGAGAGCCAGTCAAGTCACCCCATCCTGGATTCCCCTGGGTGTCTACTTTTCAAAAATGTATAGGTTTGCTAGGTTTCCCTAAGTGCCGGCAGAGCTAGGGTTAAAAAACTACAGCTAGGCACTTTGCAAAAAAAGGGTCATTTTTCACTGTGAAAATGTGGTGCATCCACGTTGCGTTTTGCGCTGCTTCCTGTCGCGGGCACTAGGCCTACCCACACAAGTGAGGTACCATTGTTTTCAGAAGACCTTGGGGAACGCGGGGTGGGTGGAGTTTTGTGGATCCACGCAGATTCCAGAACTTTCCATCACAGAAAAGTGAGGAAAATGTGGTTTTTTTGCCAATTTTTTAGGTTTGCAAGGGATTCTGGGTAACAGAACCTGGTGAGAGCCAGTCAAGTCACCCCATCCTGGATTCCCATGGGTGTCTACTTTTCAAAATTGTATAGGTTTGCTAGGTTTCCCTAAGTGCCGGCAGAGCTAGGGTTCACAAACTACAGCTAGGCACTTTGCAAAAAAAGGGTCATTTTTCACTGTGAAAATGTGGTGCGTCCACGTTGCATTTTGCGCTGCTTCCTGTCGCGGGCACTAGGCCTACCCACACAAGTGAGGTACCATTTTTTACATAAGACCTTGGGGAACGCGGGGTGGGTGGAGTTTTGTGGATCCACACAGATTCCAGAACCTTCCACCAGAAAAGTAAGGAAAATGTGTTTTTTTTGCCAATGTTTTAGGTTTGCAAGGGATTCTGGGTAACAGAACCTGGTGAGAGCCAGTCAAGTCACCCCATCCTGGATTCCCCTGGGTGTCTACTTTTCAAAAATGTATAGGTTTGCTAGGTTTCCCTAAGTGCCGGCAGAGCTAGGGTTCAAAAACTACAGCTAGGCACTTTGCAAAAAAAGGGTAATTTTTCACTGTGAAAATGTGGTGCGTCCACGTTGCGCTTTGCGCTGCTTCCTGTCGCGGGCACTAGGCCTACCCACACAAGTGAGGTATCATTGTTTTCGGAAGACCTTGGGGAACGCGGGGTGGGTATAATTTTGTGGTTCCATACAGATTCCAGAACTTTCCACCTCAGAAAAGTGAGGAAAATGCGTTTTGTTTGCCAATTTGTTAGGTTTGCAAGGGATTCTGGGTAACAGAACCTGGTGAGAGCCAGTCAAGTCACCGCATCCTGGATTCCCCTGGGTGTCTACTTTTCAAAAATGTATAGGTTTGCTAGGTTTCCCTAAGTGCCGGCAGAGCTAGGGTTCAAAAACTACAGCTAGGCACTTTGCAAAAAAAGGGTCATTTTTCACTGTGGAAATGTGGTGCGTCCACGTTGCGTTTGCGCTGCTTCCTGTCGCGGGCACTAGGCCTACCCACACAAGTGAGGTGCCATTTTTTTTGGAAGACCTTGGGGAACGCGGGGTGGGTGGAATTTTGTGGATCCACACAGATTCCAGAACTTTTCACCACAGAAAAGTGAGGAAAATGTGGTTTTTTTGCCAATTTTTTAGGTTTGCAAGGGATTCTGTGTAACAGAACCTGGTGAGAGCCAGTCAAGTCACCCCATCCTGGATTCCCCTGGGTGTCTACTTTTCAAAAATGTATAGGTTTGCTAGGTTTCCCTAAGTGCCGGCAGAGCTAGGGTTCAAAAACTACAAACTAGGCACTTTGCATAAAAAGGGTGATTTTTCACTGTAAAAATGTGGTGCATCCACGTTGCGTTTTGCGCTGCTTCCTGTCGCGGGCACTAGGCCTACCCACACAAGTGAGGTACCATTTTTTTCAGAAGACCTTGGAGGAACGCGGGTGGGTGGAATTTTGTGGATCCACGCAGATTCCAGAACTTTCCATCACAGAAAAGTGAGGAAAATGTGTTTTTTTGCCAATTTTTAGGTTTGCAAGGGATTCTGGGTAACAGAACCTGGTGAGAGCCAGTCAAGTTACCCCATCCTGTATTCCCATGGGTGTCTACTTTTCAAAATTGTATAGGTTTGCTAGGTTTCCCTAAGTGCCGGCAGAGCTAGGGTTCAAAAACTACAGCTAGGCACTTTGCAAAAAAAGGGTCATTTTTCACTGTGAAAATGTGGTGCGTCCACGTTGCATTTTGCGCTGCTTCCTGTCGCGGGCACTAGGCCTACCCACACAAGTGAGGTACCATTTTTTACGTAAGACCTTGGGGAACGCGGGGTGGGTAGAGTTTTGTGGCTCCACACAGATTCCAGAACTTTCCACCTCAGAAAAGTGAGGAAAATGCGTTTTGTTTGCCAATTTGTTAGGTTTGCAAGGGATTCTGGGTAACAGAACCTGGTGAGAGCCAGTCAAGTCACCGCATCCTGGATTCCCCTGGGTGTCTACATTTCAAAAATGTATAGGTTTGCTAGGTTTCCCTAAGTGCCGGCAGAGCTAGGGTTCAAAAACTACAGCTAGGCACTTTGCAAAAAAAGGGTCATTTTTCACTGTGGAAATGTGGTGCGTCCACGTTGCGTTTTGCGCTGCTTCCTGTCGCGGGCACTAGGCCTACCCACACAAGTGAGGTACCATTTTTTGGGAAGACCTTGGGGAACGCGGGGTGGGTGGAATTTTGTGGATCCACGCAGATTCCAGAACTTTCCACCACAGAGAAGTGAGGAAAATGTGGTTTTTTTGCCAATGTTTTAGGTTTGCAAGGGATTCTGGGTAACAGAACCTGGTGAGAGTCAGTCAAGTCACCCCATCCTGGATTCCCCTGGGTGTCTACTTTTCAAAAATGTATAGGTTTGCTAGGTTTCCCTAAGTGCCGGCAGAGCTAGAGTTCAAAAACTACAGCTAGGCACTTTGCAAAAAAAGGGTCATTTTTCACTGTGAAAATGTGGTGCGTCCACGTTGCGTTTTGCGCTGCTTCCTGTCGCGGGCACTAGGCCTACCCACACAAGCGAGGTACCATTTTTTTGGGAAGACCTTGGGGAATGCGGGGTGGGTGGAATTTTGTGGATCCACGCGGATTCCAGAACTTTCCACCACAGAAAAGTGAGGAAAATGTGTTTTTTTGGCCAATTTTTTACGTTTGCAAGGGATTCTGGGTAACAGAACCTGGTGAGAGCCAGTCAAGTCACCCCATCCTGAATTCCCCTGGGTGTCTAGTTTTCAAAAATGTATAGGTTTGCTAGGTTTCCCTAAGTGCCCGCAGAGCTAGGGTTCAAAAACTACAGCTAGGCACTTTGCAAAAAAAAGGGTAATTTTTCATTGTGAAAATGTGGTGCGTCCACGTTGCATTTTGAGCCATTTCCTGTTGTGGGAACAAGGCCTACCCACACAAGTGAGGTACCATTTTTATCAGGAGACTTAGGGTAACACAGAATTGTAGAGCAACTGTTATTACCTATTGACTTTCGATGCATTTCTGCCTTCCAAATGAAAGACAATGTGTAAAAAATAAGTCATTTTGAAAAATGACCTATAATTCTCATGCTAGTATGGGTACTCCCAATTTCGGAAATGTGCAAATATCTACTGTTTCTAAAATCTACATTTTGTTCCCATTTCAAAAATACATAGGTGTCTTTCATAACAATTTTTCCATGTATACATTTTCCCAAAATAATTGCTATATACCCGGTACATAATAAAAAACCATTGCAAGATGCTGCTCAGTTATTAGCTCTGGGTTCGTCGGGTTCTTGGTGAACCTACAAGTCCTATATATCCCCACAACCAGAAAGGTCCAGCGGATATAACGGTATATTGCTTTCAAATAGCTGTCATAATTAGAAGAAGTTACAGGTGAAAACGTTGACACAAATGGCTGTTTTTTTCAACTAATTTTCAATTTTTCCTTTATTTAACTGTTAGTTTCTATAAGGAAAACTTTAAGGATCTACACAAATGACCCCTTGCTGAATTCAGAATTTTGTCTAATTTTCAGAAATGTATGGCTTTCCAGGATCCATTATTGGTTTCATACCCATTTCTACCATTAACTGGAAGGAGGATGAAAGCACAAAAAATAGCAAAAATAGGCTATGTCCCAGAAAAATGCCAAAACTGTGTAAAAAAAGTTGGTTTTCTGACAAAAGTCTGCTTGTCCCTGAAAGCTGAGAAGATGGTGATTTCAGCACCACAACCCCTTTTTGATGCCATTTGCAGGGAAAAAACAAGACGCTTTCATCTGTAGCCCTTTTTCCGCATTTTTCCCCAAAAAAACAAAATGTTGCTGTATTTTGGCTAATTTCTGGGTCCCCTCCAGAGGAATCCACAAACCCTGGGTACCTTTACAATCCCCATGATGTTAGAAAAAAAGGACGCAAATTTGGCATGGATACCTTATGTGGTCAAAATGTTACAGGGGCCTAAGCGCGCACTACCCCAAATAGCCAAAAAAGGCTTAGCACAGGGGGAAAAGGCCTAGCAGCGAAGGGGTTAAGTGCAGGTCCCCAAAAATGAGTGTAGGTGGCCCCCTCTGACAACCACTGGCTCAAATTAAGCACTGGACACTTTTTTGTTCTCCTGCATATTGGTTTATTGCGTTTTTTAAAATTCAAAACAGACTCTGCTTCACCACATAAGCGTGCTTTGTTTTGTCCTGTTCAAGTGTTGGCTAACAAGTATGCCCACCCTTAAGCATAACTAACCATTGCACTGCATCAGTCTTAACCAGCCACCACTAACCAGGGCTTTAAGTAGGCCGGGTCCCTCCTGATCTTAGACCCGGTAGTAATTTAAAATGGACATTGAAATGGGTCCCTTTCGAGCCCAAAATTCCATGTCACATACATTTCATGCAAAAACACTGATAGACAATGAGAGTAAAAACGTTAAGGTAATCCATGTTGTTCCTGCTTAAATTTAAGAGTTAAAAATAAATATTCCCTTTGGAACCACTATACACACTGCACTCACAGTGATTTACCACACTCATTCTCCATATATTATGCTCTGACCAGTTAGTACTCCACTCGGGATGTTAGGGCACTTATAAACATATTTAATTAACAATTCCACAATGATTCAATAAAAAATATACACAAGAATAAAAAGAATATTTTAAAAAAATACATTCAAGGTATGTTAAAACCAATATATAACACAATTATACAAATTCATACTATTTCCAACACCTTGGAAAGGAATACAAAGAGACAGTTACATTTGCCTTATGGCTGTTAATTTGGAATAATAGACAGCACCCAACAGGGGAATTAATTTCCTGTCTTTGTGTTACTACTGTCTTTGCCAATATTTTTTTTTAAACTCTTTTTATTAAACAGAGAGAATCGATATCATGCGTACAAATAGGGGGAATAAAGCTTCTTTACAGTATAGTTACATCAGAACATTGAATCATACAGGTGTTGACGATTGATTCAGGACTCAAGGCGTTACAGGTTCCTCAAGAGAGGGAATCACAGGCGGAACACAAATGTCACCCCGATATTCGTTCCATTTGTTCCAAATTGCAGACCACTTTTTGGGGCACCCAAGCGCTGTGTACACTGTCTTCTCCCTAAACATGCACCAGTCCATATTTGCCCTCCATTTATTGAGTTGAGGCGGCACTCCGGCACCCCAGAGCTGGGCTAAATGCCTCTTAGCCAACAGCAGGCCCAGTGTGACCCATATTTTGTCTTTGCTATTTAAGTCCGTGGGTTCCCACACATTTAAGAGACAACGTTTGGCTTCAGGTCTAAGGCTTACCCCAAGAACTTCTTTCATGCACTCGTGTATCTCCTTCCAGTAACTCTGAATATACCCACATTCCCATAAGATGTGCATGAACGTGCCTTCCTGCCCACACTGCCTCCTGCACCTCCCGTCATTCACCCTTCCCATACTGACAAGCCGAGACCCAGACACATACACTCTATGGAGAATCTTTAGCTGTACCAGATGCAGCCTAGAGGAAATTGCAACCTCTCGTGGTGAGGAGATCACTTCCTGCCATTCTTCGTCATCCAGCTCTAGTCCATCCCTCACCCACCTTTCCCTAATCAGTCTGAGGGGATCAGGCGTATTGTTGATTAATTTCTTATATGTTAGGGAGATCACTTTCGTAGGCATATAGCCATCTAGCAGCCTGTCTTTCAACGGCGAGGACTCTGGGGGAGCGGCACCTTTAGGTAACTGTGCCAGCAGGGCATGTCGCACCTGCAGATAGCGGAAATACTCTGTATCTGCTAGTTCATACTCATTCTTCAGGGAGGCAAATGACACTACCCCTCCCCCTTTCCATAGATCCCCTATCTTCGAGATCCCGATTAGATCCCATTTGTCGAAGCCCTTCCAGGTCCTCAGTTTGCCTAGTTGTTCAGTGTCCCACAAGGGAGTGGCGAGTGTGAGCTTCTGTTCCCATCCCAGGCTTCGATTGCTGCCTGCCAGACTTGCACTGAGTGTTTGGTTGGCCCTGTTAATGGAAGCTTACGTGTTCTAGAGTAGAGGGCCCTGTTGTAGTTACCCCCAGGAAGCAGCCATTTGTCCATTCTAAACCCTGGGTCCTCCCAGCATCGGTATGTGCAATGGTTGATTGCGGCCAGGTGAGCAGCCCAGTAGTATTTCCTTATGTCTGGAAGACCGATCCCTCCATCATACCAGCCCAGAACTAGCTTCTGTAAAGCTATTCGGGGTCTACCGTCCCAAAGGAGTTCCCTCTAGAGACCCTCTACTTCCTTAAAATAACGCGTTGGGATCAGGTCTGGGTAGTTCTGCAAGGCACAAAGGAAGCGCGGCAACGATATCATTTTGAAAAGTGCTGCCCTACCCAGCAGGGAGAGGGGGAGCGCCCTCCAATGTGCAACATCTCGCTTCAGTCCCTGAAGGGGGGGGAGCAGGTTTTGGTCATATCGAGTCTTGGGGTCCGCCGAAATGAAGATTCCCAAGTATTGGAAGCTCCCTTCAGCAACCTGAATTGGACAATTTTTGGGCAGGCGCGGAGGATCACCACTGAGGGCGTATATTAAAGACTTGGCCCAGTTAATTGTATAGCCAGAGTATCTCCCAAAGCTGGCAAATATATCCAGGAATGCGTTGAGCGATGACCTGGGGGAAGCCAGATATAATAGGATATCATCCGCATATAGGGAGATGCGGTCCTCCCAGGTCTCAGACCACTTGAGACCCCGGATTACCGGGTTTCTGCGGATCCACGCCGCCAGGGGCTCGAGAGAGAGAGCAAACAACAGCGGTGACAACGGGCACCCCTGCCGAGTTCCGTGACCCAGTGCAAACACCTCAGATTTCTTGTTGTTGACCACTATTTGCGCCAAGGGTTCGGCGTACAGTAGCCGCACCCACCCTATGAACCCGGGCCCGAAGCCCATCTTTGCCAGGACTGCGAACAGGTATGACCACTCGATAGTGTCGAACGCCATGGTGGCATCCAACGAGACCACCACTGTGTCCTCGTGGATCGTTCGGAGTCTTCCGAATACCCCATGCAATCTCCTCAGGTTCAATGCAGTGTTTCGATTGGGCATAAAGCCTGATTGGTCAGGGTGAACCAGCTTACTAATAACCTGGGTCAAGCGACTCGCTAGTAACTTGGCCAGGACCTTGGGCTCTGCGTTCAGTAGGGAAATAGGTCTGTAGGATGAACACCTATCTCGAGGTTTACCATCTTTGTATATTGTATCTAGAGTTGCTACCCTTTGATCCTGGGGAAGCAGACCCAATCTCCTGCTCTCTTCAAACATAGCTCGCATGTACGGCGCCATGGCGTCCGGTTTGAGCTTGTACAATTCAATCGGCAGGCCGTTTGGACCCAGTGCCTTCCCGGGTTGGAGATTTCTGATCGCCTGCGCGATCTCGTCATTAGTAAAGGCGCTATCCAGTGACTGCTTCTCCCCTGGAGACAGGGTTGGGAGTCGGATGTCTGAAAGCATTGCTCGTGAGTCTTCCTCCGACAAGGAGGAGCTTGCCCGATATACTTGAAAGTAATGCTCTGCAAACTCGTTGGCGATCGCTTGCGGATCTGTTATTTTCCCGCCACTAGCATCCGTAAGTTCTGGCACTAAGCGACTAGCCAATTCCTTCTTGTCCAACCATGCTAGGAGCTTCCCGGCCTTATCGCCCAAATCGTATATCCTGCCCTCCTTTTCCATGCCTAACATTTTGGCCATATCGGAAGCCATTAACTTGTATTCTTCCCTCTTGAGTTTTAGCTCATGTGTTATCTCTTCCGTGGCTGCTCCCTCACTCTCGTCCTCCAGCCGGAGGATGTCTGTTTCCACACGGACCAGGTCTTTCACCTTCTCTTTTCGCACCCCAGCAATGAACGAGAGCGCCTGCCCCCTCAGCACTGTCTTGAACGCTTCCCATATGGTTTGATGTGAGTTCACGGAACCTACGTTTTCCGCAAAATAGTGATCCATGGCCTGAAGTAGGGCCTTCTTGACCACTGGGTTCCAAAGATACCAGGGGTTGATCGGTGCGACCTTCCCTACCCTTTTTTCATTTAGGACTGCCTCCACCCAGATAGGCGAGTGGTCTGATATATCCCTCGCTAAGTGTCTTACGTCGCGTACGCTGCTCACCTGCGATGCTGGCATAAGGAGGTAGTCTATGCGGGAAAGACTGTTATGTGCCCCTGAGTGAAAAGTGTATTGGAGACTCTGTGGGTGAAATGCTCTCCACACATCTGTGAGGCCCATTGCTTCCACAAATTCAAGAAGCCACTGTTGTGAAGGGCCAATGTTTTGCGGGGGATGACGGTCTAGTGTTCCCTATACCACTGCATTAAAGTCTCCGCCCGCAATGAAATATCCCTCTGGAATCGAAAGCATGACAACCCCTAGACCCTTAAACGAACGGCCCTGCAGGCCCGGTGGAACATATATGGACATCAATGTCAGCGTTATCCCCTCCCACTGCCCTGCAATGGCTGCATACTGACCCATATCGTCCGTCCAAGTGTGTTGTATAGACAGCGGGAAGGACTTCTTAAGCATAATGCCAACCCCCCTGGATCCCGTGGTGAAGCCCGAGTGTGCTACCAGTCTGTAACGCCATCTATTCAGTGCCTGACAAGAGTTACCAACTAGATGGGACTCCTGAAGGAACACTATGTCTGGGGAGTGCCGCTTGATGAGCTGCAAAACTATGCATTGCTTAACTTTATCCCCTAAACCATTAACATTCCAGCTCAGGAGTCTTATGCTTTTATCCCACTGCGTATTCATCAATGTACATGCGAACCGTTGATTCCTCCTTTTGTCTACGGAGAGATAGTATCTTCATCTCTGAACTTACATAGAACAACCCCCCCAACCCAACTCCCCCCTCCCTGCTCCCCTGCACTCTGGGCGTCAAACTGCCCATCCAACAACTATGCAGAGTGCCTGTCGCCCAAACTTTTAACTAGTAGAAGTAAACTGTGGGGGTGAACAGCTCCGCCACCCCGACCCTCCCGTATGCACTACAATAAACACACTCCGAGAAGGGTCTAACATCACCAATAGATTACCGAAGGGTAATTAGCGCCGGCGTCCAGGACAGTCATCAGGAAACCAACCCCACCAGCCCTCCCCAGCCAAGAAAGCACACACAAATAGATCCGGCAAGACTGTTCAAGAGTACCTTACTTTCACAGCAAACATAACGAGTGTAGTCTGGTGGCGGGCCCCCTCATCTGGCGTTGTGCTCATTCGCCCCCCTCCAACCAGTCAATAGCCTCTTCAGGGCGCTCAAAGAACCACACCTTGCCCTCTGCCTCCACCCTCAGCTGGGCTGGGAACAGCATGGCGTACTTCATGCCTTTGTCTTGCAGTTTTTTCTTAACCTCCAGGAAGGATCTACATTTCTTTTTGCACCTTCAGGGTGAAGTCCGGGAAAAAGGAAATCTCTGCATTGTGGTAGCGAAGAGGGGGGGCCACCCTGGCGTTCTGTAGTATCACGTCCCTGTCTCTAAAGTTCAGTAGTCTTGCCAGTATGGGGCGCGGAGGCGCACCAGGCCTCGATCTTCCACCGGGGACTCTGTGTGCCCTTTCTACCACGAAGAACTTGGAAAGTCCCTCCGGCTGCAGGTGATTGAGGATAAGGTCTTCAACAAATAGGTCTGCTGCTGGCCCCTCCGCCTTCTCGGGCACCCCAATAATTCGGACATTGTTCCTCCTGGTGCGACCTTCATAATCGTCGAGCTTGTCTTCTGTGAATTTACGGGAGTCCTGGAGTTCCTTGACTTCTTGTTGCAGCTGTGACGTGTCGCCCAGGAGACTAGAGGTAACGACCTCCATTTGCTTTACTTTATCGCTAATCTTCGTCATATCTGCCCTGATAAGAGTGACCTCCGTCGTGATAGTGTCCATTCTCTGTTCCAAGGACGACCGGACCCCGGAAATAGCCTCCATCACATCCTTAAGAGTAAGTTCAGTGTGCTGGCTCTCTGGCCCAGTTGCCGTTTTACCCTTGGAGTGATGCTCAGAGTCCATCGGTTTTGGCAATGCGAATTTACCAAGCTTCGTTTGCTGAGCAACCTTTGCACCTTTTTGCCCCGACATCACCCTGACCATTAGAACCACTCCTAGATTGTTCCCAAGTAAGTGTACTGCTTCCGTTAACTGGAGGGCATATCGAATGGGATCTCAGAATACAGCCCCGACACTAGAGAAAGCTGATGCGTGTCCCATACAATCCACCCCGGCAACACAAGAGGTGGCAGCTGCACACAGGCTCTTAGATTAGGACAGAGAGCAGAAGCGGACCAGTGCCCTGATAGGCGGCAATTTACTCGTGGGGCTTGTGGTTTCTAGCTGTGCTGGACCAGAGGTGCGCAGTGTGAGGGCCGCTTCCAATGCTGCCACGTCCCCGGGCGCCCAGAGCGGGACCCCCTTCCACCTACAGGCCCTTGATGTCACCACCGGCGACCACAGCCCGATATGTGCGAGTCATGTGCAGCCCCAGAGCCCCAGCCTGCGCTCCTCACTCGCCTTCAAGTCCAACAAGTTACCTCTGTCTGTAACCGGCTCAGTGGCTCCAGCACTACACCAGCGAAGGACCACCCTGGGATTCACCACCACGGGGGCCAATTTTGGGGGGCAAGCAGCACCGCGCCGGCCAGAGCAACGGGCCAGCAGTGTTCAGTTCCTCGGTTGCGGCCGGGTTTCATTCGCACCCCACCACTACTGTAGCAGTGGCTGCTGACTCCTCAACCTCCCGCAGCCACCGCACTCACCCCTAGGTCAGAGGGGTTCTGCCCGTCGAGCACCACGTCTGGATGCTGGTGGGGATTCTCGTTCCGGCAACGCCGCACCCGCCGGGGCTGCCGACGCGGGTGTCACAACAGCCGAGGCAAAACCACCCGGGCCACCAAAGTTCTGCACCATCGGCCACGCCACACGGCCTCCGGGATCCTTTTCAGCGGCCGCCGAGCCGCTACCCACCAGCGCCGGCCGTCTCAGTCACAGGAGCTCTTCCGGCCCCCTCCGGCGCCGATGCAGGCCCAAGCCACGGCCTCGCGTCGGACGGAGGCCAGATCAAGAATTGCACCACGCCCCCACTCTCGGCACGACAGCTCCCAGCCACGGGCTCTGGGCAGGCCCGACGGCACCGCAGTGATTCCTGCCGGTCCGCGGGGGTCAATGGAGCCGGAATCTTTGATCGCCGCCCCTCTGGACGCCCTGGTGTTTCACCCACTCCTCGGGTGACGGATAGATGAGACGGATGTAGAGGGAGAGCCTGGGTTCTTGCAGAGCTCCTCTACATCGCGGCCATCTCGCTCTGCGGCGTAACCACGCCCCTGTCTTTGCCAAATTTAACAAAACTTCCAGCATCGATGCGTTTCGGTGGAATATTCTCAATCAAGCCACCTTCATCAGGACAAAAATTTGGTTCAATTCTCCTTTCCGTTATTTCAAATAACGGATAAAATTGATTTTTAAACACCTATTGTGGAGAAAATATCAACATATCGGTATGTGTATATAAAAACTATTTTTTAAGCCTACTTTTAACACACCAATATTGCATATTAAAAACAAAATTATTCATTCTAACTCTTTAAAACATATCACATTGTGTAATATTATTTTCACAGCTCTCAACAATATCTATAAGTGCTCAAAACATCCCCGCTTGGATTTACCTCATTGTCAACACGAACATTCATCTACCATTTTACCACACTAATAGCACAATCATCAAGCATACTCTCATATTGTATATCCAAATCGCAACTCACCAGTGCAAAAGCATTTGGCAAAGACAATAGTAACACAAAGACAGGAAATTAATTCCCCTGTAGGGTGCTGTCTATTATTCCAAATTAACAGCCATAAGACAAATGTAACTGTCTCTTTGTATTCCTTTCCAATGTGTTGGAATAGTATGAATTTGTATAATTGCGTTATATATTGGTTTTAACATACCTTGAATGAATTTTTTTTAAATATTTTTTTTATTCTTGTGTATATTTTTTATTGAATCATTGTGGAATTGTTAATTAAATATGTTTAAAAGTGCCCTAACATCCCGAGTGGAGTACTAACTGGTCGGAGCGTAATATATGGTGAATGAGTGTGGTAAATCACTGTGAGTGCAGTGTGTATAGTGGTTCCAAAGGGAATATTTATTTTTAACTCTTAAATTTAAGCAGGAACAACATGGATTACCTTAACGTTTTTACTCTCATTGTCTATCAGTGTTTTGCATGAAATGTATGTGACATGAATTTTGGGCTCGAAAGGGACCCATTTCAATGTCCATTTTAAATTACTACCGGGTCTAAGATCAGGAGGGACCCGGCCTACTTAAAGCCCTGGTTAGTGGTGGCTGGTTAAGACTGATGCAGTGCAATGGTTAGTTATGCTTAAGGGTGGGCATACTTGTTAGCCAACACTTGAACAGGACAAAACAAAGCACGCTTATGTGGTGAAGCAGAGTCTGTTTTGAATTTTAAAAAACGCAATAAACCAATATGCAGGAGAACAAAAAAGTGTCCAGTGCTTAATTTGAGCCAGTGGTTGTCAGAGGGGGCCACCTACACTCATTTTTGGGGACCTGCACTTAACCCCTTCGCTGCTAGGCCTTTTCCCCCCCTGTGCTAAGCCTTTTTTGGCTATTTGGGGTAGTGCGCGCTTAGGCCCCTGTAACATTTTGACCACATAAGGTATCCATGCCAAATTTATGGTGAATGAGTGTGGTAAATCACTGTGAGTGCAGTGTGTATAGTGGTTCCAAAGGGAATATTTATTTTTAACTCTTGAGTTTACTGGTGCTCTGTCCCTTGTGAATAGACGAGCCCCTCTCCTTGTTCTTCAAAGCCTGCTTAAATTTCACATACTTCACTTAATTTTGCATTCCCTATGAGCGTTTACGTTTTCCAAGATGTTGTAATTGTATTTATATAGCGCTTACTTCCCCTGACGATGCGTCGAAGCATTTTGTGTTGCGTTTATTTATAGGCAGCATATTACTCTTCTCTAGTACATAATTTGAATTGACCGCAACCATGTGTTTATTCCGGGGCACAATTGAGTTGTGTCTGAAGGCAATTAGAGTTCAAATTTCTCACAGTGACTCTCTGGGGCAAAAAGGTGTTCAAAATACGTGCCCATTTAATTCTTGGCCTCTCCAGTGGTCAGGTATGAAAGTTGCAGTTATGATTCTATGCAAATGTGTGGGTAGGGTGGCATTCTACACGAATTTTGGTCCATATCTTTAAGTCACATACTCAATTATACAGGTCCCGACCCTTTCAGGGACCCCTCACTTTTTTCATCACACTCAAAGCCTTGCCCCTAACTCGCAGCACTGTTTCATCAAGGGTAAAAGGACTGCCAGTGAACAAAAAAAAATTATTTTCATCACAGCAATTTTCATGTGTACACTTTTTCCGGGAGTTTCTAAAAAGTCATTTCTGTACATATTTTCCAGCTGTCTTCTGACATTACAAAGGCTAACACGATCATGTTTCCTCGCTGAAAAGCGAAGTCAAATATGCCACAGAGCCAACCAATTATACCGTGGTATTTGGAAAGAAATATGCTGTCTGAAAATGTTTGCCCTGAATAAATACTTCGCACGGAAGGTTAATGAAATGTTGAACTGCGTGAGGCAGTTTGGAGAAAATGCCAACAGTGTGTAGTTTCAGCACATTTACTCCCGATGCCGCTAACCCATTGGAGAGAAGAGTGCCTTTTCAATTGTATTACAAAGGAGACAGGAATTCTCAGCTATTTCCACGTTGTGAATCGCAGTTTGGTTTGCGGCTGACTTTGGAACAGGAAAATGTTCGGTTTCCAGGTTCAACACCCCTTAACACGGCAGAAGACCAGACTTTGGGGCATATTCTCAAGAACGTGTGATAACCATCGCAAAAGTTACTTAACGCAACCTCCAACATCGCAGTCTATCGCTGGAAATTTACGCCGTGATAACCAAGTATTCACAACACGGCGGCACCATGCGATAGTCCCCAGATAACGCGTCAAATGACCACGATAAAATCAACGCCACGCCGCAAAAATGCGAAACACGAACGCAAAAAAAGCTGCGATGAGGCCAAGAGCGATACAAAAAGCAGCGAAAACCAGCAACAGGCCTGCAATTCACACGCGTCTGGCGGGAAAATGCACCATAAAAGCAGACCAAACAAACATTGAGATGACAACGTACGAGCACAACCCCACAGCTGTGACGCAGAACAAATGACCATTGTCCAAATCAGATAGGCAGTTCCCCACAAACAGCCACAATGTACATTGACATGCATTCAGTATGTTACCTGCGCCAATGCGGAAACAAACATGGAACACACTGTGAAACCGCATCTCCTTCTCACATTGCAGAGGGACAAACAACACCCCCTGCACACCGACGTGCCATGTCCATGACCAAACAATAATGAAAGCATGGACCAATGTAGGGGCAGTGACTCCCCCCACGTACATGTCGCCCATGTCACGGGACTTGAGTCACAGGGTGCATCCCTGCATCATGGCGGCACATATCAGAGCCCAAAAGAAGCCCTCTTGTCACTTGTAGGCCACAAATGACAGCCAAAATGGAATGAATTGGGACACATGTGAAACGCCGAAGAGTGGGATACCGTAACAACTGTGACACACAGAACAGGCAGTTCGAATACGTGACACCCTAAACAGCCTCACTGCACAGAGGTGACACACCCACCATCCATTAACAAATTCCTAAATTGTCAGCACAACATGTCGCACCCACACGTGTCTGAGTGAAGTGCCTGTGCAGATGAGTGACATGCACGCAGGGAATGTGGAATGCATTTATTAGCACATGCTGTGCCTGTGGTTAGTCAACGTACTGTGCCATTACTGCTAAGGACGCTCACAATGTGACGTCAACCAGAGAAGAAATTGTCAATTATGTAGTCCCTATGGGTAGTTCCTGCTGCGGCTGCAGTGGGGTGTGGTCCACCTGCCTCATCTTCATCATCATCGTCCGGTGCATCTGGCACTCGTATCCATGGGGCTCTGCTGCGTACACATATGTTGTGCAACACACAACATGCAACGATCATCTTGCACACGAGGCCTGGGCTGTACAGGAGCCTTCCACCTGTGACGTCCAGGCACCTGAAACGTGACTTCAACACGCCAAATGTGCGCTCCACGATGCCCCTGGTGCGTTTGTGGGCCAAATTGTACTGCCTCTGGGGCTGTGTGTTCGGGGCTCGGAGGGGTGTCATCATCCAAGCGCAGAGTGCATATCCTTGGTCACCTGTGACAGTGCAGAGAGACATGAGTCAAGACTACGTACTGCATGATGTGTTGGCAGGCTCACTGGTTCATTGGTGTGCGATATGTGTGACTTAGTGATTCCCGTATGACATGTACTGCGTGTTGTTAATGAGCGGCATCACTGTGTATTACATAGCCTCACTGCTGCACCTCACCCCCGAGCACATTCACTAATGTGCGCAGCGCGATTGCATCACATGCCCCCCTACGGCACACCATTGTCATGCCTGTCTGCGCATGTCCACAAGCCTGACTATGACACAGTGATGATGATGTGCAGAATGTGGCCGGCCACGTGTGTGTCGGCCCATTGCAAGGACAGGGCTGACACAGATGTAGAGCACCTGCCTGGCTGAACCCGACATGCAGTTGAGGGTACATCTTTGGCTCATGCAGAGATAATAGCGACACACACAACAGTTGGCATGTGTGATCCCTGACCCCGAGCGGGCATGGCCTCCCCCATGTACCCCTTCGGCCGAGCACGCACACCGGGGGCATGCCACATGGCAACATTGTCGATTGCGGGACGGGTGGCGCAGACACTACAACAGAGACACACGCATCAGCCACATCCTTGGCAAGGCCTACACTGCACCACATCCAGATCCACATGTGGAGTAGCCACACCCCTACGCAGTACCATTGTACGCCTGTCCACCCCGCTTACGCTCACAGGGAGGTACGACACGGTTTCATGTCCCAGGTCTACACCACTGCCTGAGGTGACATGGATGCGCACGCTGTACACAGCACAATGTTATGTGGAATGACCCCGGTCCCTCATGCATACATAATAACCACACGGACACACTGAGTGAGTTCGTGGAACTGGCCACGGGCTCGTGCGCCCGGCCCCTTTTATTGCCAGGCTCACATCTCTAGTGACGCCTGTGCTGGATGGGTGTTGGGTAGTGTAAGCCACCACTCAGGGGTTGGTTGGTGCTGGCAAAGACCACAACAGTGAGCAGACAATCAGCAGTACAAGGTACTTACATCATGGGTCCCTGACTTGAGCAGCACAGAGTTTGTGGCCCCGGATGCACAGCGGCCGGCACAGGCATACCGCCACGGGACGGTGACTTGCGGTGCACTGAGGTTGTGCTACGCGAGCTGAGCGTGTACTCGTTGATGTCCAAGGGGAATTTCACAGAGAGTTTCGGAGGACAGTGGAAGGTGTCCTTCCAGGGCATGATGCAGAGGGCAGAAGCAAGCAGGAACAGGCAGATGGCGGAGTTGAATGCTACAGACCCCACTTTTCCACCTTGTCAGTATCAGCTACATGTAGATGAAGACAGCCTCCAGCCCATGGGCTCAGACGCCACCGACGTCCAAACAGAGACCGCCCATGGATTTCAGGGCACACACTCAGTGGCGCTAGAGCTGGAAGGGGATGCAGTCTGCGATGAGGCCTGTACAATGACATGGACTCTGCTATGTAGAGAGCAAGCCTCAGTTCAAATTGTGTGACCTACTCCACCACAGTGTGTGCCGGAGGCAGCGGTCAGCAGGGACCCACAGCCACGTGTGGTAGGCATGCGCTGCACAGAGTCAGTGGCACCAGTGCAGTTGTTGGTAGTGTCCCATCACCTCCGTAAAGGTGAGCCTTTTCTCCTCCAGACTGAAGCGCGTCTTCCTCTTACTCCTCTCCTTGCACACTGTGACATGAACACTGCCATGAAGAAATCAAGACTCAGTTCCAAAAGTGCGACCTAGTTGGCCTCAGTGTCGGCCGGAGGCAGTGGTCAGCGCGGGCCAACCGCTGTCCAGCCATCTCCTCCTGGATCTCTCACGCACAACGTTGGAATGGCATTTGTATTAGATTTGTGGCTGACATAGGTAGTGGCACCAGAGCTGAGCGGGTGTGCAGCCGGCGAGGAGGCCGTGTCCTGCCTGTGACGGACTGCATTGGATTGGTGTGAGGCCTGCAGGCTGAAGGCCGGGGTCAGCAAGGGCCCACAGACACGTTTGGTGGGAGTCCTATGCACAGACTTGGTGGCACCACATCGGAGGGAGTATAGTGACATGAACTCAGCCTTAAATCATGTACTCTGCCACGGTGTAATCAAGACTCGGTTCCAAATGTGCGTCCTACTTGTCCGCTGTGTATGCTGGTGGAGTACGTCAACGAGAAAGGAGTTCCGCGGGCCTGTGTCGCAGAGGCCGTGATGGTCCGAGGAGTCTGCCGAGGTCGGAGGCCTCGGGCTTGGAGCTTGCACGGGCACATGGTGGGCCCTCTTTGAGACATGCCGGTGTCGGCAGGTGAGCAGTGATGCCTGGATGCGCAGGGGCGGCCATGATGGCTTCGGGGACCAGCGGCCCGGGGTGCAGCAGGCGCACAGGATCCCAGGCAACACCGCTCACGGCGTAGGCCTCGTGGCGGGGTGAGAGGCGCCGCCCTGGCAGGGAAGTTGGGCATTCCGGAAGAGGACCACGCCCAGGGCTACGTGCTTTTTATTCACAACCATACGCTGACCTGGTGTACGCCGGGCCAGCCCACTCCTCTCACGCTTACAGGGGGGGACGTAACAAGCTACATTTCCTTGATCTCCCCCACCGGCTGGGGTGACATGGTTGCGTCCACTGTCCACTACACCAAACACCAGCGGTGTATGTCGACATGGATATGTGTGTGGTCTGCATACTGCAGTCTGTCCAACACATCCACGCCACACTTGGCATTGTGTGCAGTCCCATTCATCGGTCACATCGCCTCCTTCGCACATGCCTGGATCCCTCCTCTTCCCACATTCTGCTAATGTGTGGCTGAGGTGCCATGCTGTTGATGGCGCATGTACATGGCTAGGCCAGGTTCCCACTGTGAGTTGTGCTGTCGTGTCTGGTGGGTGGGCATGTTGTTTGACATGTTGTATGTGGGTTGTGACGTGTGCATTCCCAGAGTTGTGAGTTGTATGATTGTGGGGTTGAGGTGTGTGGTGTGTTCATTTGGTACTTACCAACGAGCACTGCATTTCAGTAGGTGCCATCCTGGAAGCGCTGGTTGATGATGGACTGTCGGAAGATGTATGAGTCATGCACACTGCCTGGGTAGTTGGCGACGACATTGGTGAAGAGTCCCCGGTGGTCCACTATTGCCTGCACATTGATGGAATGCGTGTGCTTTCTGTTGCGGTAATTGTGTGCAGTGTCGGCAGGGGGCACAAGTAGGACATGTGTGCAGTCTATTGCCCCCAACACGTGCGGGAATCCAGCTATGGCGTAGAATCCTTGCTTGGTCTCCAGCTGTTCCTGCGCAGTGTGGGGGAAGTATAGGTACTGGGGTACCAAGCTGATGATGGCATCCAAGACAGGTGTGAGGAACTTTGATAGGGCTGGCTGTGAGACTCCTCCGACTCTGGCGGTTGTTGGTTGGAATGTCCCAGAGGCCAACAGGTGCAGCACAGCCAGCAGCTTTGTCTGAGGAGGGATGTTGGTTGTCCGCTGTGTTGGTACAGTCCGCCTGTGGGCAATGATGTTCAGGATGCGGAGGATGGTTGTCCTTTTGAGCCTGTAGTGGGCAATGACATACTCTGGTGTCATGTCTATGAGGCTGGTGCTTTTCCTGAAGGTCCGCGGTCTGTGTCTGCGCTACCTCTGTGGTGGTGCGGGGGGGTCCGGGGGGTGGTGGCGGGCCTGGGGGTGGTGGCGGTGGGTGTTGTGGCCCTTTTGGGGCTCCGAGCTGCATGATGAGTATCTCCATGGCATCTGTTGTCCTTCAGGTGTGGCTGTGGGCTGGGCTCCCTTTTCTGGTGCCGGCTGCCGTCCGACTTTACACCAGGTCGGAGCAGGTGTTAGTTTCCTGCTGCTAAAGCGCCTGTTAGACCTGGCATCCTTGGCGTGGGTCTCCCTTCCATTTTTTGATGATGCCTCCAATGTTATTGATCTGTTTTTGCTGGTTTAGATGCTTTGGGCACTGTGCCACTGCTATTCAGTGCAAGTGCTCCCTATGATAAATTGTGTTATGTATTAGTGACTCCATGATTGGATGATTGGTTTACTTGTCAGTCCCTAGTACAGTGCATTGAGTGTGCCCAGGGCTTGTAAATCCAATGCTGCTGGTGGGCTTGCAGCACTGGTTGTGCCACCAACAGAAGCAGCTTGTAAAATGTGTCTCAGGCCTGCCATTGCAGAGCCTGTGTGCAGCCTAGGGCTGCCATGTCGACTTGGTGAGTGCGCCCACTTACCAGTCCCTAAACCTTCCCGTTTCTTCATATCAGACACCCCTATGGTAGGCCCAAGGGCAGGGTGCATTGTAAGCATAAGGTAGGACATGCCCTGGTGTGTGTGGCATGTCCTAAAAGTGAATTACAGCCATTTTCGTTTTTTCACTATTGCAAGGCTACCTGCTCCCCATAGGCCAGAATGGGCAGTTTTGATTATTACACCTTATAATCCTAACTGACCCAGGGAACATGGTAGAAAAACGAATAGTATGCCTGAACTCAGGATGATAAAATACATCTTTTAGTGAAGTTGGTTTTAACATTCTGTGTTTGAAAATACCACTTTTAGAAAGTAGGTATTTTCTTGCCTAACTATCCAAGCCTGCCTCTGCTAGGTTGTGTATTCCTTGTCTGGGTTTGTGAGTGACAGGGGCTGGGGGACTCCAGGAGACAGGGTGAGTCAGCACAGGGCTGAATAGAGAGATCTGCATCCAGAGTGGAGGGAGGAGTTGCACCTGGGTCTGAATAGGGCTGTGCCTGCCTTCCACAATGCTGGCTCCACCCCCTGCCGGGCGGCTGAGCACTCTGCCCCACATTCTGAAAGGAAAGAAGGAGTCCTGTAAACAAAGTGCTCCAGGACTGACCAGAACTGGTTTTGGACTAGGCAAAGGCCTCTCTGCCTTCAGAGAACAAAGAGAAAAGGTGTATAAAAAGGGGACCCAGACACCTAGGAAATTAGATCACTTTTGGGAAACAAGAAGAAACCTTTGCTGAGGAGCGGAACCAAGAAGAAACTGAGGAGAAGACTATCCCTAAGCTAGAGGGATCTGCCTGCAGTGGTTGCCTGACTGCCAAAGAAAGGAGAAGGGAACTCTGTGTGTACTTTCATCAACTTGTGAAGGATCTCCAAGGGCTTGATTTCAGAGCTTGCCTCCTGTTGACGTCTCAGGGACAACAGACTTCACCCACCAGCTCCCCCTGTATTCCCTTGCTGGGAATTTGGACCTTCTGACACACTTGCGTGTCTCTGGGAGCTGGAAGTGCGACTCAAGACGAAGAAGCGTGTCACCGCAGCCGCTGATTCTCGCATCGCCGGAGAAGAGTGTCGACGTCGCATCAGACGCCGGCGCATCCCCAAAGAAGCGCGCCGCTGACACCCTTGCATCCTTTGAAGCGCCTCGCAGCACCGGAGAAAAGTGTCACCTCGCATCAGACGCCGACGCATCGCAACACGAGGCGCGCCCCGCATCCCAGGAGAAGATCGTCGACCTCGCATCAGACGCCGTCGCATCGCCAGGGAAGCGTGTCGCAGGGCCTGTCGCGGCTCCAAAGATTCATCGAAATCGCCGCACGGCCGTCGGGCGTGCACGCATCACCCCTTCGTTGTCGCAACCTCAAGAAGACGCCACTTTGTTTCTTTGCACCAGTTCTTCAACGCATCACCGTCCTTGCGTGTAAGGGACTACCGCATCACCTTCCCTGCAACACTTTCATTGCCTTGCGTTACGCATCTCAGGTACATTGAACTCAAAGTGTCGCATTTCCATTTTAAGAGACTCAAGCTAATTCAACCATCTTTAAAGTACAGTATTGTGGATTATTTTTGTCATTTATGGTCTTGTGGTAAATCTATATAAAAGATACTTATTTTTATAATACAACCTGTGTGGTGTCCATTTGTAGTGTTGTCACTGGATTACTGTATGTGTTCACAAATGCTTTACACACTGCCTCTGAACTAAGCCTGTCTGCTCGTGCCAAGCTACCAAGGGGGTGAGCAGGGGTTATTTCAGGAGTGTACCCCCTTACCCTGACTAGAAGCAAGGGTCCCTATTTGGACAAAGGTACCTACCTCTGCCAACTAGAGACCCCCAGTTCTAACATTGGTGGTCAGCGGTGGGGATTCTGGACTTGCATTTGTGACTCATGTACAGTGATTGGTGAACATTACCTAGTGAGTGCAAACCAAAACGCAACCACATACTTTTGGTAGATATTCTTTTCTGGAACTTTCCATTTTTGCTAACAACTGCCAAGTTTAATCACCATGGATACAGCAGCATCCATAGTATCTGTTGATAATGATTGGGAAGAGGAGAAACTGGAATGCTACACCGTTACCCAGCTCAAGCACTTCTGCAGGAAGTTCAAAGTTTCTATGACCGGAATCACCAAGAAGGATGATTTCCAAAAGGCGCTGAGGGCCTGGGTTGAAGCAAGGAAAACCCCTGAGAATGAGGAGGGGGCTGAGAATGCAGATGAGCAGCTGGATGGGCCAGTGGGTCCAGGGGAGAGGAGAGCATCTTCCCCCGTGGGTAGCAGTGTTTCTGCCAGAGGTCTGTCCCCAGAAGAGCTGGAGGACAGAGAAAAGAATAGGATGCATGAGTTGGAGCTGGCCAAAATGAGTGGGCAATTGGAAATTAGGAAATTGGCCCTGGAAGAAAAGAGAATGCAGCTTGAGCATGAGAAAAGTTTGAGGGAGTTGGATTTGAAAGCTAGGAGCTTAGAGATTACTCCCTCTGGTGGCAGCGCACCGTCAATGCCTGTTGAGGCTAGGGTGTATATTCCTAAGGATGTGGTCAAGGAGTTTTTAAGAATGATGATATTGGGCAATGGTTCAAGGCCTATGAGGTAGCCATGACTTCCCACTGGGTCCCTGAGAAGGATTGGGGAGCGGGGTTGTGGGGTCGGTTCCTTAGTGAGGGGCGGGATACCTTGTTGGACTTGCCCTCTGAAGTCTATAATTCCTACAGCCACATGAAGAATGCATTGATGACCAGGTATGGGTTGACTCCTGAACTCTATAGGCAGAGGTTCAGGAACTGTAAGAAGATTGTAGGCAGTACCTGGGTTGAGTATGTGACTTTTTTTTGCAGAGCCTTGGATGGTTGGGTAAAGGGTAGCAAAGCAAATGATTTTCAGGCGCTCTTTGATTTGATTGCATGGGAGCACTTGTCCAGTAATTGTTTTCCAGAACTATGCCAGCACCTGATTGACAGTAGGCTGACTAACCCTAGGCAGCTTGCTGAGGTGGCGGACCGCTGGGTGAGCACCCGGGTCCACAAGGGTCACGTGGGAGACTCTGCCAAGGGTGGGCAGGGTCCCCAGCAGAGGAGTGGGGGGGACAAGGGTAAACAGAGGGAGTTCCAGAGAGGGCCCCAAAGTAAGCCCCAAGGGAACCAAGGGAAAGGTTCCCAGCCTCCCCCTGAGAATAAGCACGGGGCCCGACAGGTCCACCTGTTCATAGGGGACCCCTGGTGTGCTACAATTGTGGCACCCTAGGCCACAGGGCCAATGATCCCCATTTCTCTTTGTTTGGTAAGCCAGCACCCCCTGGTGCAGTCCCCCGGCAGTTGGCTAGTGTAGCCCTGGGGGAGGAGATGGGTGCCCAAGAGGGGCGGGATCCGGTAGTATTGTCCCTTGTCTCATTAGGAGACTCTGAGATGGTCCCTAGGACCCAACTGCCTGAGAACACTAAAAAGTACAGGCAGTGGGTGACCATCAATGGCCATAGGATGGAGGCTCTGAGAGACACAGGAGCCAGTGTGACAGCTGTCAAGTGTCACCTGGTGTCTAAAGAGCAGGTGGTCCCTGATGCATTCTACCCAGTTGTTGCCGCTGACAACACAGAGAGCCACTGCAAGGTGGCTCAGGTTCCCTTTGAGTGGGGGGGGGGTCTCTGGTACTCTTCAAGTAGCTGTGAGGCCAGCCATGCCTGTTGACTGTTTGTTAGAGAACGATTTGGAGAGCTCCCCTTGGGCTAAGGTGGAGCGGAGTGCTCATTTGGAGATGTTGGGCTTGCCTGATTGGGCGTGTGTGACCACCCGGTCCATGGCAGCAAGAGGTGTTCAAGAGGACCTGGAGCCTGAGAGGGAGGCCCAGGGGCCTGCCGGAGAGAGAAGAGGCAGGGGGCGCGGGAAACCGGCCCCCGAAGTTCCCACAGTCCAGGAGGAGGCAGACCCTGAGGGGGATGCCCTGGAGCCTACAGGGGAACAGGTAGCTGAACTGGGGGACCTGCCTGAGCTGACCCATTGGCAGCAAGATGGAGGACCCTCCAGGGAGGAGTTCTGTGAGGAGCAGAACAAGTGCCCTACTCTCGTGGGTCTGAGGCAACAGGCCACAGACCAGGCAGCAGGTGATCAGTCTGGATCACATTGGATCTACTGGGAGAATGGTCTCCTGTATAGCGAGCCTAAGGTTGCTGAGCCTGGGTCAGCCCATGTGCTGGTGGTACCCCAGCGCTTCAGAGCCTTCCTACTGGGTTTGGCTCATGATGTGCCTTTAGCAGGACATCTGGGGCAGGACAAGACCTTTGAAAGGCTCGTCACCCATTTCTTTTGGCCCCAGATGCGCAGCAGTGCCGCCACTCACTGCACGACCTGTCAGACTTGCCAGGCAAGTGGAAAGAGTGGGAGGAAGCAGAAGGCTCCTCTCCAGCCATTCCCTTTAGTCAGCACCCCCTTTGAACGGGTGGGTATTGACATTGTGGGGCCACTGGACCCCAAGACAGCCAGGGGCAACAGGTTCATCCTGGTCTTGGTGGACCATGCCACCCGGTACCCTGAAGCCATCCCTCTGAGGACAGTGACGGCCCCCGTGGTGGGACGGGCACTGATGAGAATTTTCTCCCGTGTGGGGTTCCCTCAAGAGGTGATGTCTGACAGAGGCACTCACTTTATATCCAAGTATATAAAGTCCCTGTGGCAGGAGTGCGGTGTAACGTACAAGTTCACCACTCCTTACCACCCCCAAGGAAATGGGTTGGTTGAGAGATTCAACCGGACCCTGAAGGGCATGATTATGGGTCTGGAAGAACCCATGAGGCGTAAGTGGGACGTCCTCTTGCCATGCCTTCTTTTCGCATACTGTGAGGTACCACAGAAGTCTCTAGGGTTCAGCCCCTTTGAGCTTCTGTATTGTCACCCAGTGAGAGGACCTCTGAGCTTGGTCAAGGAAGGCTGGGAGCAATTTCCCAGGAAACCTCCCCAGGATGTATATAGCTACATGCTGGCCTTCAGGAACCAAACTAGGCGTTTCAGGCAACTTGCTGAGGCAAATCTGGAAGCCAGCCAGGAGGAAATGAAGCGGTGGTACGACCAGAATGCCACTCTGGTTGAGCTTCAACCTGGTCAGAAAGTGTGGGTCATGGCCCAGTGGAGCCCTGTGTGCTCCAGGATAAGTGGACCGGACCCTTTGAGGTGGTGGAGCGCAAGAGTCCTGTTACCTACTTGGTGGACATGCGGTCTCCCAGGAACCCCTTGGGGGTCCTGCACGTCAACCACCTGAAGCCCCACTTGGAGAGGTCCTAAGTGGGCATGCTCTTATCTACAGATGCTGGGATGGAGGAGGAGACCGAGCCTCTTCCTGACCTCCTGTCAGCCCAAGAGCAAGATGGATCAGTGGAGGGTGTGAACCTCTCTACCTCCCTGACATCTGAGCAGCAAGGTGACTGTCGCCAACTGTTGGGGCAGTTTTCTGACCTGTTCTCCCTGGTTCCTAGTGTCACTGACTGGTGCGTCCATGATGTGGACACTGGGGATAGTCTTCCTGTCAAGCACAAGGCTTACAGCGTGACTGACAGGGTGAGAGCGTGCATCAAGGAGGAGGTCTCCAAGATGTTTGCATTGGGGGTAATTGAGTTCTCTCACAGCCCTTGGGCCAGCCCAGTGGTCTTGGTTTCAAAGGCTGCCGCGCCTGGTGCCACACCCGAACTCCGGTTCTGTGTGGACTACCGAGGACTCAATTCGGTCACCAGGACTGACGCACACCCCATCCCCAGAGCTGATGAGCTCATAGATCGGTTAGGTGCTGCCCGGTACCTCAGTACGTTTGGCTTAACGTCTGGGTACTGGCAGATCGCCTTGACTGATGGGGCAAAGGAGAGGTCAGCATTCTCCACACCAGATGGGCACTACAAATTCCGGGTGATGCCCTTTGGGATGAAGAATGCCCCTGCCACCTTTCAGAGGTTGGTCAACCAGGTGTTGGTTGGACTGGAAGAGTTCAGTGCTGCCTACCTGGATGACATCGCAGTGTTCAGCGCCAGTTGGGAAGAACATCTGTGCCACCTCTGGGAAGTGATGATGGCTCTGCAGAGGGCAGGCCTCACTATCAAGGCAAGTAAGTGCCAGATCGGGCAGGGTTCCGTGGTGTACTTGGGACACCAGGTTGGGAGCGGCCAGGTGGCGCCCCTACAGCCCAAGATAGATACCATTCTGGCTTGGGAGCCCCCCAAGACCCAGACAGAGGTGAGAGCCTTCCTAGGACTCACCGGGTATTACAGGAGATTTGTCAAGGGGTATGGCAGCATTGTTGCACCCTTGACAGAGCTGACTTCCAGGAAGCAGCCCAAGAGAGTGATTTGGACTGACACCTGTCAACAAGCTTTTGACACCTTGAAGACAGCCATGTGCACGGCGCCCATGCTCCTGGCCCCCAACTTCTCCAAAGAGTTTATCGTTCAGACAGACGCTTCAGAGCATGTGTGGGGGCTGTTTTGTCACAGATGAATGAGGAGGGCCTAGACCAACCTGTAGCCTTCCTTAGCAGGAGGTTACTTCCACTGGAACAGAGGTGGAGTGCTATTGAGCGTGAGGCATTTGCTGTGGTCTGGACGCTGAAGAAGCTGAGACAATACCTGTTTGGGACTCACTTTCGGGTTCAGACAGGCCACAGGCCCCTCAGATGGTTGATGCAGATGAGGGGTGAGAATCCAAAGCTGTTGAGGTGGTCCATTTCCCTACTGGGGATGGACTTCACGGTGGAACACCGCCCTGGTACAGAACACGCCAATGCTGATGGTCTGTCCAGATTTTTCCGCCTTAGTGAAGAGAACTCCCTAGAGGTAGGATAGTTCTCCCCACATCTCAGCTGGAGGGGACACGTGTTAGACCTGGCATCCTTGGCGTGGGTCTCCCTTCCATTTTTTGATGATGCCTCCAATGTTATTGATCTGTTTTTGCTGGTTTAGATGCTTTGGGCACTGTGCCACTGCTATTCAGTGCCACAGTGCAAGTGTTCCCTATGATAAATTGTGTTATGTATTAGTGACTCCATGATTGGATGATTGGTTTACTTGTCAGTCCCTAGTACAGTGCACTGAGTGTGCCCAGGGCTTGTAAATCCAATGCTGCTGGTGGGCTTGCAGCACTGGTTGTGCCACCCACAGAAGCAGCTTGTAAAAAGTGTCTCAGGCCTGCCATTGCAGAGCCTGTGTGCAGCCTAGGGCTGCCATGTCGACTTGGTGAGTGCGCCCACTTACCAGTCCCTAAACCTTCCCTTTTCTTCATATCAGACACCCCTATGGTAGGCCCAAGGGCAGGGTGCATTGTAAGCATAAGGTAGGACATGCCCTGGTGTGTGTGGCATGTCCTACTAGTAAATTACAGCCATTTTCGTTTTTCACTATTGCAAGGCTACCTGCTCCCCATAGGCCAGAATGGGCAGTTTTGATTATTACACCTTATAATCCTAACTGACCCAGGGAACATGGTAGAAAAACGAATTTAGTATGCCTGAACTCAGGATGATAAAATACATCTTTTAGTGAAGTTGGTTTTAACATTCTGTGTTTGAAAATACCACTTTTAGAAAGTAGGTATTTTCTTGCCTAACTATCCAAGCCTGCCTCTGCTAGGTTGTGTATTCCTTGTCTGGGTTTGTGAGTGACAGGGGCTGGGGGACTCCAGGAGACAGGGTGAGTCAGCACAGGGCTAAATAGAGAGATCTGCATCCAGAGTGGAGGGAGGAGTTGCACCTGGGTCTGAATAGGGCTGTGCCTGCCTTCCACAATGCTGGCTCCACCCCCTGCTGGGCGGCTGAGCACTCTGCCCCACATTCTGAAAGGAAAGAAGGAGTCCTGTAAACAAAGTGCTCCAGGACTGACCAGAACTGGTTTTGGACTAGGCAAAGGCCTCTCTGCCTTCAGAGAACAAAGAGAAAAGGTGTATAAAAAGGGGACCCAGACCCCTAGGAAATTAGATCACTTTTGGGAAACAAGAAGAAACCTTTGCTGAGGAGCGGAACCAAGAAGAAACTGAGGAGAAGACTATCCCTAAGCTAGAGGGATCTGCCTTCAGTGGTTGCCTGACTGCCAAAGAAAGGAGAAGGGAACTTTGTGTGTACTTTCATCAACTTGTGAAGGATCTCCAAGGGCTTGATTTCAGAGCTTTCCTCCTGTTGAAGTCTCAGGGACAACAGACTTCACCCACCAGCTCCCCCTGTATTCCCTTGCTGGGAATTTGGACCTTCTGACACACTTGCGTGTCTCTGGGAGCTGGAAGCGCGACTCAAGACGAAGAAGCGTGTCGCCGCAGCAGCTGATTCTCGCATCGCCGGAGAAGAGTGTCGACGTCCCATCAGACGCCGGCGCATCCCCAAAGAAGCGCGCCGCTGACACCCTCGCATCCTTCGAAGCGCCTCGCAGCACCGGAGAAAAGTGTTGCCGTCGCATCAGACGCCGTCGCATCCCCGGGGCACAGCATCGACCTCGCATCAGACGCCGACGCATCGCAACACGAGGCGCGCCCCGCATCCCAGGAGAAGATCGTCGACCTCGCATCAGACGCCATCGCATCGCCAGGGAAGCGTGTCGCAGGGCCTGTCGCGGCTCCAAAGACTCATCGAAATCACCGCACAGCCGTTAGGCGTGCACGCATCACCCCTTCGTTGTCGCAACCTCAAGAAGACGCCACTTTGTTTCTTTGCATCAGTTCTTCAATGCATCACCATCCTTGTGTGTAAGGGACTACCGCATCACCTTCCCTGCAACACTTTCGTTGCCCTGCGTTATGCATCTCAGGTACATTGAACTCAAAGTGTCGCATTTCCATTTTAAGAGACTCAAGCTAATTCTACCATCTTTAAAGTACAGTATTGTGGATTATTTTTGTCATTTATGGTCTTGTGGTAAATCTATATAAAAGATACTTATTTTTATAATACAACCTGTGTGGTGTCCATTTGTAGTGTTGTCACTGGATTACTGTATGTGTTCACAAATGCTTTACACACTGCCTCTGAACTAAGCCTGTCTGCTCGTGCCAAGCTACCAAGGGGGTGAGCAGGGGTTATTTCAGGAGTGTACCCCCTTACCCTGACTAGAAGCAAGGGTCCCTATTTGGACAAAGGTACCTACCTCTGCCAACTAGAGACCCCCAGTTCTAACAGCGCCATATTGCATGTTTTGTGGACTTATCACCGATCTGGCTGGTCGTTGAGAATGTTGCGGTGTGGTGTTGATGCAGCTTTTTGCACGGGAACGCCTACTCTGCATCTCATTAGAGATAATTGCCGGTGTCATCTGTGGCGATGTTTTTTGCGGCTGCTATCGCGGGTAAACTGGTGCTATGGGCTGTTAGCACCGGCTTGTGAATAGGGTGATAAATTTATCGCGACTTTGGCTGCGATGTAGTGCCAATAACTCGGCGATAACTCCTTGAGAATATGCCCCTTTGTGTAATGTAACCTGGTGCTCATGTATAGCACTCTAAAGCCATTTAGCCAGGGGTGCAACTAGACCCGAACTTCGGTGGGGGGGGACTAAGACTGCCAGCCAGGGCTGGCCCTAGCACTGGTCATGCAAGGTGTAACAGTCTTTTTTGGTGCCCCCTCCCCCATTTCCTCCTTCTCCATGAATTCCCTCACTACCACTCGCCAACAATTCACCTCATCTCTCTATAGCCCATTTCTGACAAACATTAAATTTTTTTTTTTTTAGTGCTACTCGGAGTTTACTCACACTCAGTTCTATGATCTGCATGGTACATGTTCTTTGTAGCAGGCACATTAACCCTCTGCACTGTGTGGGTGACAGGAGTGCCCATGTGAGTGCACAGTGAGCGATGCAACAGTGTGAGAGTAGGGTGTGAGGAGTGACTGCAGGGTGATTGAGGTGACCATATGAATTTGGGTGCGATGTAAGTGCAGAGTGGGACGAATGAATGTATGGTTAGTGATGGGCTTGTTTCAGTGAGATTGCAGAGTGAGCAGTGAGGGGGACAGGTGAGTAAATTGTTACATGAGTGCAGAGTGAGTAGTGTGCTCGTGTGACTGCAGGGTGAGGTACTGGATGAACAGCGCAAGTGCATTGTGAGTGCAGAGTGATCACTGTGAGTACAGAGCGAGCGGTGTGCTCATGTGACCACAGGGTAAGTGGAGGGAGAACTGTGTGAGTTCATGGCGAGTGGCATAAGTGCAGTGTGGTCATTGTGAATGCAGGGTGAATGGTGTAAGTGCATGGTGATCAGTGTGAGTGCATGGTGATCAGTGTGAGTGCATTGTGATCGCTGTGAGTGTCAAAGTAAAGGGCGAGAATTAGGAGTGAGTTGTCTGAATGCAGGGTGCATTCCGAGACACTTGAAGTAACTCAGCATGTTATTGAGGGCTGGCGTAGGGTTTCAGATATAAGTTAAACTACTGCTATTATGGCATTATTCAGGGTCAGGGCCGGACTGGCCGTAACGGGCACCGAGCTTTTTCTCAGTGGGCAGGAATGGTGGGGGCCGGTTTTGGACCGGTGAGGGACATTTTTGTTACAGGGGGGCGGTTTTGCATCAGTGCTGTAATATTGGCCCCCTGTACCAAAAGCTGCTGCAGTGTTTTCCAAGCGCTGACCCCCCTCTCCCCCCAGCAGCCGGTCCGACTCAATTACCAAGGCAGGTTTGCGTTCCCAGTCCGGCCCTGTTCAGGGATCGAGGGTGGAGGAAATAAATATTGTGCTCATCCTGCAACAAATTTCCAGTCTTGTGATTAGGGTTTCCAGCTCATTATATTGATGTCCCAGGCTGTACAAAAATAAGCAGTCACCTAAAGCCCATTTCAGCACTTATCTGTGCATACTTGGAACAGCAAATATAAATAGAAAACAGTTTAAATTGTGTTCTAGGGCTGCCTGAATGATCCATGACTGATAATTAAAGGGAACAAAGACAGAAAAGTCACATTACAAATGAATGCATACTATTTTGTTTATACCCCTATCATTGTCAAGAGGAGACCTTTGCAGGCTCTTTAAACAACAAATGACTGGTATTTTTCTTTTGGGGACCCTACTTTATATTCCTTTTCATGAAATGCATTCTCACACTAGGCAGTAAAAGTTAAATACAAAAGTAAGGAATAGGCAGAGAGGGGGCCCAGAGGGTACTGGAACCAGAAAAAAAACTAAGCCTCCGTAGCCAGTTTACAAAGGTATGTAAATATGCAAATGGTCTTTAAAGACCTGTGAAAAATTCGGGCGTGCCAGAGATAAGACTCCAGACACTCCCCAGCCGATGCCACAGCAGCTCGAGCTGCATCAGCCCAGGCTGAGACACACAACGGGGGGAATGAAGTCCTTTCAGCCCTATGGGCATTGCGTGCCTGCATTTGGCCAAGTTCGTGTTATAAAAAAAAAAATCTAACTAAATGAAAAGCCAGGAAAAAGTTTAGGTGTATCCAAATGCATAATCAACAACCATAGGGCAGATTACATATATTGCACTGATGAAGTAATTTTCTACAAGCATTTGCACTGAGTGAGAGCGCAAAATGTAATTTTAGGTCACAGTAAATGCTGTTCTGCACTGATTCGTTAGACGATGAGTAATTTTGCACTGGTCGATCATTGCAAATGCCTGAAATCTCAGTCACTAATAAAATGCATGTATTTTGGCACATGACTCTTAAACATATTGCCATATCACTTCCAAATTAAGGAGAAGGTTTTTAAAGACTCAGTAGCCCGACGCTGTGGGGGGAGTTTTTGTCGTACGAGAGATATGTGATCCTGGTGTTACTGGAAGCCAGAGCTATGGTCTATTACTGTCATGAAGTTGCTGGGCGAGGTCTTGTTGACACACCACAAAGCTCCAGTAAATTCTGAAGAAGATATGGACCAGCAAGACTACTGAAATTAGAAGGATTGAGGGGCATTGGAATGGCATTCTCTTCTTTGTTAAAACTTTGGGGCATATTTACAAGCCCCTATTGCCACCACAACGTCACTTTTCAGGACGCTGTAGTGGCAATAGGGGCCTCACCTTATTCACAAGGCAGCATTAAGCCACTTAACGGGGTTTAACGCTCCTTCTGAATAAGGCCCCCTTTCACGCTATACTTAGCATGAAAGGGGTGGGCAATGGGTGTTGGGGTGGGCGTTCCACTGCAACACCCATTAATTTTGATGCTGCCCCATATTTACAAGAGCAGCGTAAATATGGGGCAGTGCCAAAATTAAGACCAGGGAAAACCTGGGCTTAAACAGGCGCAACAAGGAGAAATGTTTAATTTCTCCTCGGTTTTGCTGTTTCTATGTGTGCTGCGTTGTGCAGCACACATAGAAACAGCAAAACGCCATTGATTGTTTATGTGCAGGAAGGTGACCCTTTCTGTTCGTAAACAATCAACAACAAAAATGACGTTTTGCACCTTCTATGTGTGCTGCATTAAGCAGCACACATAGACGTTACAAAACACCATTTAAAGATTGTTTATGTGCCGGAAGGGAGACCTTCCTGCACATAAACAATCTTCCCCTCAATGCAGACACCCTTGCACTATGGTGCAAGGGTGCCTTCGCTGGCGCTAGGCTGCTAAATTTAGCGCCAGCGCAGGGGGAAAAGCAGGGCTGCACCATATAGTTGTAAATATGGTGCAGCCCTGTGTTTCAGAAGTGGCGGGGTGTGGCGTACTTCGTAGTAAATATGCCCCTTTGTCTGTCAGTGCAGCAGTGATAGTTGAACATTCTGGGTAGAATCATAAATGTATGATATAGAAACATATTTAAGTGCAGGACACCAATCGCATCCTCAAGAACAACACCGGAGATTGCAACTGGGAATGGAGCATGACAAATGTCATTGTGGTACATAGGATGGTCAAAAATGTATGGCTTGTTAGATACAGCTGCCCCCTCTTGTGCATGTACATGACTGTTTTATCTCTGCCCACTTTTTCAACTTTCCTCCTTTAATTCCCTTCTCCTTTCACACCTGCCACCACTTCATTCTTCTACTCCCAAGTTAATCTCTTCCAATTTCTTATGAGATAGCCTCCTTTAAGCAAGCAGCACAGGAAAACTTTGACTTCAAATATCAACCTTCACCCACTGCCAGGTCATTCAAATTCACCCAGGACACCAATCTCATCCTCAAGGAAACCATTGCAGAGAAAATTAAGCCTGGTACAATCTATCTACTGAAGAAAGTGAAACCATTTCTTACGGAAAACAGCTTTAGGGATGCTGTTCAGACTACTGTACTTTCAATCTGGCAGCACTCTGCTCAATGGTGTCCCAGATTCCACACTGGCTAATTAAGAGCATTCTACACATTGCAGCAAGCCTCATCAAGTGATTGAAGAAATATGACCACATCACCCCACCCTGATCTTTCTCCACTGGTGCCCTTCATAAGTCGTCACCATCTTCAAAACCAGCTGCATTATTTTCAAACTCACTATGGCCAGCACCACGCTTATCTGGCTGACAAGCTCAACATCATTAGTGGTTCTCAGCACAACCACACATAGGACACCATCAGACTGGATGCAAGGAAGTGCGAAACAGAAGAAGCAAGGCAAAAGCCTACCCCATTCATGCACACAGGATCTGAAACAACATCCCTGTATTCATCTGGGCTACCCCAAACCTGCTTCAATTTAGGAACGAGTTGAAGACGCACATCTTTAAAGAACACTACCTCACGACAAAATAACAGTCCTTCTCCACTACCAGAACTCACCTTCCCCTACAATCACTGGTTGACTATTTTATGTCTTTGGCCCTGTGCAGTGCTCCCTTGACTTTTGCGAGGTTCAGACTTTAGAAACCGACATACATATATACTGTGCTCCAAAAAGATTGAATCAAAGGTTAGGAGATGATATATGAACAGAACTTGTTCTGTTCCACTTATGATGTATTACTTATGTTGCATTGTTAGGCAAAATGCTGCATTGCTGAAAGCAGAGAAAAAAACTATAATAGCCTTCTCCACTGTACGGCTTTTGTGGTCATTTCTGGTTCATCCACATAAATCTGTCCATCAAAGAGAGATATCTAGATTTCAGATACATTATGGTACACTGTATTGTGGGTGACAAAAGCTTTAAGGATCTTCTTGTGCTTGCTTCAGAATATATCAGACATTCACTTCTCTAGAGCAATTCGGTCAACAATACATTAGCTGTTGATGACAATTAAATCATATATGCTCACTATTCTGCAGCCAATTCTATTTCTGAACTACACTCAGTATGGCTGTATATTGTTCCAGCATGTGCCCAATCATTGAATATCTACAGCACAATGTCTACTGCTCAATCAACATTACGTGCTCTGGCGCTCTATATTTACAGGCACAATATCCAGATGAAGAATGGGTATGTGGACATGGGCCCGGCTTCCATGCAAAGTTAGCTTGCCCCAGTGAAAGCAAAATAGTCAGCTGCCAGCTGTAACCACTATGAGCTAGAGTCAGGCAGGGCAATGCCTGTATGCAGACTTCATTGCTCGTTGTCATGCCGGAGACAAGTATCGTTCAAAGAGACCCTACTAAACACCATAGAGGACTGTGGCTCTACTCAGTCCCGTTGAAGCCACTACAGGTGCTGAAGTCTGGCTTGGATCTCAATTTTCTCCTTACACCCTTCAATCAAGCCAATCCTTTACCTATTTCAATCTGCTCTTGCACCGAGGCAGAACATATCATGAGCTTCTCTCCACCCTTATCCAGGCCTTCACTCTGCAATAAGGGCAGAGATGCTCTGAACCCAGGCTTCCTCCAAGCTGAGGATTGACCAATTGTGTGTGCTTAATCAACACTTTCCACCATCTAATCATTTCCATGCTAGCCCAGCAGAGCAGGCCTATGCCATTTACTCTATTGTGCTAAAATATATTTAAAGCTTTCTGAGGTTCTTCTCCTGCTGATCATCAGTTTTATGGCATTATTTCACCCTACCTGAAGCAGGCCCAAATTATTGCTAGCTCCACAAAACACATCCCACTTACACCACCCTAACCTGGCTAAAAGATCTCATCAGGCCACCTGCCTAATAACACTCTTTGCAAGGCCTCTCGCACAGCATGACTACTTTAAGCAAGTTTTGAATTTCTTCCTGTAGCCTTAATTTCTTGAATGTCAAACTTCAGACTTGGCGGCCACTCTGTAAAACATTGTCCATTCTAAAGAAATCAAAAAGTTGATTAGTGAAATATTTGGATTAATTTCAACCCTGATATTTGCTCAGGCTGCATCCAAGTACATTAGTGTTTTGCCCACCATGCCACGTCAGGCAAGAGCCCGCCAATGCAACTCAGCCTGGTCCTGTTTCAGTAGAAATAGAACAGTATAACCTTCCTGACCAGGTCCTTTTTGAACAGGAACCCAAACAATCCCAGACCAATTTCGGACTACTTAGGCCTCATCAGTGAGTTTCAATTTGAGTCCTGTGGTACAGTGAGCACTGAACATACGACTGGTAACAACCATGGCACTTAGGGCATCACACTGAGGAAAATTCAAAAGTGATGGATGGATTGCTTGAGTAATCTCATCCACTGGTAATTACTCCGGGAGCATATCAGTCCATAATTCCTTTGCCCACCATGCTATCTCAGACAGGATCTCCCAATATGTAAATCAGCCTTTGTCCTGCTTAGTTGAAACAGTCCACCCCAAACTACCCTGCCGGGGGTTTCTTGTGCTCCTGGTAAGGAGACCTGGCTTTGCAGTTCGGACTGGGCTGTTCCTATTGGAGCAGGACCAAGAATGATTAGCATGTAAGTGGTCACTGGAATGTAATAGTGGGTAAAATATATTGAGTGGGATGCAGCCTGAATTATTGCCAGTGGCTGAAATGTTTTGCAAGCATTATATTAATTTCCTTTGTTTTTTCCTCAGTGCGATGAGCTGTCCATTCTAAGCTGGGCTCATCGCCTCACCGCTTCATTCAGTCCTTATTTCACAACCCAACATACAACTTCTATTACCTCATGATGTTGAGGACTCATTAGGCCTATTTGTTCTCTGCTCCTACAACTTTGTCACTCACTTGGTCTATGACTATTTTGATACTAAAATGCCACTGCTGCAACTGTTCCTCACCCGTTATTATGCAATCTGTAGAAAAGTTCATTGATAGATTAGGGGCTTTGTAATTTTCTGAGCAATATTGAAATACACCTTGGAGCAGCCAGATTGCCTTCATCCATAGTGCAAAGGAGAAGGGTATATGCTGACCCACAAAGGGCCCAATCTGGTTTCAGGTTAAGAAGACACCTGCCACCATTCTGAGCTTAGTGAGTCGAGCACTTAGATGCGTGAACTCCTGCTTGCCATGTATCTGAATAACCCCAGTGTCCAGTGAGGTTTGGGTTCCTCTTCAAGTTCACCTTAAAGATGCAGGGCAGCATTGCTGAGACTAAAGCTCACCATCAAAGTATTCAAGTGCCAGACTGTGCTGACTTTGGTGGTATCTCAGTCTCCAAGAGGATAGAGAATGTCTGAAATCTCAAAAGGCTAAAATCCAAACCATTGTGGTTTTGGAGAACCCACTAATAAAGAAGACCTGAATGCGGCAATCCTGGCCCTCAATGGGTTCTATCAGAACTTTACAGAACACCACAATTCCTTTGTGGCTCCGCACACAGCACTGACATCCTGAAAGCAACAATAAAGGTAAACTGGACTGCAAAATCTGTGCAGACTTATGCGCAGGTGATGAAAGCTTTGTACAAAGCGACTGTATAGAAAGCTCCAGGGCCCAGATTTACTTAATCTTTGCACTGTTGCAAAGTGAAGCAAAGTGATGCCAAACGATGGGTTGATATTTACTTTCCAGAACAAAATGTCTTTTGTGCTGGAAAGGGGCCCTTATCTTAGTACAAAAATCAATTAGCACTGTTTTGCGTTGCTTTGCATCAAGGGGGTGTTAATGGGGTGTTACGGGGACATATCAGCACAAACACTGATAGATGTTGACACAAAACCCAATCTGCTTAGTAGGGGTGTACAAAATTTGCATAGTGTGCTCTTGCATAATTATACAAAATTTAACAAAATGGCGTAAAATTACACACAATTACGTGAAATGCAAATCTGTCATTTTGTGCTATAGTTCAGCACAACATTCATCCTACAAAGGATGCATTTTGCCCTAACAAATAGTGTGAAAAAGCAAAAGCAAAAGCATCACGAACAACAGCTGCTCACATTGTTGTTCCCGTGCATTCATGGTGAACTTTTACAGTGAATGAAGCGCTGGCTGTAAAGTTTTGGAGGATGGATCATAATTACGTAAAGTGGTGTAATGAAGTAATTTGAGGAATTTTATGTAACAAGCGTAATGTGAATTTCCCCAAATTACACAAATGATGCAGGTGTAATTTAAATTTCATTCAGGCCTACTTCTAAGAGAGCCAGATGAGGCTTTCTGTTAAAAACTAACGCCTCCTTGAAGCAGGTGTTAGCACGGGAAAATGTTTTCATTTCTCAAACAATCTCATACATTTCATGTGTGGGGATGTACACTGCACACATCCAATGTGTGAAATCCTTCTGAAATATTTCTAGTCATGTTTTTTTGTATTCGAAGTGTATACTTCCAGTACAAACCATATGCTAGGGATCACACACTTAAGATTTAAGGCAGCCTTATTACAGCACCAGCACATCAAACAATAGCAACAGCAAGCCAGTCTGACACAATATAGCCCTGCCCCTTGTGCAATGCAGCACATCAAATTTAGGGGCATATTTACTAGAAAATGTCAGAGCGCGGAGCTGCAACAAATTTGGCAGCGCCGTGCTCTGTCATTTTCAAAACGCAGGGATGCACCGTATTTACTACAATACGGCGCACCCCTGCGTTTTTCCTAGCATTGGCGCTAAATTTAGCTGCCTACTGCCAACGAAGGCACTCTTGCACCATAGTGCAAGGGTACCTGCTTTGCAGGAAATGATTGTTTATGTGCAGGAAGGTGTCCCTTTCAGCACATAAACAATCCAAAACGGCTATTTGTTACTCCTATGTGTGCTGCATTGTGCAGCACACATAGAAGTAGCAAATAGCCATTATTCAATGATTGTTTATGTGCAGGAAGGGAAACCTTCCTGCACATAGACGTGTCAGCAGGGACACCTTCCTGCACATAAACAATCATTAATGGCTTTTTGCTCTTTCTATGTGTGCTGCAGATTGCAAAACACATAAAAAAAAGCAAAAACGAGGAGAAATAAAAGCATTTCTCCTCTTCCTCCATTCTAACGCCTACTCTTGCCTGGTGTTCGTTTTTGGCACTGCCACAGATTTACACCTTCTTGTAAATCTGGGGCAGTGTCATAAAGCAACACCCATTGCACACTCCTTTCACGCATATACCTGCGAGAAAGGGTAGCATATTTACAAAGCGGCGTTAAGCCACAACGCCACTTTGTAAATATGGATTTAGAACATTGCGCCACAGGAACATAGTCAAAAGTGAAGTTCCTGTTGCGCAATGCCCTTGAAAATATGCCCCTTAGTTTCTGTGGTACGCTGCATGAAAGGTAATTAAATACGCCCACGGAAGCCCAACAACAATCCAATCCTAGCTCAATGAGAAAGGCCATGTTGTAATCCAGGGCGCACGATTAGGCAGCTATCAAGAAAAACACCTTTGCATTTGTGTTGGTTCCGAAGAGGTTCTATTGAAAACTTTTTGACATAGCAATTACAATCCTAACAGGTCATGAGTCCTGAAAATGGCTCAAATCATGGCAGCAAATATTTGTATTTGCTCTGGTGGACCATTTCCTTGCAGGGCCTAGATTTGACCATGGGCCACAAGGCTGGAAAATTTCCATCAGGATGCAGATGGGGTTTCAAGGAAGTTAAACCAATCAGACAAAGAAGATGATCTTGCTGGCAAGGAGACCCTTGGTTTCGGGTCTAACCTAGGAAGGATGAACTGTAATGAGGAAAGTTCTAGAAAGTTGCGAGAGTGTTCCTTTTCTGCCATTTAGTTATTTTGCTCTAGAGATTGCATTGATTTTTTTCCATTCTTGGCTAAAATGTGAGGGGCCCGTTAACCAAAGGAACATCTAAACTGACAATTTGGTTGTCCCTTTAGAAACTGAGTCCAGTGGCCTCTGGTCTGCTGAACCCTTTTGTGTTGTTTTTCCATGAATATACATTTTCACAAATGTTGTATAAATCTATTTTGCAATAATGATTATAAATATTGTAACAAGTACTGATGGAAGACTAGTTGCAATCACTTTGGTACACGTATGGTTACCTTCGATGTTTAAGGTCAACTTTTTAATATGAACATAATGTAAAATGGAGGAAGGCTGCTGCACAAGGGGTAAAAATAAGGACTGACTATCCCCATTTCTCATCGAGCACTACCTTTTTCACTTCTCAAAGCAGTAATTTGAATTCCCAGAACAATGATGGGTTCTCTACCGGCCGGGGAGAAATGTTTACCATTCCCTCACGTCTCACTTTAAGGGTTCACAAGTTGCTTATGGCATGCATGAGTAACTCATTCAGTCTGATTTAGAGTTTGGAGGACAGGTTACTCTTTCGCAAATGCATTAAAGTACCTATCCACCAAACTCCAAGGCCACTGACCGCATTTAGAGATGAGCAGACCATAAGGTTTCTGTTACTCAAGCACCGGTTTGCTATTCCAACAGAAAGCTTCCTCCGACAGACCTGGAGAGTTAGAAGCCATCAGAGGACCCTATTTAGGATGGGCAGTGCAATGTCCTTTTTTTCTGGTCCATCAGGACAAAGAAACAAATAATAGCCCCCACACATTTGAAATAAAACTTCCAGGCGGTGGGAGTTATTAATTTCTTATTTCTCAGAAACAATTTGCTGTTTTGGGAGCTTGTTTCTGAAAAACAAACGAAAGATTAAATGTTCAGTCAACAGCCTTAAATACTGACAGCAACCAGCTACCAAACGTTGTGTACCTTGAAGGTGTTGCCTATAAAGTTACAGAGTTGACTGCTAGTCCGGCATTCACCTCAAAGTTTGTCGGATGCAATACCAAATCCCTATGGAAACCACGCATTCCACCAAAGCCTAAATAGGGCCCTAAATTTTGCCTTCTTTGTTCTAGGATTTGTTGTCCCATGTTTATAATGGCAATAAGTACCACAATGCACAGATAAACTCTGGGTAGATGCACGATCATCGAATCGGTAACCTTGAGAGCTCTGTTTTTTTCCAGCTCAAGAAATAATAGGCTACCCGCCATCTGTGAACATCACCCCTCTATTAACCTTCAGGGAATGTGGAACAGCAGCAGAAGATTAATGTAGAGAACGACTCCTCCTAAAGAAAATCATTTTAGCAAAATAAACTATACCCGCAATAAACGTGTCTTCCAGTCCAACGCGTTTAATAGACACATTTACAAGATGTAGTTTCCCTTTCTGCTGATAGTACAGCAAACACTTCAAGGAGACAGGGGGTGCAGAGACGAAGCTGTGACAATTTGAGGAAGCTAAGCAGCAATGAATTCAATTACTCAGCCCATCTTCTGAGAATTTCATTTCCGTGGTACTGTGAGTTCTTTTACTGCATAGGAGACATTTAGAAGGCTCCGAAGAGAAATGAAATCCTCCCAGCTTTCAAAATCAAATCAACCAACAGAACAATTAGAAACCAGAGAATATTTCAACAGAATTTGTCTCATCACTGCAACAAATGGAACCAGCATTAATGATAATAATTTCATGAAAACCTTTATTTGCTTAGATGATGACGTTGTGTGTGAAAAATGAATTAACAAGCAGTAAGTGACCTATGGAACCAGGGAAATCACTACAGCTGTAGCATGACTTAGCACTCCTATATAAACTTTAAGAATAGTATGTCAATTAAATAATTTTACTCCAAACCAGCACATAAACAATCAATAATGGCGATTTGCTACTTCTATGTGTACTGCATTCTGCAGCACACGTAGAAGTAGCAAATCGCCATTATTTAATGATTGTTTTTGTGCATGAAGGCACACCTTCATGCACAAAAACAGTAATTAATGGCATTTTGCTCTTTTTTTGTGTGCTGCAAAATGCAGAATGCATAAAAAAGCAAAAAAAAAGGAGAAATAAAAGTATTTCTCCTTGCTGCACCAATCTAACGCCAGCTTTTGCAGGGTGTTAATTTTTGGAGCTGCCTCAGATTTACAGATCCTTGTAAATCTGGGGCAGCATCAAAAAGCAATGAGTAATGCGGTGGAATGCCCACAACAACACCCATTGCACGCCCATTACACGTGAAAGGGTACCATATTTACAAAGCAACTTTAAGCCACAAAAAGTGGCTTAACGTCACTTTGTAAATATGGAGCAGGACATTGCGCCACCGGAACGTC
Organism: Calotriton arnoldi; assembly: GCA_963921515.1. Lineage (NCBI taxonomy): Eukaryota > Metazoa > Chordata > Amphibia > Caudata > Salamandridae > Calotriton > Calotriton arnoldi. The sequence goes on from CAWUFW010010695.1 coordinate 216,015, forward strand.
GGTAACAGTGACATTGTGGTGGTGCAATCCCCTTGTACATATGCCCCAGAGTGCAGCTGGATTTAGAGGACGCATGAATACACACGAGGAGCATGTCCAATGCACAACTGGGACCCAGCACAGCAGCCTCCCTGACCAACCTCACTGACAAATGTCTCACAGAGACAATTGCAGGTATTAAACAAAGGACAAGGAGTCATCCCAACTCCTACCTTTGACAGGGTCCACCTGCACTGCGAATTAGCTGCAGTTTGAAGGCACATTTTGGGGCTCAAGATCTAACACAAGAAACATACACCACAGGCTTACGAAAGAAGTCAGCATTCTACCCCCGTACACACACTATCCCAGCGGAGTTGGTAACATTTGAGAAAGCAGCTGTTAACTGCATTAACAGCTGCAGTTAACAACATTCGTACCCAAGTTGATGCTGGGCACACTACATTGCTGATACTGTTAGCCCTAACTGCGGCCTTCAACACCATCTCTTCAGCAAGGCTGAATGATTATCTACAGGAAATCGGGGTGTTAGACTCTGCCTTAGAGCTTTTGGTCTCATTCCTTACAGACAGGTCACAAAAAGTAAAGATGGACAAATTCCATTCTGATCCTATATCTACTTTATGTGGAGTCCCGCAAGGCTCCTCCTTAAGTCCCACACTGTTCAACATTTATGTCTCGCCCCTGGCCAAGGTGATTCGATCCTTTGGATTGGAGGCCCTATCTTACGCTGATGACACACAAATAATTGTGTCCAGTACAAAAAATCTAGAGGCCTCAGCAGCTAATTTCAACAGCTGCATGCAGGTGTTTGCCTCCTGGATGTCAAACAATTTTCTCCGATTTAATGGGGACAAAACCGAGGTTCTGGTCTTCGGCCACCAACAAAATATATGGACCCATTCATGGTGGCCAGAAATGCTTAGATCATGCCCTCGCCCTGTTGCTTAGGTAAAGAATCTTGGGGTCATAATTGACAACAAGTTTTCCTTTGACCCTCAGGTGAACAGAACGGTATCGTCCTGTTTTGGGGTCGTTGGGACCCTGAGGAAGATCTTTCCTTCTTTATCTCTTCAATCGCGAAAACATGCAGCGGTTGCCCTGATTCTGTCCAGAGTGGATCATTGCAATGCCCTTTATCTGGACATTAACAAGGGATCCATTCATAAGTTGCAGCTTGTCCAGAATGCTGCAGCAAGATTGATTTTAGATCTTCCGAAATTTCAATCAATCTCTCCTGCCGTTCGCAAACTGCATTGGCTTTCTGCCGAAAAGCGAATTCTATTCAAAGCCCTATGTATTGTTCATAAGGCACTTTTTAACCTTGGCCCAGAAGGCATAAAACATCTGTTCCAGCGCTATGTCCCTGTTAGACAGCTGCACTCTGCCAACAAGAACTGGCTGGTAGTACCCAGGTTCAGAAAGGCAAAGTGGGGAGGAAGAACCTTTGTTGTGTCCACATCCAAACTTTGGAACACCCTACCTATATCAATTTCTTGTCTAGAGTCACAGCCCCTATTTCATAAATCATTAAAGACCTGGCTTTTTGTCCTTTAATCTTTAAAGTACTGATATCGACCTTCCCCTGACCTGGCTTCCGCTATCAGCGCCTTGACACCTTTGGGCATTATTTGCGCTCTATAAGTTGACTATTCATTCATTCATTCATTCATTCATTCAGTGTACACAAAGGTAGAACATCCCAACATCAACACACTAAAGACATTTCAGAATTTAAGCAACACAGAAAGAGAGGCCCTCACTGAATTACAATGAGATTCCAGCATCACAACAAAACCTGCCGATAAAGGCGGAGGTATTGTACTGCAGTCGACTACTGCATACAGAACAGAATCTCTGAGGCTATTGGCTGACAGACAAAACTATAAAGTGCTAGATACAGATCCAACTCCTGCACTTATGGTATAGATAAAATCCATGGTGGAGGAAGCAGAATGTGCGGGGTGGATCAGCAAACAAGAAGGGGATTTTCCATGGAATACCAACCCAGTAACATCGTACTTTTATACTCTCCCCAAAATCCATAAAAATCATGATCCTCTTTCAGGCAGACCAATCGTGTCAGGCATAGGTTCCCTTTTGGAACCCCTGTCACAGTTCTCTGATTCCTTCCTAAAACCGATACTACAAAAAACTGAAATCTACATCAGGGATACTGAAGATCTGTTGGTCCAAATAAAAGACCTGAAATTTGACGAACAACAGGACTTACTAATGAGCCTGGATGTAGAAAGCATGTATACCAGTCTTCCTCAAAAGAATACCTTGCAGGTCATCGAGGAAGCATTGGAAAACATAGAATGGACATACTTAACTCCTCTCAATTTTGAAATGGAATGTGCCCGCTTAGCCATGACCAAAAATGTATTTGAATTCGAAGGAACCCTCTTCCTCCAAACCCATGGGACATCTATGGGCAGCACTTTTGCCCCAACTGTGTCTGGGTTGTATATTTACAACCTAGAGAGGAAACATATTCTGCATGATGATAACCCATACCGGCAATACATTTCCACATGGAAAATTTACATTGACGATATGCTTGTGGTATGGAGGGGCGATACCTCTATGGCCTTAAATTTCATCATGTGGCTGAACAGTCAAGACATAAACCAGAGATTTACTCATACCATCAGAAAAACGTAGTTGACTTTTCTGGATGTAGATATATTTCCTGAAGGGGGAACACTACAAACAGACACCTACCATAAACCGACTGCCAAAAACAGTGTACTCAGCTTTGACAGCTTTCACCCCCGTCTATTGCGGAAGAACCGTCCTTATGGGCAGTTTCTCCATCTACGACGAAACTGCAGTCGTATTAATGACTTCAAATGTCAAGCTGAGAATCTAGCTGATAAACTGAGAGCACTCAGATATCTTGAACAGATTATCTAGAAAGTGAAGTAAAGGGCCAGAAACCAAAACCGTGAATCACTACTTGATACACCAGTGAGAGAGAATACAGAACCCCCATTAGTATGCATAACAACATGTAACATTGCCTCAGACAGTATAAAGAAAATCATTAAACGCAACTGGCGTATCCTGAATACAGGACCCAGACAATGAAATTACCCACTGTTCTCACACAAAAGAGCCAGAAGTTGTAAAGACACACTGGTACATACAAGACCCAAACAGACAATAAGGACAACTAACACCATAAGCAATACCCTAGGCCTCCAGGGAGTAGTAGGACACTACCCATGTGGCCAGTGTAGTGTCTGCCATCTAACAGCACCAACAAAAGAAATATAGTTGGGTCTATGTTTCCCCTGGCAATTGAAAAAACACACCAATTGCAATACTAAACAGATAATATACATGATAACCTGCCCATGCAATCTAAAATACATAGAGATTACAACCAGGAAGATCAGGACGAAGATATGCAAACACAGACGCAATATCCGTTTAAACGTAATCCAACAAATATGGTAAAACACTACATAAACACTAGACTCTCTGTGAAAGATCTCAAATGAGTAGTTCTAGAACAGGTCAAAGCAAAAAATAGGCATATGGAGAAAATCCTGTCAGAAAAAGAGCAGCGATGGATCTATAAATGGTCGACACATAAACAAGGATTGAATGATGCCATCCCTTGTTGGAGTATTTTGTAATGACACAGACCCTAGAATTGATCTGAATGTATGAACTCTGTACAGTGCTCTTTTTTATGACTCACTACACTGATCCGTAGGGAAAAAGTAACATTCAATATGCACTTTTTAAACACACCTCACTGTGTCGGAACACCCCCACAACAGGTTTGATCCACGTAACACACTTGAAGGTCATACAACAAAGATAATTCCAATTTGAAAAATATGCATATTGGATAAAGCGTAGTAGGTAATTTCAAAACTACACCTCCCAGAATGCACCAATATACCCCAAAGGTAACAGGATGGTCATCCAGCAAAGACACTCTCGCAATTTGAACAATATGCATATCTAATAAACCATAGTAGGAGGTGTTTAAACTACATCACCCAACATGCACCAATACACCCTAGCAGGTAAATATGACTATGGGCACTTGATCGGTAACCGCCGGTTTTCCGTGAGATGCCAGTGACCCATAGGCATAAAATCAGGGTACAGAAGTACATTACTGCATGTAATTATGTCCACGGGATTGATCAGAAGATGGGAATACTCCCCCCACTTTTCTGATAACGCATCACGCTCGGGACTCCAAAACAAGCTTAATGACCACAACCTGCTACTAATCAGGATTGCGGGAGGTGGGACTACATTTCTCCACCCACCCCGTGACACACGGAGCTCACGGGTCACATGACGTACCTTGCTTAAGTCCGTACTCCCCTTAAAAGCAGCTGGGCCTGTGAGCTGCTAACATCCAAGGCATGCAGGAGCCAAGTAGGTGCTAAGGGAGGACGATGTCCCTTGATGAAGTAAGTCTTGGGCTCATTTCCATTTTGGGGCCAGCAGGAACTGGTGGATAAACGCAGATTTACCGAATGGGATCTATATCTTATTATCTTCTATTTCCTTGGTGTGTGACTACAGGGACCGCCCGCCCCCTCTGCCTTATGAAGCCTAATTAATGTATGCTACATGTAGGTCATAGGAAAGGGCGTGGCCAAGATGGCAGGTGCATTGGACTCATTGTGAAGAGCTCTGCTGCTGGCCCATCATTAATCCTTTAATAATCCTGCCCATCCAGCCCATACATACTACGGAAAATCGCTCCTCCCGGCCCCTTGCAGTGCCCAGCGAGATACCCATTGCTGGGGAACTAAATATTGTGTGAAGTACAGTAGGAGCGCTAAACGCATATGTCCCACCCTCTGTTGCCCTCTCTACTGACTATGCCATGCCAAACTGCAAGATCCAGGCTCCCAATATCCCATCATAGACGGTGGAGGGCCCTGAAGCCCGATCCCCCTTGCTGCTGCCTCCGCACCTCGGGGGGGGCTCACAGCTCCTCCCTGAGTGTACTGTGTGGCCTGGAACTGGGAGCGATGCTGCACCTCGAGGGAGTGGATGTTCCTCATGTGCTGAGTCGAGGCCTGGGGGACGTCCTTACATCAATGTGATCGCACATCCAACCGGGTTCCTGCCCGCACCTACAAATCCCCTGCACCCACGTCAGAAATCGTCTTTCATGACGGCATGATGGTGAAACCTAAGGCTACCAAGCCCTTGCTACAAAATTCACTTACAGCACTGTTATCCCCGCACCCACAGACCAACCCACAGAAGCCTTGAGCCATCTGGAGGCCAACCCTGCATACGTACTCTGCCCAATTCGAGAAGGTGTTGCAAGTGATCCTGGACACCAAGACATCACTAGAGACTTGGATTGACGCAGTCTCCATTGAGGTGAACCTGCTCAGGGCCGACCACTGCAAGCTGATGAACCAAGTTAATGAGACAGAACGATCTCTGACTACCCTTAGGGCCATGGTGCAGGACTTGCAGGTGCTCAGCGCAGAGGTGGCCACCCTACACCGCAGAACGGAATACGCTTAAGGGCGCTCATGGCCCAATAACATCCACCTGCTAGGCTTCCAGAGTGGTAGGAGGCCCCAACATGGAACTCTTTGTTGAAACCTCTCTGATGGCCATGGTGCTGGCGGGCAGGGTCCCTAAGTTTTTCTCGGTGGCGAAAGCACACCGAATACCTGGCAGACCGCCCATTCCTGGATCCCCAACACAGCTTATTATTGCTCGCCTTCTTAATTTCCAAGATTGTGATCTGGTGCTCCAACCATGTTAATGTAAAAGGTCCCTGGAAACATGAGGGTGCTATGATAAGTGCCTATCCTGACTTCACTGCGGAGGTGCAACAGCTTCATGGCTCCTTTCTTAAGGTCAAGCAATGCCTTCGGGATCTGAACTTCAAGTATGCACTCCTATTTCCGGCAAAGATGTGTGTTGTGGATGGAGAGACATCCCATATCTTACGTTCACCGGAGGATGTCTGGACTTGGCTCCACACCAAGGATCTTGCCCATATTGCTCCTGAGGAGGTTAGCCTTGATGACTAGTGGACACCCTGCACCCGCTGGCGCAGGAAAAGGTCTACCAAGACCGACCTTCATGAAACCAGGTGGCTGAAGAGCAGGCTAAGGCAGTGAGGGAGATCTCGCAACATAGCTCGAATGCTTTTACTTTGTTACAAGTTGATCACCCATTGGATACTGGCTCCTACACAGAAGGCTCTGGGTCGTCCATGGCTACTATCCACTGTGGCCCGAGAGTCACTCCACGATCTGCAGACGACTTGTAATGCACACTTGCTGTAGCACAGTGGGTGAGCCTGGGCGAACTGGGATTCTGGTCGTAGCCACATGGTGCTGTGGTAAGCCCTTGGACACTAGAATAGCTGGGGGGCAAGTCACTCCCAATTAGGCCTATGCCACGGAACTGATCGATGAGTATTAGGCAATGTGCTACGCCTGGCCTGCCCCCAACAAAGCATGCCACAGGGACTTGATTAAGTTTCAGGCATCTGTTACATCCCAGTTAAACTGTTTGGTAGGTTGTGGCATGGGGCCAGAAGGCGCTCAGGCCAGGGATCTGTTTCTCAGATTTGTTTGATTGTTCTGTATTTTCTGGCTGGCTGGTTATGTGGCCGAAATGGCGGGGATCTGTGGGTAGGTGGGGGGTTGGGGGCTTTGTGGATTTTTAGAAACACAGAGTGTGAGTATGGCTACTACCTTTAATGGTTTTTACTTGGAACATCCGTGGCATGGCGACCCCTTCCAGGAGACATAGAATATATGTCTACCTCTGGCGCAGGCATTTCCACTTTGCCTGGCTCCAAGAGACACACCTGACCACGGGGGAGCTGGACAAAGTTAATAAGCGATGGAGTGGGCAGGTGTACGGAAACGGATATTCAGCATATGCCCAGGTGTCCTTATTTGGTTGCTGCATAGGTGCAATTTGTGAAAACTAGAGTCCTCGCTGACAGAGAGGGCCATTATGTGACCCCTTCTCCATGAAGTCTTTTTACGCGCCCAATACCTCACAAGGTGCATGTCTAGATTCTCTCTCCTTAACTTTGCTGCTGGATCCTCAGGCCCCAGGGTTGTGGGGGGGAGATTTTAACTGCATACACAACACAGACCTGGATCATTCAGTGCCCCACTACCGGGTGCACCGGGGATACAGGTAACAAAAAACTTTCAGCAAAGGGCTAGGGTATCCAATTTACATGATGTCTGACACTTGGGGCATCCTGGGGAGGCGGAGTACTCTTACTACACACCGGGAAATGAGGTTCACACTAGGTTAGATTACCTCTTCTGGCCCCTCATCCACAGTTCAGAATACCTGGGCAGGAGCCCCTCGGATCACAATCCACTAATAGTCACATTCCATTGGGGAGGGACGCCTGTCCAGATCTGGCGGCTTCAGATGGAAGCCTTACGGGACACAGTATATAGAGACACTATAGCCACACATATCTCCTATTACTTTAAGGACAATGCGGGGTCAGTGGGCTCCTGCGGGTTGGAGTGGGACACCATGAAGGTGTTAATGAGTGGACACTGAACAGCATGATATGGGGAGCTAAATCATCTCTCACTCGTAGTGTGAAGAATTTAGAGGCGCGCTTGCGAACCACAGAGCTTGAGGCAGTGTCGACACCCAAAGCTCACCCCCACTTGGCGGCTTTGCAATGCGAGTATCGGGAGGAGGTGAAGCGCCTATGTGATCTGGATTATAAATCCTTCCTGGCCTGCCAGCATGCTGATGGCGATAAGCCGGGGCGAACTCTGGCATGGCTGCTCCGACCAGAGCCCTCGAGGACCCTAATGGGTCCCGTGTGTGATTGTACGGGTCACCCGATGAACACACAGGCGGACATCAATTAAGTGTTCACTCAGTTTTATGAGCAGTTGTATTCTTCCCCTGGAGCCCTCCTTGGTGCAGGTGCGGGACAATTTATGTACGCTGGCACTTCCTAGCTTAACTCCATTGCAGCTGATGGATTTGGAGCAACCTCTCCAGATAGAGGAGATCAACATGGCAATTTGCCAGATGGCACATGAGAAGACCCCAGGCACAGATGGGTTCCCCGTAGAGTATTATGCAACTTTTGGGGCTGCCCTGGCTCCTCGCTTGCTGGATGTATATCGAGAAGAGCATCACTGGGTCGTTCTTCCGGGGACTCTCCATGAGGCACTTATAGTGGTGCTTCCGAAACCGGGTATGCACACACTTGAGGAGAGCTCTTATGCCCATTGTCAATTTTGAATATTGACTACAAAATATTAAGTAAGGTCCTTGCCAACAGGCTGCTTCCAATGCTTAACTCCCTTGTTCATTGGGACCAATGTGGGTTCGTACCTCAAAGGGTGGCACACTTCAATATTCAGTGTCTGTGTCACATCATGGATGCGATGTCCGGTGGGGGCGACCTAAGGTGGGGGTCTCCCTGGATTTTGAAAAAGCATTCAATATGCTGAGTTGGTCCTATTTGCTACAAGTGCTGGAGGTAATGGGAATGGGTCCCGTCTTCTTTGGTTGGGTCAAGTTTTTTTATACTGCTCTGCAGGCGAGGGTCCGCACCGGCCATCAGATCTCACGGTCTTTTTCCATAAGTTGGGGGATCCAACAAGGATGCTTTTTTTCTCTGATAATTTCTTCGCTCGCTATGGAACCACTTGCTGCCATGCTGCATGCCAGGGGCCCTGTTTGGGGTATCCAGGTGGGACCGAATTGGCACACTGTGTCTTTATACACAGATAATGTATTAGTATACCTCAGAGACCATACACTCGCCCTACCGGCCCATCACGAATTACTTGATCTCTTTGGGAAGATGGCGGGCCTCAAGGTAAATTAGGGCAAGCCCTGTATCTTCCCGTTGTTCCGTATTGAACTGGAGAACCAAGTGATGCCAGCGGATGGGTGCCTCCCCTGGAGTTTTGAAATCTTTCGCTACCTTGGTGTGAATGTTTACCACAAGGACAGGACCTTACTGGATGGTAATCACGGTAGGGCTCTTACCTTGATTCACCAATACATACACTTCTGGACTTGACTCTCCCTCTCGCCTCTGGACAGGGCATCGGTAGCAAAGATGCTGGTTCTCCCAAGGCTTTTACATTTCTTTGCACCTCTCCAAGTGGTGCCAACAAGATCCTTTTTTAGGAATCTATTTAGCCTGGAGTCTTAACTGGTTTGAGGACCTGCTCGAAAGCAGATTTCAGTTCCCATGCTTCAGCGCCCCATGACCGAGGGGGGTCCCAGATCTGGAATTGTATTTTGCAGCAGCCCAACTGCAGTGGCCTTTGAGATACAAAAGACGGGCGGGCGATGGACCTCAGCAAAATGCTGCACCCACACCGAATACCCCTAAAGTAAGTCAATTTGGGAAATATCTTTCTTACAGTGTGCATAAGCTGTGTGCGCCCTCTGCCCAAATGGTGTTCCCCTCTCCTGGGGAAATTGTTTCAAACGTTGCAGCCAGAGGTGCACCACATACAAAAAGTTTTTTCAATATGATCCCCCCAAAAAATATTTGTGGGAAATTGACAGCGAATTTCAAGAATCCAATGATGTTCTTCTTTTATTACTGCTTCTTTTAAATACTCATGAAACCAACCAACGCGTTTCATCCAACAAACACTGGACTTTTTCAGGGTACCTTTGCAGTGATGTCAGTACATAAATGGCCCATATCGTGGGGACTCCGGAGATCAGGAGTTTTGCTCCCGTCTATTCACCGTGGTACCAATTGAAGTGCCTCTCATAGGGTGGATATGCCCTCCCCTAACACGGATATGAAATAAACACTCTTTTGTTTACCTGAGCTAGAAGTGTGTGGAATGTTACTCTTCGATTTGATCATCATTTGCTAATTTGACTTTGACGATGTAATTTGAAAATTTACTACTAGACAGTTTTTATATTCCTGACAACAGGACCGGGATTTATGTACTGACATCACTGCAATTTTGCCCTGAAGAAGTCCACTGTTTGTTGGACAAAATGCGTTGGCTGGTTTTATGTGCAGTGGCCTTTGCGTTGGCTTACCAGGGATGGGACTGCAGAAGGTTGCCTGGTTAGGGCGAACTTAGGGAGTATGGCCATACTTGGATGGCTGCTCTCGCCGGGAGGACCAGCGAAAGGACTGGGTAGGCTCATGCACATGGCCAAACTCATCTGGGACCTGACCACCAAACAGTGGACCATGGCCTTCGAGCAGGTGAAGCAAATTTTGCGCAATGCCTGCTTAAAATTCACCCAATTCAACTACTTCATCAAACCTACCGTATACCGCACCGCCTTCACAACATATTCTCAACGGTGTCTTCAGTGTGTCAGTGATGTGGACATATGGATTCCACATTTATACACATGGTCTTGGAATGTCCATCGCTGATGAGCTCATGGATCCAGGTGATGGAACATGTGTCCACAGTGATAGATGTCCGGCTTCCACCGGACTCACTCCTTTGTCTCTTGAGGATCACGAAACACACTAAACACAACAAACACTGCCTGAAGCTGGTCGATCTGGCATTGGTACTCTTTAAACACTTAATTGCCATGGCCTGGAAAACCCCTCATCGGCCTACTATCAAGTGCTGGCTTCAGGTGACTCACAAATGGGCTCTGGCAGACGTGGAAGCCATGACACATGATTGTGGCCTGCGGGGGGGAGGGCGTGGCTACGTTATGGCACACCTATGTCCTCAAATTGTTTGCCAGTCTGAATCTGCACCCCCCAGGTGGTAGACCCTGATGAGGTGTGCCATGGAGATGGCCAGATGGAGCCAATGGGTGACCCACTCACTTGCACACACACGCTTGTTAAACATTGCTGGGGACTTCGTGCCTAATGGGGTGGATCACGTTGGGGCTATCCCCCACCTAGCTCACCCCTGCTTCCCCCCCCACATGGCCACTCGCCCATGTCGCCATGTTGGCAGAGTACTCCTGCACTCATAAGGCTACAACTCAACTTAGTTGCCCATAGCAGCACCAGCCAGAGGGTTACAACAGTTATTGTTCAGTTTTTATTTTGTTTATAAGGTACATATTGGCTACTCCTCTATGGAACGTGGTGCTTTATGTCACCCTAAGTAAGCCTCCTATTTTCCCCATGTGCCCAGTCACCCTCCATGCTATTGCAGATCCTGCTTCCAGAACATTGTTAATGCATGCATGATGGGATGTATCTGTCTGTCCACTTGACGGAAATTACTTATTATTGTGCTCTGTACAATTTGTGGTGTGTTTTGACTAAATGCTAATAAAGAAATTTAAACAACAACAAAAATAATATAGGCCATAGGACAGACCGTTCTTGTGAGCACTTGTGTGTGCATGCTGTACACTGTTTATCACTTTATTTTGCCTTATTGTGTGTGCTTTATAAATGTATTTTAATGTTGCTCAATATACAGGGTGACTTCCAGTCAGCGTGATGGTGGTGTTACCTCACCTGTTTGCATGCCTTGATGCATACGCAAAACATGTTGTGGAAAAGCATAAATACAATGTAAGGGGGCAAGAGAAGACCCCTTTGAAGGTATATAATTCTATCTTCTTTTTACAATGCAGAGACTATAAAGAGGAAAAAGGCCCATTATGGTCTGTATGTTGCATGCATGCTTCATATTTTATGTTCAATGTAATTGATAAAGAGTTGGTAATGCCAATGAGGATTGTAGGCCTTAAACATAGCTTTTGGGCCTGAAGAAAGCCTGCTGACCCTTAGTGGCTCACAGAATGCTGAAACATGTCGACCCACTGATGTTACGGGTCATAGTACACAGAAACACCTTTCTGTTTTTAACTTTGCTGAATGATCTCAATAGTAAAAGGGAGTTAGGATCCGGACGGCAATTTTACTTCGCACTTAAAATCCAAAATTCTTAGTTAAGAGCTCCGCTTACAAACTGCGTTGAGCCCATCCACTAAAATATTGAAGATATGTCAGGGTCCCACTAATTTATGTGAATGTGGATCCTATAATTATCTTGAGATAGGCTAGGACCCCACAACTGATCTTCTGAAATTAAGGGATCACAACAGAAAAGGTTAACCCTCCTTTGTGTAGTTACTTATTTATATTTGGGAGGCTGAGGGTTCCCCTTTCATAGCTACTCCCTCTCCCTTTATTGTCATTTATATGTTAATTCATTTTAGTCCAATCATATCCTTTTAGAATATGCAATATCAATTTCAATACATAGTATTAATTTTAAAGCAAATCAACAGAGGTTCAATGCATGTCATATTCATTTAAACATGGGTCATATCCATTTTAGCATGGTTTGGGTTCATTTTAATATGTGCTTAACTCATTTCAATGCATGCCACATTTACATCGCATGGTTTCATATTCGTTAAAAAAATTGTCATATTCATTTTAAGGAATGTCATATTAATTTTGATCAGGGCCCTACTAATATCAACAGGTGTCATATTCATTTTAAAGTGGTTCCTATTCATCTTAACATATGTCATAACTCCTTTGAATGAATGTCATAATCATTTCAATGAATTTCATAATCTCATTAACACTTGCCATAATACTTTTCGTATGGGTCATATCCATTTCAACATATGACATATTCATTTCAAAACAAGCCATATTCATTTCAATATTCATCATATTAATTTCAAAGCATGCCATATTCATTATGACGAGTGCCATTTTAATTTCAGCATTGGTAATATTTATCTTAAGGCATGTTGTATTTATTTCAAAGGGGCTTATATACATTCCAACACATGTCATATTCATCTTAGCATGTGTCATATTCCTTTCAATAGATGTCACATTCATATTGACACTTCTTATATTAATATCATCATGAGCCATATCCACTTTAACACAGATAGTGTTGATTTAAATGTGTATTGTAGTACTTTCAATGCAAGCCGTATTCATTTTAATGAATTTCAGGTTCATTTCAACGCTATTCATATTAATTTAAAAGCATGTCATATTCATTTCAATGATGCTCATATACATATTAACACGTCATATTCATATTACCTTGTGCAAAATTCATTTCAATAATGTATATTTGTTTTAATTGATGTCATATTAACACTTGTCATATTGATTTTAAGATGCGTCATATCCATTTCAACATATGTCACATTCATTTCAATACATATCATATTCATTTAGATGCTTATCATATTAATCTCAAAGCTTGCCACATACATTCTGAGAAGTGTCATTGTGATTTCATCATTTACCATATTTGCTTTAAGGTATGTTTAATTCATTCTAAAAGGGCTTAAATTTATTTCAACGCATGTCATATTCATCTTAGCATATGTCATATTCCTTTCAATGGATGTGGCATTCATATTAACACTTCTCACTTCTTATATTAATTTTAATGTGAGCCATACCCATTTCAAGAAACATAATATTTATTTAAATGTTTATCATATTATTTTCAATGCAAGCCTTATTCATTTTGATGAATGTCATGTTCATTTCAACATTACTCATTTTAATTTTAAAACATTTCAAATCATTGTAATGAAGTTCATATTCATTTCAACTCATGTCATATTCATTTCAGTGGATGTCATATTCATTTTAACAGTTGCCATATTAATTTTAGCATGAGTCATATCCATTTCAACATATGACATATTAATTTCAATAGTCATATTCATTTCAATATTCATCAAATTAATTTCAAAGCATGGCATATTCATTTTGACAATGCCATTTTGATTGGTAATATTCATTTTAAGGCATGTTGAATTTATTCCAAAGGGGCTTAGATACATTGCAACGCATGTCATCTTCATCCTAGCCTGTGTCATATTCCTTTCAATAGATTTCGCATTCATATTAACGCTTCTTATATTAATGTTAACATGAGCCATATCCACTTCAACACACTTAGGCCCTAATTATAATGTTCGGTGGACTTGAGTCCACCCGACACGGTTTTGGTGTGAAGTGACTGACCATAGGTCGGCGGTTCCAAACACCCTATTACAATGCGACCGCACAAACTCCTATTTCCCTATGGGAGCTTATGCATTGGTCGGGAACTGGCCACAGCACAAGCTCTCATTGAGAAATGGGAGTTCCTGTAAATCCCTGCACTGCGTGGCAGGCACCTCATGGTGCCTGCCACAAGATGCAGGGGTTTCCAGGCCCCCAACCGAAGGCTGCAGAGGGATGGGGACCCTGCTAGCGGCCCCGTAAGTTGCTTTCCGACAGGCTTTTCATGTCGGAAAGCCCGACATGGAAAGCCTGTTGGAAACCAACATCATAATCCCGATGGCGGAAACGCCGTCTGTAGAGGATTATGTTCAGCCTCCTACTGGTCGACGGGCTCCTTGAACCCGTCAGAAGCCAGTCGGTCCAACCAGCCGGTTTAAACTCTGACCGCCTACATTGTAATTCAGTGGTAGGAATTTAAACCAACGATGTCGGTCGCAAAGCCTTCCACCTGGGGTCGGAGACTTTCTGACTGACATCCTAATGATCCCCTATGTGTTGATTTAAATGTGTATTGTACTACTTTCAATACAAGCCATATTCATTTTGATGAATGTCATGTTCATTTCAACATTATTCAAATTCATTTTAAATCATGTCAGATTCATTTCAATGAAGCTCATATACATATTAGCATGTCATATTTTTTTTAACATGTGTCATATTCATTTCAATGCATGCCATATTCATTTTCAGAAATGCCATGAGAATTTCAGTGTTAGTCATAGTCATTTTAAGGCATGTGAAATTCTTTTCAATGGGGCTTATATTAATTTCAATAAAAGTCATATTCATTTTAAATCATCTCATATTCATTTCCATGTATGCCATATTCCTTGCAGTCTGGGTAATATTAATTTCAACACAATTCATATTCATTGCAATATGTATAATGTTAATTTCAATGTGTGTCATTATTTTCAACGTGCATTGTATTCTTTTCATAATATAATATATTCACTTCAGTAACATTATGGGCTCGATTCACAAAGGTAAACTTACACTTTTGTGTAAGTTTACTACTTTTCGTATTCTCAAAGGTAAACTTAGACCAAACAAACTTAGACTTTTGGTCTAAGTTTACCTTTGTGAATACCGAAAAGTAGTAAAGTTAGACTTTTGGCCCAAGTTTACGTTTGTGAATACCGAAAAGTAGTAAAGTTAGACATTTGGTCTACGATTACCTTTGTGAATACCAAAAGTAGTAAACTTACACAAAAGTGTAAGTTTACCTTTGTGAATCTGGCCCATTCATCTCAGTCTTTCATATTCATTTCAACTGATGTCATACTCCTCTTGGCATATGGCACTCATTTCAAGAAATGTCTTAGTCTTTTTGATGAACAATGTATTAATTTCAGTGCTTGCTATATGTGTTTTACAGTAAGGGCCATATTAATTTCAGTATGATTGATATATATTTCAGTATATATCTCTTATTCAATTCAGAGTGTGTGTTATTCATATTAATCACTAAGTACCGTATTCCCTCTGCCATGTTTCATATTTATTTTGGTTCAAATCATATTCATTTTGCCATGATTCATATTTGTTTTGGTATATGTTACATTATATCTGGTGTGTGTCTTATTCATTTTGCAGCATGCTATGCTTTTCAGGAGGTATCCTATATGGGGAGCTGTAATTTTGACATGAACGGTTTCCCATTGGGATAGAGTCACTTGAGAACATTCAGAATCGATTTTTACACTAACGAAACAGATTGTAACAATTTATTATTTGCCAGATTACTGTCAAGAAAGTTACGTGCAACCAACTTTGAAGCACAAAACACATTATAACAAACAAAACTCTTTGTAATCTATGTAAAGAGATACGCAGTTTAAATTTAATCAAGGCTATATACCAAAGACTTTGACAAAATGCCAAAAAAAGCTTGCTAACATAACTTATGCAGAAGCATTGAAGCCTAAACAGAACATGAGCGATGAATGAATTAATGCATTCTTACTTATAATGCACAAATGTATTGGAGAATATTGGATAATGACTCAAGGATGAATCAAATATCAAGCAGAACCCCTTCTTTGCTTACACACAAAAAACAAACTTTTGGGACATTCTAATAAAAGTTGATGTAAGACAAATTTTAAGTACACTATCTGCATGCTTAAATTGTGTTAATGTTGTGGCCATTAAAGGATGATATGTTCAACATCTAGTAATAGGTATACAGATTGACATAAGATTATATGTAACTTGTGATACAGAGATGATTATTTACCTACTCAGATGACCTAGCGCAAATGTCTACATTAGACAAATGGTCAGAAAATTGAAAACACGCATAAGTGAACATAAGTCCACTAGATAACATTTGAAATGAACCCTCCAGGAAATGATTAGACAGAAAATAATATCCAGAAACCACAATGAGGTGGCAGGTTTGTGAAAATAAATCAATGTACTACAATGCAGAGACAATGCGAAAAACATTAATTCAAAGAAACTAAGGGGGTCATTAGGATGGCGGGCGGAGTCCGCCCGCCATCCCAGTGGTAACGGGACAGGCCGCCTGCCATGGGGCAGTCCCGCACCCCTGATTAGGATGCGACCGCCACCCTGGCGGTCGTATTCCGCAGTTTAACATTGCGGCGGGTGCTGCTTACAGCAGCGCCCGCCGCAATGTCAAATTGACATGTTGTGCATTTCCATGCACAACGTGGCAGGCACCGCTCGGTGCCTGCCACCTTGTGCATGGAAATGGAGGGGGGTACCATGGGTACCCCCCAAGTGCACCCCCCACCCCCCGGGGGCCCGCATTGGGCCCCCAAAGCAATTCCCAGACAGCCTTTCCATGGCGGCATCGCCGCCATGGAAAGGCCTTTAACCGCATGCATGCTAATATGGATGGCGGTGCCTGCTAGGCACCGCCACCAGATCAGGGGCCAAGTCCGCCCGGCCAGCAATCGGAACGATTGCCGACCGGCGGAAAAGTGGCGGACGCACATTGCGTCCGCCGCGATACCCCCCGCCATTGTAATATGGCGGGGGTATTACTCGTTACGAGGGCGTAACTGTCGCCACCGCCGGCTCGGCGGTGGTGAACGTTACGACATAGTAATGACCCCCATAGTGAATAGCTTGGTTCAAAATTCATTAGAACCAAATGGCCTTAATAAAATGAAGTAGTTACCATGTTTCCAATTAAAGTATTTAAAGCCAATCTAAATGAATTGGAAAAAATCAGGAGAAATAAATAGATGCAACTGTTCAAGCACCAAGTGAACACCAGGTTACAAAAATCGAAAGAGACTACAACAGGCATACCATTATTCCACTAACATTCACAAAACAATATAGGAATATCATTACCATCTGACACAAAACAGAAGAGGATTTGTAAATCTTGAAGAGTGGTTAAAAATTGAAGGCAGAACACTGAAGCTCACACTTTAAAATCTAAGACAATTCTGGCATATGTTCCATTGAACTTATACGTTTTATTGAATATCAGTATTCAGAAGATACCAAAATGCTGAGCAAATCAAAGAAAGATTAATGGGAACTGACTGAAGTAATGAAGTACAGTATTTAATATTCGTGAGAGCATGCTCTGTTGTAGGATTGTGACAGCAATTTCTTTTTTATTAAAAACAGAAATTTTGAACTGCTTAACAAAAAGGAATTGTTTATTTTTGAAAAACTTGTAATGTCTATGTTTAAATGAATATATAAGAGAATAATAACATGTGTCAGAAATTAGGTAATTAATTTGGATGAAGCGACCACTATCAACTTAATAAACACAATCTGGTTAGGCCGAGCAAGGTTCTGAGACAAACTCTGCTCAACCCATGATAGAAATGGCCCACACAGCAGGCATTTTAACTGAGAAGTGCATGTTAGGTTCAAGCAGTACCAAGAATCTTAAATTAAAGAACACAACAAAATAAAATCCACCAACCAAATTTGAAAAATAATTAGAGACCAATTAAATTAACAAAAAGACATGAATATCATTAACATTGGATAAGGGAAACCAGGGATATGATTCCTTAAAGTTTTAAGGCAAAGCGCCTCTAGAAAGAGTGAAGTGTTAATTGAAAACCAATAGTTGACTGGGTCCTAGGCAAGATTTCAGGACAACCACAATGGAATAGAGGTTGGATCCTCTGTAAGGTGCATACAGTTAAAGGTTTTTCCTTTCTACTTAGAGCCTGATTTAGATCTTGGCGGTATCACTGCCATCCCGCCATGGCAGAGGCCCCAAGTTCTCTGTTGAGATGATGGCAGCCTGCCCACCTTATTTAGATGTTGCAGCAACAGAAAGGAGACCGCCGCTGTGGCGGTCTTCTCTTCTGGCTACCAGTACTTCATCGCCGTCATGCTAGTGGGTTTCCGCCTAGATGATTTAGAAATTCCTATTGTGCTGGCGATGTCCTGGCAGAAGAGTCCTGATGGAGTGAGGCCATGGTGGTGTGGAGAAAGGGAGTACTATTTATTTTTTATCTCAATACACATATATGTTGTGAATATGCCAAAATGTATATGTAGGTAATGTCTACTGCCCATTTTTTTACATATAGTATTTCACACCAACAACATACACACACTATTGAATGTACACCCACCACAAAATCCTACCTTATATACCAGCAACAACGAGGTGGCTGAGCGTCGTGGTCAAGTAGCAGCAGCACAGCACGGAGCTGGGCAATGGTGTTCAAGACAGATTCGGTGGTGTGACCCTGAAAAAAGGTGAGTTTTCTCTGGTTCCGCCAACTCGAGCTTGGAGGTTTCCCCACCACAGTTGCCTCGACGGAAAGGCACATCATAATCTGGATGGCAGGAATCTTGGCGGGACTCCCTGCGAAAGCCTCTTCTGATGCCGTTGACAAAGGAGAAAGGTCCTGGCGGTCTTCACTCCAGTGACCAGCCAACATCTAAATCGAGCGGACAGACTGCCAATGCGGAGGGCGGGAAGACCGTCAAAAAAGTGATGGCGGAACCCACTCCGCCAAGATCTAAATCAGGCCCTTAGCCTCTGGAATTGAAGTAAAAATCCTTGAGTGGGGAGGTCCAACGCTGTGGTCGACAAGGGTCTCTCAAAGTCTGATACATCATTGTGGATCTACTACTGAAGCTGTTGGTTTTGGTGTGAAAAGCTTCGAGCAGAATACGGCTGGATTTTGTAGCCATTGAGGCCGCTTTACAGATCAGATTGATTTGCAGCACTGTTCTGGCTCAAGGTTTTACTTTCAGTCTTTAGGTCTTATTTTGCCTTCACAAACAGCCCACCATCCCTCAGGGTGGTGGAGGACATTACACGTCCAGTGGTGATCTTTGTCCCTTTATAGGAAATGCTGTTTTTCTGAAGGCACTGTAAACCCGGTGCACCCTGCTATCTTTTATGCAGCACCGCACCAAACATTTTTGTATTTAAAAAATTAATTCCCGAAGCAAGAGTTTCTTATTGAAAAACAAACAACCAATGACTTCCACACCTTAGAAGTTTTCTTCCATGGTGTAATGGTCCTTTTTTTTTTTATTTCTGTCTGATACTGGCAGATTCTTCATGGTGGTGATGGACAGAAAAAAATACATCAGACCATCTGCTTTAAACCGTGCCAGTAGTCTGATGTCCTTACTCTGGAAAACCCTACTGCATTGGACCGCCGAAGTAAGCTTTCTGACAGTGAAGCCTGCGGGGACACCACTGTCCAAAATATAACAGTCTGCCTGACTCCTAATAGAACAGGAGGACTAAGGGTTTGATGGACAGGGTACTCTGACACATTTGTGGCAGAGTACCATGTTTACCAAACTCTAAATACGGCCCTTAAACACTTTTTGGTTTCTCAAACTCCTGTGGGAGGACAGGACTTGAAGCTGTAGCCAGTCAAGTCTCCATTAAGCTGGATACCCGAACCTGTTTTCAGCTCAGCAAAAAGCCCTGAGTGGGACAAACCTGGTTTTCTTAACAAACTTGGTGCAACCTCTCTGGCAAACCTCAGCCTTTTATCCTCCGGAGGTGCAGAAAAGTGACTAGGTCCCACTTTTCTCCAATTGCTTGGAACGTTCTTTCTGGTCTGTAATTGAGCCCTAACTCCACAGTACAGATTTAGGAACTTCAGATTGCTTTCCGGCCAAGTCTTTGGTGGGGTCCAGTCCTTTGTAGTTAGCTGTACCCTTTTAAAGCCAGGTGCCCTACTGCTTTTTTTGTTCTTGTCAAACAGGAGACCACCTACTTGACTCCTGCAGAGCAGTTCCAGTCCCTGGGTGCCAGCAAGAATCAGGAGACCTTGAGTCCTTAAGTAGGTCCTCTTCTTTCCAGCAGGAATCAGGAGCCAGGAGCTAGGAGTCAGGAGCCTTACTTCTTCTAGTAGGGCCTTCTTCTTCGGTTAGAGTCTTTCCAGATCCAGGAATGTTCCAAAGTGGTGGTGGTGAGGTGCACGCATTATCCTGTGCACTAATCAGTGATTGGGGAATTTTCTTTACCCAAACCTGGTTACTTCCTTGCCCTAGACCCACCTCCTTTTGCAGTACTGCCTCTTAACATTACTGTTAAGTTAGTCAGGAGCCCTTGTTTCAAAATGACAGAATCATTCTGCCACCATGCAGACCTTTCTCCAGCTCCCTAACAACTTCCCTATTTAGATAAGCTTTTCTCCCACCTGAATGGGTCCGAACTGGTTCTCTCTTTCACTGTAACTGGAGCCAGGTAATCTAGCGGGCTTTGGCAATAAATAGGAGAAGCCCTCTTGGGATCTCCAAGTGAAAAGAAGCAGTGTCTATGCTGTCCTGCGTTCAGCCAGCTGTCTAGCACCCCTCCTAGATGGCTATTCCTACTAAGTGGCCAATAGTTAACACCACTTTGTTCTTCCTGGGTGCAGAGGCAGAAGATTGTATTCTGAGCCAGTGTTGTTAATTTTCCCAGCCACGGATGTGTATTCCAGCTCTGTTAGTGTGATGTGCAACAGAAATGGTTTTCAGTAAGTTCTGGCACAGGCAGCTTAAAGTACATTTTTATAAAGTTAAATTTTCACTAAAGTTAGCAAAATCTAATTTCACCACTAAGGGGCCAATTATGATGCGGCCCGTAAAAGCTCTGACATGCGGTCGGAGCCTTCAGGGCCGCATCGTAATGGGCTGCGCGGTTTACTTTCCGACCGCCTCATTATGATGGAGGCGGTCGGAAAGTAAAACAGCCAGCCATTCTGGCTGGCTATCGATGGACTCGGAGAGCCCATCGGCCAGCCGGAAGCCGGCCAGTAATCTCAAGGGCGGGCCTTTCCACCCTTGAGATTACGATGCACTGTTTCCAACATGCTTTCCATGCCGGCCTGTCCGACATGGAAACCATGTCTGAAAGCGTGTTTGGGAGCCCCCAGCAGGGCCCCTTTGGTGCACGGCCTCCGGTTGGAGGCCAAGAGGGCACCTATGGTGCCCCCCTGTTGATCCCTGCACCTTGTGGCAGGCACCTTGAGGTGCATGCCATGGGGTGCAGGGATGAACTGCACCTCACTTTGCTCAATAGGAACTTGTGTTATGGCTCTCAATGGGAGCTTGTGTTACGGCCGTAACACGAGCTCCCATTGAGAAAAGGGAGCATGCGACCGTACAGTGTTAGGTCGCATTGCAATGGGCCGGTCAGGACCTCCGACTGGGTGTCAGCCGGTCCCAGGACCGAGTTGGTGTTGGGCTTCCGCCCGACATCAAAATCAGCCCCCAATTCAGACTTTGAAAATGTAGCAGAAAATAACTTTAAATTACTTTTCTACCTTTTTTCCAGGGGGAGATGTAGAATTAAGTATTTTATTCAAACCAAGGCCGGTCTGTTGGAAAGTGTAGCTGAATATACACAGGGAAATGGCCTTTCGGCCTTCAGTCCCTGTTAGGGCACACTTTTTATATATAGCCTTGTGAGCCTGCAAGGCCCCCTTTAGGCATGACTTAGTAAAACAATGGGGGGCAGATTTACGAGCCCCCTGCGCCACCAGTACATCACTTTTCGTGACGTACTGGTGGCGCAGGGGGCTGCTCCATATTTACAAGGAGAGGAAAAGCCACCCTGTGTGACTTTTCCTCTCCTTGTAAATACGGCCCCTTCACACGCAGCACTTTGCGGTGAAGGGGCGTTCAGTGGGTGTTGCTGTGGGTGTTCCCACGCAACACTCATGGAACAGACACATCTCCAGAATTACGAGAAATCGTAACTCTGGAGATGCGTCTGAAAGCTACGCCACCCTAGAGGTGGCGTAGAGAGGCGCAACGAGGAGAAATGTTTTCATTTCTCCTCGTTTTTTCCTCTTTCAATGCGTGCTGCATTCTACAGCACGCATTGAAAGAGGAAAATGCTTGTAGTGATTGTTTTTGTGCAGGAAGGTGCCCCTTCCTGCACAAAAACAATCTCCCCACGACGCAGGCATCCTTGCACCATGGTGCAAGGGTGCCTACGCCGGCGCATGGCTGCAGTTTGTGCGCCAGCGCAGGGGAAGCACAGAGATGCGACATATTCTTGTAAATATGTCGCATCCCTGTGCTTTCCAAACTAACGCAGCGCGGCGCAGCAAAGCAACTTGCTGTACCGCGCTGCGTTAGTTTACCGTAAATCTGCCCCTTGATTTTCCTACTTGGCAAAGAAACTTTTCATGGATGTATTAATAGATCTTCAGGCAATTTATGAACTTGTTATTTAGTTGATTGTACATGGTTCTCCTACAGAACACTATAAAAAGAGTTATCCACCTCCTTTCACAGCTTCAGAACTGTTCTAACAGTGGTATAGAAGATTACAGATGGTTCAACAAGCCTATTGGATTTTGCTCCTGCATGTTCTTTTTATTGAACATATTCTCCTCCCTGCTTCTGCCTTTCTTCCAAAATTAATCACCTTGCCTGTTGTTGTGTTTCTTTTATTTGCTTCAGCCATCATTGCATGTCTTCTACCAAATTCTTTGCACCTTTCTTTACAATCATGGCTCAGTTACTCTCTCAGGCGCACTGTCAGATTCCCTCCCCAAAGGACAACAAGCCCCATTACATTACACTCTGCCTTCATCAACATCAGGATTTGGGAAGTCATTCAGGTCCATTCACTTCTCATGTCAGCATCCTTCCTCACACCTGAAGGGTGGTATGCTGTCCACTTTCTTTGCAGGAACACTCAGTTCTTGATCCTTGCAAACCCACAAATTACTGTTTCTACATCGTTACTAGTTTGCCTAAAGGATTGTGATCCTCCATTTGAACTACAATGTTAGTTTAAGGTTTCACAACAATAGCCATTTGTAATCCTTATTTTTTCCATATACATATTGAATTTCACTGAGGTTTTGTGTATCCCATTCAAGGTGTGTTACAAGCTTCTTGAGTACTGAAGCGCCAAAAACATTAACTGATTGTGAACAGTGTATATTGTATTCAGCCAGCGTACATGGCTTCATTAATGTACATTGCTTGTAAATCGGCTGTAATTGCTGATTTGTTCCTCCATGAGATAACCATTCTCATTGTGAGATTACCTGCTCCTTTTATCATTCTTGTGTGCATTAGTGTGCCATGTTTAATATTATGCTTTGAGGTTTGCTTTCCATTTATTAAAATTGATTAGACTGCAAAAATATTTAGGACATGAAAAATATTATTAAAAGTATTATGAACACACATCTTTGGATGGACACCTTCTTTACTTATTGCTACTTTGAAAACTGTTGTACTGTACCTCCAGTGCTCAACTTGACCCAGTGGTTGCCGGTGGGGGCCACCAGCACTCTCTTTTGGGTACCAGCACTTATTTTTCCGAATCCGGTATTCACTAGGAGCAAGAGAGAGAAAAACAAACAAAGCGGAAACACGGCGGAAGAGAAAGAGGGAAAAACCGTCATAAAGGGAGAAAGGAGGAACCTGCAAGAGAGAAATACAGGGGTAGGGATTGTGTGGTAGTGAATTAAAGTGGCTTGAGTTGGACTCAAGTATATGCGCCTTCGTATTAGACGTGCTGGCATTTAATTGCACCAGCCGCAGGCTTCTGAGCAGAACTTTGGGCACTGAAACGCATTCTTTAACACATGACTCACTGCTCACCTCATACACCTCTCCTAAGTTAAGCCTAGGGTTGCTTGCCTATTTGCTGTCCAGAGGCAAAAGTACACTTTAGAGAACCCGACCTTGCATTGCAGACTGAAGGGCCATTTTATCAAGGTTTCACACAATGCAGCAAGACACCATGCTGTGCTGCGAAGAGTGAAAGGGAGATGGCAGGAATGTGCTATATTTAACATTATATGACGTATTCCTGTCCTCTCCTTTAACTGGAGCACAATGTGCTGTCATGCACCAATGCAGGCCCCTAGGGGTATCTCGGTGCAAGCAAAAACACACACAAAGTGGAGACTACTGTTTTAGGAGATGTTGATTACACTTTCGGTTATGCAGAGGTAATCTATTCCAAAACAGCGGGGCTAGATAAGAGAAAGATCTGCCCCTAGTACGAGTCCTTCTAACCCGTGGAACAATCAATATTACTTTCTTACTAGATCTAAGGAGTCTAGATGGACGATAAGGAGTAAGCCTAGAAGATAAATAGCTGGGGCCTTACCCTTTTTTATTAGCATTTTATTTTTACAGCTTTGAGGCTGATGGGGGGGCGACGCTCCTCCGCCATAGCGGAGGAGCCGCAGCTGCCCTGCAGCTATACACACCATGTTATGTTATGTTATCTGGTATTTATAAAGCGCGCAGCTACTCCCAAGAGTGTCCCGGCGCTAGGAGAAAAAGAAAAAGACCACATAACGGCAAACAGAACATCACCCCACAGCAGAAATCGGTCAGATCCTAATGTTGGAACAGCCATGTTTTTAGTTTCCTCCTGAAAGTAAGGAGGTCCGGTACCTGTCTAAGAGAGAGAGGTAGGCTATGCCATAGCCAAGAGGCCACCACTTGAAAGGATCTTCCCCCTACCCGGGAGAGCAGGACCTTCGGAGTAGAGGTCAGAAGCTGAGCAGAGGACCTCAAGGTACGTTGAGGTATATAGGGTTGAAATCTTTCCCTAAGGTAGGGGGCTCCAATCTTATGAAAAGCTTTGAAGACCAAGACTAGTGCTTTGAAATTAATTCTTTTCCGCACCGGAAGCCAATGAAGGGAAGACAGAAGAAGGAACGTGTGAGTCCTGGGTCCTGTCAGAAAGATGGCCCTAGCCGCCACATTCTGGATCACCTGCAATCGGCCAAGTAAGTAATCAGGGAGGCCCAAGTACAGGGAGTTTACATAGTCCAGTCTCGAAACCACCAGGGCTTGGACCACTGTTTTCCTATAAGAGACTGGGAGCAGTGGGAGAAAGTACCTCAACATTCTCATCACCCCCAAAACATGTCCCTGCCACCGATTGGACTTGAGCCTTCATAGAGAGAGCAGAAATTTGACCCCCAAATTTTTCACGGTGGTAACTGAAGACGAGGGGGGAGACATGTCCTGCGGCCACCAAGTGTGCCATGCTTCACACGGATATGAGCCGAAGAAAATAATCTCTGACTTTTCAGAGTTACACTTCAGTTGGTTAAGTCTAAGCCAAGAAAATACCTCTGAGAGGCAGGTGTTGATCACATTGCCTTTGAACTCGGCACCCTTCTCGCACGTGAACAACAGTTGAGTGTCGTCCGCATACGACACTATTTTGGCACCGTGTTTCTCGGCGAGGAGAACAAGAGGGGCCATATACAAGTTGAACAATGTTGGGCTCAAAATTGAGCCCTGTGGGACCCCAACATTCATGGGAGGGATTGCGGCGGTGAAAGGCGGAGACCAGATTGTTTGTGAACGGTTATTTAAGAAGGAGGTGAACCATCTCAATACCGTTCCTCCCATACCACCCTCCTCAAGTCTTTGCAATAATCTATTGTGGGGCACGGTATCGAAGGCCGCGGAAAGGTCCAACAGCACTGAAACCGCATTGCCTCCTCTATCCAGCGTGGCTTTTATAGTTTCAGCAACTTCTAGCAAAGCCGTTTCGGTGCTGAAATTCGCTCTGAAGCCCGACTGGCTCGGGTGCAGAAGATGGTTGTCCTCCACATAATTCGTGGTGACTGTATTGACATATTTCTCCAAGACCTTGGAGACTAAAGGTAGGAGGGAAATAGGCCTGTAGTTGCTGGCGACCTCAGGGTCTGCCGTAGGTTTCTTTAGGAGCGGGATAATTTTAGCGTGTTTCCAGGTTTGCGGCATGTGCCCCTCCCAAGCCTTTCTCTCTTCCTTGCTTCTTGGTGAGAGCCTCAAGGTTAGCAGGAGAAAGGGTGTAATCTAGACCCAGACCAGACAGGACGCCATCTTACAATTGTTACTCATTGCACTTCCACCACGCTGATACAAAATACAAAATGAAAGATGTGTTGAATGCTCTGCAAGCTTCAGGTGCACTTGGGGCGATTTATATCATTTTTTTTTTTTTTTAGCTAGTTCAGCTGGGGCCTTTCCCAATCAGGGAGTTATGGGTCAGGCAATACATTTTAAAGATGATTATTTTTCGGACTGGTAGCCAATGCAGCATGTGCAAAAGAGGGGAGGATAGCATTCCAATGGAAGAATGCAAATGAGACATGTTTTGCACCACTTGTAGTTTAGATAGCAACATCTCATTTGCAGAGGCCAATAAGGCATTGCCATAGTCCAGATGACTAATAACCAGCATCTGAACCAGAGTTTTCCTTGCAGAAAGGTGAAAGTTCTCCTCAACAGGCGCATGGTGTGGACGCAAATACCAATATTACACAAAACCTGCTCCTTCATAGAGAGAGTTTGGTCCAATGGGGCACCCAGGTTTTTGACTACATGTTTGGGACTCAGAACTGTACCCAGTTCCAAAGGCCACCAGTCTGAAGACCAGAGCTGTTGGGCCTTGGCAAAAAAGAACATGATTTCAGTTTTACCAGCATTAAACTGAAGGCAATTTAATGTCATCCATTCAGTAATTGCCATCATCCTGGCTGAAAAACATTCTTTAGTTTTGGTCAGATCTTCATCAAAGGAGATGATTAGCTGAGTATCATCAGCATAGGATATTACCTCGAATCCAAAGGCTTTAATGATCTTAGCAAGGGGAGTCACATAGATGATAAGACAAGAGCCCTGGGGCACATCCTTATCCAGCAGCATGAGCTGGGATGGAATGTTGGCATCAAGGAGACGCATCAACAGGGGGAACCAAGGACAATGAAGGTCCAGCACACAAGCCCCAATATATGAACTCTAAACCACGAGGTGTATTGTTCCTAACAGTGGGAAAAACGAAGGGGGGGAGCAGTCCTATAAGGAGCAAGGGCCCTCACAGACCCCGAAAGGTGTCAAGCTTCATCATAGGGCAGCTCCTTATTGGGCCGGCGCTGCAATGCCCAACCGGCCCCTCAAGGGGGCTCTTTGCTGGAGATATTTTTGTCCGTGATCTTGGCCGTCGATGAAGAGGGTGTGTGTGGGATTTGTGGTGTGTATGCAAGGTGAGTATGGTGTGGGAAATGTGTGGATTAAAAATAACTATGAGAGCCCATCAAGTTTTTAAGTGAGGATAACGGTCGACATGTTTCATGCCATTGGATGTCAAAATCACCTAGAGACCCTACTTGCTACTCAAACAGGGACGGTTCACATCTATGTATAAGAATAGGTAACCATACCCTCACCAAATACACCAACTGCAGCCAGGTTCCTCTTCAGTAGGGACCCGAAGCAGTAGAGAGAAGGAGCCAGAAAGCTCCGGAGTCAAGGAACGCTCAGTCGCGTCGCGTCCGACTCATATGTTCGGTACGCTGAGTGCAACCGACCTACCCTCTGTGATTCCGGCAATTGCCATCATCCTGGCTGAAAAACATTCTCTAGTTTTGGTCAGATCTTCATCAAAGGAGATTATTAGCTGAGTATCATCAGCAGAGGATATTACCTTGAATCCAAAGGCTTTAATGATCTTAGCAAGGGGGGCCACGTAGATGTGAAATGAGGTAGGGTTTAGACAAGAGCCCTGGGGCACCTCCGTATCCAATAGCCTAGTATGGGATTTGTAAGAGCCCAAAGTAATGGTTTGGGTTCTGTTGATAAGAAAATCCGTAAGCCATTGAAATGCTAAGCCCTGGATTCCAATCTCCTGCAGCCTAAGAAATAAGAATCAGTCTGGGATGAGACACAGTATCAAATGCTGTGGATAAATCCAGCAGCACGAGCAGGGATGGAATGTTGGCATCAAGGGGACATCTGATATGGTCAGTGACTACGACTAGGGCTGACTCTGTGCTATGGAAATGTTAAAACCCAAATTGTGATGGGTCCAGAACCTTGTTGACCTCTAGGAGTTTGCGGAGATTTGCCCACTCCAAGCAGAGTGCGGAGTTCCAAAAAACTCAGCAAAGCGGTGCAGAGTTTTCCCTCTCGCGCATCTCGTCAACGCTAATTTGGTGAGTGCAAGCGAAAAAAATCATACGCTAGAACACCTCCAGACGAGATTTCTCAACGCAGACGGTTGCAGCAGGTTGCTATCACTCACATTGAGAAACCTGCTGCTTCTTTCTGCTGCTCGAGTAGATGTTCTACTCGAGCAGCAGCTTCCTCAACGCTCTCGTTGAGGAAGCTGCTGCTCGAGTAGACCATCTCCTCGAGCGGCAGAAAGAAGCAGCGCCCTCTTGTACTGCATGTGGTCCCGTTCGCACTGATTTTACAGTGTGGGACAAACTCCCAGCGCTAAAAGTCAGCGCAAACAGCATGACTTACCACACACCGCTACTCGCAGAACTCCGCGGAGCACGGCAGAGTTTTTTCAGCACTTTGCAGAGTTCAGCCTAACAGAATTCCACGAACTCCACCCAGGCCTGTTGACCTCAAGGTAATCCATGAGTTGTTTATTGATTTGACCTTCTAACAATTTACCCAATAAGGGAAGCAATGATATTAGTCAGTAATTTGTGAGATTCATGGGTGACAGGTTCACCTGTTTTTGGACTGGCCTGACCTGAGCCACTTTCTAAGTCGAAGGGATCTTGCCTGAATTCCCAGATAGATTAAGTTTGGAACATATGGCAGGGGCAAGCTATTTGGACAGGATGGCAAAGATACATATCCAGGGGCGACCCCGATTTAGCTGTGGCAAGTGCTTTCTGTATTGCTTTTAGTGAGAAATTGTTGAACTTGCCTA
This sequence comes from Calotriton arnoldi, assembly GCA_963921515.1. NCBI lineage: Eukaryota > Metazoa > Chordata > Amphibia > Caudata > Salamandridae > Calotriton > Calotriton arnoldi. Next base: position 245,153 of record CAWUFW010010695.1, read on the forward strand.
AGTTCGTGCTACTATTAGGAGGAGGTGAATTAAGATTAATTTCCTCACAGGCCTGGTCATGTGAAATAGTAAAGTGGTGATAAACTGCATTGATTTTGTCTTCAAAATTGTTAGCCAAAGAGTCACATAGTTCTTGTGATGCAAAAGTATCATGTGAATAAGCACAGGGATTGATAAAGGCATTAAGCACTGTATATACCTCTTTGGATGAGTTACCAGCTGATTAATTTGCTTGGAGATATGACATTTCCGATCTCTCTTGATGTTGCCATAATAAATCGTTAAGGATGCTCTATAGGCCTCCTTGTCCGATAGCGAATGTGTCCTACACCATTGTCTCTCCAGCTTTTTACAGGACTCTTGCTCTAACCTCAATTCAGATATGTACCATGGTGAATGAGCTCCATGTATGAACGAAGAGCAAGGTTTGAGAGGAACAATCCTATCAAGTGCTGTATTGAAGGCTCTATGATAGTGCAATAGTGCTTGGTCACATTTAGATCTACAGACATAGCAGGAAGTTCAAATTCTTTAGAGAAAGCATCAGGAGTAACTTTACTCCAAGATCTCGCTATACTTTTACTGACTTTCTTCATTTTTTCTGTCATTGGTTTCTTGGGAATCTGGAACCGTACTAAAGAATGGTCCGACCAGAGAAGAGGTTGTGGGGGTTCGCAAATCCATGAGGTGGAGTTGGTAAAAATTAAATCCAACATATGTTCCATCGTGTGAGTAGGTGCCTTAACTGTCTGAAGTAAACCAAGTGCGGCTAGATCCAAGGTCAATTGAGCGACCTCTGCATTAGAGGAGTCCTCCCCATGAAAATTAAAATCCCCAATTGTTGAGATGCCAGGATGTGTTGAAATTTATTCAATAGGACCCTGATTTAAGTTTTTTTGGGCCCCGGGTGTCACTACAATAGGGCTCCTTTTCAACAATCAGTTTCAAACTTAAAAATACAGATCTCGGCCCAGTCTGAGTGAGGAGTATCTATCAGTGAAAATGTAAGCATATCTTTAAAACCAAGAGGATTCTTATACTAAGGATATCATTCCTTCTTACTTCTGATTTAAATGTGTCAACATCTTGTTGCTAAGGATCCTGCTACTGTTCATGTTAGAATTATTACTCATGTTGGCAAAATGATCTATTTTTTACATTTAAAATATTCTTTACCTGCAGCAGGACAATTTATTTTTATTATTTTACTTATCATTTTATGAAGTCACCGTGTAACAGTACAACAAAAACAACAGCAGTCAGCCATTGAAATCATCATCAAAAAACATAGGGAGATATTCACAAGAACGTGCGCTAAACATCTCCAAAAAATGTTAACGCAACTTTACACATCACAGTCGATCGCGGGAAAATAACCCCGTGTTAACGTGGAATTCACAACACAGCGGTACCATGCAATAGTCTCCCGAAAACGCGGCCAATGTCCGCGATACAACCACCGTGACGGAGATAAAAACACAAACCCCAACACCAAAAAATGTGCGTTGAGCCCATTCCCGATGAGGAAAGCAGCGATAAGCAGCGCCAGGCCCGCGACACACACACGGCAGGCGGGAATAAGCACAACAAAAGCAGGAAAAAGAAAGACAAACCAAACAGAAAACAACAACGAAGCACAATGGAGGCAACCGGAGCCAGTACACAACCCCACAAGCCCCATTGGCAACAAAACATTGTACATGGCAGGCCATCGTGGACAAGGTGAATGCAGCCGGAGAGCGGAGGAGGACAATGGAAGAAAACCAGAACAGCTGGAATGATGCGAAACGCACAAACAAGCAGAAACACGCCAACAACCAGAAGGCAGCAATGCACACCGGAGGTGGGAGTCCAGCGCCACACCAGGAGCTGGATGACATGGAGGAAATGGTGTCCACCACATCAGTCTGGAGATGGTGGCAGGAGTCGGGGACCGGAAACTGCTCAAAATCAACAGACACAACAGCAACAGGGAGAGGAACGACCAGGGACTGGGGGGACAGGGGGAGATGGGCACAATGGCACACATGCACAATTAACCACAGCACAACTGCAGACAAACCATGCCCAAGAGTAACAACACCAACCAAGAGCACAAATCACACAACCCGGCAATCTCACACCACTGAACAAGCACAGAAGTGAAAACCACACTGACTGAAAGGGAGAAGGGTGAGCCAAATCAGAGCTGAAGGGACATCTCACACACAATGCAGCACACACACATAGGAAGCAGAGCACCCCAACATCGAACACAATGTGGTACAAACAGCAACATTTGCACAACTGAACACAGGACACAAGTGCACCCGCTTGTGGCCGGTAAATAGCCATACGAATCTGGCAAAGCACGAAACAGGGACATGATAATGCACAAGTATCAACCCACAGCCCTGATGGGGTAGCAATGCATGTATGGCAGGGACCCAGATAGGCCGTGACACACACATTGGCATACAAATCAACACTCAACACAGTTGGAGACAAGTGAAGGTGCGGAAACTTTATCAACAATTGCGTGTCAGTACGGCCAAGAGAAGTGCCACGACATGCAGACCAATGCAGCAGCATGTCTGAATGAGGAACGTTGGAAAGCGCCCATGTCCACCCCGGGGGAGTCCATCACCAACACAAGTCAGTGCCAACCCGCATTGGTTGTCCGCGCATGGATCAGGAGTCCAGGCCAATGCAGCCATGTCCATGGTCGTCTTGGGACATGTGACCAGATCCCCAACATGCAACCAGGCGTCGGGACACGTGCAATGGGTCACATCCAGTTGTGGCTGCAGGTACCTTGTCACTTGTCCATGAACGTGAGTGCAGCAGCGTAGGCCAACATTTCCAATGAGAGATCATTGTCCAGCACATCTAACATGTCGGCGACGTAACCCATCAGCTGTCCCGGACAGATGTGCTGACTCCAACCCCTGGCCCCAATTTGCACTAAAGCCCAATCGGGGAGCGGCTCAATGTGGTCACTGCACACGACGACTCGTGCAATCTCCCAGGTCCAGTTGCCAGCATGCATGCCAAACATCCAGGCATGCCATAAACGGGCATCACGGTGACACTCCTGGTTGTGGGCCAACAGGGGGCGCACACACACGTCAAAATCCATGTCAGCTACCGTTACATTGGAGAGGCAGACATCCATGGTCCACTGGAATATGCACGAGCGACAATGCAACACAGGCTGAGCGCAGGTGAAGTTGGCAAGGCGGAAGCTCAGCCGGTAACTGATCCGCAGCACTGCCAATGGCAGTGCCCCCAGTACATGAAGCAGACGTGCACGGTACAGGTCCATGTGACAGGAGTTGAGCATGTGTCCGGGATGGTCTGCCATTGCGTCAGTGGCTCTGCTTGAAGCGGCACTGGCTTGCCCGCGCCAGTCCTGTGGATGAAATGGCACAGCTCGGAGCAATGAGCAGTGTCTGTGTGCAACGGGTGCAGGCCTGGGGTGGGGTGGGAGTACGTGTGAAGGCCATTTCACGCACGCTAACTACGACCAAGGACTTCTGCATGTGGGATGTGTACACGTTGTTCTCACGTCGGGCAGTGCGTAGTGTGGGAGTCGCCAGCAAATGCTATCGTATCTGCCAGGGGGTGCTTGGCACATACAAGTCCCAGCTCAGAGCTGCAGATGTGCTACCGCCTGATAGTTCAGACAAAGGACCTTTCATCCCTACAGTAACTTCACCATCTGCATACATACAGGAGATGTACAGAGGCCTGTCGTGGGTGGGATGGGATGTCTGCGACCCAGGGAATCATGGATGATATGCCGAGCACGTGGCACATGAGCGGCCTCACTGTGTGTTACGTTGCCTCACAGCTGCTCCTCCCTCCCACGAGCCCCCACACTTGTGTGCGCTGCGCGGTTGTATCACGTGCACTCCTACGGCACACCATTGTCATGCCTGTCCGCGCATGTCCAGCGGCATGCCAACAACACCTTGAAGCTGGCCATTGAGGGTGTGCGGACACATGAGTGTAGGCCAATGGTCCGGACAGGGCGGACACAGGTGTACAGTCCATGGCTGGCTGTGATCGCGCTGCAATTGAGGCTAGGCATATGACTCATGCAGCTGCAGTACTGATACACATAACACTTGGCATGTATGTGCCAAGACCCCGAGCGGTCTTGCGCTCCTACATTTCGACATACGTGCGGGCCCACCCTCCGGGTGCATGCTACATTGCAACATCGACTACTGTGGCCCTGGTGGTGACAACACCCCAACACAGAGGCACACTTACCGCACTTCCTGCTCAAGGCCAGACCAGAGCCACGCCCTGATCCCCCTGCCGATTCAGCACACCCCTGCGCTGACCGGACATACGCCGGACCAGCACACGCCGCTTGTGCATGCAGGGGGGGCAGGCGAAGCTACATGTCCAAGGTCTCAGCCACTGCTGAGGTGACATGGTATCCTCCACTGAAGACAGCACACTGTGATGTTGCAGGGCTCGGGCCCATCATGCTGACATAATGACCACACGGACACACTTGCTTAGATGGTGGGAATGGCTACGGGCAAGTGCGCCCGGCCACTTTTATTAGCAGGCTCACATGTCGAGTGACACCTGTGTTGGATGTGTGTGGGGTGTGTGCACACCAGCCGTCATGGAGTGCCTGGTGCAGTCAAAAAACGACAAAAGTGTACATCGTTAAGGACACACCCATTCAACCATAAAGGCCCCATAACTTGAGCTGCACAGAGTTAGTGGCCCCGGATGCACAGTGTCCTGCACGGGCCTACCGCCACGGACCGCTGACTTGCGGTGCACTGGGACAGGGTCACGAGAGCAGAGCAGGTTCTCGTAGATGACGAAGGGGGTTGTCGCGGAGTGTCTCGGTGGACAGTGGAAGGTGTACCCCCAGGGCATGATGCAGAGGGCAGAACCACGCAGATACAGTCACTATGATGGAGATGAATGGAACAGACACATGTCGGACACCACGTACGGGCCAGCCAGCTGATGATGCAGACAACCCTCAGGCCATGGACTCAGACGGCACCAAAGTCCAAGCAGAAAGTGCCCATGACTCATTGCGCACAGAGTTAGTGGCACCAGTGCTGATAGGGGATGCCGCCTGCGATGAGGCGTGTCCAATAGTGTGGACTCCTCCATATCTTACCCAAGACACAGTTCCACATGTGTGACCTACTGGACCGCAGTGTAGGCCTGAGGCAGCGGTCAGCAGGGACCATTCACCGAGTGTCGCCGGCTTACGTTGGATGGTCCCACCGGCCTGCGTAGTTCAGGTTCAGTGGCACCACGGGACGCGGACTTGCGGTGAACAGGGTTAGTGGCACCAGGTCAGTTGTTGGCAGTGTTCGATCACCTCCATGACTAGGATCCGGCTTTCATCCGGACTGAGCCGCATCTTCCTCTTACTCCTCTCCGTGCGTTCACTGGTATGGACTCTGCCATTCATGAATCACAACTAAGTGCTGGATGTGGGACCTACTGGACTGCAGTGTAGGCCGGGGGCAGCGGTCAGCACGGGCCCACAGACACGTGTCGTGTGCTTGCAATGCAGGGTCTGGGACACTGATCGAAGGGAGTTCAGTGATATAGACGCGGCAATTAACATTTGGTCACTGCCATTCAAGACTCAGGATGCAGTTCCACATGTGGGACCTACTGGAGCGCAGTGTAGTCCTGAGCCCTCATCCAAGTGTCGCCGGCTTGCGTTGAACAGAGTTGGTGGCACCACGTGTCGCAGGCTTGCGATGCAGACTTTGGCTTCACTGATTGGAGGGAGTTTAGTGATGTGGACGCTGCCACGGACTTGGGGTCACTGCCATTCAAGACTCAGGACACAGTTCCACATGTGGGACCTACTGGAGCGCAGTGTAGGCCTGAGCCCTCATCCAAGTGTCGCCAGCTTGCGTTGAACAGGGTTAGTGGCACCACGTGTCGCCGGCTTGCGTTGAACAGTGTTAGTGGCACCACGTGTCGCCGGCTTGCATTGAACAGGGTTAGTGGCACCACGTGTCACCGGCTTGCGTTGAACAGGGTTAGTGGCACCATGTGTCGCCGGCTTGCGTTGAACAGGGTTGGTGGCACCACATGTCGCAGGCCTGCAATGCAGACTTTGGCTTCACTGATCGGAGGGAGTATGGTGATGTGGACGCTGCCACAGACCTTTGGTCACTGCCATTCAGAACTCACGACTCAGTTCAACATGTGCCAACAACTGGGCCGAAGAGTACGCCAGTGGAGTATGTCAATGAAAAAGGAGTACTGTGGGCCAGCGCCGGGGAGGCCAGCGATGGTCTGCGGAGGCTGCAGAGGTCACGGGACTGGGGCCTGGAGCTTGCACCGGCACATGGTGGGCCCTCTTTGACACACGCCGGTGTCGGCAGGAGAGCGGAGCCTCCTTGGTGTGCTGGGCCAGGCATGACGGGTCTGGGGACCAGTGGCCCGGGGTGCAGCAGGCGCACAGGGACGCAGGCTCTGGCCTCGTGGTGGGCTGGGAGGCGCCGCCCTGGCAGACGCGTTGGCCATTCTGAAAGAGAACCACGCCCAGTGCGACAGGCTTTTTATTCACACCCCTACGCAGGCCTGGCGTACGCATGGCCAACACACTCCGCCCGCGCATACAGGGGGGGATGTAACATGCGACATTTCCGCGTTCTTCCCCACAGCCTGTGGGGACATGGTAGCGTCCACTGGCCACTACATTCCATGCACCAGCGGTTAATATCCACATGGCCATTTCCGTGGTTTGCACACTGAAGTCTGTCCGCCACCTCCACGCCACACCTGGCATTGGGTAGGTTCTCATTCATTAGTCACTTGCCGCTCTCACACATGCCTGCTCCAAGCCTCTCCTCACATCCTGCTATTGTGTGGCTGTGGTGCCATGCCGTGGCTGGGTTGTGGGCATGGCAAGCCCAGGTTCCCAATGGAGTTGTGTTGTCGTGTCTGGTCGGTTGGCATGTTGTGTGGCATGTTGAATGTAGTTGTGCTGCGTGCCCATTGCCAGTGTTGTGAGTTGCATGACTGTGGGGTGGAGGTGTGTGGTGTGTTCATTTTGGACTTACCAACGGGCACTGCATTTCCATAGGTGCCATCCTGGGAGCGCTGGTTGATGATGGACTGTCGGGAGATGTAGGAATCATGCACTCTGCCTGGGGAATTGGCCACGACATTGTTGAGGAGTCCCGGGCGGTCCACTATTGCCTGCACATTCATGGGATGCGTGTGCTTTCTGTTGAGGTAGTTGTGTGCAGTGTCGGCAGGGAGCACGAGGGGTACATGTGTGCAGTTGATTTCCCCCGAAATGTGAGGGAATCCAGCTATGGCGTGGGAGCCTTGCTTGGTCTCCAGCTGCTCCTGCGCAGTGTGGGTGGAGTGGAGGTGCTGGGGTACCAGGCTGATGATGGCATCCAGGACAGGTGTGATGAACTTGGATGGGGTTGGCTGTGAGACTCCTCCGACTCTGGCAGTTGTGGGTTGGAAGGTACCAGAGGCCAACATGTGCAGCACAGCCGGCAGCTTTGTCTGCGGAGGGATGTTGGTTGTCCGCTGTGTTGGTACCGTCAGCAGGTGGGCGATGTGGGTCAGGATGCGGGGGATGGTTGTCCTTTTGGGCCTGTAGTGGGCAATGTCCTCTTCTGGCGTTCGGTCTGTGTGGCTGGTGCGTTTACGGTGGGTCCACTGTCTTTGTGTACGTTGCCTCTGTGGTGGTCCAGGGGGGGGGTGGGACGGGTCCTGGGGGTGGTGGCGGGCCTGGAGGTGGTGGCGGTGGGTGTTGTGGCCCTCAAGGGTCTCTGAGCTGCATGATCATTGTCTCCATGGCATCTGTGGGTCTTCAGATGTGGCTCTTGGCTGGGCTCCCTTTCATGCAGCAGGTAGTCGTCCTGCTTAACACCAGCAAAAGACAGGTGTTAATTCCCTGCTGCTACCGCTGCTTATCGCCTGTTTTTGGTTCGCATCGCAGATCTGGCAGTTTGTTGTGAAAGTGGTGTAGTGGTGTTTTCGTGTATTTTTGCACAGGAACGCCTACTCTGCATCTCATTAGGGTTAGTTGGTGGTGTCACCCGTGGAGGTAAATTTTGGGGCAGTTATCGTGGGAATACTTGCGTTGTCTGCAGTTTGCACCCGCTTGTGAATGGGGCGTTAAATCTGTCTCCACTTTTGATGCGTTAAGGTGGCGATAACTCGGCGATAAGTCCTTGTGAATATGCCCCATAGTGTGATATTGCTTCACGTATGAAATACAGAACAATTCCCATTTTTAAAAGATAATAATTTGGCCATCAGGTCCAGTAAGAGGACAATGTTTCTTCTTAACCAACATCTATGTTTTATCGTTACTATCTAAAATAAATCCATATACTCTGAGTTCACAACAATATCTGCATGTGGGTTGTGTATCAGGTCACGTGTTAGCTTTTAACAAGTTGTGCTTCACCTCAACCAACCCTACGTTCTTTTCCCTAAAGTATGCATGGAATGCAGCAATAGAGCCACTAGGCCTCTGTAATTGTTACTCCAAGATCATTTTCCCATTTTCCTAGCACCCCTCTCTGCCTCTCCCCATCACCTCTAGCATTCAGGTATACATTTGAAAACCAGGTGTGTGGGTGTGGGAGGTGCTATTATCATAGAGAGTAACAGAAACACTAATGGTTCAGTTGGGAATTAAGATTACACTTTCATTAGTGTGTATCTAAAACAACAGTACAGGAATATGTCTATTGGTGTATAATTTGCCCTATCTTTATATCTTTTTAGGGTCATAAATGTGCCACCCTCACACATATCTCCTAATTTAGATAGCAGCATGTTGTCCAGTTGCTCAATCATCTTTAACTCTGCTTTGATTGGTGTAGCGGTATTGTTCACTAGTGGGAACATTGATAAGTATATCTTGCCAGCCTCTCAGGATTTCATTGCAATTCAGGCAAGAGACTCTGAAGCTAACCCCACTCCTTCCACTTTCAGCCCAATAAGTTCTATAATCAACTCTAGAATCAGAAGTGTCTGTAGGGGGGAAAAAGGGGAAGGGAGGTAGACAGAAAAGAAACATTCCGTAATTGTCTCGGCTCGTTCACCTTAGGCGCACCAGCTGGTGGAATGCATGTAGCAAAGACATGCTGTCTGGAATGGGCTGGCTGGCAACCCCCGTATTCCTATAAAACAAGCTCCCACTAATCTAAATATACTTGTGTACAACATGATACAATATCTTGTGAGCAATAGTCGAATGCCTTAGTGAAGTGAAGAGAACATGGCTCGCCCTCACACAGCCAGGATTCCAGGAATTGAAAATGAGGGTCCTCCCATAGTAGAGGAACCAGCAGCCAGGATGACTTGTAATGTTTAAAGATGGAGTAAGAATTTCAGAATGATAGCAAGCAAAGCTCAGTATCTGTGGAAGGATTGGCTGGCCAGACGTGCCCTAGTTATCTGAGGGAACCAAAGGGAAGCATAACAAAACAGGTGCAGGGAACAGGCAAATGGTGTAAACTATGCACTATCACCAGGCAAAGTGTAATACAGTGACTGGTGCTGAACTCTTCGAAGCTTTTACTGACCCAGAAGTGTTTAGGAACCGTCTGGCTCCTTCCAGAATGTTTCAGCTTTTTCGGAATGTTCCAGCTATTCATGAATGTTCTGGCTCTTTCCACCTTGTCCCAGAAGTGCTGATCTGTGTTACCCTGTGCCCCCCTTCCTCCTTCGCCTTCCTAAGCGCCACTGGGCCCTCTGTCACAGTTTCCAAGGCTGGCCTTAGCAAGCTTGTATCATGGATTCAAAGAAATGTGACATTGTCCCTGCGAAACGGACTCAATATCTGGAGAGCACAACTCCAGGTTTCCGGACAGGATCACTCTTATCCTCGTCAATCTATGCTAGGCGCAGTTAGGGCACACTCCAGTATTTTTGAGTCTTTGATCTAACCAGAGGTATGCCTATTATTGATTTGTTGAGTAATGCTCACATCACATCTTTTCCTACTCTATGGGGCTCATTTAAAGTTGTTTGATTACCAGGTGCAGTAAGCCCACACTCTGTAATTATGATTCTACATCTTAAATCCAAGACCTGAAGATGTGAATATGCATTTTTCCTGGTCTTTGCTGAACGGAAATTACTGGTTGCGGACCCATACCCGGTGTATTCAAATACCATTTTTCTGCAGCTGGTAATGCTGGGTGCAGTAAAATTGCATGCTGAAATGCCGAGCATGCCCAAACTTGAGCAAAACTTTAGACTCAAATGACACAGGAAAGATATCCTTCCTGCATGTCAAAAATTGGAAGGTGAGTCAAGAAAGACAATCATTCAGTGAAAGTTTGGGAGCCTGACACGGTGTGAATGAAGGGGACAAAGGAGAAAACAACAGGCAGCCATTTGTTCATTGCTGGTGCAAGAGAAAGTGTAAATACACAATCAATTACCATCCTCTGACCTAGAGAGAAATTCAAACAAGCATTTGCAATGCAATAGGTCTCACATTTGTGAGAGTTTAAGCTATTGGCATTGTAAATGACAATGCCTTTTATTTATCTGTTTTGCTAATTGACACAAAAATAAAAGGCATTGTCATTTACAATGCCAATAGCTCAAACTCTTGTAAATGCGAGATCTATTCAAAGAAGTGGTCGCCATTGTCCCGGGCTGCTCGGAAAGTTAAATCGCGCATGGCGCGCTGAATGTTGCAGGAAAGCATGTCCTGCCTGAAGTAGAAGAAACTCAATAAAAAATAGTGCTTACAGACTTAAAAAGACATACCGTGTAACAACGAAGTAAAAGGGCAAGTCCTCATGGGAGGATACAAATGAAAAGACAAGGCGGTAATAAGGAGGGACTAAAAAGCCTATTAACAAATCAGAAGCCAGCATTTACGAAGGGCAATGACACAAGCCAATGACAAATATGGGCGGAGAGTAGGCGGTGCTTCAATTCCATACTCCAATACAGCATGCCGCAGAACAGCGCAGGCGCTGCCCAGGCTCGACCTAAAAAAATATTTTGGCCAACAAGTCAGCGTGGCTGCAGAGAACAAGTGAGGAAGCATCCATTTATAGAATGCAACCTTCAGGTGCTGGCTGAAGAAGTGGTAAAGAAGGAGCCAAGCCTCAGGGCAAATAGCATGGTTCACTCCACACTAAATGTCAGAATGAGACTGTGGAACGCCATCACAAGTAGGGCAAATGCATTACCACCAGCCAAATTTGGTACAGGACAGCAAAACGAGATTCAATGGCCTCAAAAGGAGAGTTAAGGAGCTGCTTTCAAAACAACACAAGGAAAACCTGGGCACAGGAGGAAGTCTACCACCAGGGCTGAAATCAGAGACATGGAATGCGACAGTCAGTGGCACCATTAACTCACCACCATAGAGGGCATCAGAAGAGGCAGAGTGGTTGGCGGAACAGAAGAGCTAGGTAAAAAAAAAAAAATTTATGAAAAAAGAAATTAGTATATTGGTTAATGTAATGTAAGACATGTCAGCACGCCATTCACACTCAAGCATCTTGTAATGATGTGGCTATAGTGGCACGTGGCGTAATATTATATGGCCTTGCCCATACATATGTTATTTGATGGCACCTTTGAGTACAACAGTATGCATACTTAAAAGTCAGCCCTGTCTTCTATCACACTGCTGTGGCTGCAGGCTTCCAGATAAAGGTTAATACTTTCCATCCTCACTGTATGTGATCACAACACCACAGTACTTTAGAGGATGTTATATGTCCATTGCAGTGCATGGTATTGTATATATGTCTGAGTCTGTCTCATGTATAAATTGAGGTTATAGAGTTGACTTACACATGGGTGGCCTCTGATACCCTGCTTGGTCGCTGTCCATTCATTTTGTCCGCTACACGAATAAAAGACTATTATGGGACCCAAATGTAGTCAGCTAATGTAGAGACCAAACAAGACAATATGCTGCTCACTATGGACCATCATGTGAGCAAATGTTTTAAGTTAACACAACTATAACATGGTGTATTTACGTTCCAAATAATATAGAATTACCTTAACATTTGTAGGGGGCATATCAGAGGAGGAGAATAATGATGACCAGCCCATCACTCATTTTGGTCTGGACCAACATGTGAAATGATCAGAAAAAAGGCAATACACCAAGCCACAAGAATTACAGTAACACCGACAACTGCTACTCCACCAACCACTACCTCTGGTACATTGTTGACAAATGTTATAACAATGAACATCAGTTAGTTATAGCAACTACACGATTCAATGATCCTGCAATTTAGCTACATACCACATACTAGTTAACATACATGGTATGTGTACCATGTATGTACCATATGGTATGTGTACCATGTCAACAAACACAAAGGAAGGACATGGTTGCTAAGGGAGTATAAACACCACACATTTAAATATTATTTCACTACAGTAATGCTACATTGGCATTGGCCATGTACCTCTGCCAGGAGCGACCTTTGATGTAAGGGATCCTCCCCAGTCCCTCTGCGCATTTGCCATGTGAACTGCCCCAACACTCACAAAACCAAGTACAACAGGGTTGCCTAGCAGTATGCCATGGACCCCAAAGACTGGTACTGCTGCTGACATTAGGAGGAGGAGCCACTTCACCACTGAAGCATTAAGCCCTGATCAACTGGGAGACCCCTACTGCCGAAGAGACAATATTCCAGATAAGATGGCCCAGAGGCCTCAATTGCTGTACTTGAACACTCTTCTGCACCCGGCTGGGGAGGCCACTACTGCTAAAACTGGTGCCACTGAGCAGGTCTGCCACGCTGACTTCATTCAGCTGTCCCTGCTCCAACATAAGATCAACATATTGCCACAGAAGGCCTGAAGCCCCACTGCAAATCTAGGTCTGCAACACCAACTAGCAGGTAAAAGCAAGGCCTAGCCTGCAACCTGGGCAAGAGAGTAGAAGGCGTAGAAGAGGCTTTGTTGCCCAACTGATTGTGAAAAGTAAAAGACTGAACTGGTACAGCTCAAAGACTTTTGCCAGCAATTGACTAGTGGGGGCTCATGAAGTAATCTTCACATGTGCATAATGAATGCCTATGCCCCCATATCTCCCATAGTGAGGAGAGGGGGAGGAGTGCCTCAATGAGAATTGTGACTTGGGTTACTATGGTATGATTGCATTGTGATTGAACTTTATAGTATTTAGTTCTGGTGTGAGAGCAACGTACACTTCACTTCATCTAAAAGATAAGCACTGAGTTGCACATATATTATTGTGTCTGTTGATCGACTTTTTAATTATGCGCTCTTATCCACGGCACTACCAGCCTGAGAAATATTTTTTGCCTGTGATTGAAACATGCATGCTCACCTTACAGGCACGCATATGCTCGCTGGATAGCTGGGACAGCGTTGCTGAGCCCACCGCGGAAGCACTGTTTGCGGCATCTGGGTTTTTTGCTCCCCACATGGAGCCTAACCGAGGGGACAAGGGAGATTCGTATGCCTACCTTTCAGCCAGTGCGGCCTAAACTCAGACTAAAACTGGCCTAATTTCGGATCTACTTTGCCGGGCACATGGAGGTGGATGCAGGTAGAGGAGAAGACTCCCCTGAATGAGCCCTATTGTTGGTACAGCATGACAGTGGGGTAGTGCGTTGGCAGTACACTCTATGTAGAGGAAGAGTGCAATTAGTGCGTTTGGCAGCAGGCCCCCAGTACAGTGCGGAGGTGGCCAGTTAGGCTGGTGTGGCTTGTGCTAGCTGGTGGGTTCTGCAAACCCACTCACCCGTTTGCGCATCTCTCCCTGTACACATCTCGCCACACATGTGTCCTGACCACCAGTGGTCTACTACGGCCTCCTACAGTTTCACCAATTGCTTCTACTCAGCCTGCTCTGTGACTCTTCCCCAACATTCCTGCTGTGCCACCTGTAGCACCACTTGTCACTGGCCTCACCATCATCCCTGCTGTATTTGCCTTCACCTAGCACCCAGTACCTTCCACACAGCAGCCATGTGACCAACCATTCTGCCTCTACTTCATCTGCCCCACCAGACAGAGACAAAAGTCCGAACTTTTCTGTCAGACATTCTAAAGGGAGACAACGCCTCTAAAGCCTCCCAGCCATCCCAAATAAAGCAACCTGCATTCCAGGCTCACTACCCTCCAAATACCTCTTGGCATACTTCGGACCAGAGGGAGTGGGACCAACAACAGCCAAAACGGTCACTGTGTGACACACCGTATCCACATTCCACCAAGTCCAGTCACAAGGACAAAGCAGAAACCACTCATGAATCAAAACAGGCAACAGAAATGTCCACTAATCACTGCCGTAAAGAGGTCACGTTATTCCCCCTCCACCCCCAACTGGAGTAAGACCCAGCCCAACAACTTCCCTCTCGAAAAGAGAGCTTAAGCGCCTTAGAAAATCCAGGAACAACAGAGGAATAAGGAGCAAAAACAGCATACAAAAGCCTCCTTCTCCAAGTCAAACTAATGAAGAGTCAGGTGATCTGCTGGCCTCTATAAAGGCTTGGCCAAACCAGTTAAGTCTATCAACAGTACCCTCATACTCAATGTTTCAAAAAAACAAAGGAAAAACAAAGTTAATTAGCGGTCAGGGATCCGGCCCTCTGGCTCGGCTTGTGGTCGTCAGAGCCTAGTGGCCTCTAAAACCCAAGAGTTTGAAAAGGCCAGTACACCCCCCAAAGCGACAACATCATCCCCCTCGTGGGGCAAAGATATTTTTACTACAACCAAACAAGCCCACCCCCACAACACTCAATACAGTAATCACCCGAGACCTGTCGAGTTAAGTCTTACTACACCCACCAAGGGTAGTAGGCCAGCCTCACACAAACATACCAGTAGCACATTTTGAAGCAGGCACCTTCCCACCCATCAACATGCAACCGCCATTTCAAACACTCCAACCATACACGGCAATCAAACAAACTAAGAGAATCCTCTCCTGATAGTCCATCAGCCCGAGACGGGGGTCCTACTACTACCACAGACAGGCAATCCTGATACGGCCCTATGAAGGCTAGAATTGATCCCATGCTATAAAATGAGAGGACGCCATGATATCTTAAACAGAAGTGCCATCCCGAAGCTGGCCAGCACTCTGCATAGCCTGAACCATTTACAATCCAAGCACATAGAAGCAGTTGAATTCAAGCCTACTACGTCAATCCCAGGCAACGAAATCAAGGTAGTCACCTGGGTCAATCTAACAATAGCAACTCAGGTTTGGCAAAATAAGGAACAATTTTCAAGAAGGTGCATCAAAATAAGAAGGATGGAGGTGGAGCTCTACCCAAGCCCCCTATTTCTCTCACAGAGTCTGCAATACAAGGTGCCACTCCCAACCAGAGAAGTTTTAATGGGGGCAATTGGTGCAGCAGATCCAATCGAAAATAGAGCTTGCCTACAAATATCAAGGAGCCATCAAACTGACAGACTAGCAGTGCCATCAAATAGAAGGCTGGTCATCCTACAGCCACTGAAGGGATCCTCATCAAGGGCCCCATGGAAGGCATGAGTTCAATGGCAATGGGGTCCCAGCGCAGAACAAATATTAAAATGTTGTTCCTGGAATGTGAATGGTCTCAGCAGCAAGGTGGGTGAGAATGACTTCACAACCTACTTAAAAAGTTTTGACATCCTGCTATTGCAGGAAACTTGGATAAAAATGCAGACACCATTAGTTAGCATCAAAGAATATCACAACGAAGCAACTGAACTGAACCCAACAGGAAGAGCTAGAGGAGAGATTTCCACCTACATTGCCACCAATCTTCAGTGGGACCAAGAACCTTTAGACCTGGGTCTTCCCTGGATACAATGCGTCAAACTCTCAGCCTCCTCCCCTTCACACAACCATTTTGCCCTCGTAGTTCTAAATGTATATATCCACCCAGGTAATAGGAGCAAAATGGATAAAATAAAGGCTTTGATTGCCCTGCTCCAAACTCTCCAATCCACCTTTTCTCAAGCTTACCTGGTGCTGTCAGGGGACTATAATATCCACCTATTGCAAAGCAGATGTGAGAAGGTCCCAGACCATCAAGCACAGACACCACAAGCCTTACCATAAATCATTTCAAATTTCACCAGAACGAACCTGCACGGAAATTCTTGAATCTGGGCCTTAGAAAGTATTTGCATTCACACACCAAATGGGCGCCTCCACCAGGATCAACTGACAGCATACACCAGGCTGTCACACAAAACAAATTCAATCTTGGACTATACACTGGCAAATGCCGAGCTGTTTCCGATGATTAATCAATATGGCATAACATTGAGGGGGGAGAGTAACCACTTTCCCCAGCACTTTGTGCTAAAGATCTGCCCATTAAGGAGCCCAGTCGCAAATGAAATACTAACATTTCCCAGGGCCTTTGATTTAAAATGCCTCACATGGTCAGACCCAACCACAGAGAAGGTTATGGACTTCGCCACTGTCCAACTGGCAATTGAGCCCCCAAGCTTGCCTCAACCCATAACACCTATACAGGCCTGAGAATCCTTCGCCAACTCCCTCATTACCACTTTTCCAATTAAACCTATACTTAGTCAGGGTAAACATTCTGCGAGGGCAGAGTGGTTCTACCCCCAATTACTACTAAAGAGGAGGCAGTTAAATATGGAGATCCGACGGGCCCTCAAAGTCGAGCTCCAGATGAATCAAGAAACCAGGAATAAGCTCTCCTCAATGAGGCAAGTGCACAGAAAACCCATATGGTCAGCCAAAATCGCATACCAGACAAAAGTATGGACAAGCCTCCTCCATGTGAGGAAACAGATAAACAGCAACTGTTCTGGGCTGAGATCAACAAACTTGCAAACAAGGACCACGGCCATCACAATACCGACATTACTGAAGGTGACTGGATCGCATGTACTGCAGCTGTTTAAACTTTGGACAACTTTGTTCATTCATTGAGACCTGTATTGGTGCACTCCGGGGCCCACATCCAATCTACTTCAATGGAGGATTCAACAAACACTCCATTATACTGCCTGTTGCCGGATCATTTGAATCCTCAAGCGACTTAGATCCAAGGTGGCCTCAGGACCGAACAGACTCACAAACGCTTTATTTAAAAAGATACACCATTTTGGGCCACTCACTTAACCCCACTGTTCAACTACGCTTTCTTCACCAACTCCATACCAGTATCTTGGCGAGGTAGCATATTCCATCCCATCTACAAATCAGGCTCGCAGTTCGATTCCGCAAATTACAGATTGAGCATCCTCATCGATGTGAAAGCAAATATCTACACCTCTAATCTTTTAATAGACCTGGAAATTTGGGTTACCACCACAAGCATCATCCCAAAAACCCAGACAGGGTTCAGAGCAGGCACGAAAAAAAACAACCAGTCTTCTTGCAGTCAGCGCCCTCACAGAAAAGGCAAAAACCGAAAGAACCCAACTTTATGCTTGCTTTGTGGACCTTAAAGCGGCTTTTGATTGGGTACCAAGGGATCACCTTTGGGCAAAATTGGCCCATTGGAGAGTGTCACCAAAACTACTGGATGCTGTTCTCAACTTATACTCAGACACTTGGGTCCAAATCAAGGTCAGCAACAGCCATGGTGCCACATGCAAGATCAGCACACACATAGGCCTAAAGCAGGGGTGCGTTCTAGCCCCATGTCTGTTTAACATGTATACGGCTGACCTTGATAACCAACTAGCCCAGGTGATGTGCGACCCCCCTAAACTAGCCCACAAACCACTGCCATACCATTAATATGCAGATGACATTATCCAACTAAGCCAAACCTCAATCGGAATTCAGCACCTTATCATCCAACTGGTAAAATACACCCAAATGCTGGGGCTGGAACTAAACTATAATAAAACAAAAGTGGTATGTTTTTCAACTTCATCTCTGAGGTCTAACCCCACTGCCTCAGGTCAACACTTAGAATTGGTTAAATCATATAAATACTTAGGTGTGCCTATGGATGCCCAACTAACCTTCAGAGTGCACCTCTCTTTTAGAAGATCCACTGCAAACAAATTCCAGTTTGCTTTCAAACTTCTACAAAAAATGTTCTGTAGCACATCTTATTACCTGCTTCAGGTCTTCGATGCAAAGTTTTTACCAACACTCACCTACAGCTCTGATCTGTTGAAAGGGAGAAGCACACCCACACTAAATTTACTCCTATCGACACTCTTTAATAGATTATTCGCCATTCCACAACATACTTCACAATCTTAGGTCAGACTGGAGTTTGGTCTGTTTCACCAAGGCCTGTGAGGGGTGGAGTGCTTATCAAGGTCTGCTGGTAGCTCAGATCAGCTTCATTAGATTCACTAGCCTGCATGTGCAGGTTAGAAATGTGAAGGCAGAATCACTATTAAGACTCATTGCCAATTGTCCTCCATCAGGCCATTCGAGTCCTAAAACTAGAAACAAAGCGATACCAAAGGGGATGATGGACGGAGCGCTTGAACTAATCAAACACTCACCCCCAGTCAACTGATCTGGGTTTAATCCATCATCATTCTTTAGCTCACTCCACCACCCCAGTTCAGACATGGCCATATGCAAATCAGTCTGACCCTGTGCCTCATGGGAACAGTCCAGCCCGAACTGCCAAGCCATGTCTTCCCTGGACCGGAAACAAGCATCCTGGGACAGGTTTCTGGCTATTCAGCCGTCATCAGCCAGGCTAGCTTGAATCCAGTGGCAAAGTGAGCAAGGGACCCACGTCTGGGCATACCCTGCCAACTTAGGGCGAACAAAGCGATACCAAAGGGGATGATGGATGGAGCGCTTGAACTAATCAAACACTCACCCCCAGTCAACTGATCTGGGTTTAATCCATCATCATTCTTTAGCTCACTCCACCACCCCAGTTCAGACATGGCCATATGCAAATCAGTCTGACCCTGTGCCTCATGGGAACAGTCCAGCCCGAACTGCCAAGCCATGTCTTCCCTGGACCGGAAACAAGCATCATGGGACCTGTTTCTGGCTATTCAGCCGTCATCAGCCAGGCTAGCTTGAATCCAGTGGCAAAGTGAGCAAGGGACCCACGTCTGGGCATACCCTGCCAACTTATGGCGAACAAAGCGATACCAAAGGGGATGATGGACGGAGCGCTTGAACTAATCAAACACTCACCTCCAGTCAACTGATCTGGGTTTAATCCATCATCATTCTTTAGCTCACTCCACCACCCCAGTTCAGACATGGCCATATGCAAATCAGTCTGACCCTGTGCCTCATGGGAACAGTCCAGCCCGAACTGCCAAGCCATGTCTTCCCTGGACC
Source organism: Calotriton arnoldi (assembly GCA_963921515.1). Lineage (NCBI taxonomy): Eukaryota > Metazoa > Chordata > Amphibia > Caudata > Salamandridae > Calotriton > Calotriton arnoldi. The sequence goes on from CAWUFW010010695.1 coordinate 264,411, forward strand.
GGAAACAAGCATCCTGGGACCGGTTTCTGGCTATTCAGCCGTCATCAGCCAGGCTAGCTTGAATCCAGTGGCAAAGTGAGCAAGGGACCCACGTCTGGGCATACCCTGCCAACTTAGGGCGAACAAAGCGATACCAAAGGGGATGATGAACGGAGCGCTTGAACTAATCAAACACTCACCCCCAGTCAACTGATCTGGGTTTAATCCATCATCATTCTTTAGCTCACTCCACCACCCCAGTTCAAACATGGCCATATGCAAATCAGTCTGACCCTGTGCCTCATGGGAACAGTCCAGCCCGAACTGCCAAGCCATGTCTTCCCTGGACCGGAAACAAGCATCCTGGGACCGGTTTCTGGCTATTCAGCCGTCATCAGCCAGGCTAGCTTGAATCCAGTGGCAAAGTGAGCAAGGGACCCACATCTGGGCATACCCTGCCAACTTAGGGCGAACAAAGCGATACCAAAGGGGATGATGGACGGAGCGCTTGAACTAATCAAACACTCACCCCCAGTCAACTGATCTGGGTTTAATCCATCATCATTCTTTAGCTCACTCCACCACCCCAGTTCAGACATGGCCATATGCAACTCAGTCTGACCCTGTGCCTCATGGGAACAGTCCAGCCCGAACTGCCAAGCCATGTCTTCCCTGGACCGGAAACAAGCATCCTGGGACCGGTTTCTGGCTATTCAGCCGTCATCAGCCAGGCTAGCTTGAATCCAGTGGCAAAGTGAGCAAGGGACCCACGTCTGGGCATACCCTGCCAACTTAGGGCGAACAAAGCGATACCAAAGGGGATGATGGACGGAGCGCTTGAACTAATCAAACACTCACCCCAGTCAACTGATCTGGGTTTAATCCATCATCATTCTTTAGCTCACTCCACCACCCCAGTTCAGACATGGCCATATGCAAATCAGTCTGACCCTGTGCCTCATGGGAACAGTCCAGCCCGAACTGCCAAGCCATGTCTTCCCTGGACCGGAAACAAGCATCCTGGGACCGGTTTCTGGCTATTCAGCCGTCATCAGCCAGGCTAGCTTGAATCCAGTGGCAAAGTGAGCAAGGGACCCACGTCTGGGCATACCCTGCCAACTTAGGGCGAACAAAGTGATACCAAAGGGGATGATGGATGGAGCGCTTGAATTAATCAAACACTCACCCCCAGTCAACTGATCTGGGTTTAATCCATCATCATTCTTTAGCTCACTCCACCACCCCAGTTCAGACATAGCCATATGCAAATCAGTCTGACCCTGTGCTTCATGGGAACAGTCCAGCCCGAACTGCCAAGCCATGTCTTCCCTGGACCGGAAACAAGCATCCTGGGACCTGTTTCTGGCTATTCAGCCGTCATCAGCCAGGCTAGCTTGAATCCAGTGGCAAAGTGAGCAAGGGACCCACGTCTGGACATACACTGCCAACTTAGGGTGAACAAAGCGATACCAAAGGGGATGATGGACGGAGCGCTTGAACTAATCAAACACTCACCCCCAGTCAACTGATCTGGGTTTAATCCATCATCATTCTTTAGCTCACTCCACCACCCCAGTTCAGACATGGCCATATGCAAATCAGTCTGACCCTGTGCCTCATGGGAACAGTCCAGCCCGAACTGCCAAGCTATGTCTTCCCTGGACCAGAAACAAGCATCCTGGGACCGGTTTCTGGCTATTCAGCCGTCATCAGCCAGGCTAGCTTGAATCCAGTGGCAAAGTGAGCAAGGGACCCACGTCTGGGCATACCCTGCCAACTTATGGCGAACAAAGCGATACCAAAGGGGATGATGGACGGAGCGCTTGAACTAATCAAACACTCACCCCCAGTCAACTGATCTGGGTTTAATCCATCATCATTCTTTAGCTCACTCCACCACCCCAGTTCAGACATGGCCATATGCAAATCAGTCTGACCCTGTGCCTCATGGGAACAGTCCAGCCCGAACTGCCAAGCCATGTCTTCCCTGGACCGGAAACAAGCATCCTGGGACCGGTTTCTGGCTATTCAGCCGTCATCAGCCAGGCTAGCTTGAATCCAGTGGCAAAGTGAGCAAGGGACCCACGCCTGGGCATACCCTGCCAACTTAGGGCGAACAAAGCGATACCAAAGGGGATGATGGACGGAGCGCTTGAACTAATCAAACACTCACCCCAGTCAACTGATCTGGGTTTAATCCATCATCATTCTTTAGCTCACTCCACCACCCAGTTCAGACATGGCCATATGCAAATCAGTCTGACCCTGTGCCTCATGGGAACAGTCCAGCCCGAACTGCCAAGCCATGTCTTCCCTGGACCGGAAACAAGCATCCTGGGACCGGTTTCTGGCTATTCAGCCGTCATCAGCCAGGCTAGCTTGAATCCAGTGGCAAAGTGAGCAAGGGACCCACGTCTGGGCATACCCTGCCAACTTAGGGCGAACAAAGCGATACCAAAGGGGATGATGGACGGAGCGCTTGAACTAATCAAACACTCACCCCCAGTCAACTGATCTGGGTTTAATCCATCATCATTCTTTAGCTCACTCCACCACCCCAGTTCAGACATGGCAATATCCAAATCAGTCTGACCCTGTGCCTCATGGGAACAGTCCAGCCCGAACTGCCAAGCCATGTCTTCCCTGGACCGGAAACAAGGATCCTGGGACCGGTTTCTGGCTATTCAGCCGTCATCAGCCAGGCTAGCTTGAATCCAGTGGCAAAGTGAGCAAGGGACCCACGTCTGGGCATACCCTGCCAACTTAGGGCGAACAAAGCGATACCAAAGGGGATGATGGACGGAGCGCTTAAACTAATCAAACACTCACCCCCAGTCAACTGATCTGGGTTTAATCCATCATCATTCTTTAGCTCACTCCACCACCCCAGTTCAGACATGGCCATATGCAAATCAGTCTGACCCTGTGCCTCATGGGAACAGTCCAGCCCGAACTGCCAAGCCATGTCTTCCCTGGACCGGAAACAAGCCTCCTGGGACCGGTTTCTGGCTATTCAGCCGTCATCAGCCAGGCTAGCTTGAATTCAGTGGCAAAGTGAGCAAGGGACCCACGTCTGGGCATACCTTGCCAACTTAGGGCGAACAAAGCGATACCAAAGGGGATGATGGACGGAGCGCTTGAACTAATCAAACACTCACCCCCAGTCAACTGATCTGGGTTTAATCCATCATCATTCTTTAGCTCACTCCACCACCCTAGTTCAGACATGGCCATATGCAAATCAGTCTGACCCTGTGCCTCATGGGAACAGTCCAGCCCGCACTGCCAAGCCATGTCTTCCCTGGACCGGAAACAAGCATCCTGGGACCAGTTTCTGGCTATTCAGCCATCATCAGCCAGGCTAGCTTGAATCCAGTGGCAAAGTGAGCAAGGGACCCACGTCTGGGCATACCCTGCCAACTTAGGGCGAACAAAGCGATACCAAAGGGGATGATGGACGGAGCGCTTGAACTAATCAAACACTCACCCCCAGTCAACTGATCTGGGTTTAATCCATCATCATTCTTTAGCTCACTCCTCCACCCCAGTTCAGACATGGCCATATGCAAATCAGTCTGACCCTGTGCCTCATGGGAACAGTCCAGCCCGAACTGCCAAGCCATGTCTTCCCTGGACCGGAAACAAGCATCCTGGGACCGGTTTCTGGCTATTCAGCCGTCATCAGCCAGGATAGGTGGAATCCAGTGGCAAAGTGAGCAAGGGACCCACGTCTGGGCATACCCTGCCAACTTAGGGCGAACAAAGCGATACCAAAGAGGGGATGATGGACGGAGCGCTTGAACTAATCAAACACTCACCCCCAGTCAACTGATCTGGGTTTAATCCATCATCATTCTTTAGCTCACTCCACCACCCCAGTTCAGACATGGCCATATGCAAATCAGTCTGACCCTGTGCCTCATGGGAACAGTCCAGCCCGAACTGCCAAGCCATGTCTTCCCTGGACCGGAAACAAGCATCCTGTGACCGGTTTCTGGCTATTCAGCCGTCATCGGCCAGGCTAGCTTGAATCCAGTGGCAAAGTGAGCAAGGGACCCACGTCTGGGCATACCCTGCCAACTTAGGGCGAACAAAGCAATACCAAAGGGGATGATGGACGGAGCGCTTGAACTAATCAAACACTCACCCCCAGTCAACTGATCTGGGTTTAATCCATCATCATTCTTTAGCTCACTCCACCACCCCAGTTCAGACATGGCCATATGCAAATCAGTCTGACCCTGTGCCTCATGGGAACAGTCCAGCCCGAACTGCCAAGCCATGTCTTCCCTGGACCGGAAACAAGCATCCTGGGACCGGTTTCTGGCTATTCAGCCGTCATCAGCCAGGCTAGCTTGAATCCAGTGGCAAAGTGAGCAAGACATGGCTTGGCATGAAGCTTGGCTTCATGGACTGTTCCCATGAGGCACAGGGTCAGACTGATTTGCATATGGCCATGTCTGAACTGGGGTGGTGGAGTGAGCTAAAGAATGATGATGGATTAAACCCAGATCAGTTGACTGGGGGTGAGTGTTTGATTTGCTCTAGCGCTCCGTCCATCATCCCCTTTGGTATCGCTTTGTTCGCCCCTAAGTTGGCAGGGTATGCCCAGACGTGGGTCCCTTGCTCACTTTGCCACTGGATTCAAGATAGCCTGGCTGATGAGGGTTTTGAACCCGAAACCGGTCCCAGGATGCTTGTTTCCGGTCCAGGGAAGACATGGCTTGGCAGTTCGGGCTGGACTGTTCCCATGAGGCACAGGGTCAGACTGATTTGCATATGGCCATGTCTGAACTGGGGTGGTGGAGTGAGCTAAAGAATGATGATGGATTAAACCCAGATCAGTTGACTGGGGGTGAGTGTTTGATTTGCTCTAACGCTCCATCCATCATCCCCTTTGGCATCGCTTTGTTCGCCCTAAGTTGGCAGGGTATGCCCAGACGTGGGTCCCTTGCTCAATTTGCCACTGGATTCAAGATAGCCTGGCTGATGAGGGTTTTGAACCCGAAACCGGTCCCAGGATGCTTGTTTCCGGTCCAGGGACGACATGGCTTGGCAGTTCGAGCTGGACTGTTCCCATGAGGCACAGGGTCAGACTGATTTGCATATGGCCATGTCTGAACTGGGGTGGTGGAGTGAGCTAAAGAATGATGATGGATTAAACCCAGATCAGTTGACTGGGGGTGAGTGTTTGATTTGCTCTAGCGCTCCGTCCATCATCCCCTTTGTATCGCTTGTTCGCCCTAAGTTGGCAGGGTATGCCCAGACGTGGGTCCCTTGCTCACTTTGCCACTGGATTCAAGATAGCCTGGCTGATGAGGGTTTTGAACCCGAAACCGGTCCCAGGATGCTTGTTTCCGGTCCAGGGAAGACATGGCTTGGCAGTTCGGGCTGGACTGTTCCCATGAGGCACAGTGTCAGACTGATTTGCATATGGCCATGTCTGAACTGGGGTGGTGGAGTGAGCTAAAGAATGATGATGGATTAAACCCAGATCAATTGACTGGGGGTGAGTGTTTGATTTGCTCTAGCGCTCCGTCCATCATCCCCTTTGGTATTGTTTTGTTCGCCCTAAGTTGGCAGGGTATGCCCAGATGTGGGTCCCTTGCTCACTTTGCCACTGGATTCAAGATAGCCTGGCTGATGAGGGTTTTGAACCCGAAACCGGTCCCAGGATGCTTGTTTCTGGTCCAGGGAAGACATGGCTTGGCAGTTCGGGCTGACTGTTCCCATGAGGCACAGGGTCAGACTGATTTGCATATGGCCATGTCTGAACTGGGGTGGTGGAGTGAGCTAAAGAATGATGATGGATTAAACCTAGATCAGTTGACTGGGGGTGAGTGTTTGATTTGCTCTAGCGCTCCATCCATCATCCCCTTTGGTATCGCTTTGTTCGCCCTAAGTTGGCAGGGTATGCCCAGACGTGGGTCCCTTGCTCACTTTGCCACTGGATTCAAGATAGCCTGGCTGATGAGGGTTTTGAACCCGAAACCGGTCCCAGGATGCTTGTTTCCGGTCCAGGGAAGACATGGCTTGGCAGTTCGGGCTGGACTGTTCCCATGAGGCACAGGGTCAGACTGATTTGCATATGGCCATGTCTGAACTGGGGTGGTGGAGTGAGCTAAAGAATGATGATGGATTAAACCCAGATCAGTTGACTGGGGTGAGTGTTTGATTTGCTCTAGCGCTCCGTCCATCATCCCCTTTGGTATCGCTAAAACTAGAAACAGCCTGTAACTCAAACATGGAATTTACTGCCTTTAAACAAGCAACCGATAAGGCAAAAATGCAGTCTTGGATCATCGACAAGGCAGAGCTCGCCCACAAACGGCATGCAAGGCAAATACACCTTCTGGGGCCCACTGCCATATTTGACCACATCTGTCAGGGGCCACGAAACATGCTTTACTCGTCTTCGACTTGGCAAATTTCCATAAAAGGGCCTTGTACCCACCTGGCAACAGGCCTGGCCTGATAGCCTTTACAGTGTATGAGGTCACAGCCTAGAAAGCATGCTCCATCTAATCTGCGTGTGTCCTGGCCTTCTATCTCTCGGGCGGAAATTGCTGCGTCTAGCACTGAGGACCCTTCAAATCAGAATCTGTCGCCCCGCAATAATGACAATTTTTAATGGTCATTCCATCCAGCTAACATGCAAGATAACTAGGTTTTTGCTCCTGGCGGCACAGCAGCTCTCACAGCAAACTCCACACAGCCCTAACCAAAATCAAGTATTGATGAGAGGGCCAATGTTGGAAGCAGCCTGGGCTTAACACAGAGAAAGCAGCAACAAACTGCAAGAAGTCCAGCACTTTGGAACTCCAGAGACTGTCTGATTAAGTATGTAATGATTTTGTAGTATTGTATATTGCTTTTATGATTTTAATAAATTAAATCGAATTTAGCGTATTCTGATTCTGAAGTGACTGCGATGATTCACATTCCTAGTTCCCCTAGCAATAGGGTGTCAGTATCCCATTCATCAGAACTACTTTATCTGACAAATATCACAGTTCACAGTTTTCATTCACTAGATGCACTTTATTAGCTAATAAGCATTGGTCAATTTACATTTACAGGCACCTTAAGCGGTGGTTTTGGAATGCCCAATTTTAAACGCCCCTTGCTCTAACTGTGAAAGTCTGTGCCATCATATGTATACTCAGTGCTGCCTTGTTTTAATGTGATTACTTGTTTTAATCTGATCTCTTGTGGATTTTACCAATTTTTCTTGCACATGTATTCAGATGTACATTGCAATGCTTTTAATTAATTGGTAATAAAGAACATTAATTTCTTACTTAATAACCTGTGAAGCCTTATACTGCTCACACTCGCTACTGTGAGAGTCAAGTACAGAAAGTACTGTACCTGGCCCAGTTTGCAGGCCTTAGTAAGATTGACCCCAAAAAACCAATGGGAAACAACTTCAATCACCAGTGCTGGACCAAACTAGCCTCTGTGTGCTCTGTGGCCCCCTGAACAGGGTCTGAAACATACACAATTACACTAGCTGAGTCTACCCAGTACAACCTTCACACCTATTCATAATTGAGACTCTACCCTTGCATCCTACACTAAATATTTACCATTTCCAAATAATACTTCATGCACACACACACACACACACACACACACACAATCTACTGTTACACTATCCTTCTCTAGTCTGTGTTAAGTAAAAGCCTATTTTCAAATGTAAAAATATCCTAACAGGCTACTCTTACCCCCAGACCATGCCTAAATAACCTACATCTTTGCTACATGTAACAGTAATACTAATAGCAACTCTCAGAAGTAAGCCTTAGGAATACTGTAATTAGCAGATGTGCCAGAGTGCTGTGGTAAGTTGGCTACACCTTGGTGCATGCGCAGTATTTCTGCATGCGATTTCACTGCACTTGGAATTACTAGGTTTAGAAAAATTGCATGAGAACATACCTGGTACGGATTCACACCCACTAATCAGATTCCACAGGACCCGCAAAAACACAATTGTAAATTTAGGGCCAGAAATTAAGATGCCGAATTGTAATAATTAACTTGTAATGAGGGCCACTACCTATATCTTTAGGTTTGTCATCACATTTGTCACTAGACAGCTTTCCACATATAGGGCAAACTTCAACATAAGTGTGTTTTGGACCAGCCATTTCTTTTGCAAAACATCTGCAAATTTCAACATTTTTGATGATGTAAGTAGTTTCTTTCAGGTTGGGGTTCCTATGTCCTAGCAGCTGTTCTTGAATTTTCTTATTGTGGCAATGAACAACGATTTGATCTCTATTGTATAGATTAATTGTGCTATCAAATTGACATGGAGTAGCTAACCCTCTTAAAGCTCATACGTAACATTCAATAGGTTTGTTGGGAAGTTGGTGTAATTAATCCACCTTTTCTGCATGGTAACCCAGATTTCTGCCTTCTGCTGGACCCTGTATTTTTGCTGACTTTAGCACTCTGCATTTTAACCCTGCTGACCAGTGGTAAAATGCCTGTGCCCCTCCTTTCAAAATGATGAAATTGGTATACTCTTAATTGGCATATTTATCTTAACTATAAATCCCTAGTGTATGGTACTGTACCCAGGGCATATAAATTAAAAACAGTGACGATATTTGTTGGGCACTCAAGGTGGTCGGTAGAGAACTTATAAGTTGGTGTTCTCTTTTGTTGTGAATCTTGATCTCAATTTTTTCAGTGTCCGTATTGAGTGGCATGGTAGGGAGACACATGTGACATAGTGGGCTTGTTGTGGCATGTTGTGATACATGGGGAGAAATGCTAGGTGTTCTTCTTCCTTGGTAGCGTGCTACTCGCGGAAAAGTGCTTTGACTCCTCATCAGGGGTAGTAAAAGCTATAGAATTACAATTACAATTTAGAAAACTACATGGACCTCATCAATATTTCGCTCTTCAGCATCCTCCCTAACACAAACACCGGAACATCTTCACTTTTCACAGACTCTAATTTAAGGGTTTATGTTTGATCTAACATTCCTTTAAATGAGTTGGCCCAATATTTTAGTCAGAAATGTTTCTCATATTAATGCTTCTGAACGTGTGATTTTTCTCTTTCAACTATCCGCAGGTTAAAGAAGAAATATGTCGGAAACAATATTTACATTAGTGGAATCAGCCTAGGGAAACACCGCGTCACTATCTGCATGCATACTTTGCAATCCGCTTCTGGTTAGAAGGAAATCCCATGTCTTTCATTCAGTGGGAAGTGAGAGTTTTACTCACAGCTTCACCTTTATCATTTGAAAAATCAAACTTTGGGAGTACTATATCGAAACAAATAAAACATTTGCCTCTTTGTCTTAACAAATATTTGAAAACACCAACACACCACAGCGGACACTCAGAAATGCACCTCCCAGGTAGTTCATTATTAGTCACAGTTAAGTGCACATGATTCACAGTATAAACCATTGAAATGATACTGCTGCTTTGCTGAGACAAATGAAGATCATAGGCGAACTTGATATTGGGAGTACTTATAACTATAAGCCCTGAGGAAGTTCAAGTTTTTGAATGAAACGTGTTGACTGTTGTCTTGGCTGCTTTTGTGAAAAATCTTCGAAATACAGTAAAGAATAATTTGAAAATATCAGAAATTGTGGATTGAGCATTTCTTGGGTGCACCATTTCGTCTATGATCTTCAAATATCTGAAAACATAAAGGCAGGGGTACTAGAAAAATATGACTTTTCAGCTCCATGCTTTTCCGTATAACTATGAATTCCAGCACTTGCCATATATTCCAGCCTTTAGTGCATAATTTGCAGATTTTATCAAAAACAAATCTGTCTACTTCTAATTGATCAAACGTTAATAACATAAAACTGCCACACAAAAGATGCAATACCACACCAGGCACATTATGTAAGTTTTCTGTTCACAGTAAAATGTTGAGTTCTGTTGTTTGCTATTTAAAGAGCTGATACTTTTGGCTAGCCAGCATAAATAGTCCCCATTTGATTCACCCCATGCCGATCAAGTTTTTTTAAATTTCGGTTTTAAGTCAAATTCATGTTCATATCACAGACACTGTTCTCAAAGCTGCATTTATTCTGAAAGGTCACTGAGAGCCCAGAAAAATCAGGAACATTTGCCTCTCTTTTTAATAATAAATATGAAATGTAGTTTACGGTCCTACAGACCTGTTTTTTTTATGTAAGTAGTGTTGCACAGTTGGAGCCTAATTGACCTTTCCTATCTACAGAATTTATTTTACTCTGTCGCATAATTTAACCCTACATTGCCACACGATTCCAGCCACCTTGGTTATAGTATTATTAATAGTTAAGGAGAAACCTCGTGTCAAGAATGGTGCTGTTACAAACCTCTCCCAAGGTAAAATGCAAGAAGCACTTCTGGGTAAACAAAGTTCAACACAGGGAGGAACCAGCCAGAAGACACTATGCATGTGCAGAAACGGGGGAACATGCATCACGGAACACTGGAAAAGCAACGGCAAATTGCTGTAAATTGACAAACATGTTATGGATGGGACTATATAGCACTTCCATAAGGACAGCAGCTACGTTGCAGCACTATTTTTCCCTGGCGGCTCCTCCGCTAAGGCGGAGAAGCGTCGCTCCACTGAACAAAAGGAAAGATAAAATGATAATAACTATCGTTATTATCATTTTATTTTTCCTACAGCTATCAGTGGCTCTTGGGTGGGGCCAGTGCTTAATTTGAGCGGGGGCTTTCCGGTGCTAAGCACCGGCACTTAATTGGTTTCCGGTGCTCGGAACAGTCCACCACCTGGTGGAGCTGCTCATCTGATTTAGGGATGAGCAGAACAAAAGGTAGTTTAGGAATACAATATACATTAAACTGGCTAATACCTGCCTCCCCAGCCATTCCTTTAGCTTTGGGAACCTGTAATAATCTGAAATGTCGCATTTACATGCGAGAGAGATGGTTAGTAGTTGTTTTGGCAGCGATGACAAGGGCGATAGGTGGTGCAAGCTGCAGTGGCCTGAAGGTCAGAGCCCTAGCACTTAATATTTCACAAATTAAGCAATGGGTGGGGCGGGGCTGGCGAAGCAGGGAGAGGAGTGGTTTGCTCTCCTGAAGTGTGCACGACTGCTTGGCCGGCCCTCTTTGACAGGCCAAACAGTCCTGAGCACTTTGCATGTTCTCCACCAGGCTGCATTACACAGCCTGATGTGGAACATGCAAAGCCTCCCTGTCCCCGTCTGAGCCCCGAATCCCGGTGCTCAGACCAATCACAACATTGTGATTGGCCCAGGGGAGCCTGGGAGCCGGGTGCTTCCTTCTGCTGGCCGGGAGTCTGCAGGAAGATGACAGAGGACGCAGGATAAGAGGTTTTTTTATTTTTATTTTCTGTCGTTCGCCCCCCCCCACCGGGTCCAGTAGTAGCCGCTGCTGCTATTTAGTGATGATGCAAAATTACTACAAGAGCACGCAAAATTGCTTTAATTAATGTATGTTAAGTGCTCCAGCCACAAATATGCAATTTTCTCTGTGCTGAACATCGTTACAGAGTTCCTGGGCAAGAAAATATTCTGTAGCACATACCACGCTAATGATGGAGATAAGTAGAAAGAGAGGTAACATATCTGCAGCATAGAGGACAGACCCATAAAGAGAGAAACCCCAAAAATATAAATAAATAATGATGGGTGGAACAGAAAGAGGCACAGAATAATAACAGAAAAGTGTTGGAGTATGCAGCTAGGGAACTGAACTCTGGAAGAAAAATACAGTGTTCGGCTAATGGGAAAAAGCATAAAGAAAAGAACGTATAAGGATCTATCCCGTAATGACTAGGGTTCTACAAAATGTGTGTCATTTACACAATGTTAATTTTGTAATAATGGCAAAAAAATTCATAAAATTTGACATAATTATGTGAAATGCATCCCTGGTGTATCACGGACAAACAAATTGGTGTCAAGAAGCATTTCGCACTAAAGAAATATCATGAAAACCCATAACCACTTAAGGTGTGATTTTGGTAAGGGAACTCTTTACTCCAGCCTGTTCCTGCATTGCTGTTCCTTTGACCATCCATACCCAGATGGTCTCTTTTCTTTTCAACCTCTCAATTGTTTCCAATGTTTTCACTTTTTGACTACTTTTGCTGCAACATTGTTTTTATTTTAAATTATTTCCCTTTTTCCTATTTTTGCTTTATTTTTATCACCCTTCCCTCACCAAGCGCCCCCAGTAATGGGAGAGGCAGGCCTTGGGTCCAGGGAAACCACCATCACCAGTGCCCAAAGTTGCCACACAGCTATGGCACAGTGCAACAATTCTTCTAAGGAGGAGATGGCAGTGCTTGATTTTCATGTGTAGCACCACACTCACTCATTTTGCTGGCAGTCCTGCAAGGAATAGAGCTAAGATGAAAGGAATGCTGGGTAAAAGTGCAATATTACATGTATCATCTCACCAAAGTTGCATGCACCCCGCAGCAGGTGAGCCAATGTCCTGAACTTGGAGCAAGACCTGCTGGACCTGCTAGTAATATGTATTTGTTCTTATAGTTAGGTCAAAGGTTCCCTAGGAAGAGCATTTTTTGTTTTAATAATACCTTTGGCACCATTTGACCAATCTTCACTAAAACATTCCAAAAAAGGTTCATCTAACCTTGATCCTTCATGGTAAGTTTTGTGGTGATCCTTCAAGTGGGGGGCAAGAAAAAAGGAGGTCCCTAAATGCTGATTTTGCAGTGGGAGCAGGGGGGTTGGCAGTAGATACAGGCCCTGTGTCCAAGTCTCTGCAAATGTCTAAGCCCCCCAAACTCTCAACCCACATCTTCTTCCCTGTTTTTAAAAACGTTTTTGGGCACTGTGGTACAGCTGGTTACCTAATTCGGATGCTCCTCTCCCTCTCAGGATTCTCTTAGGCACATGTAGGCAATAAAATAAGTAGGAAGAGAATGAGGCATGGCAATTGTGTCAGTGCAATGCAACTCATCATCGTTATAACAATATCTTGAAACTGATACAATTATACAAAAATACTTGGTATTCCTCTTGGGCCCATAGGGTACATGTGGGAGTCATTCAAAATAGATTAATTCAAGAAACAATACCTGGTGTCCCTCCAGGAACCATGTGGTCCTTATGGGAGTCTGACAAAAATGATTAAATGAAGTAATAAATAGTTGGGGGTCTGTCTAGATTCCAAGGGGACCCTATTGGAGCCATCAGAAGGCATGTACAAATGCATTAAATTAATTATTAAATACTTGTGTCCTTCTAGCACCACTGAGGCCCTAATGCCATGCATGCAAATATAAATGAATTCATAAATAGCTGGTATTCCTTCAGTGTCAATTGGACCCCTCTCGGGGGCAGAAGAAGGCTGACAAAATTAGTTGTGCTCCTAAAGCACAATACCAATCAATCCACCTAACAAAAGACTTTTAAAAGTGGCCTAAAAAGGTGAATAACCAGGAACACACAGTGGCTATACAAAATGACAGTCACTTTACAGCCAGCAAAGAAGGCATGGAGAGCATTTGGCCAGCAAAGAAGGAGGTATGAGTACAAAAACAAAATGGTTGCATTTGACACACGCAAAATGGCTCCAGAAAATGGTAGTCGCCCACATGGCGAGTAAAGAAAGAAGCATTGAAGACAAAGAGAACATGTTTGCCTACCATGACTGAAGCCCATTCCCTTCCTATCCCAAAGAACACTTTATGCAATGCAGGGAAAGAATTGTACAAATATATACCCAAAATCTAACTGGCCCATCCGTGAGCCTTTAGTACACCACCAGCAAAGGAGCATCAATAAATTAAAAGCAAATTCAACCAAGATGAACATTATAATAACTGCACAACAACATGGATACAGAAAAGATTAAAACAGCTCTACATAACAATTACCCCTGTAAAATACTTTTGTAAGTTAAAGAAAAACAGTTAATCAGCAATCTCACATAAACACGCACACAAAATGGCAAGAAAGCACATTGGGAAGACAATAGCTGAGATAAAAGGAAAATGGCAACATGTGATTGGCTGACCGCAGCCACCCCCAACACTATCCACAAACATGCACAAGCAGAAAAAATACTCTAAATTTGTCATTAATACAAGGCAATCAAAGCCACTAAGACAACAAAAATATCTGTAGCACTGCAGCAATGAAAATGTGAAAAATACATTAATAGTACATTCCGGGGTGGTAGCAGATTAGGCCTCAAATTAAAAAAAAACACACAGTAAGATGACTAACAAATCTCAACATAATTCACAAAAAACACAAGGAAAAGGGAAAGGAATCTCGACAAAATTCACAAAAACACAAAGGAAAAGAACAGAAAATATAAAAATGTCCATTACCTTTACATTCTTTTCTTATCCCTTAATCCCACATGGGCCTGCCTGGACCTCTTACACCAGACCCCTGGCCATCCAGCAAGAATAAACAAACAAAATGCAGTAAAAAACAAAAAAGTGACTAGAATAGTGGTGTCTGCCAACAACAAATATTTTGTAAGGTACAGGTTACTTAATTTCCCAAAAACTGTGGTTTGCAAGGGTGGATGATGCAGCAGAGATTGCTGGCAAAGCAATAGGGATGCTTTCTCCCTGAAATCCAATTCCGAAATGACCAAGGGTTGAACAAAGCACAGGGAGGAGTCCTCTAGTCAGGAAGATGATGTTGATACTGCATTTAAAGAAGCCTCCCTTCTCAAAGCCACTTCCTCTATAAAAAAATAAAGAAAACAAATAAAAAAATAAAAAAAGATGCATTTTGCACTATAAAACTTAACCGAACAGTCCACTTGGGGAAAAAAATTGAGTTAATTTTAGCAGTTCCTGTGTTAAAGAACTGCAGCCCCTATGGGGCTTATTTACAAGCCCCTTGAGCCACTTTTGCATCATTTTCCCCATGTTAACCGCGGTGCGGCGGTTTAGCGGAGTGGGCGGGGCCGCGTCGGCCAACGGACGTTCGCAGCACTACAGAGGTAGTGCTCGCGATGGCCGTTGGCCGACGAGCGCACGCAACGGGTTAAAAGTGACGCAAAAGTAGCGCAAGGGGCTTGTAAATAAGCCCCTATGTGTCCCTAATGTGACTCAGAATTCTGAAGACCATGCAAGATTATGTGGGTTTAATGGCAATCACACGTGGCTTAGTAAGGACTCTAAGCAAAATATAAATACATGCATGTTCAAATGCAATGGAATATTATAATTATGAAACGAGAACGGAGGTAATTCAAAAGATACGCATTTGAAAGGAACGTACCGAAATACTGAAACCAGATAATATAACAGCATTCCTCACAAAGGAACTGCCTGCATCATTTCCTTCTGATATGCAGCCAAAAAATGTATCTACGAATGCACACAGATCCACAATGGGAACCTCCCATTCAGAACCACTCTGTGACACTACGGGCAGCTGTGAAGGCTGAGTGAGGCAGGTGTACCAGTGAATAGAGTGAGTCTGGCAGAACCATTTAAGCTCTATTGCTGCCAGTATTTTGAATTATTTTCTTCTAGGGAAAGTGTCACTGGTGTGACTGTGGGGCATGAGAGGCTTTCTAACGATTCTCATGTCAAACATTTTTGCTAAATGAACTTCATCTGTATTTAATATAAGTAAATAGCTCCGTGCACTTGAATCTCGCTAATTTAACGCATGCTAACACAAATTTGCATATATACGGTAACAGCTTTGTTACTTTTTCTTCCATGGATATTTTGCTATGGGTGTTTGAATTTTATAGTTCCAATTAGTCAAAGAAAGAAATTACGCTCAAGCCTCATTAACTCCAGCATAATTTGAGAGTTGGTGAGATTGCACTGCGTGGCAGTAACAGTTGTCATGAAACTGAAAATCCTCTTATGTATTTACATAGCACAAAATGCTATCTCACAGCTGCTGTGGAGGCCATGTGTACGAAGCAGCTGAGCCAGGCCTCCCTTTGAAGTCCAAGCTACAATGACTTTGTCTGGACAAAACTATTTATATAGGGACGTTTATCCTGTTTTTTTTCCTTTTTTCCTAGCAAGTGATTGGGAAAGCTTCAGGAATGTTTGCAGATAAGTTCTAACAAACCTTATAGTACGAACTGACTTAATTTGTAATATTTTCATATTGTTGATAAGTATCCTCCTGCCAAAGAACAATGCATGCAATTTGTCCTTCTGCGACCTTATAAAGTGCATTTTTGCGCAGCAGCAAAGAAAGATTTAGGGGCATATTTGCAACAGGCAGCGATAATTATCGCTGACCTTGTATACCGCATTTTTTTCTATCGCTGGAATATTTCGCCAGGCTAGCGTTGTATTAACAACGCTTAGCGCCATGGCGAAGTATATTCCAGCGATAGCGCTTTTTCCATGGAACATCGCTGGTTTTCCAGCGATGTTCCATGTAAAACGACGATATACTTGATGATACGACCCTGTGGTCGTATCACATGAATCCACCTCCCATGTTAAGTATGCCTTAGTCAGGAATTTAACAGACGTTAAATTCCTGCGTTAAGGCATACTTAACGCAATTAAAATAATCGCTTCCCCGCATTGTAAATTTCGCGAAGCTGCCTTCGCGATATTTACCCATGTTGTTTCCACAGACACGCCTACTTTGCATCTCATTAGCGATGCGAAGTTAGGCGTGCTGGAAACGGGAGCAAAATCAGCAAAATACGCGATAGCGTGTCTTTGCTGATAAGGCGATATAATTATCGCCGCTTTTCGGCCGAAAACGGCCGCAAAAGCGGCGATAATTTTTTATCGCCGCATTGTTAATATGCCCCTAGTTCTTTAAGGCGGCCTTTAACTGATAAATCCATATCCATGTTGTGTAAAATATTTAAAATATTTTTTTCCTAGGCAATAATGGGGACTCCGGCTTCCCCAGGCCTGCACCTGTCCCAGACCTTTATGAATTATGTGAAGTTTCTGTACTCACCATTTCTACTGGAAGTTTCTTTAGAGCTTTCACCATACATTCTGTGAGACATCTTTCCAGTATTCGTTATATCATGAGTTGCAATGCTAATGAGTGTTCTTGATTTCAAAATGTGTGCATCATGTGTTGTTTTATCGCCTTTAGCAATATCAAGGCCTACATTCTTTCGTTCCTGCTTTTTCTTCAATATTTCAATATTAGATGCACGGACCTCTCCTCTTAGACCTGTGTTCTAACGAACAGCCATGTTCGTACCAGTGTGTCTCCTGGCTTTGTCTATCTAATGATGTGGGTTCTAAAACTGGACACAGTGCTCCACATGAGGCACACAATTAAACAACCTAATGCATTAACCTTCAGGTAATTTTCCTACTAGGTCACCCTGAGTACACTGTGTCCAACCCAAAACTTCCACCCAGGGTATCTACAATCTCAGGGCCTTATTTATGAAGCCCTGCGTCACATTTACGCCGCCATTGCGCCACTTTTTGTGATGCTGCGGCAGCGTAAATAATGTGCCACATTGAGGCATATTTAACAAGTGACTCATCTAGGCAGATGCGTCACTTTGTAAACACCTGCGCTACATTATACCTGCGTCAGGTACAATGTGTGCAGGGTAGGCATTCCCCCGCATCAAAGCCTCGTAGAAGTGGCGCATTGAAATCTGTAGGATTTCAGTGCGCCACTTCTAGGACGCCATTGCATCGAAACCTTACATCTGCCGCATGGCAGGCGTATGGGTGACGCAGGCCCTTCCGCATGGGGCTTGCCCCATGTGAAAGGATACATTGCTGGAGTTGCGTCTGTTTTTAGACACACCCCAGCAATGTGTCACTTTTGCGTCTACAGATACGTCAGTAATACTGACGTATCTGTGACTCCTTGCGACCTGATGCGCTGTACTTTAAATAAGGTGCATCAATGGTGTCGCAAAGAGGGCGCACTGAGAAGTGTTGCATCGATGCTTTGTCGCAGAGATGTGACACTGTTCATAAATAAGGCCCTCAATGCTTAACTTTACACAGTTCCTCATTAATTCTCATTTGCCATTTCCTAACTGTCATTCCAGTCTATTTTAAATTAGCCGTTTTTCTTCGGCTCCCTCTGGTGCCTTAGCCCTCCAAAGATCTTTGCGCCGTTTGCAAATAGGAACACTTTCCCTTCCACCTCCAATGCAATGCCAGTTACAAATGTTCTGAAGAACACGTGCCCAAGATCTGACCTTTGATTTCTTCAGATTAGTGTTCATAGCTTATCCTCTTCCTTTATTTATTGCCTGTGTCATCCAGGAAATATATAAAAGCCAATACACTGAAGTAATGCATCTTTCATGGTCATTAATTCACCATCACATAGCTAGCAAGGGATGACTGTTTTTACTAAGGAGCACGCACTTTTATGATTCAATAAAGCAAGTTTAAACACAAACAGTGTTATTTAGTCCCAGGTGGGCGTCCTACTGGCCCATAAGATCAGTGGAGGCTGACTTCCACTCCTGTGGTGGAGAAATGCTCACCAAATTTAGAGATGTGCATCAGGAAGGCAGGGATCCTTGAGCCTTCAGCAGGAGCTTGTTTCTTGAAAACAAAAATAGAATGGCGTTGACATGCAGGGAGTTTTCTCTGAGTGCATTGAGGTCAGTGTCTGATTTCCCCGTCTGGGGCCCGAATACAATGAATGCCGGTCCCAGCCAGGAAAATCTAATGACTGCCGCCCCACGCTATATAGTGGGGTGAGAGGGAACCATCACATTGACCGGATGTGTCTGTATCGGTAAGATAAACAGCAATTACAACGTGGTCTAAACCACGCATGCCTTTACAATGAAAGCTAAACAGCGCAGGCATCTTTACTACGCATGCTTTTACCACGCAGTTTTTTACCATGACCTGCTTTTACAACACAAGCCATAACCATGCAAAATGTAAGTATAAAGTTAGTGTATTATATGTATATATGCACAGATAAATATATATATGTGTGTGTGTGTAGTTTGAATTCTGAGCATAAATATGACATCACTGTAACCTTTGATTTTATCAGTGAAAAAGGTTACAGGGACGTTATAGTTAGAGTCAGATTTCACTCATACAAAACTTCAGCAGCTACAGTTAGCTGAGCTAACTATAACTTACGCCCCCGCAATGCACTGCTTATGACCTCACATATTACTTCACTCATGACATGATATTTGCTAACTATAACGTCCCTGTAACCTTTGTTTTTTTCAGTGAATTTCCAAAGTTTTTTAAAAGCTAATTCCTAACTATAACGTCCCTCTGGCTGTAACCTTTGTTTTTTTCAGTGAATTTCTATGTTTTTTTAACTAGTAATCACATTTACAGAGTGGTGGATAAAGGGGGCTGGGCCTCCGACCAACTTTCAGTAATCCCAGGAGGTAGCAGGAGGGATTCTTGGTCCCTAAGGTCCCTTGGGGAGTAAAGTGGACTTCATCCCCCAACCAGTAGTGCACCACAAGCGGAGCCACATTTACATAGTGGTTGAGAAAGGGGGCATGGCCTTCAAAGACCTCTTAGCAATCCCGCTGTATGGGACTTACTTGAGGTAACAGGAGGGGCAGTTGGCCCTCAAGGGCGTCCTTGGGGGCAAACTACCCCTCCTGTTGCCTCCAGTAAGTCCCACACAGCAGGATTGCTGAGAGGTTGTCGGCCGCCACGCCCCCTTTCTCCAGCAATGTGCAAATGCCTGGCACACTACTAGGAGGGGGATGAAGTCCTGTTGGCTCCAGAGGATCCCTGGGGTCCAACTACCTCTCCTGTTAACTCCAGTAAGTCCCACACAGTGGGTTTGCTGAGAGAGGATCAGTGGCCATGCCCCCTTTCTCCACCACTCTGCAAACGTGCCTCCTGGTGCACTTCTGGTTGGGGGATGTAGTCCCCTTGGCTCTTGAGGGTCCTTGTGGGCCAACCACTCCTCCTGCCACCTCCAGTAACACCCACACAGCTGGATTGCAGAGAGGTTGTCAGAGGCCATGCCCCCTTTATCCACCACTCTGCAAACCCGCCTCCTGATGTACTACTGATTAGAGGAAGAAGTCCACTTTAGTCCTGAGGCCTCAGGAGTAAATGGAATTAATTCCACAACCAGAAGCGCGGCCGGTGGTGCGTTTGCAGAGTGGTGGAGAAAAGGGGCGTAGCCTTCAAGTCGTCTCAGCAATCCCGCTCTCTGGGACTTACTGGAGTTAACAGGAGGATGGCAAAAGGTTTGGGGGTAACCCTGCAAAAAGGGCCAGGTTCAACATATAATATGTGAATTAACAACTGTGGGTGTTTGAGTAAAGTGGATCAGGCTATGGAATATTTTCAGAATACAACAAGCAAAAATGTTTATAAAATGGCTTGATCATAAGAAAAGTCTTACTAAAAAAGGTATAATTGGCAAGCACCATACATGCTGTTCACTGTGGCATATGTTACACTCAAATTCATGCTCAAATGAAATCAAACATTTTGCTGGTTTTAGAAACTATTGAGTATACGGTGAAGATCAGGCCTTGCATATTAGTCTGCATTGTGTAATCTTTCCATAGTGAATGATGTTTTAACATGAGGTGAACAGTTTATTTTAAAGCAAACTATGGAGCTGTTAGTCCTGCTGGCTGCTAGGGGCTTGTATGGAGCGAAACCTCAATTAAAACTGACCTGGGGGTGCCCCTGGAACTATGGCATTTGTAAGAGGGACACATCTCAGCCAGGCAGTGGGCAGGTACCACTCGCTCACCGCCCTTTATGGGTACATACAGTGCAAAAAAGCAACTCCTGATTTGGTGAAACTGTTTTCCGTCTATGGCAGTGGTCTTCAAACTTCTTAATGCTGCGCCCCCCACGCCACTGTAAAAAAAAAAAACCTCGGGCCCCCCTCGATTTTTCGCAATTATTTTGCTGAATTGGCAATGTTTAAATATGTCTAAACATATTTAAACATAGCAGTTAAGCTCTGTTACCCCTTTTTACACATACTCCCAGTCTGGATATAAATGAAAAAGTTGTTAGAGATGGCCCATTAGAAAGTGGCCTACAGCTGCTCATGTTTTCAACACTTAAAACAAAGCATGATGCTTCTCTTGGCAAGAGACTGCCACAATATCACTTAAGGCCCCCCTAGGGGGGCCTCCCCCCAGTTTGAAGACTTCTGCTCTAGGGACTACTAAGGAATTGGAACACCAATGCCTCCCAAACACGATGACTATAGAGGATTGCTGATTATCTGCCGCAGCCAGTATTAACACTGCCCATATTTGTTATGAAAAGCCTTGTGCAAAATTCTGTAAAATGCAAAAAAATACACAAACAATTTGGTGCTTGTTACCGCATTATTCTTCACAATTTGGATGAATATTACGTCAAAGACTTCAAAATCTTTCCCCAATGCCTTTTCTGTTTTTCAAAAAGTCATCCTATGGCTATTTCTGAAATCACGCTTTATGAATCTTCTTCGAGTATCCAATTACTGTGCTGGCCCAGACTCGTTATTACTGTGACAGCTGCGTGTGGCAGGCAGCGCATGCTGTCAGAGGTGGAAGATTACGCAGCGGCATTTGCTATCCCCACCACATTGCTTTTCCGTTACAATATGAAGCATGAAAAGAGAAGAAAGAACCCGTCAAAGGCTCATGGTCCGGCGTAGAGCAAATCTGCGTTCAGCCTGAGGCTGAAGTGAAAATTAACTGACTAAAGTGTCCAGCTGATATGATAGGTGGTGTTGTTAAAGTACCAGCAGGCTAGATTTCTCAAATCCAGGCACTGCGTTAAAGGTACTGCTGTAATTAACATACTTCCGTGGTGTGAGGTGCCTTGAATGTGCTGCCAGAACAGGCCATTGAGAATCATAATCTAATTAGACCATCAGCAGCCTTTGATACCAGACTGTGTTCTTTCCAGTTGCATTTGGAGAGATTAGAGGGCATATCACAAAATATTTTTCACTGGCGCTATTACCTGTTTTTAGTGGTAGGTAAAATTGTTTTATTGTGCTGTTTAATTAAACTTAAGGAGAACAGTTCTGCAGTTGTTTTGGTGCGTTCTATGTTGACATTTTGCTGTGGTGTGCTGGCTTGTATATGTTGCACGATTTTAATTTGTATATTGCTATTGTGTTGTGTGCAGCACCATAACTTTCTTACACATAGCAGGAAATGCTGCTTCATTTCGAGCCACAAGCAACACATTCCATTAAAGTGCCAGTGACAAACAAACATTTACCACTGTTTAAGGTGGTAAAGTAGTGCTGTCCAGCTCTTCAACTATTTGAGCCACCAATCAGCATATAACTGGAAGAAATCTGTTTTAAATTAGCACTTTAAGGGGCATATTTACAAGGACTTAATAGCAATTTACTAACACACTCCCAATTAATAAAATAGAATCCTCATATACTTTTGGCAAAATAACAAACGTCTCTGTTTTTACATACTAAAATGCATATAGTCATTTCACAAAAGTGACAATGAAAATTTAGCAAGCAGTGAGAGAGGTGATGATTTTGGGATCCTCCCTAACCTAGGGAGAGAACCAAGCAGATGCATTGAAAACAAAGAGCACATCTTGCTGAACGATTCGGTGGTGGTCCCATCCTCCTAGGACGACCCGAAGCACAGTTATGGGCAAAAATACAATCCCAACCAAAGGCCCTGCAAAGCATTATGGGACGAGATTAGCAGTGGGCAGTGAATATTATAGTATCCAATATCAAAATAATTCTACGAAGAGCTGCAGTTCAACTAGTCGTTACTAGGTGTCCCTCAGGAGTCAAATGCAAAAGCATTGAAATTATTACATCAAGCTGCCGTTCCACTAGTCGTTACTAGGTGTCCCTCACGAGTCAAATGCAAAAGCATTGAAACCCTTTCATGAAGCTGCAGTTCCACTAGTCATTACTAGGTGTCCTCATGAGTCAAATGCAAAAGCATTTGACTTGAGGGACACCTAGCAACGACTAGTTGAACTGCAGCTTGATGTAATAATTTCAATGCTTTTGCATTTGACTCGTGAGGGACACCTAGTAACGGCTAGTTGAACTGCAGCTCTTTTAGAATTATTTTGATATTGGATACTATAATATTCACTGCCCACTGCTAATCTCGTCCCATAATGCTTTGCAGGGCCTTTGATTGGGATTGTATTTTTGCCCATAACTGTGCTTGGGACCAACACTGAATCGTTCAGCATGATATGCTCTTTGTGTTCAAGACATCTGCTTGGTCCTCCCCCTAGGTTAGGGGGGACCCCAAAATCATCACCTCTCTCATTGCCTGATATTTTTGTTTTTCAACGTTCACTTTTGTGAATTGGTTATATGTTTTTTAGCATGTAAAGTTGCTTTATCAAAGCATTTGTGGATGCAGTTTAGTAGCTGACTCTGCTATGAGTATTCCTGGTTTTCATGTGTTTAACGTCAGAATGTACCTGGTCTTAAAAATGTTGCAAACAGTCTTGGGGCCTCATTTAAGAGGTTTTGGTGCTGGATAGCATTGCAAGGAACTTTGCTGAGCTGCCCTGCAACCAAATAAAAGGGCAGTAATGCACCCTATCAATAAGATAAGGCGCAGTACTGTCTTTTTCTCCTATGTTGGGGCACAATGGCTGCCATGCGCCAACGCAGGAAACCTTGTGCCAGGGTACAAGGGTGACTGCGTTGAGGAGCTGATTGATGTTGTTCAGGAAGGGACACCAGGGCTCAATCCGCCGGGCTCTCTCCGAATCTGTAAATCAGCCAGTAGGATCCTCAGCCAGGCCGGATTTTACAAGCCTGGTTACAGCAGACGCCTCCGAGTCCCCTGGGGGACCTCTCGATGAAGGTGATGCAACAGGGCCCTCTTAGGCACCAAGTTGCGGTGCTCCCGCCACACATGTTTGGGCAGCTCAGGGGCCTCACCCTCCACAGCGTCCGGGCAGCGCCACCTCCTCCGGCCAGTGATGCAGAGAGGCGCAGCCCACCATCGGCAATCTCCTCTGTGCACCCCGGTGTAGTGGTGGCTGTGATATGCAATGCAGACTCCCCACGTCGGTACGCAGGAGCGCCTCTACCGATCACAGCTCCAAGGGGCACCAGCCGGTCTTCTCACACATGTCAGCAATGTGTCTCCATGTGGCCTGCCTGACTTCGCCACCAGGTAAGGGCGATCGCCAACGCCTCAATGTCTACAGTCCCGGACCACAGGCTTGGGCCTGACTCGGCCCGCCGCAGTAACTCCACAACAACGATGCCTCCCACTCTGGGTCTCAGATGCAGGCCCAGCAAGGCCTCCAGGCCCTGGGGACTGTCCTCGCTTCCAGGCATCAGCTGCCATGGTGTTGCAAGGATGGCGCAATGAAAAGCGCTGCATCACTATTTCTCCCTAGCGATGCACCACTTTTCATTAATGAAGCCCAAATTCTGCATTTCCTCTTCCCCTGGGACTCTGGCTGATCATCTTGGATGTTTGGGGGGGTTGTTGACCTGTGCTGAACTTGGTCCTGGCTGCTCCATTATGCATTCCGGTGTTTTTATTTTCTTTTATTTCCATAGAGGTGTATTTTTAGGCTCTTTTTGCCTCTAGAGGCTGAAAAGTGATGTTGGACTGATTAACGTGAATGTTTTTGCCGCTAATTGGCTGGCCGGCACTTTTTTCACTCTAGCGTCAAGATTTTTATTGCTGTGACTCTAGATCCTAAGACCATGTAACAACTTATTGTAAATGGCGATGGATTTCGGCTATAGTCAGTGGTAAAACAATTGCCGCTAAGCAACGTCTATGGGGCAGATTTACAAGCCCCATGCGCCACATTTACGCCGCCGCAAACCATGCGCCACGTTGCGCCTTATTTACAACGTGACGCATCTAGGGAGATGCGTCACGTTGTAAAGCCCTGTGCCACATGAAACCTGCGTTAGGTTTCTTGTGGGCGTTCCGGCGCAGGGTGGGCGTTCCGTCGCAGGAACGCCTCGTAAAAGTGACGCAGTGAAATCTACAAGATTTCACTGAGTCACTTTTACATCCATGCTGCGTCAATACCCTGCACCTGCTTGAAGCAGGCGTAAGGAGTGATGCAGCATGTTAGGCATAGGGCGCCCCTGAGCATTGCTGGAGCCGCGTCGCGCTTGCGACACGACTCCAACAATGCGCCGCCCTTACGCCACAGGATGCGACACGCATCACCCTATCCTTGCGCCACGGTGCGCCGCATTGTAAATGCGACGCATTTGTGGTGGCGCAGGGAGGGAATTGCGTGTTGCATCTGTTCTGGCGCATCCCTGCTGATTTGCAGTGATGCGCCAGAACTCGTTAATCTGCCCCAAAGTGTTTAGCTGCAGTTCTTGTAAATATGCCCCTTAGTGCTCTCTAAATGTGATATGGCCTTACATGTAGAAACTCATTGAGGCCCCATGGTACCTGCATTACATGTGACACTGGGAATTTCTTCAAAATATAGATGACAAAGAGAGAGTAGCCCTATGTTTGAAACATTTAACCAGAATCAAGAATCTAGACTAAGGTTTTGTCTAATAATTCAGTGGTTCTGAATGCAAATGACTTATGGTCCAATCTAAGGGGCATATTAGCAAGGGCTTTATCGCCGCTTTAGCGTCACTTTTTGCAGCTAAAGCAGCGATTTTTTTATCGCCCTATCAGCAAGCTGTCGCTAACAGGCGTTAGCGGCAGCTTTCTGGCGATAGCGGCCCGTTTTCCCATTGCCTTGCATGCCAGCGATAATTATCGCTAATGACATGCAAGGAAGGCGTTCCCAACTAAAAGCGACTGCAAACAGTCGCTAACACCACTTCCCCCTATTAGCAACGCAGGCGAAGCGATAAAAAAATTCGGGCTAAGCGTGAATATCGCTAGAATTTAACACCTGCTAAAAACACAACTTACCTGTTTGTTGAATGGGAGGTGGATTGCCAGGCTATGTCCCACATGGCGTTAATGCGTGAATATCGCTGGATTTCCAGCGATATTCACGCATTTGGCCGCTATCGCTGGATATTTTATCGCATTGGAGATAAACGTTGCTAATAGTGTGTTATCTCCGCGATAATATCCAGCGATAGGCGGCGATAAAAAAAAACGCGCTAGCCGCGGTTTGCAATAATTATCGCAAGTTGTTGCTAATATACCCCTAAATTTTTAGAAAACACCAATTTCAGATCTCACAAGCCAACATAAATATGTATATTCTCACTTTCGTTGCGTTTATTTGCAGTCTATACATCTGAATTTGGAGCATTTTAAGTCACTGCTCTCATTTGCTTTAGGCACCTATTTTCTCCTCCACGACCCCCCAAGCTGACTCACAATGTAATTAAAAAGCAAATAACAGTGATGATAAGAAAACATATGGAAATGATTTTGCCTTGCCTGGAAAAATTAAACAAAATCCATGAATTGAGTACACAAATGCTAGTAGTGATTTGTCCTCGTGCTCTTCCGTACATCTTTTGGTATATGAAAAGTAAAAGGTAAATTGAGCATAATAAGTGTTGCATTCAGCTCAATGCCCATAAGATGAGGCTGCATCTAGGTGTGGGTGCAGTTATTTCCCATTTTGCACAGATTTACTTATTACCAGCAGATCACAGGTTTGAATCCCAGCAGGACCATCTAAGGTACTTCAACTTTCTGAGATCAACAGAAAAAGCCACAGTGAGTTGACCGATAGTGATAGCGCCGATTCTTATCTTATTATCTATAAGAACCTTCTGGTCGCCAAGATCTTTTTACCTGTTGAATAGTGTAAAGGAGAGAATCTCATCTGGTTACATAACAGCATTCATTTTGTCTGAAAGGACCACTGACTCCGAATTCAAGTTTAAGAATTTATTATCGCCAAAAATAATTGGACATGCAAGCACCTCAACACGAGGTTAAAGAAATAGATGGGCACTAATACAAATAATAACCTACGCAGGAGTCTCATCCGACTCAAGATAAGGAGAATAGAAAGTTCTAGAAGGATCAACCAGACTATGATTGCTCCAATTTCTAAGTTGCTCTTCATTGGACTAAACAAGCTTAAAATCAATTGCTGTCCCTACCCTAACGCTAAGTGACATCCCTGCATAACGATTTTCCCAGGCAAGAGTGAATAAAAGGTGTCAGCTGTGAAGACTTCCTAAGAAGTGCAATCACATAATACCTAAGCTCAGCTCTGTCCTTCTCTCTGGTCTCCCTACCTCTTCTCTGGCCTCCTCCCTCAGGGCACTATCCCTAATACAAAACCCCAATACAATTGTACACGCCTTTGTCACGCCTCCTTGGCCAGGTCTTCTTTCTTGTATTTTTCCATCGAAACGGTTACTTCATCCTGGACAGTTGCGATGACCTTGAGTCCCAGGCACCTTCTCCGCTGAAAGTATCATCCCTAAATTCCATTGCACTCCCGTACCATGCCTCCCATCTCTCTAACTTTTGAAAACAAAGAGTTAGTCTTTACTAACGAGACATGTGTCCTTGCACCTGCAACAAAAGATACGTTCAACAGAAACCTTCTACTGTGCAAATTAAATCTACCGTTTATGCCCAGAGAGCCTTACCAAGAGAATCTTTTCACTGCCTACGAAATAAGCTAACATAAGAACAAACCAGGCCTTCCTTAAGCATATATGTAGTCAGGCCTTTACATATGACTTTTAAACACACATCTTACTTTTCCCTATAAGCATTTTCATTACAAATCATATGCAAACAATGAATTACATGTGCAACTTTAATATGGTGCACGTTTAAACTACTGCAATTACATTACACGCGAACTAATTCCTCTATGCATTATGTTCACACAATTCAATAAGCATTACATTACATGATTATCATAACACAATTATACTGCTAATTCACTTTGTCTCAGCGAACTATTCATTCTTTACTAAACATGCATGAGTATACGACTGAATATATACGAATATATGTCTAAATTCATGTGGGTGCGGCCTACCAGTGATTATGATGCACCCCTACAATTCACAAGAACATTTCGCTCTATCAGTTCCCCCCTTTGATGACTCCTGTCATCACATCTCATTCTACTCCCTCGGAGAAAGAACCGACCTAAACAGAACTTGTTGCCATCTTCCCTGATCTTAGTTTCTCCATGCTCTTGAGCCTTTGGTACTGACTGTCCTGCAGCCTTGCCAATCTCATCTCATTTTCCCTCAAAGCTCTCTTGACTCGGCCTGCTCGATACCACTTGTAGGCCTTGATCAAAATCCACAACCCAACCACACAAATCACCAAAATAAGGAGGGGTCTCAGAAAGTACCCAAGGAATCCCTTTCCTAGATTCGCAAACCAACCTCCCACTTGACCAAAACCTTTGCCGACCTTTTCCCAGGCCCCTTCTTCGGTCAAATCCGCTATTTTTGTGTGGATTGTAGTGATGTTACTTATATATTTCTCCAGATCCTTGCTACGGTCTGGTATATAAGTGCAGCACTCTTGAACCTTCAACATTTTACAGACTCCGCCCTCTTTTGCCAATAGGACATCCAAAGCAAGGCGATTCTGCAAAACCATTCCTCTTATCGACAACATCTCTCCTTCCACCAACACCAACGACTTTGCTGTATTCATTGAAAATTCATCCACCACCGTCGCTAACCTCCGGATCTTCACATCATTCAAGACTACTCCCAGACTGGGTATCATAGCTCCAAAGATATCTCCCACGACAATTCCTGCACTTGCCGCCCTTCTCGCACGTGAATGCTCTCCACCTTCTAGAAGATCTAAATCTTCCGTATGGTAAATCTTTGGAAATATTATTGCCAAATAACATGTTCCATACCAATTTGCAGGCAACCTCACATAAGCATTCTTCCCACATACGTAATACACCGTTGGTATCACTTGTACAGGACCTTGGAGAAAATCTTTTGCTACATCTGCCATGGTGAAAACGTGATCACAAGTACTTTGTCCCACTGCTACCTTCTCGTAGTAAGTCTGATAACGCCTTATACACAACTTACCCCTCTGCTCCTTATCTAACGCTATAGGTCCATAGCTTCCCCTGGTCTTATGCAACTGTTCTTCCTCTGTCCAATCTGTCCTGTGATGCCCCAAGTCTCGGGAGTGAGTCAGCTTTCTATACCTATCCTCAACCTGATCTACAAACTTTCTCTCTACATCCGACATCAAACAAGTCAGATTGTGTCTGTGTGCGAATGCTGTATCCAATTCCAAACTCGGTATGAAGTACTTCCTGAGTCTATCTTCCGTCTTATAATAGTCATATTTATTCAAATGCTTGTAAGCTGGGACTTCAGGAAGCACTGCGTCGAAATTGGAAAAGAAATACTCAAACTGATCTCTCTCATAAAATAAACTAAGCAAAAGACTACATGAAATACCATAAGTCAGTGGAAGATGGTGATACCTAATACCCTCGTCCACTGAAGTGGGCAACTGCATACACACATAACAATCTTTCGCATCCATCACATCAACATACTCATACAACAACTTAGCATATGCATTCAACTTAAAATCACCTTTAGATAAATCTACATGTAATCTACGACTTTCCTCTAATAGCAAAGCTCTGTCAGCTGCCCTGTCTACCCCCTTCTGGCTAGGTGTAATAGGTGTCGGTGTCCCTGTCACCCCCTCTACTTCTAGCTCGTGCGAACCAGTGTATGAGACTATAACTACTATGATTATAGAAACTATTACACTACTTATAAGGATGCCTACAATCCATTTAGATCTACGATTGGGATCTCCCGGCTCCATGGTTTCGAAAGTTCTCAAAAGTCTTGGTTATCGCAAAGAACCCTGAAAAAGTCTCTGTCCTTTAATTGTGACTTGCTTAACCAGCTCGAGCAACCATGAAATCTCCGGATTTTCCCTTTCCGATCACAATCTTATTTACACAGTCCAGAAAAAGACTTCCCTAGTTTTCGTTCCTCCTCTGTGGAAAGTCCCTAAGTTTATTCTTCTTCCACTCGGACCTAGGTTATCTTCTTCTTTTGGACTTTTATTTACAGTTTATAGTTGATCCACAATAAGATCCTCATTGAGCAATACCAGAACGTGATACAAACGTTCAAGACGCAAAATCAACACTTCATGTGAAAACGGCTCAACTCCAAAAGGCGGGAATTCGAGTCGATGCAGAACCAAGTTTCGGACTTCACTCAGAAGCGGGGGATTCGGAACCGTGAGGGTCAGTGTTCCTTCTATTTCGAGACCTGGCAACTGCAGCACCACCTTCACCACCACATTCGGGCTCCGACGGACCACCTGCACTGACCTCAGCCTTCCCGTGCTCACCACCCCCTGCATCAAACACGGTGTAAGTCCACTCAGGGGTAGAGTATCTGCGACAAGGCACTCTTGTTCTCTTTGACCTTCGCCGACTGTCTTGTGCTTGGTCTTCGTCACTTGCCTCCGTTTCAGATACTTCAGACACTGGAGCAAGGTCTCTTTCAGGTGCTAACCTCAGGTTCAGTCGCCTCTGTCTTTCAGGCCAACTTTCTGCACTTCTGTTCGTTCGTCTGCCTTCCCCTTCTATACCCAGTGCACTACTTCCTCTTTCTGCTGAATCTGACTCTTCTCCGCCCACTGCACCGTTTCTGTCTTCGGTGTCTGAGTCAGGGTTCGAACTGTGGAAACCCCCTTCAGCTTGCTCTAGTGCACCACCAGCTGTGTCAGCGACCCTTACAGCTTGACTTGTCCTCCCATGTGGCCCTGCCACATCAGCTGGATTTTCATTTACGAGAGGAGCTGTTTCTTCCAAGGGTGCTGGAACT
Organism: Calotriton arnoldi; assembly: GCA_963921515.1. Lineage (NCBI taxonomy): Eukaryota > Metazoa > Chordata > Amphibia > Caudata > Salamandridae > Calotriton > Calotriton arnoldi. Next base: position 295,067 of record CAWUFW010010695.1, read on the forward strand.
CTGCGGGTATGGGAGGCATGCACCCAGTTCGGCAATCCTCCACACTTCACTGCTGTGTTCGTGATAAGTATCACCTGATACGGGCCACGCCAGCGGGCATCCAAGCAACTCTTCCTCACGTGCTTCCGGACGAGCACCCAGTCACCGGGACACAAGTCGTGGCACAGATCACTCGAGGCTGGGACCACTGCCGCTTGCACCTGCTGGGATACAGAACGGACCACATCAGAGAGTCCTTTACAATAATCGAGAATCAAATCATCAGTGATGCTTATCAAGGCTGTAGCTGGTACTGCTGGCAATCTCATTGCCCTCCCCATTAATATCTCATGGGGGGACAACCCGGTCTTTCTGTCTGGGACACTTCGCATGCTCATCAGCACGAGCGGCAAAGCGTCGGGCCATTTCAGGGATGTCGAAGAACACATTTTTGCCATCCGGGCCTTCAAAGTTCCATTAACTTGTTCCACCATCCCAGAAGCCTCTGGTCTGTAACTACAGTGGAGTCTCTGGTCAATGTTCAATGCAGCACAAAGTAACTTCATGATTTCACTGTGGAAGTGCCCTCCTCTATCTGATTCCAAAGAGGTCGGGATCCCGAATCTAGGGATGAGCTCCCTCAACAGTAATTTAGCCACTGTGAGAGTGTCACACCTGCGTGTGGGGTAAGCCTCCACCCACCGTGAGAATACACATACCAGCACTAAAATGTACCTCAACCCATTACACTTAGGCATTTCCACAAAGTCGAGCTGTATTCTGTTGAAAGGCCCACCTGACCTCCCAATGTGACTCAGTGTAACTACTGTTTTCTTTCCAGCGTTCATCTGCTGACACGTAACACACCTTTGACACACAGTTTCAGCCATTGCTCGGAACCGTGGGTTATACCACGTCTGTCTAAACACCCTCATCATTGCGTCTCTACCAAGGTGTGCCTGTCCATGTACCAGTCTTGCCATCGGACTCAACAATTCTTCAGGCAACACGGCTCTCCCATCGTTGGATACCCACACATCCACATCTCCTTTCTCACAACCAGCTTTGATCCATCCCTCTCTCTCCTGGTCTGAAACTTCATCCTGCAATCGCTTAAGCTCTTCCCAAGTGTCTGCCATGGCCAACATTATGCTGAGATCGGTTCCTTCTTGGCTCTCCCCTGCGTATCTGTCTGTAAATATGCATCCTTGTTCTGCACAGAAACGGGCGACTTCGTCCGCATAATTGTTACCCAATGACACAAAGTCCTCCCCTTTCCCATGGGCTGAACACTTTACCACAGCAATTTCTTTCGGGTGCTGTAATGCATCTAACAGTTGTCTTACATATTCTCCATTCCGAATGGGTGAGCCAGATGATGTCAAAAATCCCCTCTGAGACCATAACTGCCCGAAGTCGTGCACCACGCCAAACCCATATTGGCTGTCTGTGTAAATCGTGATTCGAATTCGATCAGCGGCCAAACAGGCACGGGTCAAGGCAATGATCTCAGCTACCTGCGCGGAGCGTACTCCTTCTAGGCAAGCAGCCTCGACCACTCCTGAAATGGTACATACAGCAAACGCTGCTCTCAATTGCCCCACACTGTCTCTTAAGCATGAACCATCGACAAAGAAAATTTCATCTGGGTCAGCCAATGGTTCATCGACAATGTCAGGTCTCGGTTTGGTGCAAAGCTCGGTCACATCGAGACAATCATGGTCCGCACAATCTTCATCATCCGTGTTCGGTGTAGGCATCAATGTCGCAGGGTTCAAGACAGAGCACCTTTTCAGAGTCACATTCTCTGCGGCAAGTATGACTTGCTCGTACCTCGTTAACCTATTGTTCGTTAGGTGCTGGGTCTTGGTCCTGGTCATCAATAACTCAACCGAGTGTGGCACATGTACAGTCAATGGATGTCCCATTACAATGCTTTCACATCTTTCAATGCTGACACCTGTTGCAGCAACGGATCTTAGACATCCGGGCAACGCAGAAGCTACTGGATCTAAAGTAGCTGAAAAATATGCAACTGGTCTACGGACACCTCCATGGTTCTGAGCTAACACTGCTAATGCACATCCTTCCCTCTCGTAACAAAACAATGAAAAGGCCTTGTTGTAATCAGGCATTCCCAGTGCCGGAGCCCTGCACAAATCCTCTCTCAGTTTCAGGAATGCCATCAAGCACTCCTCGTCCCATGGTACCGGATCACTCACATCCTTGTGCGTAAGCCTCTGCAAAGGCTTTGCTCTCAAGGAGAAACTAGGAATCCACTGTCGACAGTAGCCAACCATTCCCAGGAACATCCTAACTTCTCTCTGTGTGGTGGGTACTGCCATGCTCATTATTGCCTCAATTCGATCTGGTGACACCTTCCTCTTGCCTTTTTCCAATCTGTGTCCCAAGTACTGTACCTCATTCAAACAGTACTGCAGCTTGTTCGGGGACACCTTATGTCCATTCTCTGCTAAGTGGTTCAACAGAGCTACAGTGTCAATTCTGCAAGCATCTTCTGTTTCTGAGGCAATGAGCAAGTCATCTATGTATTGCACGAGAACTGAGTTCTGCGGCAACACAAGACTCTCAAGGTTCTTCTTCAGGATCTGGTTAAAGATCGATGGACTTTCCGTATACCCTTGAGGGATACGACACCATGTTAACACGCGATTTTCCAGCCTGAACGCAAAAAGAAATTGGCTTTCCTCGTGGAGCGGTATCGGAAAGAAGGCTTGACATAAATCGATAACCGTAAACCACTCGGCTTCACATGGGATCTGGAACAGTATTACTGAAGGATTCGGTACCACTGGACAACAAGGGACAACTATTGTGTTGACCTTTCGCAGGTCTTGCACGATCCTGTATTTCCCGCTCGGTTTCTGTAGTCCCATTATGGGTGAATTACAGGGGCTACCTCTGATCTCTTTCAAAATGCCTTTCTCAATGAAAGTCTCGATCACAGGTCTTATCCCTGCAATCGTTTCTGGCGACAGGTTGTATTGAGGTGTCCTGGGGAAATCAACATTCTGTTTCACCTCAATCCGCACTGGTTCAACCCCTCTGATTAGACCTATTTCGTCGCCTGCGAAATCCCACACCACAGACGACACTGCGTCTCTCAGATCAGGTGGAAGTTCTTCCACAGTCACCATTGGGTACAGATCTATACACAGATGCTGATTGGTAATTTTAAAGTCAGCATCGTCATCTCTCGTCTGGACCTCCATTCCTCGTGGCGTACAGTAAATCGTGCAGTTCAACTTGCACAACAGATCTCTCCCCAAAAGGCAAACTGGACTCGTATCACACACTACAAACTGATGTCTAGTTTGGAAGGAACCTATCTTTACTAGGATCGGTTCTGTCAATGGGCTGCTTATTCTCTTGTTCGCTACTCCAACAACCTGGATTGATTGTCCCGAGAGGGGTAGGTTAGGGACTACTGCTGATCTTACAGTAGACCGGGTAGCACCAGTATCAACCAAAAGTGTGGCAGGATGACCCTCAATATCTGCCTCCACAAAAGGTCCTCTCTGGTCTACCTCCAAGACCGCTCCAAGTGTGCAGTCTTCCTCCCCCTCAGGCACCGTCAGGATAAAGGGTCTGAGCTACTCTCGTCATAGTCTTCGAACAGGGGCATCTGTTGGTACGTTCGTGTTCCTTGTGAAATCCTTGGAGCTTGGGGAACCTGGGCGTGAGAGCTGTAAACCCCCCCTTTCATCGTCCTAGGCCTCGTCACTGTGTTAACTACCTCTTGAGCGGGTGCCTGAGCCCCCTCTTCCTCTTCCTGCAACTGATTAGCTGGGTTCAAAGGACACTCGCGTTTCCAATGTCCGACCTGGCGACAAAGATGACACGCAGTGGTCTTCTTCAATGTGGCCACGTCCACTCCTGTCTTGGGGTCTACTGGTTTTCCCTTTCCCTGTCCTTGCCCATTCTGGTTCCCCTGGAAATTTCCCTGTTTTCTTCCTAAGGTCCCTCCACTAGGCTGACTCTGTGCTGTCTGCATCTGGACAAGCATCAATTTGTCTTTTAGCTTTCGATGTTTCGATTCCACCTCATCACTACAGTATCTCGCATACCTCAATATTTCATCTAGTGGCTTGTTCTGCCAGCAGATCAAGTGGTGCTGTATCATGAGGCTGATTTCCATTCTCAGACCCAGTACAAACTTTGAGACAAACTGTCCCATATCCTTGGGGTCCAAGATATCTAACCCACTATACTGTTTAAAAGCTTGCAGAAGTCTTTCATAATATTCATGCACCGTTTCCTTGGGTTCCTGTACAGTCCGATCTATCTTAACCCAATCTATATCCTGAGGTGAAATCTTCAGTTTTAGCCATGTGATCACCTGCTCATACTTTTTCATAACTAGGGGTGATGGACCATTTGTAACCGCCTCTCTATCCGGTTCCGAAGTCGGCCACTCGATAGCGACTTTACAAGCTGTCCACAAATCTCCCGGTATCACTATGTCAAACAAAGTGTTCAAATCAATCCACAATACTTTTGAAATTTTCACAAACCGCTCAACCTGTTTGTACCACTCTACTGGTTTTTCCCTCAGCCGAGGAAAATCATTTGTAAATGCAGCCAAATCACCTCTATTCCACGGCACATGCACGTACCCTCCATTCTGTACTTCCCGTAAAGGAAAATTTCCAACACCCGTCGCTCCCCTCCTGGAGGCGGCGTTTCCCCTCAGCTTTCTTTGCTGGTTTCTTCTTGGACCACCTTTCTTCCCATTTGTCCAACAAAATCCATATTCTCATTCCTACAATCAGATCTCTTGTGTGTGTCCTTAATCCTGTGATTCTTTTCTCCTCCAGCTCCTGGTCACTGTAATGTAATCTATGTGGTCCCTGCAACGCTTTAGTTTTGTTCAGGTCTACCTCATATCTTTTGGCCAATTCCTTCAATCTATCATGTGCCATCCTAGCTTTTCGAGTCACATCTTTTGCTACAAACAGCAGCTCATCTGATCCATTAATCCTCCATTAATCATCTCATCTATCTCTGCTTTCAATCTCACTACGTCTAGTAACCTTGCCTGTACCGCACTCCTCAGTACATCTCGACAACCCGAGACATCCCGCTCATCACAGTCACTATTCTGTCCTTGTGACCTATTCCCTTCCATCATATTCCTGGAACTTGGTCTGTCTTCCGAGACGTTCTGTGCCCTATCTCCTTGCATCCTATCCTCTTGGTTTGTTACTGTTGGTGTCCACATCCTCAAAGCTGACTTGGATTCACGCAAAGACTTTGGTCTTTCTGGTCTCTCCTCTTCTTGTCTAAAGGAAGAGTCTGCAGTAGCCGGTAACGGCGTACTTGTCTCCACTGGTCTTGGGAAATGAACCACTCGTACTCCAAACCCATTCCCACTCTCGCTGGTTACTTCTTCCCTTCCCATCTGTACGGAGCCCCCTTCTCTCACTCGGTCTGGGTCATATACCGGTACTATAGGGCCAATGGTAACCGGTACTGTCAAGGAGTCCGGTAATCTTGTGTTCCCAACAAGAGGCTGTGTTATCATAGACGCCGTTGCCCCTCTGTTCCTGTGGAAATCCTTCCCACTACTCTCATGCTAGTCTGATTCTGGCTCCCATCAATTGTTACTGCTGGGGTCGGCTTTCCCTCTTCTGAGTCTGGATTAAATGGTGGTGGCCTCTCTGCCAACATCCTATCCAACAAGCTGTCATCTAGATCACTGTCGTCCTCATCGATTCTTATTATTTTCCCATTTTGTACTAACAATGGGTACAACTTATCTCCTTCTATCGTTTCCACTATCCACCTTTTCTCCAATGCATCCCACCTTGCATCTTGAAATGCCCTGACCGATTTCTTCACCCTTTCTTGGCTTCTATCTTTCTTCCTATCATACGCTGCTCTTATCCACGCATGTAGTGCCTCAAACTGTGTTGGTCTAGGTAGTGGTCGTAAAGAAGCCATTATACTTTTTAGCTGGTACAACACCTCTAACCTGAAAGTACCATAGCGTGGGAACGACAATTCTCCCTCTGCTTCTGTCATTTTTGTGCCAATTCTCAAGCCAAATTATAGTATGCAATCCTACATTCTTTGCCATATAATGTGCTGGTGTATCCTCGGGAGGAGCTTCCTCTCCTTCCCGAACAACCACATGTCTATCACCTCTACAAAGTTCCCGTAAAACTTTAAAACATTTCATGATGAATCAACTTTGTATTTGCACTCAAAATGTCAGCTCTTGCTTCTTGATTTCACTCCACCAATACCAGCGCGGCTCACACCAACCGGCCTATCGCAGCGCGGCACTTGTCTGACGTCACTTTTCCTCCGCTCGCAGCAGTTCCCCTCCTTTCTAATTCACTCGTTCTCACTCGCACCTGTCCCAATCATACTCTGAAATAATGTCCGTCCTACCGAACTATTACCTCTCTGACCGTCAGTCTTACCAATGACCGATCAGCCTCTTGAGCTTGTTGACCTCAATCTGGCAATCGTCTGTCCGCGAAACGACCGGACAATCGCCTCTAACACACTCGATAGGATTCAATCACTCGATGTTCTGCACACAATAACCTACGACCTGCGTTGGTTATTCACACACTCACTCATGTGTTCCCTATCTTCAGTGGGTCTGTCAATGACGTCTCGTGACCCCCACAACCTCTGGTCAACGTTCTCAACTCTGGGTGTATTCTACACCACAATAAATCTCCCGGTCCCGCGCGCGCTCACGGTCCGGTTCTCAATCACACAACTCTCTTTCCAACTCCGCAAGACATCACACAACAATAAAACACCGCAATCTACCAAACATCACTCTTTTCATACTCACTCTACCACGAACTGCTACTTCCGCCGCACCGTCACACTCCGTCAGTTTTCCACGACCTCCGACATCCTTCTCCCGCGGTCCTCTGGATCTGCGTCACTCGGGCTCTATGGGGCAACTTAATCTCCTATCTTGCTCTAGATCTCCCCTTACCATCAAAGGTAACCATCCTACTCTGCTACCAACTGATAACGCCGATTCTTATCTTATTATCTATAAGAACCTTCTGGTCGCCAAGATCTTTTTACCTGTTGAATAGTGTAAAGGAGAGAATCTCATCTGGTTACATAACAGCATTCATTTTGTCTGAAAGGACCACTGACTCCGAATTCAAGTTTAAGAATTTATTATCGCCAAAAATAATTGGACATGCAAGCACCTCAACACGAGGTTAAAGAAATAGATGGGCACTAATACAAATAATAACCTACGCAGGAGTCTCATCCGACTCAAGATAAGGAGAATAGAAAGTTCTAGAAGGATCAACCAGACTATGATTGCTCCAATTTCTAAGTTGCTCTTCATTGGACTAAACAAGCTTAAAATCAATTGCTGTCCCTACCCTAACGCTAAGTGACATCCCTGCATAACGATTTTCCCAGGCAAGAGTGAATAAAAGGTGTCAGCTGTGAAGACTTCCTAAGAAGTGCAATCACATAATACCTAAGCTCAGCTCTGTCCTTCTCTCTGGTCTCCCCTACCTCTTCTCTGGCCTCCTCCCTCAGGGCACTATCCCTAATACAAAACCCCAATACAATTGTACACGCCTTTGTCACGCCTCCTTGGCCAGGTCTTCTTTCTTGTATTTTTCCATCGAAACGGTTACTTCATCCTGGACGGTTGCGATGACCTTGAGTCCCAGGCACCTTCTCCGCTGAAAGTATCATCCCTAAATTCCATTGCACTCCCGTACCATGCCTCCCATCTCTCTAACTTTTGAAAACAAAGAGTTAGTCTTTACTAACGAGACATGTGTCCTTGCACCTGCAACAAAAGATACGTTCAACAGAAACCTTCTACTGTGCAAATTAAATCTACCGTTTATGCCCAGAGAGCCTTACCAAGAGAATCTTTTCACTGCCTACGAAATAAGCTAACATAAGAACAAACCAGGCCTTCCTTAAGCATATATGTAGTCAGGCCTTTACATATGACTTTTAAACACACATCTTACTTTTCCCTATAAGCATTTTCATTACAAATCATATGCAAACAATGAATAACATGTGCAACTTTAAAATGGTGCACGTTTAAACTACTGCAATTACATTACACACGAACTAATTCCTCTATGCATTATGTTCACACAATTCAATAAGCATTACATTACATGATTATCATAACACAATTATACTGCTAATTCACTTTGTCTCAGCGAACTATTCATTCTTTACTAAACATGCATGAGTATACGACTGAATATATACGAATATATGTCTAAATACATGTGGGTGCGGCCTACCAGTGATTATGATGCACCCCTACAATTCACAAGAACATTTTGCTCTATCAATAGGAACAGCTGGTGCCGATAGTGCTTCAAAATGTAAAAATCTGCCATAACAAAAGGGACCTGAAGCACAGCTGTGCTATGCTTGATAAATAAAAAAACAAGGATTTCAAAGGAAGTTAAAGTTAGTCTGGGGCACACTTCAACAAGGCATGTGCAAAGTTTGGAAGTCTCATGGCTTACAACTCTTAAGAAACTTTGGCTAAACTAATGATAGCTATGCAAAATGTGTAGTTATTTTAATTAGAAGAAAAATAAATGCGCTGCCTTTTAGGGCAAAAGGGAGACCTGCACACTTCAGCAGCTGTCTGTCCGCTCAAATGGTTGTTGTCATGAATATTGAAGCCAAAATATCGACGGGTCAAAATATTGTGACCGTAATATCTTGGGACAAAGGGGCCGATTTTTAAAAACTACACGCAACGCAGTTCAGCACCCAAAGAGGCTGAGCTGCATTGCATGACAGGGAGGAAGCAGGAAAGCGCCATATCTTCAGAGATATGGCTCTCTCCTCCCGTCTCCCTAGCGCCGGCACTGATTTCAGCTGCTGAGTGCCACACACACACACCTTAGCGCCATAGCGCTAGGGTGTGTGCGTGAGTCTAGCATTGGTTTTGTAAAGGAAGGGTAACCTTCCTGTACAAAATACCATGCCTAGACAAGTTTTAAAGCTTTTTCCACTTTGTATGTGTGCTGCACAGTGCAACATGCATGCAAAGTCGAAAAAGAATGGAAAAATAGAAACATTTCTTCTGTTAGCGCCTCCTTTGAAGTGGCGTTAACTTTTGGCACTAAACCATGTCTACAATTGTTTGTAGATAGGGTTTTTCATTGAAAAGCATGGGTGGTTGCATGGGAACACCCATGAACCATCCATGTAACGCCCCCTTGGCACTAAGTAAAGCAAACCAGGTCTTCACGCTGCTTTGTGCTACTTTTAGGGAACTTCCCAGCGCAAAACAAGTTTTGCGCTGGAAAGTAAAGTCCCCCAAAAACATTTTGTGCTGGTTAGTGTCACTTTTGTGATGCTAACCCAGGGCAAAATATTTGAAAATCTACCACAAAGTATCAAAAAGGTTAGTGCACAAATGAAGGTATGGATTTACTATTCTTAGCTCCACATCTAGGTACTTTGAAGACACAAATATATATCACCAAGGTACATATATGTTAGGTATAGAGAATCTATACAAACTTACTGTTAGAAATGGGATTTCTGGTTGGCTAGGGCATGCACCTAAGCCAGGCAGAAACCACCACTCTAGTCAGGGCAAGGGAGTTACATGCTGAAGATAACCCCTGTTCACCCCCTTGGTAGCTTGGCAGAGTAGTCAGGCTTATCCCAGAGGCAATTTGTAAAGCGTTTGCGCAACACACTCACACAGCAGCGACACACTAGGCACACCACAAAAGAAGCTCCACACAAAGTTATATAAAAATAGCCTTTGTATTATACATAAAACACATTAGAACACCATCACATATATACACTGTGCCACCAGGCACTTGTCATGCCTTTACATGGATTACTTTAATCAGTCAGCCAATCGGGCCACTGTCATAACATCCTCAGGGTGACCAGGAACTACTGGCAGGATTGCACATAGCACAAAGCATTAGGCAGAACATAATTAACCATTGTGCACCCTAACAATAATCAGCACCATCAGCAGCAGTGCACACATCGCAGTAACAAACATTACAGTTGTCCCCACCCAGTAACTACTGGTAGGGATGGTACTGTAGCATAACACCTTATGCCTAGACATCTTCAATCGTGTACCATAGCCGTAACTTGTAGAGTGCACATAAGCAGGGCCGGACTGGGAACAGAAACCGGCCCTGGCAAACTGCTCAGCCGCCCCCCCTGGTGTTAAGGGGAGTGCAGCCGAGCAGTTTGCGAGGGCCGGTTTCAGCCGATTTTGTTACAGGGGGCCGATATTGCCGACCCCCGGTAACAAAAACGGCCCCCCAGGGACCCAAAACCGGACCCCACCCTAGCGGCCCACTGGGGAAACGCCCGGTGCCCGCTACGGCCAGTCCGGCCCTGCACATAAGTACATCCTGTTGCGCCAGATTGCCTCCAAAAGTGAGAGGCAGCTGCCCACAGACCCGTGGTGCAGCTGCTGAGGGAATTGCGGTGGGGGCCCGTCTTGGGCTTGCCCTGCGATGGCCACGGCGCAAGAGAAGCCCCCAGCAGTGAGAGGCAATTCAGCAGCTGCCGCGAGTTACGCGGTGCAGCTGCTGACAAACCAAATAGGTAGGAGACCCTTACCGGTCTCGTGTGTTTATTGCGCGAGCAAAAATAGCACAAGGCTTCCTGGGCTCCAGGTTGGGACAATCATCGCATGGGAGGCCTTTCCCGGCCTCCAGCTTCACTAACCTGGCGGCTCCAATGGACGTCAATCAATCAATCAATCACAGAATTTGTAGAGCGCACTACTTACCCGCGAGGGTCTCAAGGCGCTGGGGAGAGGGAAGGGGGGGGGATGCTGCTACTGGTCGAACAGCCAGGTCTTGAGTAGCCTCCTGAAGGTCAGCAGGTCTTGGGTCTTTCGTAGGCTTAGTGGAAGGGTGTTCCAGGTCTTGGCGGCGAGGTGTGAGAAGGATCTGCCGCCGGTGGTTGTTCTTCGAATGCGGGGGACGGTGGCGAGGGAGAGGTCGGCGGAGCGGAGCTGGCGGTTGGGGACGTAGAAGAAGAGTCGTCTGTTGAGGTAGGCTGGGCCTGTGTGCGTGGGTGAGGAGTTTGAAGGTGATCCTCCTGTCGACGGGGAGCCAGTGCAGGTTCCTCAAGTGGGGGGTGATGTGGCTGTGGCGTGGTACGTCGAGGATCAGTCGTGCGGAGGCGTTTTGTATGCGTTGCAGTCGCTTGATGAGCTTGGCCGGGGCTCCCGCGTAGAGGGCGTTCCCATAGTCCAGTCTGCTACTGACAAGGGCCTGGGTGACTGTTCTTCTTGTGTCTGTCGGGATCCACCTGTAGATCTTGCGAAGCATGCAGAGGGTGTTGAAGCAGGAGGAGGAGACTGCGTTGACTTGCTTGGCCATGGAGAGCGTTGAGTCGAGGATGACTCCCAGGTTGCGTGCGTGGTCGGTGGGTGTCGGGGCTGCTCCCAGCGTCGTTGGCCACCAGGAGTCGTCCCAGGCTGAGGGGTTGGAGCCGAGGATGAGGACCTCCGTTTTGTCCGTGTTCAGCTTTAGTCGGCTGATCTTCATCCAATCGGCGACGGCCTTCATTCCTTCATGGAGTTTGGCTTTGGCGGCGAGGGGGTCCTTGGTGAGGGAGAGGATCAGTTGAGTGTCGTCCCGGGGCCTTCCTCTTGAGGGAGAACACCTTCGTTGGAGGCCGGCTCTCACTCCATGGAAGGCAAGAGCCTTCGCTGGGCCAGAGCCTTCTGCCCTGGCTCTCTGATCTGCGACTGCCCAACAACGGAAAAACACAAAGCGAAGTCTCCACTCTTTCCTGTGGACCTCCGATGGCCCCCAGCTGATGGGAGGCTAAGAGGCTCTGCTTCCTCTTGCTCGTCTCCCCGCTGTAGTGGGCTCCGCCCACAACCAGGCGCCATCACGCCTGGCTTCCGTTTTGATGTCCCCTCTCTCGAGGGAGCCCCGCCGAAACCAGGCTTAGCCTCTGCCTGGCCTCAGGCAGTCTCTCTCTTCTCGGCAAAAGAAAGGTGGGTAGGCTTCCGCCCGCACTTTGGACACCGGCAAATTACCCTCGGGCTCTGCATACCCTGGGGTGGGGGGGCTCAGCCCAGAATTCCCCGGCAGGATTACCGCTCCCTGGGGACTTCAAGGAGCGCAAAGCACCAAGGATAGGGGGAAAAATAGACCATGCACTGAATCCAGTGCTCCCTTAGTGCTAAGTTCTCTAGTACTGCAGGGCAGGATCCCAAGCCCTGAGAGAACACTGGGGCAGAGGACAGGGCCCAGGCAGGCCAACAACCAGGGTCCCCTAGCAAAGGGGCAGTCCTCTCAGCCACCCAATAGGCAGCAGGGTTTCCCAGACGGCGGTACCTCCTGGCAGTATCTTCTGTTCCAGTTCCAAGCAAGCACAGTTCAAAAGACATGGGGTCACAGCCCCATTACTTATACTCCACAACGTCTTTGTTCACTGCTGGCACAGGGCTCTGAGCCCAGTCCAAACCAGTTCTGGGGGGCACTTTGCAAGTGCACAACACTCCCCATTGTAAGTGTAAGTCCTGGCCCCAGACACACCACAGGGGGGCGGAGCCATCATTGTGGAATGCAGGCACAGCCCTATTCAGGTGCAGGTGCTACTCTTCCCACCACTCCACAGGCACACCAGGCCGATTCAGCCTAGTGCTGACTCATCCAGACTCTCTGGAGCCACTGCACCTCCCCAACCCCTGTCACTCCAAGGCCAGACAGTCAATACACAACAGGCAGGCACAAAGACACATTGCACACAGAAATGCCTACTTCTATAAGTGGCATTTCAAAAATAGTGATAATAAATCTGCGAACACCAATAAGCAGCATTTATCACCACTATTCTAAACATACCAAACTTGATCACGCCACCCCTCTCGTGTCAGGAATTACCACTGAAGCACATATCAGGGAATCCCCAATGCATCCCTATGAGAGGGCAGTCTCACAGCAGTGAGAAACCAAATAGGCTGTTTGTCACTACCAGGACATGCCACACAGTTAAGGCACATGTCCTACCTTTTACCTACACCACACCCTGCCCATAGGGCTAGCTAGGGCCTACCTAAGGGGTGACTGATATGTAGTAAAAGGGGAGTCACGGACGTGGCACCCACTTTATGTGCCACATCACAGCGGCAGTGACAGAGGCCTGAGACAGGTTTGAAAGGCTACTTTGGTGGGTGGTGCAAGCAGCGCTGCAAGCCCACCAGTAGCATTTAATTTACTGGCCCTGGGTATATGAGATAACACTGTACAAGGGGCTGATAGGTAAATTAAATATGCCAAACAGGTGAAGACCAATCTTACCAAGTTTACAATAGAGAGCACATGCACTTTAGCACTGATCAGCAGTGATAAAGTGCCCAGAGTCATAAAACCACCAAAGACAGGTCGGAAAAAATACAGGAGGAAGGCAAAAAGTTCTGAGATGACCCTGCAAAAAGGGCCAAGTCCAACACTTACCTTTAGACAATTTGTCCCTCGGTATTCTGCTCAAGATATTGCAACCCGTCGACGTTCTGGCTTCGATATTCACTGCCTACACCAGCTCACACCTGCCCAAATTGCTTCCCTGCCCAGAATCCTCACCCGCCCGCAATGTTTCCCTGGCCCTAGAGGGGACAGCCCTCTACCTGCTCAACCTGCCAGCACCTTTCATGACAGCTCCCCACCGGACCTGCCCCCATAGGCACTACACTTGTTGATAAATTTCATTCAGCCCTGCTGAGCAATGGACATTGCCTGGGCTTATGAGGTACGGTACCCTGTACCACACCATTGTAATGTGATAGTATAAAAAAGTTCAGAGATGCCAAATTAGTTTAAGAGGTCTTCCAGCGAAAAGTAATCTGGAGATTTAGAGAACAACTATCTACGTTCGACAAAATGTAGCCAAAGTTTTTCCTCTTGAAAATTCTCAAAATTGCATCGATTTTGTCAGTTTCTTAAACTCTAAAACAAGTAATCTCCCAAAACACTACTACTTTTTATCCACCATCATGCATTTTCATTATCCTCCGTTAATATAGAGCCTGGTCTTTGCTAAAGTATAAATACCTGGCACTCAGACACTGGGCACAAGATATTTCATTTTACTGGAGCAACCAAACAAAGAGCACCAGTTTTAATCCACTGGATGCATCGATGTAAAGGAAGAAAGATGGTTTCAGAAAAATAAAAAGGAAGCACATTAGGGTCATACAATGATTAAAAAAGGAAGAGATTCCCTATGTTCACAAAATCATGTGAGTTCTGTTGCTTTAAGCAGCTGCGGCCTGTGCAGGTAAGAGCGGTGGGGCCGGGAGGGGGGGGGGGGGATTTTGACAGACAGCGACGAGGTAAAATTAAAAAAATAATTAATTTTCCCTCTTTGTCGTCTATCGAAATTCCCCAGCCCCACCACTCTTACCTACACGGGCTGCAGCTGGCTCTCCAGCCTGGGTGAACTCTGAGAACATATCATCCAGATAGACCTGCCTTTGCCGTGTTCTTTCCATGGGTTCTTACCATCTTCATTTGGAGAAAACAAGATGGCTTCGTACCATAGAACGGAGTTTGACCCAATATCAAAACAGTATGCTCCTTTATTTAGATACAGAACAGTCAAAGTATTTCTGTTCCAAATGATTTGCATTTCTCCTGCTGCTGTGATGTGCTATGATTTTTTGTTGAGCAAATCTTTATTAAAATGTTTATTATTTCATTAAAACTAAATTTCAGCGCCTGTCTTTGTACATTTCTTGCCAGGTAAATGCTACTTCCTCTGAATCCAAATACAGCTCGTGCCCATATATGCATTCTATCTTGAGCATCTTTGCTCTTTCTGTTTCTACAACTTAGCATTTTCATTTCCATTGGCTCGTTTAGAACTAATTCTGTCAACAATATTTCTGCATCAAAATCAGATTTTGTCTTCATCTACCCTGGCGACGTTTTCAGCCAAGTATGCATTTTCTGTGGCATGGTTTCCCTAAGGTACTTCATAAACATTTATATGTATCTCTCTGTGTGCCACGTACAATGATATTTCTCAATTCTCTGATACGCAATAGATTGACCTCCGATTAATGAAAAGCTGAGTTTGCCTTTCCTGGATACAAATATAGACATGCAAATTTCACCTAGGGTGTGATTACAGGTGACCTGTTAATTGCAATTGTGAAGGGTTCATAATTATAATTGGTGAGTGTTAGAACTGGGGGTCTCTAGTTGACTGAGGTATGTACCTTAGTCCAAATAGGGACCCTTGTTTCTAGTCAGGGTAAGGAGGGACACACCCTTAGATAACCCCTGCTCACCCCCTGGTAGCTTGGCACGAGCAGCCAGGCTTATCTCCAAGGCAATGTGTAAAGTATTTGCAACCACACTCCCAGTAACACAGTGATAACACCACAAATGGACACCACACTGGTTTAATAAAAATAGCAGTATCTTTATAAAAAGGAATACGATGAGACCAAACAATAGAAAACCAACATATGCGTATTTGTAATAATTCACTTGGCCGGTTATTAGGCCAGCAATCACTTGTAGGTTCTTGCGGTATTAATGAGCAATTCACGATCTATAATGCAGTCCTAATGCAATGCTATGCAGTTCGTAATGCAGCTCGTAATGTAATACTAGGACAGTCCTTCATGCAAGAATCAGGCAGTTCGTAATGCAATAATAATGCGGTTCGTAATGTAAGAATCAGGCAGTTCGTAATGCAATAATAAAGCGGTTCGTAATGCAAGAATCAGGCAGTTCGTAATGCAATAATAATGCGGTTCGTGATGCAAGAATCAGGCAGTTCGTAATGCAATAATAATGCGGTTCGTAATGCAATCTGCGCGGTCAACTCGGGCACCACTAGGCCTCAACAGCAGAGACAACGGTCATAGGCTTACAGGGGCAGCCCCGGTCCTGCTGGGCAGGTCCGGGCCACTTGGGGACTCAGCGCGTCTAACGCGGTGCAGCGGGAGAGAGCTCGGAGCACTCTTGTACTCCTCCTGCACGCCTCCCCAGGCCACACACGCTTGCGGCTCCCGACCGGAGTCCAAGCCTTACCTGGGGGGGTGTGCTACCTCGCTCTCTCTCTCTCTCCCCGCTCGTCGGATGTCCTGCTGGGCGATCCCCATCACGTTGCGGCTCTGTTGCTAGGCAACGCTGTAGCCGGACAGGTTACGGCGCGGCCTTCTCCGTCGTTGCTGATCTTGGGCAGATTCCTTTCGACGAACAACGATCACGAACCCTTTCACTTTGTAGCTTCCTTAGCTTCAAGAAATCCTTTAGCACGTTGCGGCTCGGGCCGGCAGCAGTGATCCTTACTCACAGCCTCAGTTACGATGACGGCTCGGACCACAAACAGCAATACAGCAGCGTGGACGATGATTCACGCTGGGGGGGCAATGCGATCACGGGGCACCTCGTAAACAGTGCCACGGACCACATGGCAGTCCCAGGCGTGCAAGAGCACCACGCACACAGCGTCGCTGAGACACTGTCCTCAGTTTCGAGTGCCCCGTTAGCACGTTGCGGCTCAGGCCGGCGGCGGCGATCTTTACTCACAGCCTCAGTTACGATGACGGCTCGGGCCACAAACAGCAATACAGCAGCGTGGACGATGGTTCACGCTGCGCGGGCAATGCGATCACGGGGCACCTCGTAAACAGTACGACGGACCACACGGCAGTTTCAGGCGTGCAAGAGCACCACGCACACAGCGTCGCTGAGACACAGTTCTTAGTTTCACACAATCCTTTGGCACGTTGCGGCTCGGGCCGGCGACGGTGATGCTTCCTCACAGCCTCACGGATGATGACGGCTCGGGCCACAACAGCAAGGCAGCAGGGTGGACGATGTTTCACGCTGGTTGGGCAGTGTGATCACGGGGCACCTCGTAAACAGTACCACGGACCACATGGCAGTCTCAGGCATGCAAGAGCACCACGCACACAGCGTCGCTGAGACACAGTTCTTAGTTTCACACAATCCTTTGGCACGTTGCGGCTCGGGCCGGCGGTGGTGATCCTTCCTCACAGCCTCAGGTACGATGACGGCTCGGGCCACAACAGCAAGGCAGCAGCGTGGACGATGTTTCACGCTGCGGGGGCAGTGCGATCACGGGGCACCTCGTAAACAGTACCACGACCACACGGCAGTCTCAGGCATGCAAGAGCACCACGCACACAGCGTCGCTGAGACACGGTTGGAAACTTTTGTGTTCCTGAGTTTCCACAACAGGGGACCAGCTCTCCTCGGGCCCTTGGAGACACGCTACTTCAGGACACAGCACACAGCAAAGTCCTCACAAGCAGGGGGACACAGCACACAGCAAAGTCCCTTGTCCTCTCCTTAGTCAAACCAGCAAACTGCAGGCCAGCCCCAGAACACACAGCAAGGGCAGTCCTTCTCTTCAGTCTCTTCATCTGTTCTTCTTTGGCAGAGGTTCCTCTTGAGCACCAAGTAGGTTCAATCCTTTTTCAATATGGATTTCAGTCTTCAGTTCAGGGGTTTCAGCTCTTACATTTATACCCCTAAATGCCTTTGAAGTCTTTGTGTTCAGGGGGCTCTGACCTCGGTCCAAAACCAGACCTGGGTGTCTTCCTGCCAGTGCACACCCTCCTCCTTTGATAGTCAGGGTCTGGGGCTCAGACGCTCAGCAGGAGGTGGAGCCATCCTTTTGTGGCAGCAACACAGCCCTCTTCATATCCAGGGGGCTACTCCTCCCCCTCACATCAAATGCAGGCCAGCCTGTTGCTGTCTCACCTTCTCCTCCCTGGGGTCAGAACACTTCCCAGACCCTGTCACGTCTAAACCCAGGCAGGCAATATACAACCAGGCAGAGGCACAAAGGATGGTTTAAGACAAGAAACCAGCCACTTCTGAAAGCGTGGTTTCTAAACATACAATTCAAAAACCATCTTCACAAAAAGATGTGTTATTAAATTCTGAGTTCAGGCACACTAAACTCCATCTCTCCATCTTATGCCTACGGGAAGATATGCTGGAAATATGGGACACAGCATTCCCAATTCTGTCCTATGGGCAAGATGGCCTTGCAACAGTGAAAAACGAATTTGGCAGTACTTCACTGTCAGGACATGGTACACACCTCAGTACATGTCCTACCTTTCACATACACTGCACCCTGCCCAGGGGGGTACCTTGGCCTACTATAGGGGTGTCTGATGTGCATAAAAAGGGAAGGTAAGGCCTGGCAAGTGGGTGCACTTGTCAGGACAACAAGGCAGTTAACAAACTGCGCGCAGGCACTGCAGTGGCAGGCCTGAGATCTCTCTTTAGGGCTACGTGTGTGGGTGGCACAATTAGTGCTGCAGGCCCACTAGTAGCATTTGCATTACCAGCCCTGGCACACATAGTGCATTTTACTAGGGACTTCACTAGTAAGGCAAACATACCAATTATGGACAAATAATTATCATAATACTTTATACAGGGAGCACTTGCACTTTGACACTGATCAGCAGTGGCAAAGTGCTCAAAGCATCTAAGTTGGCAACATTATGTCAGAAAAAGGTCTAGGAGGAAGGCAAAAAGTTTAAGGAACTTTAGCCAAAAAGTGCCAAGTCCAACACAACCCCCTCCCAGCCTAAAGCCAGGGTAGGCCAATCACTACCTTGATGGACTTCCCTGCTTGGGGCGATAGAACCCGGGCGCGGGCCCGCTACCGCAGGGACACCCTCCTCTTCTATGCCTCCCTGACCCCAGGGGGTTCCCTTGGTTACAACTCCCTGGGCCAACTAAGCTACTCCACTGATACTTTCTGGCAGTCGGGGGCCCCCTAGGGGTGCTTGTCCCCTGCCAACTCCAGGCGGGGTTACTCTGGTGACTTCTAGGGGACCCAGCCCTTCCAGCTGGGCCCTGACCCACGGGTTCTCCTACTGGGGAACACCTCCTCTCAACCTTTCGTCTAGACTTCTGGGCCTTCAGGACCATGGGAGCTCTGGTTACAGATGCCCCACGACCTCCTGACGCTAGGGGTTCTTCCTCGCACAGCTGGCAAGTAGGTTCTAGACCTCCAACCGGGTGTTCTCCTAAGGAGCCCTCCAGTCTCTGGGGTGGGGCTGCGGACCGCGGGGACGCCGCTTACACTCTCTCCCTCTCCTTTGAGACAGGGTGCTAGCCAGCACGCCCCCCCACTTCTCTGGGACCTGACTGTACCACTCTGTCCTTCTTCCCTTCCACGGGACCGGAAGATCTCTGAGTCACTGCTGGGATTCCCCCTTAGTGCCTCTTCAGACCCTCTGTCCCTTAACCAGGGGTCTGTCTCTGGTGCCAGCTCCTGGGAATCAAAGAGTTCGCACTCTAACAGGTGTTGGCGCAACTCTGAAAAATGATTACTGAGCCGAGGCTCCCTGGGGCCCAAATTGAGCAATCCCTTCAAATAATTCGCCATGCTAACCATCACCCAATCATCCAGTGCACGCGTGTACTCATCCACACCCCCACCCCAAGGACTGGATTACAGTTCCTTGAAGTTCCTGAATTTCTGCCTGTACTGTTCAGGAGTGAGCCCATACCTGAGACATAAAGCCTCCTTCATATTGGCGTAGGTCAGGGTTCCCGCCCTCTCTAAGGGTGGTAAAACATCCCTCCCAGAAGCCTCAAAGTGTTTCCATAGGCCCGCCCCCCAATTCTTCTCAGGCACCTCATTCATCCTCAGTGCGATCTCATTTGCCATGAACCACGCATAAATATCATCACCCCTCTGGTAATCTCGCAGGAAGGGGCATATTCACAAGGACTTATCTCCGATTTATCTCCACCTTAACTCACCCAAAGTGGAGATAGATTTAATACCCCATTCACAAGCGGGTGCAAACTGCAGACATCGCCAGTATTCCCGAGAGAACTGCTGCAAAATATATCTCCACGGTGGACACCACCAACTAACCCTAATGAGATGCAGAGTAGGCGTTCCCGTGCAAAAACACACGAAAACACCACTACACCACTTTCACAACAAACTGCCAGATCTGCGATGCGAACCAAAAAGAGGCAATAAGACGCGGTAGCACCAGGGAATTAGCACCTGCCTTTTGCTGGTGTTAAGCTGGACGACTACCTGCAGCATGAAAGGGAGCACAGCCAAGAGCCACATCTGAAGACCCACAGATGCCATGGAGACAATGACCATGCAGCCCGGAGACCCAAGAGGGCCACAACACCCACCGCCACCACTCCCAGGCCCCCCCCCGGACAAACACATACCGTGCACGACACAAGAGCCACAAAAAGCGCATGACGTCGCACAATGACACAAAGAAACACACATGTGTGGTCAGAAGAACGAGAAACAGTCACTCATCATTGAAGTAACAACCAAAAACTTTATTGAATACAACACAAAACACCAATGCGGAAGACTCCTGTCGGGTCCGTCCGGGACAATCCTGATGTCACAGCCTGGAAAATAAAGCACAAAATCAGAACGTGTGTCATGCGCACATCAAAGGAGCGAGACACAGAGAAACAAAGAAGGAAAGAAAGGCAGAGAGAGAAAGAGAGAGAAGGAAAGGAAGGGAGAGGGAGAGGGAAAGGAAGGGAGAGAGAGAAAGAGAGAGAAGGAAAGGAAGGGAGAGGGAGAGGGGGAGAGGGAAAGGAAGGGAGAGAGAGAAAGAGAGAGAAGGAAAGGAAGGGAGAGGGAGAGAGGGAGAGGGAAAGGAAGGGAGAGGGAGACAGAGAGAGAAGGAAAGGAAGGGAGAGGGAGAGGGAGAGAGGGAGAGGGAAAGGAAGGGAGAGGGAGAGAGAGAGAGAAGGAAAGGAAGGGAGAGGGAGAGAGGGAGAGGGAAAGGAAGGGAGAGGGAGAGAGAGAGAGAAGGAAAGGAAGGGAGAGGGAGAGAGAGAGAGAAGGAAAGGGAGAGGGAGAGAGAGAGAGAAGGAAAGGAAGGGAGAGAGGGAGAAGGAAAGGAAGGGAGAGAGAGAAGGAGGGACAATGCCGCCCGCGCACCCAGGCACCACTGCTCACCTGCTGCCACCGGTGTGTCTCCAACCACGTGCCGGTATACACTGCAAGCCACCAGGTCTGCAATCTGTAAACGAGGCCAGAGTCAATCATGGCAGAGTCCATCTCACTGCACACAGCAACAATGCCTGTCCGTCCTGCTCACACATGCAGCCACACCCTACCCCCTCCCACCGCCCAGCACTGTCTGCCCGCACTTGCGCACCCAGGCCCCCTGCTCACCTGCCGCCAACGGTGTGTCCACCAGTGGGCACACCACGTGCCCGTGCATGCTCCAGGCCCCGGTCCCGCCACCATGGCATGCTCCACATCATGCGGACCCGCACCGCGGCCCAGCAGGTCCGACACATGACGCTGAGTCCTGAGGCATCAATGGCAGAGACCACATCAGTGCACACGTCATCCTCGCAGGCTGCACAGCCGCTCAGCAATTTCGGTGCCACTAACCCTGTGCAACCCGAGTCACCGCCACGTGGTGGTAGGCCCGTGACGGCCGCAAGGCTTCGGGTGCAACTAAACCTGTGCAACCCGAGTCAGCGCCACGTTGTGGTAGCCCCGTGATGGCCGCAAGGCTTCGGGTGCCACTAACCCTGTGCGCAACAACTCATGGGCCCTTTATGATTGAGAACCGTGGAGCGTCCGTCATCCAGCCACCACCGGCAGAGGGGAATGTGACGTTGTCGGCCCCTTATATTGGCGGGGTCACATGGCCTGTGACGCCTGTGCCAGATGGGTGTGGTGTATGTGCAAACCTGCCCTCAGGGAGTGGCCGCGACATGCTGACAACTAGACCAGCGACCTGCAGACCATTAGCGTGTAGACCTGCGACATGTGGTGATATGGCCCCCCCTCGGAGCGTAAGCGGAGTGGTCCGTCATGGCGTACGCCGGACAAGCGCAGGGCTTGCAACAACGACTCAGGGGCTCTGGGCGTGGTGCAGTCCATGTCCGGACAAGGAAGTGACTAATGCGTGTGTCCCTGTTGTGGTGTCTACGGCACCCGCAACGCAATCGGCAACGTAGCACACTGTGACTGGAATCCCACTAGATGAGCAGCATTGCCGATAGGAGGAATCACTGACCCTACATTCATCCACACATTCATACTTGAATGATGAAAGACATGGCACAGCAGTGCGTTCCTGAATGTTTATTGCACATCCAGTGGAGTTCAGCAGCTGGAGCAGTACAGGGCCATGCCAACCGCACTTCACAATATGGGCCCGTGGAGGGCCAGCCAGAGTCCATCGGGGAATGACAAGGACAGAGGATGAGGAAGAGTACAGTCTGCAGTCTGGTCGCCGTGTCATTGGTCACCAAACAGGATATGGAAGTCCATGTCGTGGTCCAAGGTGAGTGCCGCAGAGTGTATCAGGGTCATTGGGAGGTCATGGGGCCATGTGCGGCACCAAGGAGCAACAGGCCAGGTGGCGGACATGAATGCTAGTGCCTCCTTCTGAAATCAAGCCCATCCACGTCCTCGTCCTCAGATGTGTGCTCTGCCCCACCTGTGGGTGGTGCTGTTCCGGCTGTGGCACTGTGTGCCACTGACACATCAGGGGCTAGAGGTGGATTGCCGGCCGCTCTGTGTGGCAGTGACACATCAGGTGCTGGAGGTGGAATGTCTGCTGCACTGTGGGGCACGGACACACCAGGGGGCGGAGATGTGGATGGTGTGGGGGCAGCAGCATTCATCATCGCCACGCCTTGTGGCAGCAATGCCATGATGAGGACATGCAGGGCCTGGTAGATCCCAGCGACATTCCACTGATATGCAGCGGTGGCTGCCATCCTTTCCACCTCCATCCGCACCATGTCCTCCATGAGCCTCCGCATGCGTGCCATCTCCTGGCTGAGATCGCTGGAGCCACCCTGAGCGGACAGGTGCTCTTGTCTCCGAGTCATGACTCCAGCAATGTCAGCCAGGGCTCGTTGGAGACCATGGAGCAGTGTGTGGGTGTCCGTTAGGGACTGCAAGTGGTCCCTGATGGGACTCAGACACCCATGGATGGCGTCGAGTTTGGTAGCCATGAGGTCGAACCCCACCCGCACCTGCTCAGCCATCTCCCTCTGGACCTCCAACACACGGCGCTGGAAGGCCATGGGTTGTTCGGGGGGGTCTTGGGAGACAGCCGGGGTTGTGGGTGCCTCCTGCTGGGTGGTTTGTGGAGTGGGTGGGGTCTCCTCGATGCAGCTGGGCTGCCCTGGTCCTGGAGGTGCTTGGCGGATGAGCTCAATGATGTCTTGGAGGGCTTGGGTGTCGATGCTGGTGGTGTCCTCCTCGTCATCAGTGAAGAGTGGCTGGGACTGCTCTGCAGGTGGCGTTGACGGTGCCCCTGCAATGTGAAGGGGAGATGCTGTGTTACAATGTGTCCACATGTATGTGGCCGCATGGAACATGTTCACATTCAGACAGCATGGCAATGTACATTGTGACAGTTTGTAGATCAGGGCCATGATACAGAGTGATTGTGGGTGTGCACTGTGCTCTGCTTGATTGTGCATGTGTGCCATTGTGGCCATCTCCCCCCGTCCCCCCAGTACCTGGTGGTTACTCACCCTGTTGCCGTTGTGTTGTGTCCTGTCGAGCAGTGTCCGGTGTCCCGACTCCTGCCACGGTCTCCATACTGATGACTGTCGACACCAGCTCCTCCATGTCATCCAGCTCCAGCTGTGGCGCTGGGCTCCCACCTCCAGTCTGCGTTGCTGCCTTCTGGTTGGCTGCGAGTTTCTCCTTGGTCTTGCGCTTGATGTCATTCCATCGCCTCTTGACCTCGTCCATTGACCTCTTGTGCTCTCTGACGGCGTTCACCTTGTCCACGATGGACCGCCATAATCCATTTTTGGTGCCCAATGACACATTGGAGGCGACGAACAGTTGTTGATGGTGTTCTTTCACCTCTGTGACCAGGATCCGATTCTCCTGCGGAGTGTACTTCGTCTTCCTCTTCTTCTTGTCCTTGCCCTTCCCTGTCACCGTGGTCCCGGGCTGATCGTCCGGGGTACTTGTGGGGTTGCGCTCGTCCTCTGCGCCTGCTCCGCCTGCCTCCATGGTGCTTCGGTGTTGGTCATTTTGTGTTTGTGTGTTTTTTCTCCTTTTGTAGTGCTTTTCCCGCCTGCCTTGTGTGTATGGCAGGCCTGGCGCTGCTTATCGCTGATTTCCTCATCGCGAATGGGCTCATCGCACGTTTTTTGGTGTTGGGGTTTGTGTTTTTATCGCCGTCGCGGTGGTTGTATCGCGGACATTGTCCGCGGTTTCAGGTGACTATCACATGGTACCACCGTGTTGTAAATTCCACGTTCACACGGGGTTATTTTCCCGCGATGGACTGCGATGTGTAAAGTTGCGTTAGCATTTTCAGGTGGTATTTAGGACACGTTCTTGTGAATATCCCATAAGTCTTTGGGTATGTACACCTTACCCGCAGGCACTGGCTGTGCGCTGCCACCATTCGAACTGGACTCCACCTGTTTAGCCTTAATGTCCAGTTCCCTCATGCTTAACTCATGAGCTAAGAGAATCTTTTTCTCTTCCAAGGCGAGCGCGTTCTTGCTCTCCTCTGCTCGCTTTTCACTTTCAATGAGCAGATTTTTCACCTCTGCTTGAGCCTTAAGTTTTAAAACCTCCAACTCATGCTCTCTGACCCTTTGGTTTTCCTCCAGCACCTCTGGGGAAAAGCTCCTCCCTGAATGGTTACTACCAGCCCCTGTGGCTGGTCCTTCCACCGGCAAATCCTGTGGACCAAATCCATTCCCTGGGTCATCCTCATCCACCTCATCATCACCTGTCTCCTGAGCCTCTTTTGCTTCCCACGAGGCCCTCAAGGCTGTTTGCAGCTCCTCCTTCTTGGCGCTACTTTTCATAGGACATCCCAAAGCTCTGCAGAATTGCCTCAATTGATCAACTTTGTAGGTAAGTAATGCCTCAATGTCGAATTCCAATTCTGCAGCCTCACTGGCTACTTGACTCCTTTGAGACATGATGTGTGGCTTAAAGGTCGCTCAAAAATAGAACCAAAAATCAAAACACAATATGTGGTTGCGTCTTGGTTTGCCCTAAACTAGTGATGTACACCAATCACTGTGAGTCAGTTGCAAATACACGTTCAAATCCCACCGCTGACCACCAATGTTAGAACTGGGGTCTCTAGTTGGCTGAGGTATGTACCTTAGTCCAAATAGGAACCCTTGATTCTAGTCAGGGTAAGGAGGGACACACCATTAGATAACCCCTGCTCACCCCTGGTAGCTTGGCACGAGCAGCCAGGCTTATCTCCAAGGCAATGTGTAAAGTATTTGCAACCACACTCCCAGTAACACAGTGATAACACCACAAATGGACACCACACTGGTTTCATAAAAATAGCAGTATCTTTATAAAAAGGAATACAATGAGACCAAACGATAGAAAACCAACATATGCGTATTTGTAATAATTCACTTGGCCGGTGTTGGACTTGGCCCTTTTGGCTAAAGTTCCCTAAACTTTTTGCCTTCCCCCTAGACCTTTTTTCTGACATGGTGTTGCCAACGTAGATGCTTTGGGCACTTTGCCACTGCTGATCAGTGTCAAAGTGCAAGTGCTCCCTGTGTAAAGTGTAATGGTAATTGGTTGTCCATAATTGGTATGTTTGCCTTACTAGTAAAGTCCCTAGTAAAGCGCACTATGTGTGCCAGGGCTGGTAATGCAAATGCTACTAGTGGGCCTGCAGCACTAATTGTGCCATCCACTCCAGTAGCCTTAATGAGAGATCTCAGGCCTGCCACTGCAGTGCCTGCGCGCAGTTTGCTAAACTGCCATGTTGTCCTGACAAGTGCACCCACTTGCCAGGCCTTACCCTTCCCTTTTTATGCACATCAGACACCCCTATGGTAAACTGCCATGTTGTCCTGACAAGTGTACCCACTTGCCAGGCCTTACCCTTCCCGTTTTATGCACATCAGACACCCCTATGGTATGCCCAAGGTGCCCCCTGGGCAGGGTGCAGTGTATGTGAAAGGTAGGACAGGTACTAAGGTGTGTACCATGTCCTGACAGTGAAATACTCTCCATTTCGTTTTTCACTATTGCAAGGCCATCTTGCCCATAGGACAGAATGGAGGAGGCTGTGTAATATTTTTCCAGCCTATCTTCCCATAGGCTTAAGATGGAGAGGTGAAGTTTAGTGTGCCTGAATTCACAATTTAACAACACATCTTTTTCTGAAGGGGGTTTTTACATTGTGTGTTTAGAAACCACACTTTTAGAAGTGGCTGGTTTTTTTGTTCTAACAATTCTGTGTGTCTCTGCCTGGTTGTGGATTGACTGTCTGGTTTTGAAGGTGATAGGATCTGGGAAATGTCCTGACCCAGGGGAGGAGGTGAGACAGCAACAGGCTGACCTGCATCTGGAGTGTAGGGGGGAGGAGTAGCCCCTGGAGGTGAAAAGGCCTGGGCTGCCGCCATAAAACAATGGCTCCATCTCCTGCTGAGTGATTGAAGACCCAGACCCCCACTATCAAAGGGAAAAGGTGTCACTGGCAGGGAGACACCCAGAACTGGTTTAGACAGGGGTCAGTGCCCCCCTGAACACCAAGACTTCAAAGACATTTAGGGGTATAACTATGAGAGCTGAAACCCCTGAACGTTGGACTGATCAAGACTGAAAAGGATTGAAACTACTTCGTGGTCAAGAGGAACCTCTGCCAAGGAAGAAACAGCTGAAGAGACTGAAGGAAAGGACTGACCCTTGCTGTGTGTTCTGGGGCTGGCCTGCAGTTTGCTGATTTAACCAAGGAGAGGCTAAGGGACTTTGCTGTGTGCTGTGTCCCCCTGCTTGAGAAGACTTTGCTGTGTGCTGTGTCCTGAAGTAACTTGTCCCCAAGGGCCCGAGGAGAGCTGGCTCCCTGTTGTGGAAACTCAGGAACATAAAAGTTTCCAGGTGGGTCTCAGCGAGGCTGTGTGTGTATGCTTCGTGCAGCCTGAGACCTGTGTAAGAACTGCCCCGTAATCGTGTGTACCCGGAGTCCAAGTGAGTCTCAGCGACGCTGTGTGCGTGTGCTTCGTGCAGGCTGAGACCTGCGTAAGAACTGCCCCGTAATCGTGTGCACCCGGAGTCCAAGTGAGTCTCAGCGATGCTGTGTGTGTGTGTGCTTTTTGCAGCCTGAAACCTGCGTAAGAACTGCCCCGTGATCGTGTGCACCCGGAGTCCAAGTGAGTCTCAGTGACGCTGTGTGCGTGTGCTTCGTGCAGCCTGAGACCTTCGTGAGGATTGCCCTGTGATCGTGTGCACCCGGAGTCCAAGTGAGTCTCAGCGACGCTGTGTGCGTGTGCTTCATGCAGCCTGAGACCTTCGTGAGGATTTCCCTGTGATCGTGTGCACCCAGAGTCCAAGTGAGTCTCAGCGACGCTGTGTGCGTGTGCTTCATGCAGCCAAGAGACCTTCGTGAGGATTTCCCTGTGCTCGTGTGCACCCGGAGCTCAAGTGAGTCTCAGGGACGCTGTGTGTGTGTGCCCTGGTGCAGCCTGAGACTTTTGTGACAATTGCCCCATGATCGTGTGCACCCGGAGTCCAAGTGAGTCTCAGCGACGCTGTGTGCATGTGCTTCGTGCTTCCTGAGACCTTCGTGAGGATTGCCCTGTGATCGTGGGCACCCGGAGTCCAAGTGAGTCTCAGCGACGCTGTGTGCGTGTGCTTCGTGCAGCCTGAGACCTTCGTGAGAATTGCACCGTGACGGTGTGTCCCGGAGCAGTCTTGTTCTCTGCGTCGATCTAGCAGCGTGACCAGAGCTGCTGCGATTGTCATTGCCATCGGCCTGGACCAGCATCCCCAGAGGAACTGTGCCGCCGGCCCGAGCCTGCCTTTGCCAAAGAGAGACCTCGAACCATCATCGTCGGGGGTCTGAGATCCACTGCCCAAGATCAACAAAGTCGCACCAGAGGCCCAAGTCGCGACGAGAGGAGAGTGAGATCGTACCCCCCAGGTAACGCTCAGCGAGCGTGCGTGTGTCGCCGCCTGGGGCGGGGTGCGATCTCCGAGAGAAACGCTCTCGGACTTTCCCATCTTTGCAGCGCGAGCCTCCGCTCAAGACCGTATCCCGGCCCGTACTTGCCGAGGAGTGGCAGTACCGGGGCCGGAGTGTGGAGCTGCACTTGTTTTCTATCATAACAGTGTTGGGGGCATGTTTTGGCAGTAGCTGACCGCGAGTCAGTAAGAGTGGCATAGAGACAGTGTAGAGCACCGCGATCGGTGCTGAAGTATCTTATATTTGCATTACGAACTGCCTGATTGTTGCATTACGAAGTGCCCTATTTTTGCATTATGAACTGCCTGATTGTTGCATTACGAAGTGCCTTATTTTTTGCATTACGAACTGCCTGATTGTTGCATTACGAATTGCATTATTGTCGCATTACGAACTGCCTGATTGGTGCATTACGAATTGCCTGATTCTTGCATTACGAACTGCATAGCATTGCATTAGGACTGCATTAGATCATTGAGAATTGCTCATTAATACTGCAAGAACCTACCAGTGCTTGCTGGCCTAATAACCGGCAAGGTGAAATATTACAAATGCGCATATGTTGGATTTTTATCGTGTGGTCTCATCGTATATCTTTTTTCTCATAAACTTATACTTGTTTTTTATGAAACTCGTGTGGAGTCCATTTGTGGTGTTATCCCTGTGTCACGGAGAGCGTGGTTGCAAATACTTTACACATTTGCCTTGGAGATAAGCCTGGCTGCTCGTGCCAAGCTACCGAGGGGGTGAACAGGGGCTATCTGAGAAGGTGTCCTTCCTTTCCCTGACTTAGAAGCAAGGGTCCCTATTTGGCCTAAGGTACCTACCTCAGCCAACTAGAGACCCCCAGTTCTAACATCCGAGGACAGTCCTTCATGCAAGAATCAGGCAGTTCGTAATGCAATAATAATGCGATTCGTAATGCAAGAATCAGGCAGTTCGTAATGCAATAATAATGCGGTTCGTGATGCAAGAATCAGGCAGTTCGTAATGCAATAATAATGCGGTTCGTAATGCAAGAATCAGGCAGTTCGTAATGCAATATTAATGCGGTTCGTAATGCAAGAATCAGGCAGTTCGTAATGCAATAATAATGCGGTTCGTGATGCAAGAATCAGGCAGTTTGTAATGCAATAATAATGCGGTTCGTAATGCAAGAATCAGGCAGTTCGTAATGCAATATTAATGCGGTTCGTAATGCAAGAATCAGGCAGTTCATAATGCAATAATAATGCGGTTCGTGATGCAAGAATCAGGCAGTTCGTAATGCAATAATAATGCGGTTCGTAATGCAATCTGCGCGGTCAACTCGGGCACCACTAGGCCCCAACAGCAGAGACAACGGTCACAGGCTTACAGGGGCGGCCCCGGTCCTGCTGTGGAGGTCCGAGCCGCTCAGGGACTCAGCGCGTCTACCGCAGTGCAGCGGGAGAGAGCTCGGAGCACTCCTGTACTCCTCCTGCACGCCTCCCCAGGCCACACGCTTGCGGCTCCCGACCGGAGTCCAAGCCTTACCTGGGGGTTGCGCTGCCTCGCTCTCTCTCCCCGCTCGTCGGACGTCCTGCTGGGCAATCCCGATCACATTGCGGATCTGTTGCTAGGCGACGCTGTAGCCGGGCAGGTTACGGCGCGGCCTTTGCCGTCGTTGATGATCTTGGGCAGATTCCTTTCGACGAACAACGATCACGATCCCTTTCACCTTGTAGCTTCCTTAGCTTCAAGAAATCCTTTAGCACGTTGCGGCTCGGGACGGCAGCGGTGATCCTTACTCACAGCCTCAGTTACGATGACAGCTCGGGCCACAAACAGCAATACAGCAGCATGGACGATGTTTCACGCTGCGAGGGCAATGCGATCACGGTGCACCTCGTAAACAGTACCACGGACCAAACGGCAGTCCCAGGCGCGCAAGAGCACCACGCACACAGCGTCGCTTAGACACAGTCCTCAGTTGCAAGTGCCCCGTTAGCACGTTGCGACTCGGCCCGGCGGCGGCGATCTTTACTCACAGCCTCAGTTACGATGACGGCTCGGGCCACAAACAGCAATACAGCAGCGTGGACGATGGTTCACGCTGCGGGGGCAATGCGATCACGGGGCACCTCGTAAACAGTACCACGGACCACACGGCAGTCTCAGGCATGCAAGAGCACCATGCACACAGCGTCGCTGAGACACAGTTCTTAGTTTCACACAA
Source organism: Calotriton arnoldi (assembly GCA_963921515.1). Classification (NCBI taxonomy): domain Eukaryota; kingdom Metazoa; phylum Chordata; class Amphibia; order Caudata; family Salamandridae; genus Calotriton; species Calotriton arnoldi. The sequence goes on from CAWUFW010010695.1 coordinate 325,231, forward strand.
TCCTTTGGCACGTTGCGGCTCGGGCCGGCGGTGCTGATCCTTCCTCACAGCCTCAGGTACGATGACGGCTCGGGCCACAACAGCAAGGCAGCAGCGTGGACGATGTTTCACGCTGCGGGGGCAGTGCGATCACGGGGCACCTCGTAAACAGTACCACGGACCACACGGCAGTCTCAGGCGTGCAAGAGCACCACGCACACAGCGTCGCTGAGACACAGTTTTTAGTTTCACACAATCCTTTGGCATGTTGCGGCTCGGGCCGGCGGCGGTGATCCTTCCTCACAGCCTCAGGTACGATGACGGCTCGGGCCACAACAGCAAGGCAGCAGCGTGGACGATGTTTCATGCTGCGGGGGCAGTGCGATCACGGGGCACCTCGTAAACAGTACCACGGACCACGGCAGTCTCAGGCGTGCAAGAGCACCACGCACACAGCGTCGCTGAGACACAGTCGGAAACTTTTGTGTTCCTGAGTTTCCACAACAGGGGACCAGCTCTCCTCGGGCCCTTGGAGACACGCTACTTCAGGACACAGCACACAGCAAAGTCCTCACAAGCAGGGGGACACAGCACACAGCAAAGTCCCTTGTCCTCTCCTTAGTCAAACCAGCAAACTGCAGGCCAGCCCCAGAATACACAGCAAGGGCAGTCCTTCTCTTCAGTCTCTTCAGCTGTTCTTCTTTGGCAGAGGTTCCTCTTGAGCACCAAGTAGGTTCAATCCTTTTTCAATATGGATTTCAGTCTTGAGTTCAGGGGTTTCAGCTCTTACATTTATACCCCTAAATGCCTTTGAAGTCTTTGTGTTCAGGGGGCTCTGACCTCGGTCCAAAACCAGACCTGGGTGTCTTCCTGCCTGTGCACACCCTCCTCCTTTGATAGTCAGGGTCTGGACCCAGACGCTCAGCAGGAGGTGGAGCCATCCTTTTGTGGCAGCAACACAGCCCTCTTCACATCCAGGGGGCTACTCCTCCCCCTCACATCAAATGCAGGCCATCCTGTTACTGTCTCACCTTCTCCTCCCTGGGGTCAGGACACTTCCCAGACCCTGTCACGTCTAAACCCAGGCAGGCAATATAAAACCAGGCAGAGGCACACAGGATGGTTTAAGACAAGAAACCAGCCACTTCTGAAAGCGTGGTTTCTAAACACACAATTCAAAAACCATCTTCACAAAAAGATGTGTTATTAAATTCTGAGTTCAGGCACACTAAACTCCATCTCTCCATCTTATGCCTATGGGAAGATATGCTGGAAACATGGGACACAGCATTCCCCATTCTGTCCTATAGGCAAGATGGCCTTGCAACAGTGAAAAACGAATTTGGCAGTACTTCACTGTCAGGACATGGTACACACCTCAGTACATGTCCTACCTTTCACATACACTGCACCCTGCCCAGGGGGGTACCTTGGCCTACTATAGGGGTGTCTAATGTGCATAAAAAGGGAAGGTAAGGCCTGGCTAGTGGGTGCACTTGTCAGGACAACAAGGCAGTTAACAAACTGCGTGCAGGCACTGCAGTGGCAGGCCTGAGATCTCTCTTTAGGGCTACTTGTGTGGGTGGCACAATTAGTGCTGCAGGCCCACTAGTAGCATTTGCATTACCAGCCCTGGCACACACAGTGCATTTTACTAGGGACTTCACTAGTAAGGCAAACATACCAATTATGGACAACCAATTACCATAACACTTTATACAGGGAGCACTTGCACTTTGACACTGATCAGCAGTGGCAAAGTGCCCAAAGCATCTAAGTCGGCAACATTATGTCAGAAAAAGGTCTAGGAGGAAGGCAAAAAGTTTAAGGAACTTTAGCCAAAAAGGGCCAAGTCCAACAGTGAGCTGTTTATCATACAGGTAATTACCAGGTGCAATAAAGTTCCCTCCCTAAATTACATTTTGGCATGTCAAACCTGCCAGAATTGAACAGAGGAAAAGGCCCAGTGTTTACCGGGACATGCAGAGTTTAGTGCAGCAAACACCAAAATCTACATGTTATTCCCCAAAAAGTCAGTGTTGGACTTGGCATCTTTGGCGTCGTTTACCCTGACATTTTGCCTCTACCTCCTGTTCTCTTGATGCTGTGCTGGATTTTGTTTTTGCTGGTTTAGATGCTTTGGGCACTTTGCCACTGCTGATCAATTTCAAAGTGCAAGTGCTCCCTGTGTAAATTGTCATTACAATTGGTTCGCCCTGATTGACATATTTGATTTACTGGTAAGTCCCTAGTAAAGTGCACTGAGTGTGCCAGGGCCTTTAAATCAAATGCTACTAGTAAGCATGCAGCACTGATTGTGCCACCCACATGAGTAGCCCTGTAAATGTACCTCAGACCTGCCACTGCAGTGTCTGTGTGCAGTTTTGAACTGCCATGTCGACCTGGCAAGTGCACCCACTTGCCAGGACCTAAACATACCTTTTCTTACATGTAAGACACCCGTCAGGTAGGCCCAAGGTACACCCATGAGCAGGGTGCAGTGTATGTGAAAGGTAGGACATGTACTAGTGTGTGTGACTTGTCCTGATAGTAAAATACTACCAATTTTGTTTTTTACTATTGAAAGGCTATATGTCCCATAGGATAGCATAGGTGATACTTTGTAACATCTTACAAGTATAACTTCCCATTGGGACAAGAGAGAAAAATAAAGTTTAGGCTCTCGGAACTCAGAATGTAATAACACTTCTTTTTAGTAAAGATGGTTTTTAAATTGTGTGATTGAAAATGCCACTTTTAGAAAGTAACAATATACCACACAAATCGCCAATACTGATATTGATACAAAAATCTTTTCAACAATCACACGTGACACTCTTAGTGATCGAAAAAAATAAATTTTTGAATATTTTATTTTTCATTATAAATTTCAGTGACTATTTTCATGATTTAATTCATTTTTTCACATAATCATTACACAATATATGAACCACAAAACACTATACAATATACAAAAGACAATGCTATATATTTAAAAGCTTAAAAACATTATTTGAGAAAGCTCAAATCCTACCCACAAGTAAACAGAAAAGAAAAAGAAAAGAATGGAAACCCAAGGGAAAGGTTGAAAAAAGAGAATAGTCAAGGATTATTTGAAAAACCACTGTCCCAGGGGAGAGTTCCGGCCAAACTGTTCAGTATTCAGGTCATGAAACCTGAATTTAATTGTTTACTAATTACTCTATAGACCTGATACTTCACATTCATAATCAGACTCGTTTCAAACCCATTATTAATTTGAGAGTTTTCCTCAGGACCTAGGAAAAGAGCTGTAAAACAAAAAAGAAAGGTGCAAGTGTTACCATCATTTCAGCCAAGCCCGCACTCACACATACCTCTATTCGTTATTTTACATACAAGACATTTTACCTTGTCTGTTCTTTTGTCAGCACCTTTGTGCTTTACAGCGTCTCAGTCGCTGTTCACGTTAGGACAAATTGTACTATTAATCAACAAACAAGAAAACATGGAAAGGGAGAATTAGTTCACCCACCTCCATTTCCACAACTACCAGCAAGATCACAGTTACTATATTTGTTCATGTTACCTTTGTAAACCGCAAACTTTGGTCCAACAACATTTTCACAAAAGGGGACGCAGATTATCATTAAACTCAGCCAATAGTGTCTGCCAAAAAACGGGAAGAAGAAAGGTACACTTCATGTACACCCGTTCAGAATTTATTAACAACGCCTTGTTTGTCTAATCACACAAGATCTGCCACATACCTTAAATGCTTTCTTAGCGGCGTCTAATACAAATAGTTGCAGTTTCGTGGAGGGAATCTGCAAAGACGTAAAAACGAAACAAAACGTTGCTTCCTCCGAGTATATAATTCAAAAGCAAAAACCAAGAAAGCTAAGTAACAGCAGTTTTTCTTTACCTCACATTTCACAGTTAAGAGCCGTGTGACATCGCCCGTCTGTCTGCAATCCCCGCGCGTTGCAAATGGACTCTGACGCTTTTGTATGTCGTCACGCTATGCGTCAATTGACTACCTCGATGTTCCATTTTTTTTTTAAAAAGAGGGAGAAAACAAGAACTTTATTCATTCAAATGTATGAATGTTTGACCAATAACGAAAACTCAGTAAGGTCCAACTAATTGTTTCAACTTCAACAAGATTCACGTCGCAGAACCCGTACAGCCCCAATAAAACGGGTTTGTTGTTACAATCATTTTATATCCACGTGAAGTGTATTCTGGGTAATGTAGTCCAAAACTTTGTTGGACACAATACATGGCGTCTTTTGTTATCGGGCTTTAAAGGTAATCGGTCATTACAAATTATAGATCTCCGAAAGTTCATTTAATCCATTGACAGCTGTGTTAAATTTCACTATCAACAGTGCTTCTCTTTGGAGTAATGTCCTCTCAACATCTCCTCCTCTAGAGTTGTTCTCAATTTTGGACAGGACTGTCCATTTCAGATCACTCACATTGTGATTGTGCGACACCCAATGGTTCACCAAAGGTGAATTAGTTACTTTTCTACGGATTCTGGACATATGTTGTGTAATACGTTGGCGAGCCTCTTGGTTCGTTTTACCAATATATAGTTTTGGGCATGGACAAACAATGCCATAAACTACATTTTTACTTTTACAATTCGTAAAAAATCATGTTTCCATTTGGTATTGTTAAACTCAAAGAAGGCACCCTCTATTGTTTGCGGGCAACAAGAGCATGTTCCACATTTATGATGTCCAGTAATCGAGGGTAAACCAAGTTGTGTTCTTAACGTGCTTCTATTTTGGAGTCTATGCGCTGCTGCGTGAACAATTTGGGTTCCAACACTTTTGTCCTTTTTCAAAGCAAACAGAGGTTTGCTCCATGATGTATGAATCTTCTGTACAAGATGCCAATTTTGGTTGATCACTCTTTTTAGAAAATTGGTCCGAGAACAAAATGTTGTGACACACACCAATCGTTCAATAGGATCCTTTTTCTTTGCTTGTAATAAAACCTCCCTAGGGGTCCACCATGCTCGTTTTAGTGCTTGTTTCAACAGTTTTTTTGGGTAACCTCTCGCTTTTAATTTTTCTAAAAGGTTGCCTGCATCTTTGGTTGAACAATTCCGTTTTATTCTAAGAAATTGTCCTACTGGGAGGTTATCACGCAAACTGCGTGGATGATGGCTCGAGTAGTGTAGAGCTTTATTTCGGTCAGTCAATTTGGTGTGTAACGAAGTGCTCAAAGTGCCATGAGAGCTATACACTTCTACATCAAGAAATGTTATAGTATTAGGGCTGGAATTCAAACTAAATTGAATATCCGGTGTCCGTTGATTCAGCCAATTGTGAAACACTGTTAATTCTGTCAAAGTTCCATTCCAAATAAGAAATACATCATCAATGTATCGAGCATACATTGTGATCTTAGTCCAAAAGGGGTTATTTCTGTAAATAAACCGCTCCTCATATTGTGCCATGAACAATATCGCCAATTCCGGCGCAAAGGGACAGCCCATGGCCGACCCTTTTATCTGAAAATAGTAATCATGTTCAAACTTAAAATAGTTCTTTTTAAGAGCAAACTTTGCAAGGTCCATTATAAAATCACTCAGAACTCTTATTGGTCTTTCTCTTTTCTCCAGAAAGATTTCGATAGCGTTTAATCCTTCATCCTGCGGTATTTGGGTGTAAAGAGACACCACATCCATAGTGACCAGTAATTGATTTTCAGGTGAGAACTGAATAGTTTGAATTCTGTTTAGAAAATCAGTCGTATCCTGCAAATGAGATGGAACGTCAGCCAGAAAGGGTTTTAAGAAAAAATCCACATATTTTGAAATCGGTTCCAATAGTGAACCGCATCCCGACACTATCGGGCGACCTGGGGGTTGTATATCATTTTTATGGATTTTTGGGAGTATATATAGTAACGGGACCCTAGGATGTTTTTTATTTAGGAAAATAAATTCCTTCTTGCCAGTGATCCCCAAATGGAAGGCATTCTGTAATATAGCCATGAGTTCTCCCTGAATATCCGCTGTAGGGTCCATAGTGATCTTCCGGTAACATTGAGTATCTTGAAGTTGTCTTAAAACTTCTGTCTGGTAATTTCCAGTGCTCATAATTACTATTGAGCCCCCCTTGTCCGCGGGTTTTATGGTTATTGTATTGTCCGATTTCAATGTAGTTATCGCTTCTTTTTCTGCTTTAGTGATGTTATATTTTACAAAATCTTTCTTATTTTCTATTTGTGAAATTGCTGACAGAACTGTTCTTTCAAAAGTTATTATTTCTTTTGGTACTTTGTTTGCCGGTGGACAGAAAGTTGATTTTTCCCAGAATCCGGTTACCTCTGTATTTGGTACATATTCATTGGCAAGAAAAAGGACTTGAGCCTAATTTTTCGACAAAATTCAATAATCTCCATTTTCATTTTTACTAGATCTGTTGTTCTAGTCGGGACAAATGATAAACCTTTTTCCAAAATAGATTATTCTGCATCTGAAAGATCCCGATCTGGTCAAACATTCATACATTTGAATTAATAAAGTTCTTGTTTTAGTAATTATGAGCACTGGAAATTACCAGACAGAAGTTTTAAGACAACTTCAAGATACTCAATGTTACCGGAAGATCACTATGGACCCTACAGCGGATATTCAGGGAGAACTCATGGCTATATTACAGAATGCCTTCCATTTGGGGATCATTGGCAAGAAGGAATTTATTTTCCTAAATAAAAAACATCCTAGGGTCCCGTTACTATATATACTCCCAAAAATCCATAAAAATGATACACAACCCCCAGGTCGCCCGATAGTGTCGGGATGCAGTTCACTATTGGAACCGATTTCAAAATATGTGGATTTTTTCTTAAAACCCTTTCTGGCTGACGTTCCATCTCATTTGCAGGATACGACTGATTTTCTAAACAGAATTCAAACTATTCAGTTCTCACCTGAAAATCAATTACTGGTCACTATGGATGTGGTGTCTCTTTACACCCAAATACCGCAGGATGAAGGATTAAACGCTATCGAAATCTTTCTGGAGAAAAGAGAAAGACCAATAAGAGTTCCGAGTGATTTTATAATGGATCTTGCAAAGTTTGCTCTTAAAAAGAACTATTTTAAGTTTGAACATGATTACTATTTTCAGATAAAAGGGACGGCCATGGGCTGTCCCTTTGCGCCGGAATTGGCGATATTGTTCATGGCACAATATGAGGAGCGGTTTATTTACAGAAATAACCCCTTTTGGACTAAGATCACAATGTATGCTCGATACATTGATGATGTATTTCTTATTTGGAATGGAACTTTGACAGAATTAACAGTGTTTCACAATTGGCTGAATCAACGGACACCGGATATTCAATTTAGTTTGAATTCCAGCCCTAATACTATAACATTTCTTGATGTAGAAGTGTATAGCTCTCATGGCACTTTGAGCACTTCGTTACACACCAAATTGACTGACCGAAATAAAGCTCTACACTACTCTAGCCATCATCCACGCAGTTTGCGTGATAACCTCCCAGTAGGACAATTTCTTAGAATAAAACGGAATTGTTCAACCAAAGATGAATACATGTTCCATGCAGGCAACCTTTTAGAAAAATTAAAAGCGAGAGGTTACCCAAAAAATCTGTTGAAACAAGCACTAAAATGAGCATGGTGGACCCCTAGGGAGGTTTTATTACAAGCAAAGAAAAAGGATCCTATTGAACGATTGGTGTGTGTCACAACATTTTGTTCTCGGACCAATTTTCTAAAAGAGTGATCAACCAAAATTGGCATCTTGTACAGAAGATTCATACATCATGGAGCAAACCTCTGTTTGCTTTGAAAAAGGACAAAAGTGTTGGAACCCAAATTGTTCACGCAGCAGCGCATAGACTCCAAAATAGAAGCACGTTAAGAACACAACTTGGTTTACCCCCGATTACTGGACATCATAAATGTGGAACATGCTCTTGTTGCCCGCAAACAATAGAGGGTGCCTTCTTTGAGTTTAACAATACCAAATGGAAACATGATTTTTTTACGAATTGTAAAAGTAAAAATGTAGTTTATGGCATTGTTTGTCCATGCCCAAAGCTATATATTGGTAAAACGAACCAAGAGGCTCGCCAACGTATTACACAACATATGTCCAGAATCCGTAGAAAAGTAACTAATGCACCTTTGGTGAACCATTGGGTGTCGCACAATCACAATGTGAGTGATCTGAAATGGACAGTCCTGTCCAAAATTGAGAACAACTCTAGAGGAGGAGATGTTGAGAGGACATTACTCCAAAGAGAAGCACTGTTGATAGTGAAATTTAACACATCTGTCAATGGATTAAATGAACTTTCGGAGATCTATAATTTGTAATGACCGATTACGTTTAAAGCCCGATAACAAAAGACGCCATGTATTGTGTCCAACAAAGTTTTGGACCACATTACCCAGAATACACTTCACGTGGATATAAAATGATTGTAACAACAAACCCGTTTTATTGGGGCTGTACGGGTTCCGCGACGTGAATCTTGTTGAAGTTGAAACAATTAGTTGGACCTTACTGAGTTTTCGTTATTGGTCAAACATTCATACATTTGAATTAGTAAAGTTCTTGTTTTCTTCCTCTTTTTTAAAAAAAAACGGAACATCGAGGTAGTCAATTGACGCATAGCGTGACGACATACAAAAGCGTCAGAGTCCATTTGCAACGCGCGGGGATTGCAGACAGACGGGAGATGTCACACGGCTCTTAACTGTGAAATGTGAGGTAAAGAAAAACTGCTGTTACTTAGCTTTCTTGGTTTTTGCTTTTGAATTATATACTCGGAGGAAGCAACGTTTTGTTTCGTTTTTACGTCTTTGCAGATTCACTCCACGAAACTGCAACTATTTGTATTAGACGCCGCTAAGAAAGCATTTAAGGTATATGGCAGATCTTGTGTGATTAGACAAACAAGGCGTTGTTAATAAATTCTGAGCGGGTGTACATGAAGTGTACCTTTCTTCTTCCTGTTTTTTGGCAGACACTATTGGCTGAGTTTAATGATAATCTGCGTCCCCTTTTTTGAAAATGTTGTTGGACCAAAGTTTGCGGTTTACAAAGGTAACATGAACAAATATAGTAACTGTGATCTTGCTGGTAGTTGTGGAAATGGAGGTGGGTGAACTAATTCTCCCTTTCCATGTTTTCTTGTTTGTTGATTAATAGTACAATTTGTCCTAACGTGAACAGCGACTGAGACGCTGTAAAGCACAAAGGTGCTGACAAAAGAACAGACAAGGTAAAATGTCTTGTATGTAAAATAACGAATAGAGGTATGTGTGAGTGCGGGCTTGGCTGAAATGATGGTAACACTTGCACCTTTCTTTTTTTGTTTTACAGCTCTTTTCCTAGGTCCTGAGGAAAACCCTCAAATTAATAATTGGTTTGAAACGCGTAGACCTTGTTGTTTTGTCCAAACGAGTCTGATTATAAATGTGAAGTATCAGGTCTATAGAGTAATTAGTAAACAATTAAATTCAGTTTTCATGACCTGAATACTGAACAGTTTGGCCGGAACTCTCCCCTGGGACAGTGGTTTTTCAAATAATCCTTGACTATTCTCTTTTTTCAACCTTTCCCTTGGGTTTCCATTCTTTTCTTTTTCTTTTCTGTTTACTTGTGGGTAGGATTTGAGCTTTCTTAAATAATGTTTTTAAGCTTTTAAATGTATAGCATTGTCTTTTGTATATTGTATAGTGTTTTGTGGTTCATATATTGTGTAATGATTATGTGAAAAAATGAATTAAATCATGAAAATATTCACTGAAATTTATAATGAAATATAAAATATTCAAAAATTTATTTTTTTCGATCACTAAGAGTGTCACGTGTGATTGTTGAAAAGATTTTTGTATCAATATCAGTATTGGCGATTTGTGTGGTATATTGTTTATAGTTTGGTCCAGCCTTACTGATTAAGGGCCAGAACCCTTTATTAATTTGAACTTTTAGAAAGTAGGCATTTTCGTGTTTAACCATTCTGTGTGCCTCTGCCTGGTTGTATATTGACCACCTGGATTTGAAGTGACAGGGGCTGGGGATGTGCATTCACTGTAGACAGCTACTGGGGGGCGGGGAGGGGTGAGGTGTGCCTGGCCATTCCTGGATGACTCAGAGCTGAGCTGAATGGGGCTTGGCTGTATCTAGAGTAGTTGGCGGAGTTTTCCTTGCACCTGAATTGGGCCTGTCTCCCTTGCATAATGCGGTCTCCACCCCCTGTGGTCATACTGCACCAGTGAGGACCGAACCGGTTTGGACTGGGCTAAGAGACCATTGCACAAAGAAAACCAAAGACAAAATGTAGTATAAGTAGTAGACCTTAATCCCCAGAACTTTAGATCACTTCTGGACTCAAGAGGAACCTTTGCCAAGGAAAAGAACTGGAGAGCTGTGAGGAGGAGCACTGTGCCATTGCTGTGTGATGTGTGGGGCTGGCCTGCAGTTTCTGCTTCTGCAAAGGAAAGGACAAAGACTGGAAATTTGTTGAGATACCTGCTTGAAGAAGAATCTCCAAGGGCCTGTGTGTGCTGGCCTCCGGTTCCGAAGTCTCAGGGACACAAAGACTTCACCCCCAGCTCCCCTGAACTCTATTGCTGAGAGTTCTGACCCGCCAGGAGGTGCCTGTTTCAGTTTTGGGCCTCTGGAGGTTGTTCACTGATGCCGTCAGTGCCACCGCCGTGACGCGGTGGCCTGCACCAAGGTCAGGGGCACTGCTCGTGAAGTGCACAACGCCCCGCTCGGCCTGCACTGCAGCTCCGATGTCCTTCGACACCTGCCGACGCCTGCAGATATCGGTATTCCCAACACCAGCAATCGCACCAACTCCGTCACCGCCAGTGCCTGCATCCTGTTATTGCGGTGCCGATAACCACCGAGGGTGGCTCTAGGAACTCGCCGACCTCGCATTGCCTCACCGGAGCCGATGCCTCACCACCGACGCAACTGATTTCCCCTGTCCTGTATTCGACACTTCGCCTCCTTGAGGACACGATGTATCACTTCCCCCGTGGATGCCAGGGAGCCGGCCTTGACCTCAGCACCGACGCCTCATCTCCACTACTCCGTGCATCATCATAGACTTCATTATCCAAAAGTACTGTTTGTTTGGTGGTCCGTGTGACTCCGTGCCCGATGTCGCGCAGCTCGTGGTCTGCGCCGTACTTTGTATTTATTGCTGTCACGACGTTGAAATTGCCCCAGGTGGAGCTATTTGTTTTCTACAAGCTTTTTTTTGGGGGGGAAATACCTGTTTTTGAGTGATATTTTACTACATGTATGTTGGATTTTTGCTGTTTTGGTCTTGTTAGGTTTATATAAAGATGCTTTATTTTTCTAAACTGGTGTGGTGTCCGTTTGTGGTGTTTTCACTGTATTACTGTGTCTGTTGATACAAATACTTTACACATTGCCTTTGGAATAAGCCTGTCTGCTCGTGCCAAGCTACCAAGGGAGTGAGCAAGGTTTATCTAAAGTGTGTATCCCCCTTACCCTGACTAGAAGCAAGGCTCCCTATTTGGACAAAGGTGTATACCTCTGCCAACTAGAGACCCAAGTTCTAACAGTCACAAAAAGCATTAATTACCACATCTGATAAACTGCGAACACCTCTTTGTTAGATTTTATTGGATTTAAAAATGATTGCATCCAATCCGACAGGGGCCACTCATTATTAGGCCCCCATAGATGTCAGTAGAAATCACAGCAGGTAGAACTCAAGTTTTTTACATATGTGATAAGCCTGTGTTTCATACACTCCTTCCTCTATGTGCTAGATTTTCAGAACAAATGTTCCTGTATCTCATTATGACTTTGATCTTTTGCCTCTTAAATTGAATTGATTTCATTCAACAAGTTAAGAAGCACTTCCCTGGACCTGAAGTGTGGTGATGCAAATTAAAACTATGTTCATTTTGCACTAAGGCCATCCCCACAGGGTTCATCCTCGAGCCCCACATTATTTAATCTGTATGTCTCTCCACTTGCCAAGCTCATATGCTCCTTTGGGTTGAAGGCTCTGTCATACGTTGATGACAGCCAGATAATTGTGTCTATTTCTAAAGACCTGGAAGACATCACAGCCAACTTCAATCACTGTATGAAGGCAGTGGCTTTATGGATGGGCAAGAACTATCTGAAGTTAAATGGAAGATGGAGGTACTGTTCTTTGGATGGCAACTTATGATCTGGAACAGCAACTGGTTGCCAGACATGCTTGGTACCTTACCCACTCCAATGGACACAGCTAAGAATCTAGGTGTCATCCTGGATAGCGAGCTGTCACTAGACTGCCAGGTCAACCATACAGTGTCAACCTGATTCTGGACTATTAGATTGTTCAGGAAAATCTTCCCATTTATGGCCCTCCCAGCTTGAAACCATGTAGCTCTTGCATTGGTCTCCTCAAGGACAGACTCCTGTAATGCGCTCTACCTTGAGACCAATAAGACTACCCAAGCAAAACTGCTTCTTGTGAAGCATGCAATGGCAAAGCTTATATTGGACATTCCTAAGTGGCAGTTGGTGTTGAAAGGTTTACTCGAACTCCACTGGCTTTCGGTAGAGAAGCACATTTTGTTTAAGACACTCTGTATTGTACATAACGCTTTCTACGAGGTAAGTCCAGTTAGAATTGGACCGCATAGCCCTCTACGCAGATGACATCCTTCTTTACCTTGCAGACCCTGTGGTGAGCGACCTCGCTGCCTCCATCTCCTCCTGTGTTTTGGAGCGGCAGCGGGCCTCCGGGTGAACCCCTCTAAATTGGTGTTAATACCTCTGGTTCTGACCTGAGATTGTTTTGATTGGCAAGACAATATTCCTAGGTGCCGTCTTAGTTTTAAATACCTAGGGGTGTCTGGGTGGCACTTCACCCCCGAAGAACAGCTTACTCCATATGTAGTATCCTGGTGCTTTCAGCTAGAAGGGGTGGCACCGACAAGTATCATCCTGGCATTTACAGTGAATGGCATTTACAGTGACAAGTATCATCCTGGCCTTTACAATGAAGTGGCGATAGAAAGCCATGTTTAAATTATTTTTTTTAAAGCAGAAAATGCTACAAGAGCAAATATGAACAGGTAACTTGTTCCAATAATAAGGAGCCAGAAAAAGCATGCCCCCCATTGCGGGTAGTTCAGATTCTACAAAAACAGCCAAAGCATTATCAGAAGATCTCACAACCTTTGCTGGAAAATAGAAACCGACACGAGATCAAAAGTTTAATGGGCCTATCCTGTACAAGACCGTATGTGTGAGACAGAGGGGCACATGGTTCAAGGTATTTTGCGATCGCAAACAGTGTGATTCGCAAAAATCGTCCGTTTGCAATTGCAAAATGGCCTTTTCTAATGCATGAAAGTTTTGTTTATTCGCAATTTAGGTAATCGTAATTTGCGATTCCCTAAATTGCGAATGCAAATAGGGAAGCGCAATTTGCGATTACCTAATGCACATGCAAGAAGCCTTTCCTAAATGCGAATTGTGCATTTAGGAAACGCTAATTAACATCAACTTCAAGTTGATGTTAACCATGTGCATACTTTGACAAATGCACAAAACTGCATTTTTCAAAGTGCCATGTGGCGCACTCATGCCCTTAGGGTATGTGTGTGCCTTACATGTGCACCTTTCTTTTAGGGGGGCCTCAAGGGGGCCTTAGGCCCATGGGCACCCTTGCCTTTGCATTACCTATTTTGCGATTACCAATTAGGTAATCGCAATTTAGGTAATGCAAAACCATTCTCAGCTATGGGCCTTGAGGCCCATATGAAAGAATGGAGTCGCAATTGCAAATTGCGATTCCCTAATTGCGTTTGCGATTCTTAAAGAATCGCAATTAGAGAATCGCTATTTGCTGCCTGTGTTGTTACATCACATTTTTTACTTACCAAATAGCGATTTCTAAAGGATCGCTATTTGGTAATCTCAAAAACAAAGTTTGATGCATATGCCCCATAGAGTTTAAAAATACACCTTTTCCAGGCGGGAGGCCAGTGCAGAGCATTAAATACTGGGCCTATTCTGGTATCTGTAGATAAATGGCAAACGAAACGGGTGATCGAGTTTTGTACCAACTGATGGCCTGACATCAAGGAAGAGTTCATGTCCACCATCAAGGCATTGCCATTATTTAGGCAGATAGTTATCAATGGGTGAGTCACCGTCTTCCTACAGTCTAAAAGTAGTCATATAAACACCTTACTAAGAAGCCAAAGTATGTCAAAACAGTTGCTGCATGTGGCTTTAACATGATTCTCTGTAGAAAGCATCTCATACATTATGAAGCACAGATTTCTTACTGCCTTTTTAGGGTAAGTGGTATCTCCCAATTCTCGGGGCTACCAATTGTCTGACCAAGCTTGTATTACTTTTCCAAAAAGCATGACCTCCGTCTTAGCTCCATTTATTTGGAGAAAACTTTGTCTCATCCACGAAGCCACGGCACGCATGCAGTCTCCAAATCTGGCTTTAATGTGCTCTACTTCCTGGCCGAATGACAAAACCAAAATATGTGTATGAAGAAATATCAATTCCAAATGATCTTAAAACCTTCACCAAGGGGGACATGTTAATGTTAAAGAGCATAGGACTCAGGGTAGATCCCAGAGGAAACTCCCCAGATGTTAACAACCGTTTTAAATTTGAAAGAGGTGGATAGAGACCACCTGGGCTCATCCATTCAGGAAGGTCTTCAACCACTCCAGTGTTTTCATCAATTAATGATGAGCAAATTTTATAGCCTTGAATTCTAAGCTAAGATGCTAAAAGAGGGTTCAGACAGGACAGGAAAAAACAGGGGTGTGGGTAGTTTTTATATTAAATAAAACCTTTGTGTGAATCACTTTTACTAACCAACCAGCAGAATGCTGAGTTTGTGTTCCTCCTATATTTAAACCCTGGTGTACTTTTTCTCCACCAAAAAAGACAATATTCGTGTTTGAGTGGTACTCTGCATTGTAAAAGGATGTGCTTTTTTCTTGTAGGTTTTCTGTAAACCCATTTCCTTGTGACGTTCTAAGTGGATAGATTTCTACAGTCACTTTTTTCTCTCAACCAACAGAGGTGTGAATGCTCTGACTGCTAGCCTGCAGGGAAAGTCATAACTTTTGGATAGCTATTGTAGTATTTACAAGAATTAGGTGACAGTTGTAAGAGAAAACTTCACAAAGCAGAAATGTTGTGATTGAATAAAGGGCAGATTGATCCCATATTGTCAGTGTCACCCACTGTCCTAAGAACTTTCATCCATGACAAGAGATAACAACAACCCAATCCTTCCCATAAGGCTTCAACTAAACCTCAAAGCAGCCTACCGGACCTGATAATCTGACTCAACAAAACACATCTAAGACAGCCTTGAGTCCCTGCACTTTCTCTTCACAATGGAAACGTCCATCAAAATGACCCTTGTGTATGGCCGCAGTGTGTTCTACTCTGTCTGTGCCAGGCGGTGACGTGGCACAAGGCGCCAGAGTGCCATAATGTCCATCATTCCCTTTTGTATCGCTTTGTTCGCCCTAAGTTGACGGGGGTATGCCCAGACGTGGGTCCCTTGCTCACTTTGCCACTGGATTCAAGCAAGCCTGGCTGATGACGGCTGGAATGCCAGAAACCGGTCCTAGGATGCTTGTTTCCGGTCCAGGGAAGGCATGGCTTGGCAGTTCGGGCTGGACTGTTCCCATGAGGCACAGGGTCAGACTGATTTGCATATGGCCATGTCTGAACTGGGGTGGTGGAGTGAGCTAAAGAATGATGATGGATTAAACCCAGATCAGTTGACTGGGGGTGAGTGTTTGATTGGCTCAAACGCTCCGTCCATCATTCCCTTTGTATCGCTTTGTTCGCCCTAAGTTGGCGGGGGTATGCCCAGACGTGGGTCCCTTGCTCACTTTGCCACTGGATTCAAGCAAGCCTGGCTGATGACGGCTGGAATGCCAGAAACCGGTCCTAGGATGCTTGTTTCCGGTCCAGGGAAGGCATGGCTTGGCAGTTCGGGCTGGACTGTTCCCATGAGGCACAGGGTCAGACTGATTTGCATATGGCCATGTCTGAACTGGGGTGGTGGAGTGAGCTAAAGAATGATGATGGATTAAACCCAGATCAGTTGACTGGGGGTGAGTGTTTGATTGGCTCAAACGCTCCGTCCATCATTCCCTTTTGTATCGCTTTGTTCGCCCTAAGTTGGCGGGGGTATGCCCAGACGTGGGTCCCTTGCTCACTTTGCCACTGGATTCAAGCAAGCCTGGCTGATGACGGCTGGAATGCCAGAAACCGGTCCTAGGATGCTTGTTTCCGGTCCAGGGAAGGCATGGCTTGGCAGTTCGGGCTGGACTGTTCCCATGGGGCACAGGGTCAGACTGATTTGCATATGGCCATGTCTGAACTGGGGTGGTGGAGTGAGCTAAAGAATGATGATGGATTAAACCCAGATCAGTTGACTGGGGTGAGTGTTTGATTGGCTCAAACGCTCCGTCCATCATTCCCTTTGTATCGCTTTGTTCGCCCTAAGTTGGCGGGGTATGCCCAGACGTGGGTCCCTTGCTCACTTTGCCACTGGATTCAAGCAAGCCTGGCTGATGACGGCTGGAATGCCAGAAACCGGTCCTAGGATGCTTGTTTCCAGTCCAGGGAAGGCATGGCTTGGCAGTTCGGGCTGGACTGTTCCCATGAGGCACAGGGTCAGACTGATTTGCATATGGCCATGTCTGAACTGGGGTGGTGGAGTGAGCTAAAGAATGATGATGGTTTAAACCCAGATCAGTTGACTGGGGGTGAGTGTTTGATTGGCTCAAACGCTCCGTCCATCATTCCCTTTTGTATTGCAATGTCAACAGAGGCATCCCGCAGCGCGGGACCCTCATGTACAACCGCTGTGTGTTCTGCTCTGTCTGCCCTGATCGCTTTCTGCAACAAGGACTCTGGCTGCATCACTGGGGTGGGAGACTTCATTCCCCATTTTCCCCGGCACGGCGGTGACGTGACACATGGCACCGGAACGCCATAAAGTCAACAAAGGCATCCTGCAGTCTGGGATGCACGCGGGTCATGCCCGGGCGTGGCTGGGGTGAAGACCAGGCCAAGAGCGTGTGCTCATCTGCGCCTGGACGGGGCTGGGCCCTTTCTCTTGGCTCCTTCATCTGGGATTTCCATTGGAGGGTACTGGGTTGACGGAAAGGTTTATTAGGGCATTACATCAATACTATAGCCCATAGTGGGTTGGGCATTGACTAATTGATCCTTTTTAACATTACCACTACAGGGGGTGGTTGTCCAGTTTTGCCTTGTTTATCTATCTAGCCATGAGGAAGTGAAAAAATATCCCTGCATCGTGACCCACTGGTACGACCCTCTATGGTTTTCTGCAACGCGCTGTTGGAGTTATTAGTAAAGAGATTGTACTTCCAGAGAGAAGACTGTCTCTATCTTTGCCTCCTCTCCCTCATTCTGCTGTAATAAGGGATTTGGATGTTATTGAGGGAGAAGGTCAACAGGAGTCAATTTAACCAGTTCCATTTTCACCTACGGTTGAAATCAATAACCCTACTAACAACTTGATTGATACCCTCCTTTCTTCAGCCCAGAACGTAGGTGAAGAAGTACCAATATCCTTAAAGAGAGGGAAGCACAAGAGAACAGAGGAAGGGGCAAAGCATAGAAAATGGGTTTTTGCCCAAAAAGGGCCAACCATTAACAGGCCAAGCAGAGTTAAGTAGGGCAATCCAGGCAGGAGAGGAAGGTTCACTAAGCGTCCCAGGGGAATTTTTTTGACTGTATGGTAGATCTTGTGACATATGCTCAAAAAACCATCTTGACCTATTTGGGGAAAATTGAAGAACAGTTGTTATCCCTAGGGGTTGTTATTAAAGATAGGTGTAGCCCGTCGTTCCCAAAGGAGGACATAACACAGCAGGTAGGTGAAGAAGGTCAAATCATCAAGCCTTGCCCGTCATCCCATATAATTGGAAATCCTGGGCAACAACCAAGTCCTGTTATTGCTTTGACATCTGTGATAGATAATATATATGGAGGGAGAGCATCTGATTCCTTAATATCTCACTGAGAGTTTTTAATTCATCCCAGAGTCCCTTTTCGAACCTCTCAGAATGTTACAAATGCTGCAGGGGCAAGGATATCTCCTGTTCATTCGCATTCAATTCCAGCTATCCCTCTAGTTAAATCCGCTTTTGCATTTGCCTCCTAGCAGTACCCCATATACTTTGATTCTTGTGGGAGTTCTCCCGTTGTCAGAAAGGGTAACTGAGGATTGCCAAAGTTTTATTAATAGGGCAGCTCAGTGGTGTATGAGGAATGCTGATCCCCCTCTACCAATTCTGAATGAAATACTCATGGCAAATAGAGTTCAGTGGGTTGACCCTACTTCTAAAACAATGGAGGGAGATGGCGTAGTTTTAAATTTGAGAGATCCTGAGCATGTTCGGTTTATGTTAATATGGGACCAAATTCAGGTAATATTCAGGTACGTCCTTTGGGATATTTTTATCCTCCTCCACCTAGTTTTACAATGGGCCCTACTTTTAGTAATCCTTTTAGGCCTAGGCAAAATGGACACCAGAGATACATACCAATTTGTTGTCCCCTTTTGCCCATGCAAATAGATTTAAAGCTTTATCAAGATTAGCAAAACTATATTGACGTCAACCACCTGTTCGGCCAGAAGCCTTAAGTACTACAACTAAGGGTGCAGATTTTCGGTCCCTGGATCATCAGATAGAGTATCAATTTGTACCCAATAATGAAATGACTACTCCGGCCCGTGGCCCTGATACTCAATGTGCTGTCTTATCCTGGAACATGGCAGGGATCAACTCAAAGTTGAAGAACGAGGACTGGGTAACCTTTGTCTCTGGTTTTGATTTAACATGTTTGCAGGAAACATGGTCAGTATTGGATTTTTATATCAATGGGTTTCATTTATTTTGTATTCCAGCAAGCCCTGTTACTTCTGGCAGGGGAAGGGTGGACTAGCAATGCTTTTGTCCATTAAATATGCTTAGGTGAAAATCAATATTGTATGTTCTTCTCCCTGGTATCAATTACTGCTTTTGTTTAATTTAGGCCCTGTAGATCTGTTAATTATAAATTATTATTATAATATTTTCGATCATCGTAACTCATAGGCAGTGGATAATCGACAAGAGGAAATTTGCAAAGTTACATCTTATAGGCATCCTCTATGTATTATGTGGTTTGGGGATTTCAGTTGTACACTTTGCAAATTTAGTGGGTCGTGAGTCTGTGGGATCGACAATAAGGATGGTCATCCATTGTCTCATTTCAATCATTCCATTTATGGAGACATGTTAAATAGAATCATGACCTCACATGATTTTTCTTTCCTATGTGATTGTGCAAGCGTTTCTGCTGGGCAATGTCCGACTTTTGTCGGGGGGGTCATGCAAGTGTAATTGATTTTATGCTAATGTCTAGTAATTTTATTAGCATTGTAGGGGATTAAAAAGTGTTTCCTCACTGCTCCAGGGATCATAATCCTTTAACAACATCTCTTAAAATACAGACAGGGAGGTCCTAGCTGTCTGAAGTTCCTATTGGATACAATGTCAACCAACGTCTTAGGCTAAAATGGGATCGATAAGCCCACGGGTCTTTGTCTATAAAATAATCTGCAAAAATTCTGAGCTTATTAATAAACAGTTGTTTAAGCCATGAGAATCCACCTGCCATTATTGTACGTGATTTTCAAATGTTGTGTGCGGCTATTTCATCTGAACTTATGGTGAAATCCTATCACCTTGAGGAGAAGTCTTTACCACACTGGTTTAACAGAGCTTGCACAAAAGCCCATAAAAACCTAAAAGGTGCCCTTTCAGCTAAACCACATGATATAGATTTAGAGAGGGCACTGAGGAAGAAATATAAAGCTGTCACTAAACAGAGGAAAGAGGAGTTGAGGACAGAGGCTTGGTCATATCTAGAGACAGAAGGGTCTCCTAAAGACATGAAGAAGTTCTGGGGTGTTATTAACCGTCCAATGTTTGCAGATGTTCCCTCTGATAAAATGGATTCCCTAATTTTGGGGGACACATGGGTGGCACATTTTATGAACATTATTAATCCTGCAAATAGGGTGGGTGTTTTGAGTGACCAGGAACCTGAAGGGACCCAGTAAATGGCACAAGCAATTCTTTTAAGCAATTCGATTTCAGTAGAAGAGGTGGAGAATGCAATTTCTAAGGGCATTTGTTCCAAAGCCCCGGGTCTGAATGGGATTCCCATTGACTTTTTATGGAAAATAGTAGCCTTTGGGCGCCAATGCTAACAAACATTTTTAGAGCCGCCATCGTTAGACCCTTGCCAGCCTTTTGGAGAGAGGCAATAGTGGTCCCAGTGTTCAAAAAGGGTGACAAAAATGATCCAGGGTGCTACAGACTGATCTCATTGATTGACTCAACCATAGGAGTATTGGGAGGGTCCTCGTGGCCTGATTAGAAGATTGAGCCTCTGTCAATAATGTGTTGCAAAAAAACTCTATTTGGTTTTAGGCAAGGAATGGGCACAGTAGAGCAAAATCTCATACTTTCACTGATTGTCCGCAAATATGTTAAGTCCATGAAGGTCTCTTTACATCTTGCCTTGATGGACTTGTCATGTGCATTTGATTCTGTCAATCATGATAGAGTGTGGACTATGCTGGGAAATATGGGGGTAGAGGAACCATTAGTTATCCTACTGCGTAGTCTACATTTGGATGCCACAGTTAAGATCCACTATGGCTCCAACAGTGAGAAAACGAAGCCCTTTTATCGACAGAAGGGGTCTGTCAGGGCTGTATCCTGGCCCCATTCATATTCCATATTTATACCAATGGTTTAGAGGTACATCTGTTGGAGAAAAACTTTGATTATCCCAAGATTGGCTGTGATTTTATCCCAACACTTTTCTACGCAGAGGATGTTGTCCTCATTGCTAGGGCGGCAAATGGCCTACAGAAATCCCTACATGCATTTGTTGGTTTTATGACATCGCTGTAGCACTAATCACAAAGCAACTCATTAGAAGACTACAGACCATCCAAAACTCGGCAGCCAGACTCATCCTCAACCTCCCACACAAAAATCGCATTACACTACACCTCAGGGAGCTCCACTGACTCCCGATACAGAAGCATGCTCATTTCAAACTCCACACACACACATTCAAGGCACTACACAACTTAGGCCCCATCTACCTGAACAGTTTATCTCCTTCAGCCAACCACCCAGATAGGACTTGCACATATCCCATGTATAAACAGAACCAGACCAGAAGGGCAGGCATTCTCTTACATCACTCCTAAATGGAGTGGCCTCCACCCACATCAGAGCCTCCTTCTCTCTTCTTGAATTTTGCAAGAAGCAGAAGACCTGGTTTTACAATTAACCAGCCTACCAGAGTCAGGGTTAAGCACACACACCTGCTCAGTGCCAGTATACCCTCGCAGTGATAGTGTGTTGGGATGTAAACACCCTCATACTTTGTCAAGTGATTGACATTGATATAAACTGTTAACTAATAAAGAAATAATTATATGATTATAAAATAATACTATCTTTTAAAAGTTATATAGATGTTTGTGACTCCTGCATAAGATGCCTCAATTTGCTGCAACTTTTCAGTCACATGCTTTGAGTGATGCCGTCTGGGATGTCTTGGTAAATTTTGCTTCTGACTTTTAGTACTTCATTCAAAATCCAAGGTTTTAAACAAAATAAAAAGCTAATCTAATAGATTCTTTTACTGTGCCCTGAGCAAGATTAAAGGCCATTTGTACATATGCATTTTGCATTTCCTAATGGTGTGAATCGCAATTTCGGGCCGTTAGGAAATGCAAAATGCCATTTCAGAATGTACGAAAGGCATTCCTACCTAGTAGAAATTGCATTAAGGAAATCATAAAATAGGAAATCTCAAACAGCCATTTCCAATTGCGAATCGCTAACCGCATGTACACCAGATTTCCTAATTGCGACTAGTCGCAAAATGCCCATTTAGGAAATGCTATTACCATTGATGCGGATCAGGTGGTAACCAGGTGCAAACTATAAAAAGGCACCCAAAATGCATCAGGCTCTTTCACAATGGCAGCTCTGTACGGTCTGGCAAGGAGGATGGGGATTTTAGCTAGGAGGCAGAGAAGGAGGAGGAGACAGGAGAGGATATTCAGGGTGAGGGTCACCCTGCTTGAACAGTCTGAGGAGGAGATTTATGAGAGATACAGACTCATTAGTCAGATAATACTTGATTTAAATGCTGAGTTAGAACCTCAGCTACAGGCCCCAGCACTCAGAAGCAACACAATCCCACCACATGTGCAGGTATTGTGTTGCCTACACCTGCTTGTGGCAGTTTCCCGGGGGTCATAGCAGTGGCAGAGGGGGTGTCCCAAAGTGCCTTTTACAGGTTCTTCCTCAGGTTTCTGGAAAGCATGGTGAGCAAAGTTAACCAATATATATCATTCTCCAATAACCCCCAATTATTGCAACAAACCAAATTGATGTTCTACAGGGTAGCATAGTACCCCAATGTCATTGGTTGTGGTGATGGCACACATATTGCCAAATGTCTCCCCATAGCAACTATATATATATGCAGGAACAGGAAAAGCTCGATGTGAGGGGAGACCTGGGAATATTCACCCAAACGCTACCTACTTACCGCTTTTGGCGACGCCTCTTCCCCGAACCGCCGACTGCGGAACCTGGAAAGAAAAAAAAGACAATATCACAAAATTGAAGAAGGACTCACCTTGTTCCGTGCAGGAGACAGGAGGAGCTAAAGACCAAAGGAACCAATCAGACAGCACGGACAGGGGAGAAAAGGAAACCAACGAAGCCCAAGGGAAGAAAGAAGAAGACGGAAGCTGGAGTCGTACCTTGGAAAACCCAGAAGACACAGAGAGCGGGGAGTCTGGAGGAAAAGGACCGGAGAACGCCGAAGAGAACGAGACCCAGGAGTCCATAAAAGAAGCTCAGACAGGTGACACGAAGTCCGAAGACATCGAGGCCCTGGAAGAGTGGAGCGAGGAGTGGTGGGCACCAACGGAGGACTTGTGCAAGCCGCTGCAACTCAGGAGAGTTGCGGCAGTTGAAGTACGCGACTGAAAAGGTGGGGAGGGAGGAGAGAACGGCAGGGAAGGGGGAGGGTATTAAAGTTTATTTATTTACCCCCTCTTTTTTTTTTCTTTTTCCCTTTCTTTCCCCGTAACTTCTTGGTTATATAATCGATGCTTGACTTCAGCTGGCCCAAAGTAAGGGGGACTCCTGTTGAGCAGGCATTCCGTAGATACTAGCTGGCATTAGGAGTGAAGTTGGCAGTGAAGAGGGTCACCCTGAAAAAGGACAGTAGTATTCGAAAGCATACCAAGGAAAAAAGGAGTCTAACTAAATTACATAAAAGCTCCTTACAAGTGGGTAAAGGTAGTCCACACAAAGCCAAAAGGATTCCCTCTTTTTCTGTTTGTTTCTTCCTTGGCTCCCAACATATTCTACCCCTCACCAGGGATTTCGAACCAGGAGGCATAAGTTGCAAAGGACTTCCATCAGGAAAGCCCTGGCAAATTTATTTTTATTTACTTATTATATGGTTTTTTTTTGGACTCACATTACTTATTAGAGAGATAGAACTCAGGACGACACCAGGGGTGGTGAAAGAACCTATCCTAACTTAAACCAAGTACTCACACTTACCGCTACCTTCTTCTTTTTGCCTTTCGAGCCTCTGGGTGGTAGCCTCTTAGAAGACGAAGACCAATAAGGAGAAGAACAGAAAGAAGAAGATCAAAAGGGACTCTTTTCTTATAGCCTGATATCAGTGATATCTACAGTTAACTATTTATTTTATTTTATTTATTTATTTTATTTGAAAAGTTTTATATAGCGCTGGCTAAACCCGGAGGTATCAGAGCGCTTTACAAGAGGATCAGCAAGTTACAGGTTACATAGTTACATCAATTAAATCAAAGAATCACGGAGGGAGGGGGAGGGAAGGAAACACAACGGGGAAACAAGGAAAACAATGTCAGATGACCGGCTGGGTAGGTGACGGCCAAGGGGGTGAAACCAGGGCCAGACTCCTCTATAGCTGCATATGACAGCTCCACCGGGCATCGGCCAAGGTTGCTCGTGCACCGAGGTAAGTACAAACAGCATACATGCCAACATTTTAGGACAGGGACGTGGGAGATTTAAAATAAAAAATCTGGAGAATGAAAATTCCCCATTGACTTCTATTGTAGAAAATACAATTTCAGGCGGGAGACAGCTAAAATAAAGCCATTTTTGGCTTGAAAAATCGGTAGTCTCCCGCCTGAATCGGGTCTATTGGCATGTATGAAACAGTATTGGTATCTGCCCAGGGGGCATCGTCAAAGGTCCATCGAAAGTTCCATCAAAGTTCCACCAGGTGAGGGCCCTGTTGATCCGGCTCCGTGGTGTGTACAATGTTCAAGGTTTCAGAGGATCAGCGAGTTACAGGTTACATAGTTACATCAATTAAATCAAAGAATCATGGAGGGAGGAGGAGGGGGAGGGAAGGAAACACAACGGGGAAACGAGGAAAAAAATGTCAGATGACCGGCTGGGTAGGTGACGGCCTAGGGGGTGAAACCAGGGCCAGACTCCTCTATAGTTGCATATGACAGCTCCACCGGGCCTCGGCCAGGGTTGCTCGTGCACTGAGGTAAGTACAAACAGTTTTGGTATCCGCCCAGGGGGCATCGTCAAAAGTCCATCGAAAGTTCCATCAAAGTTCCACCGGGCATGGGCCCTGTTGAACCGGCTCCGTGGTGTGTACAATGCTCAAAGTTTCAGTCCGGGGGGCATCGTCATAGATCAAATTGGTTGCACCCATCCCGGAGTTACAGGGAAGCCCAGACTTACTGTAGGGTTGATATGCACTCGATAGCAATGCTTCCCGTGCCAAGGCAGTCATCACAGGCAGGGATTCATAGTCCCTGGGGGGACGAGTTGGTCATCAAGGAAACTCCTGCTGCATCCAAGGAGAGCTAAGAATTGCTTGTGAGAGAGCGATTTATGTTCCTTTCTAGTAGCGTTGCTGGTTACAAAAGTTGGTGGATGGCAGGGTATCGGCGGGATATTTAAATGTTAATGATCCCGGCCCTGGGAGCTTCTTTGTCCAGATTCATAGTCCCTGGGGGGACGAGTTGGTCATCAAGGGAACTCCTGCTGCATCCAAGGAGAGCTAAGAATTGCTTGTGAGAGAGCGATTTATGTTCCTTTCTAGTAGCGTTGCTGGTTACAAAAGTTGGTGGGTGGCAGGGTATCGGCGGGATATTTAAATGTTAATGATCCCGGCCCTGGGAGCTTCTTTGTCCAGCTCCAGCTCGGCAGCCATCTTAGTACTGTCTCTATCCCTGGATACTCACACCATACCTGACTCCAAAGACAAGAAGTGAAAGGCAGTACAACAGGGCACACAGGACAATGTGTTCTATCATATCATAGAGAGGACCTTGGGGATCCTGAAGTCCCAGTTTGGCTGCCTCCAGAATACCGGCGGGGCATTATTGTACAGACCGGATAAATGCTGCAAGATCATCGCCACATGTGCCATACTGCACAATACTGCAATGAAGAAAGGTCCGCACGGCATCCTCATAGAGCCTTATTTCAACTCTGATGATGATTTAACACCACTACAGGTGCAGCAGGAGGTAACACATGCAGCAGAGGGAAGTGTGCGTCACAAAGAGATCACCAACAACTATTTTCTGAGATAAGACTAATTAAAACATCTTATAATGAGACATCACACATGATGGTAATGATTGGGGTATAACTGGGAGATCACCTTTTATTCAGGTAGCAACAACATTGTTTCACTCAAGGATCAACTGTATCCTTGTGGATGTAACATTGTTAAAAAGAAACAACAAAGTAAGTAATGCTAAACAAAAGTAAGGTCACTCAATCCTCTGAGTGTACAGTGATTCACTTCTTCTGGTCTCTGGAGCTGGGTGCCTTGTCAGCAACACTGGGCTGTGGGACTGTTGACATGTCAGTCCCAGAAGTGTGTCGGTGTGAGCATCTGGAACTGCATGCCTTCTGAATGGACATACCAATGAGGCTAGAGCCCTCTTCGCTCTCAGGTGGGGTCAGGATGTTGGGGATACAGAGGTTATGGGTCTAAATATTCTCAAGGGCTGTGGTCACTTGCACTAGCCCACGTGCAACGTCCTGACAGCAGTGCCCCATGTCAGTCTGAATGTTCACAGTCTGGCGTGCTAGCATTGTTGTGGCTACTGCCAAGTGGTTGATGGACCGGGTGAACAAATCAAACCTTGCCAGGTACAGCCTGTGCCTCTGTCCCTTCACTCAGTGCTCCTTTTCCATTGCTGCTAGCCACTGGTCCTGCCCTTTCTCCAAATTCTGCATTGACCTAGACATTCGTAGCAGATGCCTACTGACAGTCCGTATTTGTTTTGTCTGCAGGCGCTGGACGGGGATGATGGACCTCTCCAATGCACCATATACAAGGAACTCTCCCCATTGTGGCACGTTCTCAGTATGGACTGCTGAAGTTTGGCCTCTGCGTTCTCTGTATGTCCTGCCCTCTGATCTTGGGGGCTCCCTGTGCTGTGATTGTCCCTCATCACTTTCCAAAATGGACTGAGGGGATGGTGGTGTTGTGTCCTCAAAGACCACATCTGTGTCAGTAGCCCCTTTGGGTGCAATGGTTCCTGACACGCTCAAGCTGTGACCTGTCAAAATGCATGTAAATAGTTTATGTAAATAAATGGTTTATGTTTGCCCACAATGATGTTGTGACTCTGCTTCATATGTTTGTGAGAAGTTTATGTTGTACAGCTATGTTTGGTGTAGTCATCAGAACACAGTACAGCAAGAAACTGATGTGTACTACAACTCCCATGATGCATTGTCAGGGAACATGACTTACTCTGGCTGGTGCCTGCTGGATTAGAGGTGTCGATGTCAGCTTCTCTCACCACACTCTTTGGTTCTAGGATCCTCTCTATGAGTTTCTCCAGGGGAGTCGGAGGGGGCAGGGGTTGAGGGGCCTCCACTTGTTCCACGTCCATCAGCCATCCTACTGGCCAACATCACCATTGTGCGAGATGTTAGGTCATACCACCTTTTGCAGATCTCTGGGATGGTCCTCTGAGTGATTCCTAGGGAGTTAACCTTCTCCAGGATGCTGGTCCAGATCCTTGTTTTTTGGCTCTCTGGGAATGTGAAGGAGGCCTTTCCAAACAGTTGGTCCATATGGGAGACACATTCTTCTGTAAGGAGCTCCAGCTCCTTCTCAGGTAATTTTATCTTCCTCTTCCTGCTCCTAGAATCCTTGTTCCCATCTTCTGTAGCCATGGTGTTATCCAGGAATGGTGTTACGCACTGGCAGTGGTGATGCAGGAGCACTCCTTCCTTCCATCACCTTACTAGGCCTCTGGGTTGTGGCCACACCCTATATTTCTACACTTCCTGGTCTGACATCATCATTCTGCATAAAGAATGCTCAGTTTCCTAATTTGAGATTTACTATTATGGAATCACAATTTTGAGATTTCCTATTTTACGATTTCCTATTTGCAATTGCGAATCAACAGAACAGGAATCGCTATTTGTGGAAACGGGGGTTACATACGTGCCGTTTTGCGATACTCAAATATTGATTTCTACGAATTCGCTTTTTGGAAATCACAAATCTGAAATTTCATACATATGGCCCTAATTATAGTGAATCCAGAAACTGCTGACAATCCATGGTAACTAGAGGAAGCTATCTGCGTCAAGAATGAAAACTGTATGGCAACGTTGCGGACTTTTGCCAGCTTACAATCAAGGCCAAGCATTTTGTTGGCATAAATTTACAACAACCCCATTATGATTCTGTTTAAAAATCAGCAATACATTCTGACTCCCAAGAACAGTGTGAATTGGCTCTGCATGAATCAATCAAGATGTGCAGTAAATTCTCTAGTCCCATCAAAGCAAGAGGCATTTATTATTAGCGGTCAAAATAGCAAGCTGGTTACCCTTGTAAGTAAGGGTTTCAGTGAAATTCTAATTTTACTATTGTTTGGCAGACATTTCTGAAAGAGCAGAAGAGGTGCTGCTTCTTTGAGATGCAAATATTTAAGAGACGTAAAACACATCCGCATACAAGTTTCTCCAGATTCCAGCATGAAACATTTGCAAGTAAATCCACTAGCCTCTTGCTTCAATTATCCATTGAATTACATTTTGAAGCCAAAAGCAAAGAATACAAAAGTCCCTACCATGGGCTCCCAGGATATACAGTATAGAAACTTCTCACGAGATCAAAAAACAGGGGGAATATGTTTTGCGCCCTATGAACGTTAAGGAGCAAATATTTATGCAAGTAATACAATATAAATGTGGAAAAAGCTGATTACACCCAGAATGTAGTCCCATGTTTCACATTTAAGAAGTGAATGTATTAAGTGAAAACAAAAATAGTATCAATTGAGTTTCTTTAATGATTTTCCGTTGTGGAAAAACATTAGAACGGTCTATAACGGTGCATGGTTTATTCAGCGCTTCAGCTACAGAAAGGAGCTAGGGTCTTGAATACAGAAATACATGTGCTGTGCTTAACACACATGCTGGCGCACAGGCCCTAATTATCGGTTGATGGGTTTAAGTGCAGGGATACTGGGGCCAGGATCTCGGATTCCAGCTAGTATGAGTTATAGTCAATAGGGTGGGTACTAAATACTTGTTGCAAAATGCAGTTTTCCCCTATTCTGCTGTTATTAAATGCCTGCCCTGAGCAGGTGGTACATGTTAGCAGGGGTAATGATGAAGATCAGTGGGGAGGGAGGTGCTCATCAGGCCCATGGCAGGCTGTGGCCTGGTTGTGGAGTGGGTTGTGGGATCTGAAAGCAGTAAAATTTGGTCCAATGTTTCCAGGCCTAGTATTTTCACGTTGGAAAACAATAGACCTCTCATAGTATGAAGAAGTGGTATCCCGTGGTGGGGGGCGTGGTACACTGCCACACTCATAATGAGTGTCCTAAAGTTAGGCCTGCACTGGAGATAGTTTGGCCAACAGGCAAAGCACGGCCGTTAACCTGCCGCCGCATGTTTCTCTGCAGGTGGCCCTGAGTACCTGACTCACCCACATTTGTGAGGGCTCGGGCCCCTTCCAGTGGCTAGGGTGAATTTTGCAGTTAAAGAGACACTAGCAGCATGATACCCGCTTCGCTGTCAGTTTCTCAGTAGCCACACTCCCTACCTGCTTTTAGACAGTGGTGAGGGACTTCCCTAATAGGGGCAGAAGTGTCCAAATGCATTTCCTTCTAAGGGGTGGGATGCTGAAGGCCACTATCCTTGCTACACTAGTCTGTAACCAAAGACAAGACCAGTTATGCCTAGGAGAAGATCGGAGAACACTGTATAGCATAAATCACACAGAGGCATCGAGGCCAGTGTGGACCACAGTACTCTCACTGGACTTTTAGAGAGGGAACCAGATGAGAACCAAAAGGTAAAAACTAGGGGCATTGGTTACAGGCAGTTCACATTTAGCTCGGCCATACTATTCACCAGTACTTTAATCGCCACAGAAGCAATGCATATACCTAGGGCGGATAGGTTATATAGTAATCATAAAGCAACAATGCTTTGCGGAGTCCCTCAGGGCTCCTCCCTGAACCCGGCACTCTTTGATATTTACGTCTCCTCCCTGATGAAAATTGTAAGGAAATGGGACTTTGAGATCTGTTCGTATGCAGACGACACTCAGCTGGTTACATCAATTGGGGACAGACATGTCGAAACCTGAGGTAAAATAACTAAGTTCCTATCTGAAGTAGCAAACTGGATGACAGATAATTGCTTGACAGAGATCTTACTATTTGGGAGGTCCACCAGATTTGGGACTTCTCCTGGTGGCCTGCTTTGCTAGGAGTTGATCCAAAGCATAAGAAATCAGAAAAAAATCTTAGGGTCATCATTGACGATTCACTTTCCATGCAGAAACATGTCAATGCCACTTGTGGCAAATGCTTTGGTATCCTCAAACTATTGAGATTGTTGTTCCGGGGGATACCAGTTGACTGGCGAAGAACAATAGTACAAGCTCTTATAACTAGTAGATTGGAATATGGTAATACCCTTTATGTGGGTATGGCAGACTACTTATTCACCTGACTTCAGGTGATTCAAACTTGTCTGCAATATGGACAGATACAGCTGGGCATCAGCCTGCTGGCAACCTTGCACTGGTTGCCTATGTGCAAAAGAATCAGATTCAAACTTCTCTGCATACACACAAAGCATTATATAACACTGGGCCTGAAATCCTACATGCCAAAGTGGAATTTTATAATCCAGCGCATGGTCTGAAATCAAGGAACCTTGCACTTGCCAAAGCTATGCTAATATAAAAAATTAGATCAGGTGGCCGCTCAATTTCACACCTGACCGCAGCCCACTGGAACACTTTACCCCTAGATCTTTGTTTTACCAACAGCCATCTATGGTTTAGTAAAAAACTAAAAACATGGTTTTTCAGAACATAATATAATTTCTCAGCTAACATAAACTTATTCCAATTTCACAGTTGAAAGGATAGGGAGCATCTTAGTGCCCTGATATCCCCTTGATGAATGTTGTGCTCTACAAATCCTATAAAAAAATTAAGCTCCCTCTAAGTTTAATTTAGCAGCATAGACAATGTAAACATTTTTGATTGTCTGTTAATACAATCACAAGCAAATGAATATCAAAAGAGACCCATATTCGGTACACCAGTCCTTTATATACAGAAGATGTCATGGAATCAAAGTCATATACTGTAGAAAAATGATCTACAACGAACAACAATGGTGCTCTCTGAAATACAGTGAGCACACAGTGCAAGTGGGTATAAAGTGAGCACACAGTGCAAGTGGGTGCACTGATAGGAAAAGCATAAAAAGTGATCATGAAGTGGGCAATAGGCAATACAATGGTCCAGTTACAGGGTTAATACAATGAATGATTGGATTTGGTAACAGAAAGATTCCTTCAATTTTCTTGCTATCTTCTAGTGGGCCACCTTGTTTTAATACTATGGGGCCGATTCCGATCTCGGCCGGTAGGGCACCGAATCGGATTCGGCTTAACCGGATCCGATTCGGAGCCCTATTTCCCGACCGAGTCGTACGTGCGTCCGGGCGAGCGAGTACGATGCGTGCGCTCGCGAAATCTCCGACCGACTCGTACGCAGGACCCGACCGCTCCGACCGACTCGCACGGGGATGACGTGCACCGCGCAATGGAGACGTTCCCCGGCCTGGTAAGTACGATGCGCACCTCGACTGCTCCAACCGACTCGCGCAGTCCGGCTCCAAGGAGCTGTCGGAGCCGCACTTTGGGGGTCCGTGTCGGACCCCCCTGGAAGCGTAGGCGTGCGAGTCGCACACAGGGGGGACCTATGGGTCCCCCCTACACGTGCATGTACGGTGCGACCCGCATCGACGCGAACACGCTGTAGGGGGCGCCCTTGTTCTCGTCGTGCCCATTGAGTCAATGGGAGCCCGTGTACGTGTCGTACGACTGGCTCCCATTGACTTCAATGGGAGTCCGACCGAATCGAGTCCGATAGCATACGTGCGCATCGTACTCATTCGGTCGGACTGCTAGGGTCCGATTCGGTCGGAAATCTCTCCGGGTCCGGCTCGGTCGGAGAGATTTCCGGCCTGAATCGGAATCGGCCCCAATGTCTTTATGCTCCCTAATCCCCCATAGTGTTGACAGTGTTTCGACCAAAGGAGTATTCGTGGGGGCAACATCAGGACAGTAATCAAATTGTAGAGTGTAAGTGGATCCTAAGAAAATAGATATAGTACTAGTGAGAAAATGAAGAATGAAAAAGGAAAGACTGAGACCAGGTATTTAGGAAAAAAGGTTGTTAACTAAGTAATGTGGTGGCAAGAATCCCGAAATAGATGAATGAAGGGATAATTAGTGGAACATACAAATTGGTGCCTGCAGAGTGAATGTGCAGTGCGCAAACCATACAACTTACTAATGTAGAGCCCAACAAGGTTCTTCATCTGAAAAAAATAATGGCATAGAAACAAAAGTAAACGATCTCAGCCAAAAGGAGACCACTGACTAAGTCAATGAAAGTGGTAAAGGAGTTAAACTTACAGATGAAGAAGCCTGCAATGGTCTAATGAGTAAGGCAACAGCGCCAACCCGTAATTGCTGGAAGAAATAAATTATGTAAGAGTCTGTAAAACAATTGATATAGACTAGGCACTAGGAATGTTTTGAAGTGATAAAATACATACATTAAAGTGGACAGCTTACTATATAGTGCATTTATTCATGTTCCAAAGGAGAAGGCTAGAGAAAGTGTCCGACGTGGACCTCGTATAGACTTAGGGGTCCAATTGACTTAAATGAGCTGGTGCTAAGTGAATGAGTACACGGACAAAAGAGAGTCAATCTCTTAACCGGCCCGGTAAGAAGGAGCATGTGTCTCTGCTAGCAGCCTTCTTCCTCTAGTGAGATGAGCACGGCTGGGTGAATCTCCCTCTAGAAACTGTCCGCATAGAAATGCGGAAGCGTGAATTGGAGCATGAGCTGGAAACCTTGTCAAAGACGGTGGCCATCTTAAATTGGAGGCAGATATTACAAGTGGGACTTATAATGCAATTATGTAACTAGGCGCAGGGAATCCTATAAACCATAGGAAATTATTAAAGGGGGTGGAATGGGGAAATGAATACCAAAAAAAAGGAAAGTTCCAATCCAGAATTCCAAACAGAAATGTACGCATAGAGTTAATTAGAGAGTATTTAAAAACAATTGTGAGCAAAGTAGATGACAATATAGGTTACTATGCAGTTTACATATATCACAATCTTTATAAATAAAATCTGGAATTGGTAATCCAAGATTTTATTTATGAAGATTGTGATGTGACAGTCTTTATAAACAAAATCTGGAATTGGTAATTTGAGATTTTATTTAAAAAGACTGTGATGAGCCATGGCTGTTGCGGAGCTGGAGTCTCAACGCAGTCTGACTCTGAGATCTTCTAGCCACACGGATACACCCAAGAATGGGAGCTGGCCTTTGCCCTGGAGAGCATTCCGGCAGAGCTGCGACCAGAAAATTCTAAATCTGCCGCCTTATTCATGCCCCTATGTCTTGATAATGGTGGGGATACCCCTGTGTGGTAATCTTATCCCTCTTTTATGTTCACCTTAGAACTTAGAGTCATCCATGTTATTGGAGTATTGTGTATGTCATTTGGAATTGTAATATATAACTTGGAATTCACTGATGCAGGAGCTTAGGTTTGAATACCGGCAGAAGCGGTTGGAGTTTGCCTTGGCTGGACGCCTTAGCTCTTGCACCAGTGGGTCCTTTCATGGCACATAAATAAACCTTCATTTTTATATAACTCAGCTGACTCCATCGCTTCATTACAATGGCGACGAGTTGCTAGTGCCGACCCACTGTGCTTTTATTTTATTTTTTTACTTTCTCTGGGAGACCTACTTCGCTGAAGACTGCTTTTCTACCATCCTCGCGAGGAAATATTTAAAGCCACTTTTGTGACACCTGAGGATTACATCGGCAGCGTTTACTTTTGGTTTCTTTTCCAAAACTCAAGGTACTGTACTATTTACAAAAGTTACCGTTTGACTGTTGCCGTTGTTTGCTCGTGAGCCAGCACGCGCTGAGGAATTGGCATGCGCTGAGGATTCTGCACGCGAGCATTCCTGTGTTCCCGTCATCCTCCTTGTGTCCTCCTGTGATGTGTCTTCTTGTCTGACGTATACCGTTGCCTGGATACCCTGTGCTAAGACTAGCACGTACCCTCCACGTTCCCTACGTCATTGACGGCCATCTTGGGTGTACATTTCCAGCACGTTTTTGACGTTACGTGGCAGCCATATTTCTTCAACATTCAAGTGTGTCTATTTCACACGCGAACTGCTTCTGTCATAGCAAGTCCGGTTGCGGTTCCGCGTGCATCTCTTCAGTCTTCCGGAGGATTTAACCATCGTTCAGCAGATTCAGTGATTCGCATACTTCTCTTCAAGATTTCGTTTTGCTGGGTACTTTATCTATTTTTTTTTATTTTTCACCTTGTGTATCATAGTGATGCACACACTTACTTTGCTAATTACTTCAAGGTTATTTCAACAGTGATATGCACACTCTTTAGAAATACATTCTCCTCGTGCATATTTGAAGCAGTCAAAATTTTTCTTCAGCAGTGATATGCACACTTATAGCTGATACTATTATTGCGTACATTTCAAAGCATTTTCTTCCCTGCTGTGTTGTGCATTGCTTGTTATTACGCTTTTGTACCTTACTAGCTGATTTTTGGTTTTTGTTTTCCTTTTTGTCACTTCATTCTAATATGGCAGCTTCTCAAATTTGCAACCAACCTGCTATTTTCTTGCAGCTTCCAGGTAAACCAAAATTGCGGTGGAAAATTGTTTGAAACCTTTGAGAATTATATTGTAGCTATTGATGGCACTAAGTTTTCACCTGACAGGAAGAAAGCTATTTTATTTAGTTTCCTTGGCACTGCAGCTATAGAAATATTTCAGAATCTTGTACCTATAGCACCGCCTAGCAGTGAAGGAGACGGATGGAATGTCTTTAAGGAAGCAGTTGCGAGGTTAGAGAAACAGTTTGAAGATCAACCGAATGTATTAATAGAAAGACATACTTTTCATAAAAGGAAGCAACTTGTTGATGAGACTATTGAAGAGTATGTTGCAGCTCTTAGAGTATTGGCAGCGAATTGTGAGTTTGGATCAAATGTTGATTTCTGCATTAGAGATCAGTTTGTTTTTAATTGTGAGTCAAAAAAGTACAAGAAAGACTTCTCGCTTGTCGTAATCCCACTTTAGCTGAAGTGTTGGATTTAGCGAAAGGGATTGAAAGATCCATTCAGTCTGCTAAAGTTATCACATCTGAGGAAAGTAAAAGTGCTGTTTCTCCAGTTTGTTCTATACAGTCATCCAGTAGGAGTATGGTTAAAACAGGAATAGCCAGAGACAGTAAGTCTAGTTGTTATAGATGTGGCTATAAATTTCATTTGGCTAATTATCCTGACTGTCCTGCATTAAGAAAGAAATGCGTCAAGATTGGCAGGTTTGGTCACTTTCAGACTGTGCAGAGCACCAAAGAAAATTTCTAATACTACTGTAAATAATATTTCTAATGTTGAGCATGATACTGTAAATATTATTTCTAGTGTTGAGCATGATTTACAAAATCTACTTCTTACTGTTTTTGACTCTGCGTTTCATAACACTGTCAATAACCTTGCTCTTCCTTTTAAAGCGCCTTTAGGCATTGTTCTCATTGGTGATGTTACTCTTGAAGCCATGGCCGATTCAGGCTCGCCCATTACCATTTTATCAGATACTTTCTTCAAGGATAATTGGGTTCATGTCAAACTCAGAGAAACTGATGTTAATCTGAAGGCGTTTGGTAATTTCGATATTCGTATGCTGGGTTTCTTTGAAGACACTCTAGAATTTAAAGGACGCAAAGTTGTTACCAAGATTTATGTTGCTATTGATGGCAAAAATATAGTAGGGTGGTACGATTTGGGAAAGTTGGGAGTTATTTTATGCCCAGGCTCAGATTGTCCCATCCAATTAAGGGATGTTGTAATCAAGAGTGTCTCTGTTAACAAATCTTCTATAGATGCTATCCTAGATAAGTACCAAACTGTTTTTCATGACAAGGTTCGACAAGTAAAAGGTTTCGCACACAAAATCAAACAAAAAAAGGGGCGGTGCCTATACAACACAAAGTGCGCATGGTTCCTTTGGGAGTACGTCAGAAATTAAAATCTCATTTGGATGCTTTATGTTCCGATGGCATCATTGAGTCCACCGACAGTTCAGAGTGGGTTTCTGCCATAGTTATTGCCCTTAAGAAAAATCAAGATTTGAGGTTGTGTGTGGACCTTAGATCTTTGAACAAAAACATTGTGGTTGATACTTACCCCTTGCCCAGGATACAGGAATTGTTGGCAGCTGTGAATGGTGCAAAATATTTTTCAGTAATTGATCTGAAATCTGCTTACCACCAAGTAGTCCTTGACGACACTTCTAAAGATTTAACTGCGTTTATCACTTCATTTGGTCTTTACAGATTTTTAAGAATGCCGATTGGGCTGGCCTCAGCGGCCAGCGTGTTTCAGAAATTAATTGAGAATTTATTTCAGGGTTTGAGTGGTGTGCAAGCCTTTCAGGATGACATATTAATTTTTGCTAAGACCTGTGATCAACACAACATCATTTTGGATACTGTTTTAAAAATTTTAGATAGTAAAGGAATGACAGTAAGCAAAGACAAATGCAAGTTTCTAGTTAATGAGATTGATTACTTAGGTCATAGAATCACTTGTGATGGCATATTTCCCAAGGAAGATCTTATTAACACCTTGGAAAAAGCTAGTAAACCTCAGGATAAGGACTCATTACGTTCTTTCCTTGGCCTAGGCAAATATTATGCCAGGTTTGTGAAGGGCTATGCTCTTGTTGTAGAACCTCTTAGACAACTTTTAAAAAAGGGTTCTCCATATACATGGACTGCTATTCATGATGAGGCCTTTAACAATGTCAAAAAACTTATAGCTAAGGCTCCTGGTCTCAATACCTTCAACCCTGAGGGCAAATCCTATGTCACGGTTGATGCCAGTGCTGTTGGTTTAGGTGCTGTGTTTACTCAAATGGTGAAGGGAAAATAAAGAGTTGTATCCTTCATCTCCAGGGGCATTCGTGGTGCGGAGAAACATTATAGCACCATAGAAAAAGAGGCCTTGGCTTGCGTGTGGGTAGTAGAAAAACTAAAAAACTTCTTATGGGGGCAGCCTTTCATCTTAGTTACTGATCACAAGCCGCTTGTATACATGATGGATGGTGTTAGGAGTGGTAATGCTTCGTCCAGACAGGTAAGGCTCATTGCCAGGTTACAGGAGTTTAATTTTGAAATTCAGCACATCCCTGGTGGGAAAAATTTCACTGCAGATTGTTTATCTAGACTTCCGCCTGTTGAAGAATGTGAGGGAGAAATCACTGATCAGCATGAGTGTATCATGGCCATGATGGATGCTGTAAATTCTTGTAATTCTGCCATTTCTGAAAAGGAGTGGAATGACTGTGTGGCTATTGACACTGTTTTGTCCAAAGTTAAACATTTTGTGGCTAATGGTTGGCCACCTTCCAGGAATCTAGAACCCTCTCTTCGGAGTTTTGCACAGGTTGCCAATGAACTCAGCATTGAAAATGGCATTTAATTGAGGCATGATTTATTTGTGCCATCGGTGGGTGTCAGAAATAAACTTATCCAGTTGGCTCATTCCGGACATCCAGGTGTGTCTGGGACAAAAGAATTGCTCAAACTTCACTATTGGTGGCCGGGAATGGATGCTTGTGTTGAGCAGTTTGTGGATAATTGTTGTGTGTGCGTAAAATCTGACAAACATTGGAAAGTTTCCACTGAGCCTTTGTCTGTTCGGGATGCTCCTATGGGACCTTGGGAGAAAGTTTCCATTGATTTTTCAGGTCCATATGAGTGTTTGGGCAGGGAAAGGAGATTTTTGATTGTTGTCATTGACAACTTTTCAAAATGGATGTATTACACCTTTGTAGAACATCCTGTTACTGATGAAGTTATATTGTTTTTAGAACATATTTTCAGGATTGAGGGAGCACCCGTTATTCTTATGTCAGACAACGGAGTGCAATTTGTGTCTACCAAGATGTTAAATTTCTTAAGTAGATTTGGTGTGCATTCTGAGAGAGCACCGTTGTATTGTCCCAGGGCCAATGGTCAAGTGGAAAGGGCCAACAGGTTCATAAAAGAAGGTATTCAAACTGCTTTGGAGAGCAACCTTGATGTTTTGGAATTTTTAAAAGAAAAGGTTTGGAGTTATCACATTACCCCAAATGCTTGCACTGGAGTGTCTCCATACTTTTTGATGAGAGGAAGACAGGTCAAGTCTTTATTGACACCTCTTTTCAGGACAAATGTTGAGGGTGACACCTTGGAGTCTTGTATTGCCAAAGCTGGAGTAATATAACAGATTCTCGCATTTGTGGGAAGTCTTATCACAACATATGTCACAATGCTAGAAGTAAAAATGTGGAAGTTGGTAACTGGGTACATATCATCAAACCTTCATTGACCCGTAAGGGTTCATCTAAGTTTACTATTCCTTTCAAAGTGGAAAGGGTGACTGATTCTGCTGTTTTGCTAAAGGACAAGGGATGGTGGGACAAGAGTTCTATTGAAGTTCTCAAACCAGGGCAGACATGTTTTTTTGAAAAGGTTGAAGATGCTGATGTGTGGTTTGATGAGAATTCTACTGGATGTGTTCCTGCTCAAGGTTCCACTGGGGATGGAGATATCACCATTCCTTATGCACACCAGATTGAATCTACTGTGGAAGAAAGTCTTCACTCCTCTGTTGAGGGTAATCTTGTGTTGCAAAAAAGAAGCACCAGGATACCAAAGAAGTTTGCTGATTATATTTTGGAATAATTTTTTTTAATAATTTTTTTTGTTTGTTTTGTTAAGGGATACATGTGGTAATCTTATCCCTCTTTTATGTTCACCTTAGAACTTAGAGTCATCCATGTTATTGGAGTATTGTGTATGTCATTTGGAATTGTAATATGTAACTTGGAATTCACTGATGCAGGAGCTTAGGTTTGAATACCGGCAGAAGCGGTTGGAGTTTGCCTTGGCTGGACGCCTTAGCTCTTGCACCAGTGGGTCCTTTCATGGCACATAAATAAACCTTCATTTTTATATAACTCAGCTGACTCCATCGCTTCATTACACCCTGTTGCAAGTAAACCAGATGGAATCATGGGGGGAACTCCAAAATAACGTTGTTAAATGGCTGAGCATTCACAAGTTCTTTGACCCAGTAGATAGCTGTGGCATCTTAATGGTGCGAAGAGTGGGCTGGGTTGAGCCTTCAAGAAAAAATTTAGATGGGGATTGTGTTGTAGTCAACTTCAGGCACCCGGTCAAGGTGAAGAAGCTATTGAACATCCACTCATTGGAAATCTCTAAAAAATCAAAGATTGCCATAGTCCCTTTAGGATATTTTTATAAACCGATTACACAAGGGTCTTTTTATTATTCAAATTGCCACATACAGCAGGTGGGAAGGAGCCTGCACTAATAACATAGATATGCTCCCCTATCAGACTGTAATGAGGTGAATTGACTGCCCTCCGTGAACTCTGGAGAACATTCTTGCCCTGTCTCGGAGAGATGGTCTATCATTTGTAGATCGTGGAACCAGACCCCCCCAGCATTGTAGGGTGAACTTTTGGGCTAAAAATATTGAGTTGGAACATCGCAGGTCTTCGTACTTAATTATTAATGCCTGATTGGCAAAAGGTTGTTAAAACATATGACACTGTTTTCTTGCAGGAGACCTGGGAAACTAACTAGAAAGATTTCAATAATTTTATGTTTTAGCCTTCCTGCTACCCCGTCCCACTCCGGCAGAGCCTCTGGTGTTCTGTCCATGTGGATTAATCTTCTTATAGGTGACAGCGCAGATTCTGTAAACACTCCGGGCTCTGATTTTCAAGCGTTGTTTATAAGAGGACTGTGACACTATTTTTGATTAATTTCTACAACAATGATTTTGTGAATGTGCATAATCAAAAATGTCTTGGTTTATTCTTATACATCTCTACATTTTTGAAGGCCAAATCTTAACAGAGTCAGCAGCTATACCTCTGCCTAGGTGGTGATTTTAATGCCAGGATCCCACCTCAGGGGCTTAGGGGTGTTTTAGCCGCCGTTAGAAAACCAATGCATGGAGAAAAGAATTGCTGGCTCTAATTGCATCTGCCAACCCGCACAACGTTATGGTGGAAGTCGGCAAGGATACACAGGGTCTGTCCACCTTTAGAGGAGGGATAGTCCCTCAATTATAGATTATATTTTTATTTCTAATAATCTGAGGGAAATGCTGTTGGATGGTGCAATTTTCCCAACTGATTATGGTGATCATAATCCAATTGAAATAACCTTGAAGGTACCATACAGGGAGATTTCTCAAGAGATGTTAGCTCTGGAAAACTTAACTGTATCTCCCAACAAACTTAGGGGCATATTATCAAGAAACGGCATTAAAATTATCGCCGCTTTAGCGGCAGAAAACTGCCGCTAAAGCGGCGATAATGGGCTTGATAATATGCCCTTGAGAATTCCAATAGAAGCCCATGTTCTGGTGTCAACATGGGCTTCTATTGGAATTCTCCAGGGCATGTTATCAAGCCCATTATCGCCGCTTTAGCGGCAGTTTTCTTCCGCTAAAGCGGCGATAATTTTAACACCGTTCTTGATAATATGCCCCCTTAGGTTATGCTGGAAGCTGCCTGATCCATCCAAGTTCCTTAATGAGATGGTAGCCGTAAACTTGCAGATGGTTCTGGACTGCTTACAAGAGAATAATGCAGGCAGAGCAATTGTTACCTCCTTTGTTGCCCTCTGTGAGAGGATAAGATTCTCTCTCTCTAAACCCATCAGACCAGAGTCTGGGTGCCCTCAATGGTTTAATCACGATTGTTCACGGGCAAACTGACTCATCCGAAGGGCTTTAAATACACGGCCCTCTGAACACAGCTTAGTGGCATTTCAGCGTAAACCCTATAAATTAACTATAAATAGTAGGAGGAAAGAGGTTATCTCCCAGCAGTGGTCCCTTCTAAGTGGAACTACCTGCACTAAGGATAGCAATTCATTTTGGAAGGCTGTCTCTTGTAGGCTCTCTTTAGATCAAGGTGGATTAGCGGTTAGTTGTCACATAAATGGGGAGGACTGGGTGGCACACTTTGGAAAAATTTACTCTGATCCCAGCCTGGTCCATTTGCAGTTATGGCCAGGGGATGCACAATCATACCTATCAATTTCATTACAGGAAGTGAAGACCGCCATCCAGTAGAGTGCAGGAGGGAAAGCGCCCAGGCCAGATGGTGACCCAATGGATATTATTAAGTGTAACTTGGAACTTTGGGCCCCAATGTTGGTGAATGTATTTAACAGTTTGAACAGGTCATTGATCCCCCGCTCCTGGGCTTCCTCAGTCATTGTCCAGATTTTGAAAAAGGGCAATCCGGCAAAGCCTGAATGTTGTCGCCCGATCTCCCTGATAGACATACCAGCAACATTTCTGGGTAGAGTTTTGTATAATAGAGTAATAGATTGGGTCAATGAAAATAACGTGTTAAATAAATGCCAATATGGATTTAAAAGCTCCATAGGGATGATTGATCAATGCCTAAACTGAAACCTTATTATTCAGAAATACACAGTGACCAAGCAGTCTGTACTGTATTTAGCCTTTATGAACTGGACAATGGCCTACGACTGTGTTAACAGGGCTAGGTTTTGGCAATCCCTCATTAATTTGCAAATGGATCCATCCCTAGTTCACCTCTTGGTTTCCGTGCACACGGACACTAAGGCTCTCGTCAGGTTTGGGAACAAAGGAGAAGTCACTGATGAATTTAATATCGGTTGGGGGTTCTCCAGGGGTGTGTTTTAGCCCCACTTCTTTTTATTTTGTATATTAACGATCTTAGTAGGGAGCTTACTAAGTGCACCCCAGATTTCCCTATGGGAAATTGTGCCCCCCTTACGGCATTATTGTACGCGGATGACGCAGTGTTAATCGCTCACACCCCCAAAACCTTGCATCATCTAGTACATTCCTTTTTTCATTTTGTGGCCAGGCTGGATTTATTAACTAATTTTACTAAGTCTTTTATAATGACCTGTGGCCCAAAGCGCATGCGCCCCTTAACTATTACGGTGGGTAAGGATGTTTGACTAAGCACAAGTTCCTTCTCTTACCTGGGGGTCACTTTCAGCTTGTCTGGGACATTGTCTGTGCATATTGCACAAAGTCGGACCAAGTTCTCCAGCTGTTGGCTCTTTGCTAAGTCTTCCGTCACCCAAGGGAGAGAGGGTTCTTACACCCCTCTTGCACATATATTCTGCACAATGTGTTCCTATACCAACTTATGGGGCAGGCATATGGGGCCTGGGAGTCTCAATTACCCTACAAAGGGAAGAAAATTGATTCTGTTGGAGAGTACTGTCAACCTCTTGTTCAACTTCTAGTTTTATGTGCCACAAAGAACTTGGATTGGACTTTCTGAGTGTTTTTATTCGTAGCCGGCCAATTCTCTTGTGGCTATCTATCTGGAGCTCAGAATAAGCAATATTAACAAGAGAGATAGTTTTTAGACTGTTTGGCATGTGATAAGAGTTTTTTGAACCCCTGGATAGCGCACGTCAAAAAATCTCTG
Organism: Calotriton arnoldi; assembly: GCA_963921515.1. Lineage (NCBI taxonomy): Eukaryota > Metazoa > Chordata > Amphibia > Caudata > Salamandridae > Calotriton > Calotriton arnoldi. The sequence goes on from CAWUFW010010695.1 coordinate 367,576, forward strand.
GAGGATATTGGCTTGGCTGGTATGTTTTTAGTTAGAACGCCGCGGGCAGCCCCCGTCAAAAAGCAAGAGCAAGCTTTGTTGCTAGAGTGAGCCAAAGAAGCGAGGATGAGGTCTGAAAGTCAAAAATCAAGTGTTAAGCATTATTTATATTTTAACCCCGGGGCCATTTCTACTATCTGCAGAATACCAATAAGAGCTGGGAAAGACTCCTAGTGTTCAGCTTGCAGGCTGGTACAGTGAAATATTTACTTTGTTTTCCGGCTGGTCATCAACCCCAGCTCGACTCCAGAGAATGCACATGTAATAATTTGCACAAACAAACTATGTTACATTTCTCTTCTTTTGTGAATATTATAAAATGTATACAACAAATTCCTCATACCATTTTTAAGGCTTAGGAATCTCCAGCTCTGTATGCAAGCATATCATTTTCTGATGCCATTACCAGATGATCAAACATGTGGACATGTGTGTCTATTTCTTAAAGCCACAGTTCCCACGTCGCCCGACAGCACAACCTCAACATCATCTCCTACGCCGACGACACCCAGCTGATCCTCTCCCTCACCAAAGACCCTCACACCGCCAAAGCCCACCTCCACGAAGGAATGAAGGCCGTCACCGAATGGATGAGGACCAGCCGCCTGAAGCTGAACTCGGACAAGACGGAGGTCCTCATCCTTGGTTCCAACCCTTCAGCCTGGGACGACTCCTGGTGGCCAACATCACTGGGAACAGCCCCGCCACCCACCGAACACGTACGCAACCTAGGGGTCATCCTCGACCCCACCCTCTCCATGACTAAGCAGGTCAACGCCGTTTCCTCATCCTGCTTCAACATCCTCCGAATGCTCCGCAGGATCTTCAAGTGGATCCCCACCGAAACAAGAAAAACAGTCACCCAGGCCCTTGTCACCAGCAGGCTGGACTGCGGAAACGCCCTCTATGCAGGAACGACGGCTAAGCTCCTGAGACGGCTCCAACGCATCCAGAACGCCTCTGCACGTCTTATCCTCGACATCCCCCGACGCAGCCACATCACACCCCACCTGAGAGACCTGCACTGGCTCCCTGTCAACAAGAGGATAACCTTCAAGCTCCTCACCCACGCACACAAAGCACTCCACAACTCCGGACCAGCCTACCTCAACAGACGACTCAGCTTCTACACCCCCACCCGCCAGCTCCGCTCGACCAGCCTCGCCCTCGCCACAGTCCCCCGCATCCGGAAAACGACCGCCGGCGGCAGATCCTTCTCCCACCTCGCCGCCAAGACCTGGAACACCCTCCCCACCAACCTCCGACAGACCCAAGACCTACTGGCCTTCAGAAGACTCCTCAAGACCTGGCTCTTCGATCAGTAGCAGCACCACCCCCCTCTTCCCCCAGCGCCTTGAGACCCTCGCGGGTATGTAGTGCGCTTTATAAGTGACATGATTGATTGATTGATTGATAGGAGGTCAATGTTCTTAGATTATTCTTAGTAGATTGATGAATTAGTGCCTGATTCTGTTTAAATCTTGACTTTGTTTATTACAGCCTGTTTTTATTTAGATCGTCGGTCGTTAATATCCTAAATCTGAAGATTTTATTACTGCGTTTTAAATCATATGTATGTATTCTTTGCTATTTTGCACATGTTTTGCACTCTTTTATGTTTGTGGCTGAATAAAGAGAATCTGATTTTGAAATGGGGAAGTGAGAATTAAAGCATGAGCAGGCCTGGAAACCTTGTCAAAGACGGTGGCCATCTTAAGTTGGAGGCAGATAGTACAAGTAGGACATAAAATGCAATGATTTAACTAGGCGCAGGGAATCCTTTAAACCGTAGGCAACTATTAAAGGGGGTAGAAAGGAGAAATTTATATTAAAAAGAAAAAGGAAAGTGCCAATCCAGAATTTCAAACAGAAAATGCATGCATAGAGTTAATTAGAGAGCATTTAAAAACAAGTATGAGCGGAGAAGGAGATGACAACATAGGTCACCATGCAGTTAACATATATCACATTCTTTATAAATAAAATCTGGAATTGGTAATTCGAGATTTTATTTACAAAGACTGTGATGTGCCATGGCTGTCGCGGAGCTGGAGTCTCGACGCAGCCTGACTCCGAGATCCCCCAGCCCTGCGGATGACACCCCTGAATGGGAGCTGGCCTTTGCCGTCAAGAACATTCCGGCAGAGCGACGATCAGGTCCTGATCTCACTCCAATTACGTTGGATCAAGTGATTTGACTTCAGGGACAGTATCCTGGTTTCTAAAGAGCGTTGCCATGTGGCCAGGGGGAATGTATGATGATACAACGCGTACCATCACAACGCAGTATGTTACATCGCGGTCTTGACAACGCAAGTCGTTACATCGACTTGTGCTGGAGGCCGCTGGATTTAGGAATAGTGTGAATTACTATTCCAACTCCAGTCTACATACAGTAGGGAAGGTGTTGGAATAGTAATTCACACTATTCCTTAGTCTACAGCGCCCTCCAGTGCAAGTCGATGTAACGACTTGCGTTGTCAAAATCACGATGTAACCACACCGCGTTGTATTGGTTTCGTGGTAAAGGATGTTTCCCGGCCAGGGGCAGAGTTGGGGCCCTCTTCACCAACGTGAGTGGGAGGGCACATATCGTAACCACATATGGGCCTGTACTACACACCCTTCTTCCACGCCACTTTCTGTCAAAGAAAAACCCTTGATTCCAGATGGAACAACTATTTTTTTGTTAGCAGTTACAGTTTGTATTTGGTCGTGGGCTTGTTCATTCAGTGACCAGTGAAAGGCAGTTGAGGCACTCATTTTGTGTTTTCTTTCTGTGGAACTACAGCATCATATCACTGACACTACGTGGGGGATAGACCTACATGGGGGCCTCAGGGGCCAATTCCTGGGGGAGGTGTGGAATGGCATGGGGACAGATCATGACAGCGCACCCAACAAAACACTTACCCACATAAAATATAATTTCCTGGAATGTCCGGGCAATGGCTACCACTAGACAGCGCCACCTGATATATTCTTACCTGCGACGTAGGTAGACACACATCACATAGTTTCAGGAAACACATGACCTCCACTGAACTCATTAAACTGCTGAAGAGATAGAGGAGGTATGCTAGGAGCTGCTCATCTGAGTGGCTTCCATGGTCCCATTGGTAACAAACCGCAAAGAGATGGACCCCAGGGTAGATACGTGGTGGTGAAGGAGACGTTTGATGGGGCACAAATTGCTCTTTTGGCACTATATGCACCCAATATTAACTTACAACAATTTCTGGCAAACTTACCTCCCACACTGATACATGACTTGATGGTGCCAAGTATACAAGTATTTGGGATAGGGAATTCAACTCTGTATAGAACACCTCCTTGCACAGGTACCCCCCCCCCCACAGGGCTCAGTGGTGACCAGAACAGCAAATGCCTTCAGAATATGGCTTGCCCACAGACATATACATGACATTTAGCGCTCCATGCACATGAGGGAGTACTCATTCTTCTCCCCAGTCTATCAGCTTCATACCAGAATTTACAACCTCCTATGGAACTTCAACATGGCACCCCATTTCTTAGCCAGTGAATACTAAGGCTGTACACTCTTTAACCATAATGCCCTAAAAAGGACAATACAGTGGGACAGCTGTCAGGTGCCGGTGCCTACCTGGAAATTGTATACTCCAGCACTGCAGGATAGAGCCTTCCAGGACACCATAGACTCACACATCACTAATTATTTAGAGGAAATGAGAGTACTGCCTCAAACACAGATGTGTAGTGGGATGTTTTTAAGGTCGTCATACAGGGCCTGTGCATAAAGAACTCATATGGCGTGAATCTTGCGCTACATACACAGACCTCGACCTTGAGAGTGCCATACTAGAAGCAGTGGTGCAGGTGGGGGTGGATGTAGGGAATGATGGCCAGAATCAAGAAGTTGGATTATACGGAATTAGTGGCTAGGCAACATGCAGAAGGGGACAGAGTGGGACATGTTTTGGAGTGGTTTCTTAGGTTAGAAGCCTCTAAATTTCACATCAATGCCATTAGGTCTCCAGCAGAGGAGATGCTTAACAGGCAGCCCAACATTAATCAAGTCTTCTTTGACTACTGTAGCTTACATAATCTGTAGTCAAAAGCAAGGGGAGAAAAAGACAAAGGAGACAAGGAAAGTATAAACATAATGCTTAAATCTCACGAGTGGTCTTTTGAGGATATGTTTGATAAAATGATGTGATGTACAAAAGAAAACGTGATCCACCATCTCACTTTCAATTGCATACACACCCCAGATCTCATCAAATTTGTGAAGCTAGTCTTTGAGGTTATAAATCACACATTTGCAGGAAGCCATTGTTACCACTGCTTCAAGCCATTTTGCCACTGTGGGGGGTGTTTGGGATCTCCAGTGATGCAGTACGCAGAGTTTTGCTACCCTAGTGCAGAATCCAACCAACGCTTTTTGTGGTTTGTGATGTCAACCACATCCCCAGTGTCATGAAGAATGGCTAGTTCAGGTGAGAATGGATGGAAGGTTTACTTATGTCTTTCAGTCGGTCCCATATATCTGTCCAGTAAGGCTGCAGTATTGGGCAAGACCATAAAATGTGCATCATGTCTCCTCACGCATAGTGGCAACACCAGCACTGTGCATTTGGATGAGTTTTGCCCTATGAAGTTTGTAAGGTGACCAGTGCCAATCATGCAGAATCTTAAAGAAGCTACATTTCAGTCTGGCCACCCTCAGGTCTTTGTCGTGATTGTGCATTAACTCAGGCAAATCTTCATTGCTATATGATTTCTGAAGGAGTGGTTGCCATCTGTTTTAGAGATCGGACAGTGTTGGTTTAGAGTATAGACAGTTGATTTATGTTTTGAGGAACACATCTTAAACTTAAGAAGCCTCTTCTGTCTTATTGAAAAAACCCACAAGCTAAACCACCACACACAGCTCTATCTCTCAGCATTGAGAACACGTATGATACTTTGGGATGGCCCTACCCAATGGAGGTTTTAAAGAGAATGGAGTTCAAATATTGCGCTGGATTAACCTGCTTTATATGACACCACATGGGCAGGGAAAGCTCCACTGCCTTCCGAGGGCACAGGGGCACCGGGCAGGGATGCCCGCTGTCACTGATTATTTTCACCCTGAATATGGAACCCCTCGCAGGCTTTTTCAGTGTGCAGGGCCGGCAATTGGGGATCCTGAGTGGTAATGCTTGGGAAGTTATCTCACTTTATGCCAATGATGCATTGGTATACCTTAGGGATGTGATCAGAGACCTCCCTTGGGTGATGGAGGTGCTAGAAGCCTTTAGAATGGCCTGGTTCACTGATAGAATATTGACGCCCAAAATATCCCCATACACAAATATCGAGTCATAAATATCGATGTCAAAAATATCGACATCCTATATTTATAATGGTAAGTATAAAAATATCGGGGAAAAAATATCGATGTAAAAAATATCGATGTACAAAATATCGATTTATTTATATATGTAAAAAATAATGTTAAATATACTAAATAATAAAATTAACTTTAAAAAAATTATTTGGATTTAATATACAGTTTAACAAATATAAGAAATACATTTAATTTAAAAAAATTAAACATACATATATAAAATGTAATATATATATATATATATTTACTTTAAAACAAATAAACTATTAATTTGAATTTATTTTAAAATTTTATAAATATATAAAAATTTACAAATAAATATATATATATACATACACCTATAACATAAAATCTAATAAAAAACATTATATTATAAATTAAAACATTAAAATATTTAATAGTCTTTAAACTTACATTTTGCACTCCATTGAGCGCAACAGTAGGGAAAGTGTTGGATAGCAGAGGGGTAAAAATAACTATTCCCACTCCAGTGAGTGCAACAGTAGGGAAAGTGTTGGATAGCGGAGGGGTAAAAATTACTATTCCCACTCCAGTGAGTGCAACAGTAGAGAAAGTATTGGATAGCGGAAGAGTAAAAATTATTATTCCCACTCCAGTGAGTGCAACAGTAGGGAAAGTGTTGGATAGCGGAGGGGTAAAACTTACTATTCCCACTCCAGTGAGTGCAACAGTAGGGAAAATGTTGGATAGCGGAGGGATAAAAATTACTATTCCCACTCCAGTGAGTGCAACAGTAGCGAAAGTGTTGGATAGCGGAGAGGTAAAACTTACTATTCCTACTCCAGTGAGTGCAATAGTAGGGCAAGTGTTGGATAGCAGAGGGGTAAAAATTACTATTCCCACTCCAGTGAGTGCAACAGTAGGGAAAGTGTTGGATAGCGGAGGAGTAAAAATTACTATTCCCACACCAGTGAGTGCAACAGTAGGGAAAGTGTTGGATAGCGGAGGGGTAAAAATTACTATTCCCACTCCAGTGAGTCCAACAGTAGGGAAAGTGTTGGATCGCAGAGGGGTAAAAATTAATATTCCCATTGGAGTCAGTTCAAAATTAAAAACAAACAAAATATCAACTACAACACAAAAGATTTTAAAAAACAAAAAAGAAAACATAAAAATATTTTAAAAATGTATAAAAGATAAAAACATATTATAATATTAAAAGGATCTAAGAAATACCTGGAAAGATTTTTTTAAAAAATTTTAAAAATAATTTACAAACAACTATTTTTAATAGAAATTATTTACAATCAAAAACATTAATTATTACATAAATGTAATCTTTTTTATTTCCTACCCTATAACACCACACAATTCACAACACACATCTAAATAAAAAAAAATGTACCTCCATAATTAACATAATTAATTATCAATTAAAGAAATATAATTGATTAAAAACCAAATTAAAACAGATAAAAATGTATTTACTCCCCAAACGTTACCCCTATAAAACCGAAACCCACACACAAAATAAAAATAAACAATTGCCATAAATATTTATGAATTTATGAATTAATATTAATGATCAACTAATTATTAATTAATTAAACATAAATAACTTTCCACCCTCTACCCCAATATACACCACAACCCACACCTAAAAATCATTACACAATTTCATAACTAACTTAACATTAATAAATTAATATCAATTAACAACAACTTATTAATTAATTTAAAAGATATTACTTCCCACCCTTTACCACTATAAACCCCACAACTCATATATAAAATTAATTACACAATTGCCATATTTAAATGTTAATTAATTAATTAGCATACATTAACAAATAATTATTAATTAATTATAAATACATTACTTCCCACCTTATTCCCCTATAAACCCCACCACCAGCTCCCAAAATATAACACAATTAACATAATTAATTACCAATTAATTAATTAATAATAATTCATAAGCAATTAATAAATAATTAATAATACATTAATTCCCACAATTAACACTATAACATATAAATTAAATACACATTAATAAATAAAAAATATTAATACATTTATTATAAATAAATTACTTCCCACCCTATTCCCCTTTAAACCCACAACCCACTCCTAAAAAATGACACAATTAACATAATTACCAATTAATTAATTAATAATACATAGCAACCAATTAATACATATTTAATAATACATTATTTTCCTCAATTAACACTATAAAATGTAAATTAAATAAATATTAATAAATAAAAATATTAATACATTTATTATAATTAAATTACTTCCCACCCTATTCCCCTATAAACCCACAACCGGCTCCTAAAAAATGACACAATTAACATAATTACCAGTTAATTAATTAATAATAATTAACAACCAATTAATAATTAATTAATAATAAATTAATTCCCACAATTAACACTATACAATCTAAATTTAATAAATACTAATAAATAAAAAATCATAATTAATTTATTATAATTAAATTACTTCCCACCCTATTCCCTATAAACCCACAACCCGCTACAGAACTAAAAAACACAACATTTTATTAAAATTAAATTAATAACTACTAAAAATTTAACACATATATTAAAAAACAAAAGCAATACTTATACAAAAAATAGTTCACATACTTTTAAAATACATACTAAAATACATAACACTAATTAAAACATCGATATTTTAAACAACTATATTTTTGCAAACAATATTAATGACTTCGATATTTTCAAAACCGATGTTTCTTACCTCCAAGTCGATATTCTTGACCACAATATTTTTGCTGTCGATATTTCTGCATCACGATATTTCCAACTCGATATTTGTGTACGTCAACATTTAAAACTCGATATTCTGTCTGTGCACCGAATGGCCTCAGGTCTATGAGGGAACTGGGCGAAGGAGGTTTACCTTACTTAACTCTGGAATGGCATCCTCACACCTTTTGATACCTGGGGATAAATATTTACCATTCTGAAGATGAAGTTGTATAGAGGAACCTGGGGGCGGGAGTGGCTGGCATACACAGCTCATTAAAATTCTGGGGTTCCCTGCCACTATCTCCTATGGGCAGGGTGGCAATAGCTGAAATGTTGGCAGTACTAAGATTACTGTATCACTTCTCGACTCTTCCCATTTACCTACTCAAGCACTTCTTTAGAGACTCTACAGAGTGGCTGAACATCACAACAACAGGTCATGGAGGTAAGCAGGCCTCACTACGTTAGGCGACCCATATGTGCACAAAACCCTGCTGACCTTTCAGGAACACAGAGAACAGTACAACAAAGAATATGGTCAGTTCCTGTCCTACAACGCTCTGTTGACCACAGTAGGGATACTGTGGGGATGAGAACAAATGGAACCCAAGCCCTTCCTGCCCCTGCAGACTCTGCTCACCCATGGCAGAGATAAAAGGGTGATGACGGTGCTCTAAAAGCATTACTAGATATTTGCACCACAAAATTTCCCACTCTCAAAGATAAATGGGCGAACTTAGCAGGTCATGATCTTACAGATTGATGGTGGTCCACAGTACTTGAGTACGTTCCCATCTGAAAATGGATACTCACCAACAGTGGCAGTACAAAAATGGCCTTAGGTGTACCATTGTAGCCTGGCTGGAGCAGTGTAAAAACTGCAATCTGAACTGTTAAAATAAACCCTTTTGACAAATCAAAGACTTCTTTTTAGATATTGCTAAGCTATCCCTTAGTAGGTTGTGTAGCCTACAAGGCAGGGTGCATGATATTTAAAAGTAAGCCATGTAGAAATTAAATTTATCATGTCCTTACAGTGAATAGCACTCAAAAGCTATTTTCACTGTAGGACAGCTGTCTGGGCAATAGGGAAACAACATGAAGCAATATTAAATATTGATTTTGCTATCTCCAGTTAGGGAACAGCTAGAAATTTGATTCAATAACTCTTTTTAATATTTTTTCAAAACACAATACAATTGTGAAGCCTGATTTTTAAGAATATTAAGAAAAGCAGGTCTTAGAAATGTATCTTTTCCCTGTCTGAAACTCCTAAAAGCTAATTTACATGAACCTTCCAACTGTCACCCGACTGGTGAATGTCCCTGAATCAGTTGTGAAAACTGCTCCCAGAGCATAGAAAAATGCCTGGGTGCGGGGAGGTTTTTTTTTTCCTCTAGCAGGCTGAATTTTGCTGTTCCCAGGAAATTAATTTACTTCATAAGGACCTTTTCTGTTAGAAGCAGATGTCAGGTCACACCACAACAGACGCTTTCATTTGTTATATAAGTCAGGCAGACACCATTCCCAGTAGTGGGAGAGCTGTCACCAGTACTGGTTTGGAGAGACCACACAGGAAGGGCTGCTTATTACCCTGACCACACCTCTGGGTGGGCACACAGCTATGCACAAGGGGAGGTGGAATTCACCATTTTGGATTTTAGGAGTGAGTGGCACTCTGGAATTGGTTGCCCTAGGGCAAACAGGAACTGCTGCAAAAGTGGGCAAATTACCCAGCTAACATTTACCCCATTGGCTTGGAAAGGACCAGGAATCACCCACACCCACAAGCTAGTACCAGGCGTAAATATGTATCCCCTGAAACACTACTGGACCTGAGGAAGATAGGAAGAGGACTGAACCTGCTCTCTGTGAACAGAGAGGAGCCCTGAAGGACTTTACCTGCTCCCTCTTGTAACCAGAATAAAGAAGTGGACTCCAAGGGGTCGATTCCGATCTCGGCCGGAAGCGCACCGAATACGATTCGTCCGGAAAAAATACGAGCCGAGCGCGGGTTTCCCGACCGATTCGAACAGTCGTCCGAACGAGCAAGTACAATGCGAACAAACGCGAAATCGCCGACCGACTCGTTTCCGGCTCCGAACCGCTCCGTACAACTCGGTCGCAGACGAACCGTACCGCGCAATGGAGTCGATTTCCGACCGAGCCAGTACGATGCACGATTCGGACAGCCGGATCGAGTCGGAGTCTCCGGGTCGAAAAAGCTCTGGGTAGCGGACTTCGGGGGTCCGTGCCGGACCCCCTTCACCCGTAGCCGAACGAGTCGAACACAGGGGGGACCCAAGGGTCCCCCCTTCACATGCATGTACGGTGCGGATGGCACCAACGCATACCCACTGCAGGGGGCGCCCCTGTGCGAGACGTACCTATTCAGCTGTGCGAGGCCATGCACGCATCGTACGACCGGCTCCCATTGACTTCAATGGGAATCCGACCGAGCCGAGTCCATCAGCATGCGGCAGCATCGTACTCGCTCGGTCGGACTCCAGGGGTACGGCTCGGTCGGAAAACACTCCGGATCCGGCTCGGTCGGAGTGCTTTCCGACCCAGATCGGAATCGACCCCCAAGTGTCATACAGTAAACATATTTCTACTTGTGACACCTCACCTGGAACGGCATAGCTTTTTGATGCACCCCCAAATTTAGTAGTCTTAATAAAATTGGGAATGTGACAAAAAACACAGCTGGATGCATGAGAACACCCATTGAACACCTTCCCCACACAGTGGAATGCAAGGCAGGGACTACCACTGCCTTGCTTTACTCCAGATTTATTATGGCACACAGTGTCACGCAAGGTGGCATAATAAATCTGGCTTACCAGCTTGGGTTGCCTTGCGTCGCCTTGCGTGATGCAAGGGCAACACAGGTCCTTGAGAAATCTGGTCCGTAGTGTGCTCCTTGGAAATTGTGCGATTGTTGTTTCAAGAAATGACGGCTGGAAAAATGTTAGAGCAGTGGGGCGTAATCACCGGCCGCAAAGGTATACAATCCAGAGGTGTCCTTGATGGTTTGTTACATAAAGTTATATATATCACCGCACATAACATTAAAAAAAAGTGATTAGGATTTAATTAGTACTGTAAACACTATACATGTACACAACTTAGTAAGAAGTCTTAGATGCAGTGAGTTTTTTAATGTAAAATCATAATCTTGGATTCTGTGTGTGGCGGTATCAAAAAGTAAAGATGATATTTGCATTCTTTCAAAGTAAAGCTCCTCTCATGCACATGGATTTTGTTTTATTTCTGTTAACTTGTCCATAAACGAGGAAATAGTATGACTGTTCAAATCAGATGTCTTTCTTGTGGAAGTGAACATATTTGTGGATGTGAACATTTGCTTGTGAAACATGCAATTCTTTGATTATTTTATTTTGTATTACATTTTGTGAATCATGGTAAGAATGAAAAGGTATAGACCCCTATAAGGGTGTGACAACACAAGTGGATTGAGTGCACACAGTACACCTCAAGTTTCTTACTTACAAAAATAAATAAAGTTGTCCTTTGAACTGCGTTCGATCTTGTCTCAAGGACAAAACTTTGAGAGGTTCTGAATAGGACTGGGGTCCCGTGAGGATTACTGTCCCTAATACGAGTGTTATACTCTAAAACATTTGCAAGGGTTAGGTGGTCCATTACAGGGGAACTGACGGAAAATATCCCCATCAGGAAAGGAGTACGACAAGGGTGCAGTTTGGCCCTTACCCTATTTCTTCTGTACATAAATGGCTGTATCCCCTATCTTTTAAATTGTGAAAAATATTCCCCTATGGTGAAGTATTTCAAGACACCCTGCCTTCTCTATGCAAATGACATTTTGTTACTGTCGAAAACTCCTCAGGGTCTATCCATTCTTTTGGACAAATTCATCTTTTTTAATGCAAAGTTTGACTTGGAAATCAACAGTGATAAAACAAAGTACATCGTCTTTGGTGCCCGAAAAAAACTCAGAGCAAGATATTTTCAGGGGGTGAGGCATTGGATAGGGTTCATGAGTTTGACTATTTGGGTGCGAGAATTGAGGATTTCCATAGATGGGCAGACCAGATAGAGAAAAGTGTTTTGACTCTAAAACAAACAGCAGGGTCCATTATAAGATTTGCTGATAGGGCGCCCGCTTCTGCCAATTCTCCCTCACGGAGATATATAAGATTCAAGCCTGTGGGGGAACCCTGTATATGGCAGATTTGTGGGGGCATTGTAATCTTAGCACCCTTGAAAAAGCTGAAAATGCTTTTAGAATACCCTCTTGAGACTCCCAATTGGTGCTCCTATGCTTCCAATTAGTTTCGATCTAAATCTCAGATCAATTTCTGTCATCGCTATATTGAGACCTATTCAATATTGGATAAGGCTCTGAAGTAATGAGGACTTAGGACACTATAGGGATTGTATTAGAGCCATATTAGGTGACCACTCTGTTCGGAAGATTCCCTGGCTTGTACACATAAAAATGTGGTTATTCATGTTGGGCCTCAAGGGTTTTTGGCTGCAGCCTTTCCCGTTACCCCAAGATGCTTTGGACAAATTAAAAAAGGTCCTTCTGGAACTTGGTTCTAGGAGCCAAACTTTCCGAAGCCACCCCAGCCACCCTGGTAGACCCCTTTTTGTCATTTAAGTGTGTACTAGATTATGAGCCATACCTGTATTTGGTCATTAACCCTGCTGCACGTGACTTTATGTAAAATTCATTTTTGGTATTTTACCGTTGGCTTCATTGACTTGATCCTGGACGGAAAAGGAAGATACATCCAACCTGGGCCCGATGGGCTGCCAGGCAGTTGAGAATACCAAACTTGTGTTATTTATTTACAAGGCCTACGCAAAACAACATTCATATTGGATTATTCATCTTTGCAGACTCCTTCGCTTTAAGGATTGTCACACAGCTCTTAGGGTATGCAAAAGCAATACAAAGGACTGTGTTGTGTTTTAAATTGTGAGTTACCTGTCAACAATATGGTATATCAGGTTGAATGCACTTCCAAAAAGTAAGATTATTTTGTGCAGATTTGTAGCCTCGTGTAGAATAAGATTATTTTATTAGGCCTTGAATTTGATTTCCTTGCAGTTCTATTTTAAATTTTTTAAAGGGTTTTAAATTGACTTTGTCTATTTAGCTATAGGCTGTTCTTTTATAACAATTTTCATTTTACTTTTATGGATTTGGAAACATTGTTGGTTTGCAATCCTTAAAATGAGTTGTACTTTTTAGGATAATGTTACTTTTTGTGTATGAATTTGCATGCTTTTTATCAAATGTTTTATTCTACAACTTTTATGGTTCCATGGAGCAGAAAAAAAGGAAATATGACAAATAAAGTTGTCCCAGTCAGCTGACATTTAAAACTGAAGATTCCCTCCCGAGGTCAAGTTTTCACAGTAAACATATTGTTGGGCATGGCTCTCATAGCCATTAGCGTCAATGACAGGATTCTGAATTCAGTCGTTCCCTGCTATGATGTAACAATGGTGGGTAACAAAACATGTTAACCACTGTTGCTACGTCATAATGGAATTCTTGACTTATCTGGCTGGGATCTATGGCAGCCTATCAGAGCAGCGCTGGAAAGTAGGGAGCAGACTGTTATGTCTCGGAGGCGGTAGCGTAGGGACATCTTTGTTGTATTTTTCCTTTTGTCTCTCTGTCCTCTTTCTATGTTGTCTTCGGGGCTGCCCTACGGGGCTGTGGGTGGGCGGGTTTGCCGTTGCTCGGCAGTTTCTTCCGCATTTAAACCAATGAGCCGGGGCTTCTATGCTTGGTTTTGTTTCCGGTCCTCTGGCCCGCGGAAGGATTTTGCCGTCAGCAGTATTGGTGTGCTGACATATCGCCGTGGGAGTTGTACGCGCGTTGGAAGCGCGACTTTGAGACTGGTTTTTGGAGTTTTCCTGTTGGATTATCGAGGACGGCGTGGGACCTGTCCCCTTATTGGATTTTCGTTTCATGACTCGCTTGTTGGGTAACAACTACAAACTGTGTTGGTCGTTCACAGAGACACTTTATTTTTTCTTTTTATTTTTTTCTTTACATTCGTTGTGTCCCGTAAAGTGAGAAGGGATCCCTTGTCTGGCTATTCATTCCTGATACAGGTTTTTTCCCACGTTTGGGTTTTTCCCGCAACACTGGAACAGGAATGGTTATGTTTATTTTTACTCATGAAACCCATGAAATGTATTCCCCATTGGAACTAAAGGAGGAAATGTATGCCTAGAGGACTGCTCAATCTAGTGGGGGTAAGATAGAACTTGGAAGGGGCGGGAGGGGACATGTTTTGTTTCCTTGTTATTGACTCTTCCTTTGTGCTTCTTTTTCTCTCTCTGCTACAGTGTTCATAGTTATTGGGAACATCACCTTGTGGCATCGGTTTGGAGGTCCAGTGCAGTGGGTCCTTGTTTTTCCCTTTTTCCCTGCCCTCTCCGAGTTATCTTTTCTCTCCTGTTTGTGATTTGTTAACATCAGGAGAGTTGGATGCATGAGTAGAGGATTTGGAACACGCTTCGCTCCTGCAGTGTCTGGTGACTGAGCTGGTTGAGGGGGTTCGGGACACAGAGCTTCTGGAGGAGAGGGAAAGGAAGACACAGAGGGGCATATTTACAAGCCCCTATTGCCACCAGAAAGTCATTTTTGTGATGTTTTAGTGGTGATACGGGCTTCGCCTTATTTACAAGGCAGTGTTAAGACACTTATTGTGGCTTAACGCTGTCTTGTAATTAAGGCCCCCTTTCATGCTATACTTAGGGCCCGATTCCGATGTCGGACGGACCGGAGTCCGTCCGACATCCTGTCGTCGGTTACAGACCTGCAAGTAGGATGCGACCGAACCCTGTTCGGTTGCAATCCTATACTTAACAATGAGAGCATGCTTTCCGAACGGAATGCATGCTCGCATCGTTATGTGCAGAGGTGTAGTTCATCCCTACACCCGGTGGCAGGCACCCCAAGGTGCCTGCCACAGGGTGCAGGGATCAACAGGGGGACAGTGCCCCCTAGGCCGCCATTCGGCAGCCACGCACCCATGGGGGCCCTGCTGGGGGCCCCCAAATACAGTTTACCACTGCCTTTTTGTGCCAGAAAGACCGGCACAAAAAGGCAGTGGGAAAGTGCCATCGTACTCCCTCGGCCGGAAAGAGCTGGCCAGGGGAGTACTGAAGGCTTTCCGGATGGCAAACGAGCTCTCCGAGCCCGTAGGAAGCCATCCAGAAAACAGAGCCGGATTCCTTTCCGACCGAGCCCATCGGAATGGCTCGGTTGGAAAGGAATCCAAACGGGCAGGTCCGATGCGGTTAGAATGGCTCCGACCGAGGGTTGGAGCCATTCCTAACCGCATCGGAATCGGGCCCTTGGAGTGAAAGGGGTGGGCAGTGGGTGTTGCGGTGGGAGTTCCACCACAACACCCATTGATTTTGAAGCTGCCGCAACTTTACAACAGTGGCGTAAATATGGGGCAGCACTAAAAATAAGACCAAGAAAAGTCTGGTCTTAACAGGGCGCAACGAGTTCAAATGCTTTATTTCTCCTCTTCTCTGCTGTTTTTATGTGTGCTGCATTGTGCAGCACACATAGAAACAGCAAAACGTCATGAATGATGTGCAGGCAGGGTCCCTTCCTACACATAAACAATCATTTTAAAAATGACGAGTTGCAACCTCTATCTGTGTTGCACAAAGCAGCACACAGAAGTTACAAATCACCATTTAAGATTGTTTATGTGCAGTAAGGGACACCTCCCTGCACATAAACAATCATTCCCCACAATGCAGGCACCCTTGCACTATGGTGCAAGGGTGCCTGCATTGGCACTAGGCAACTGAAATTAGTGCCAGCACAGGGAGAAACTCAGGTTGTAAATACGGTGCAGCCCTGCGTTTCTAATGTGACGGAGCATGACATTAGCCTTCTTGGCTTAATGCCACGCTTCGCCACTTTAGTAGTAAATATGCCCCAGAGAGTGGTGGAGGTGGGTGGCCAGAGACCAGGTATATATTTTTTTTTTTACATTTGGGACAGGGAGTAGAGGCCATGTTTTGTATGGCTCCTCTATTATTCCTCTGCCCTTCCATAGAACTTGAAAGTAGGAAAAGATAATGTGGAGGCCATACATACCATAAAATTATAGATGGGTAAAAAATGAATTTTGGGGATGTTTCTCAATGCAGGATTCTGAGTGACATAATAGACAACTCGAGCTTCACTCTTGTTGTCTATTTTATGTCACGCAGAACCCCTCAGCGAAAAGCATCCCCGTAATTCACTGTTACCCATCTACAACTTATACATCATTCAGATAGCCTTTACTGTGACTTTCTTCCCTGTCTGACATTCTTTAAGCTGACAGACATTTGGTTTACTTGAAAACTGCCCTTGAACATGGTGTTTATTTCAGGAGTTTATTTTTATAACATTCTTGGGAGTGTGGTAATGGAATGCTTGGTAGACTGAGGTGAGCAACCTCCTGGGTACAGAATTAAATGTAAAGTAAATTAAGATAAACCTGGACTCTACCCGAAAACCATAGGAGAGCTAAAGGTAGCAACAAGCCTGTGAGCCTCCTGTGTGGTACTAGTTGGGTAAACAATGGCGAATGAAAGGGTACAAACAGGGGGCCCATACAAGAGGATGCATATACGGTCCCACAACGAACTCACTTTGCAGAAGAGGCAGTAAACTTAATCAAGACTGAAGTTATTTGCTCTTCTGAATGATTCTTTTTGGCAAGTGAGCACTGAACAAATAATAAAATAGCATGGCTGTGACGGTTGAACAACTTGATTTATCTGACCACTTGGGTTTTTGGCTAAAAAATACATGCAGGTTTGTATTTTACTAGTTACAGAACTGGGTTTTGTGAGGTATCAGGCGCTCATATAGTAATCACATATGTGTATTACAGAACAGGGTTTCACCCAATGTGCATTCAATAACGGGAAGATACAACCTACTCCCCTGGTACAATCCTCAGATTGAGAGACAATGACTAATTGTATGATGCACATGCCATTCAAGTCAATCAAAAATTATGTAAAACAAACAAAATTAGTAATAAGCATAAGAGATTTCTTTTCTTGTCTTCTATTGTTGTATTTTCTTTTCTTCAGGTGACCTTCCTTTAGTCAACACGTGTTTCATCGTCTCTGGGAGGTATCCCTACGACTTCGTCAGGGCTGGTATGTTGAAAGAATTCAGTAGTCAGACCTCCTGCCTAGAATAAACCAGCATGGGAGGTCAATAAGTCCGGTTCTTCTGAGTGTGTCTATATCCAATCTATAGGATGACCACAGAATTAAGTGGTGTGCAACAGGGGACGGTATTCCCTCCAATGGTGCAGAATATAGAAGTTGCTGTACTTCCAAATAAATAAAGTTGGGAGGTCAATAAGTCCGGTGTTCTGAGTGTGTCTTAATTCAATGTGAGAAATGTCCACAACATTAAATGGTGTGCATCAGGGATGGTATTCTCTCCAATGGTGCAGCAAAGTCGCTGTGCTTTCAATTGAATATTGTTGGCAGCTATATATACTGCCAAGGATGAGCAGGGCTCGAAATAACGAGGAAGTCCCTAATGCATTCGCGAGTCCACGTCTGAAATTGCTGCAGCTATATCAGACGCGGACTCGCGAACGCATTAGGGACTTCCTCGTTATTTCAAGCCCTGCTCATCCTTGGCAGTATGTTGTGGCCTTTTCGGCCAGTCGGAAAGGCAGCATAATCCCATAAGGACTGTTACCATGAGGAACAGGGTCAAAACTGATTGGCATATGGCTGGGTCAAGCTGGGGTTGCATAGTGAGCAAAAGAACGATAGATTTAACCAAGATCTGTGACGGGGGTGAGTGGTTGAAAGGTTTCAGCACTCCATCCATCATCTTGTTGTGTCTGCTCTGAAATCCAAAAAGGCTTAATCTATTCAACAAGGTGAAATGAGCCACCATGTCAAACGCTGCTGACAGGTCTAGCATCACCACCATGGTGGAAGAGCCACCGTCCAAAGTTTCTCTGACAGTCTCCGACACTTCCAATAAAGCGGTCTCCATGCTGTAACCCACACGGAAGCCAGATTGAGTGCTGTAAAGCAGATCACTAGCTTTAACAAAGGATGAAAGTTGGAGATATGCCAACTTTTCTAATATCTTTGCCAGTGCAGGCAGCAATAAGATGGGCCCAAAATTGCTGAGCACCCCGGGATCCGCGTTGGGCTTCTTCAGCAGCGGCAACAGGAATGCCTGCTTCCATACAGCAGGATACCGGTTTTCAAAGGGATGCTCCAAATCCCGTTGAGAATAGGATTTACAGTAGGGGCAGCCAATGTGAGAAATTGGGGTGGACAGGGGTCCTCGGGGGAGCTGGGTTTACATTTAAACAACTCCTCGAGAGAGCCTTCTTCAGAAAGTGGATAGAATTTCAAGACATCAGATGCTGGAGTAATGAGAGATGTCAGCAAATCTGTTGAGCTAGCTCCTCTCAGGAAAGTTGAATAAAGTTATTGAATTTTTTCATCAAAGGAATCCGAGAGGCTTTGCAAAGGGCAGGTGAAAGATGGAAAGCACTTTTAACACATCCGGTGAAATAAAGGATTAAACAATATTAAAAACTTCTCTGGAAGAGTTAGCCACATTTTCAATATGCAGCAAGAAATGCTCTCTCACAGTCTGCAGCTTAACTTTGTGGAAATTTTTAAGAGCCTCCTTGTAAGAGTGTTTTGCTACAGGGTCATAAGACCTTCTCCAACTGCACTCAAACCTTTTACAAAGGCTTTTCTCTGCTCTTAGGGCGGCGGAAAACCAGGGAGAAGATGGCTTAGATCTTTTGGCCTTGCGTGTTTTTAGAGGTGCAAGTGGATCCAAAGCCTTAGAGATCCATTGATTGAATAGGATCGAATCACTGTCAGGATAGCCTGTAAAAGATGGGAAGATAGATTTCAGATAGGTCACAAAGGACTCCTTCCTAACATTACACCAATTTCTCCTTTTTGCAGGTGCTGTTCTGATCTCTGGCAGGTTGCCAGTGCCATAAAAAGTGAATGGGACAAGGAAATGATTTGCCTACACCAGGCGCTAGGAGGCATCAGTTTGGAGACTAGTGATGTTAGAAATGATTAAATCAAATATGTGGCCTGCTATATGGGTGGGGTGGTGGCATGCTGGTACAGATTAAGGTCTGCCAGGGTCTGGGTCAACTGAGAGGCCTAGGAGCAGGTCGAGACATCAACATGCATATTAAAGTCTCCCACGACTGTAAAGTTGGCATATTGTAGCGATAGTTGGGCAATTGTGTCACATAACTGTGGAAAGCAGTTGTTGGAGCAGTCCATGTGATTATATATCAGCAAACTGGTGAAAGAGGAGGTAAACTTGATACAGAAAATGAGGCCCTCAATATTCCCGATTTGATCCATTCTAGATGATGAAACCTCCCAAGTGTCTCTAAGAATAATGACTATCCCCCGGCCCAGGCTATCTCCACTTTGGTTAGTACACAGGATTCGATAGTCCATGGGAATAGCTAAGGGAAGGTCTGGATTCGAGCCATCCTTGAGTCACCTTTCCATGAGAAACATGAAATCCCAAGTGTTGTCTGACAGAGAAAGCCATATATCAGATCAATGTTTAGAGAGGGACCTACAGTTAAGGCAGGCTCTAAAGCCAACAGCTCTGTTTGATGTCTCATTGGGTGAAGAGATGCAAGTCTCAGGACTGACTAGTGCCTTAAGAGTGAAACCACAGGCCTTGCATATAAAATTAGAGTTCCTCTCAACTGCAGGGTCAAAATGCCAGACGGAATCACGCAAACCACAATTCAAGGCAAGTAGAGCTTCTCTCGTAACGGTGCAGCCCTGGGGGGTAGAAAAACAGGCAGCATGGCTGGCGCTGCACGCAGACGGGCTTGCCTTAGGCATTCCTTTGGTCACCTTAAGTAAAGGTTTGGGCGCTGGTCTGTAACAACTATACCACTAACCCAAGCAAAATGTCACACGTATATGGTCCTGTAGAGTGGAGTAAAAAGGGTGCTCCACCTGTCAAACACTCAGAAGTATGCCCCCAAAAGTGCAACAAGCAGAATGCCTGACTAGCAGCCAAAGCGCAGTAACGCAAATGTTTCCCCAAGGATTTCCCCCCAATGTTATGAAGCATCAAGTTTGTTTATTATAAAAATGGGCAGTAATCTAAAACCAGAATTAAAAACACACAGCAAACAATTTTCACCTGGGCTAATGGGTGGTGCAGATTTTAAAATCACCAGCTGCACTCGAGCCCGCTGCACGTCTGCGGCATGGGTCTCCTTAAGTAAAGGCTTGGGTGCTGGTCTGTAACAACTAGACCGCTAACCCAAGCAAGATGGCGCCCAAAAATGGCCCTGTGGATCGGAGTAAAAATTGCGCACCTCTTGTCAAACACACAGAATGCCTGGCTAGCAGCTTTAAAATGTTTAATTGCACAAACTGAAAAAGCCACCAGTAATACTCCTCTTGCCGCTAGGAGATACCAAGACACAGAATTACCTGAACATTTAGCAATGAAACTTAATAAGGAGCCTTACCTTTTATATGACAACCTAAACAATGATATACGCATCCTAATATTCTCTTAAACAGATAACTTACTAAAACTAAGCCGATGTTAAACCTGGATGATGGATGGGGACTTCAAAATGTGTCTTAAACCATTCATTTGGATATACACCATACATGGTGAATATCAAAACACTCTCTTTTATATACGTCCTACTACCAAATAAACAATGCAGCACTTACTACCGCCTCCTAAACCACGTAAAACATAAAACAAATAACTAATACCCACAAAAAAATGATCATACACTTTGAACGAGCCATGATACAAATGATATTAAAAATGTACCCCCACATAGGTGTACAAGGCTATTATTATCATTTCAATCAAAGCATATGGAGACACCTCCAACAATCTGCACTAAGGGCCTTATTACGTGTACGACACTCCCAAGACCACCATTCCCATGGTGGAGGTCCGACTGCCGCAACCTCAGTGGTCTGACTGCCTGATTGTGAGTTTGGCGGTCAGACCGCCACCAGCCTGACACAAGATCGCTGCCACCGCCAGGATCCTGGATCCTGACAGGGCGGCTGTCGGAAAGAGGAGGTCTGCGGTGGCAGTGCCGATGACGGCACCACCATGCAGATTATGACCTGCCTTTCGACAAGCTTTTCATGGCAGGGAAAGTGGCCCCAAACAGGGACCCAAGGCACTGTCATGCATGCACTGTGTCCATGGTACACATTGCACCAAAAGGCAAGCGCGCAACCTTGCCTGGTCCCCCTGCTGATATTAAATATCCCTGTTTCCTGACCTGAAATACGAATTGTTGCTTCTGGTTCAATATACAGCGCTTTTAGTGCCTGAATAAATTCCGTGGAGAGCCCTTTCCAGCGGAGCACCCCCAGAGAAAGCGCCAAGAGACCCTGTCGAATGCCTTCTCGGCATCCAACAGGATCATCCCCATAGGTGACTCTGTGGCCTGTGCCCAATCTAGCAAGGCGATAACCTTTCTGACATGGTCCGCCGTGTCCCTTCCGGGGATAAACCCATGCTGGCGTATGGACACTAGGGGGGTAATGACTTTCGCTAGTCTAGTAGCTAAGATCTTTGAGTATAGCTTACTATCTGTATTAATAAGTGAAATAGGGGCGATAGGAGGAGGGATTCAGTTCAGACTTATCTTTCTTTTTAAAGAGCACAATGGTTGTTCGCCTCCAAGATTCAGGTATAACCCCCCTTTGTGCCTCTTGGAGTAGGGAGAGAAAATCCTGTCGAATTTCCTGAGAGAAGACGCCATAAAACTCCAACGGGATTGCATCCGGCCCGGCAGCTTTCCCGTTAGCCAAGGATTTTATGGCCCCTTCGACCTCCTCCCATGTGATTATTCCTGAGAGAACCTGATTTTGCTCTACCATAACTCTAGTGGTATTGATGTCTTGCAGAAATCCCTCACTAGACAACATAATCTCCTCAGTGTATAACTGAGTATAACATTTTTCAAAGACCTTCAAAACCCCCTCCTGTGTATCCTGAATCTGGCCAGATTGATCCTGAACCCTAAGAATTTGACTTGCTAGGCTCCTCTGTTGTAACCGTTTAGCGAGGACTCTACCAGAGCTTTCCCCAAATTCATACATTGTAGTGCGAAACTGCATGTACTTTGCGGCCAAATCTTCCCCAAAATGTATTAAAACTCTAGATTTAGCAACAGCCACCACTTGCTGACTCCGAGTAATATCACGACCATCCTTAATATCCTGTGTCAACTCTAGCTCTGCCACCCGCAATTGCTCGATACGCTCCTTAGTCTGTTCCTGTGCCGTTCTCCAACGAAAAGCCGCAAAACTCTTAGTTTCCCCTCGGATTGCTGCTTTAAATGTATCCCAGACTATACAGTCTGAGGCCGTCTTCCTGTTAATGTTTAAGAATTCCACAATCCATTTGGACATATGATCTCGATACACCTGATCTAACAGTAACTTCCTCTCAAACGTCCATGATCTTGATATCCTATCTACAAACCCCCAGGGACAGTCTAGTATTAACGGATTATGGTCAGATAAGATTCTGGGGGGAATCTCGACTGATGTTCCTTCTACCAACTGCTCGGACATGAAGAGATAGTCCAGACGAACCATTTTATTATGGGGGCAGAGAAAAATGTACATCCCTGATCGTCCTTTTTATACCTGAACCAGGTATCAACTAATCTATGCTCACAGACCAAGGTTCAAAGGGCATTAAAAACTCTTGGTTTCCTCCCCGAATAATCCTGAGTAGTCCAAAGATCGAAATTGCCTGGCAAATGGATATTAAGATCCCCACAGACTATCAGTGGTTGCGGCCACAGTGCTAACTCAATGTTTAAAAATTTCAGCACCTCCGGGTCATCTAAGTTAGCGGCGTAGATTGAGCAGATGGAAATAGGTCTACTATTAATCATAATTTCAACCACTGCCCAACGACCCGCACTATCAACTTTCACTTTTTACAGGTCCAAGCCCCGCGTCTTGCCAATATGGCCACCCCCTGATCATAGAAGATTGTTTGGTACACGCTACTAAGTCAAACCCTAAGCCTTTCATTTGGTCTCGCTTGCCCCAGGGAATATGGGTTTCCTGCAGACATAGTACATCGATCTGCATAGACTGTAACACCTTGGAGAGGAGGCCTCGCTTCTTAGCATCATTTAGCCCACAGATATTCCAAGTACAGATACGGACCCTACCCCTCATTAACCCCTAAGATAGAACCTAACGATGCCTCCAACCTTATGAATAATATTAATAAACCAACATTTTTCTTTGTCATCTCAGTTCCTAAATTACAACTCAAAATACATTTGCCATGCCTACTTTTACAACCAAGAACCAGACATAGCCACCACAACCCACACCCCGTGACCCCACCCCACACCCGTGATCCCCTCCACCCACCCCACCCACCCGACACTCCTCCCCTAAGCGAGGCAACAGGACGGTGTCCTTGAGATGGTTGGACTGGCAACCCCCGCTCCCCCTGTATTCACCCCCCACTTAAGAGACCAGGGCACTGAGCTATCAGAACCAACACTAAACCTAAAAAAGAAAAAAAAAACACCATAATCATTAACCCAGGCCCACCCAATTTACTGACCTATGACGTGATTCAATTGGATGAGACAAATGGAAACAGAGATACTACATTCCCATATTGCCTAGATAGAGTTCAAATACTCCTTTGCCTGAATTTCAGACTGAAAAAATGTAGTCTGACCCTGAAATATGACTTTCAGCTTGGCGGGAAAGAGCAGGAAAGCCTGTGCCCCCTTTGCTTGAAATGGTGCAATCTGCTGGCGGAGCTGCCACCTCCGCTCAACATTTGCCTGACAAAAATCAGGTCTCACAAAAAATTCGCAATCCTTCCCTACCCTTTTTCTATCTGGCCTTGCTAGGTCAAAAATTCGTTCTCTAGCCAGAAAGTTATTCAAGCTAATTAAAATCGCTCGCAGTTTATCAGCATTTGCCCTCCGGTTCTGTCTCAGGTTAAAAGGAAACGTATGTGTTCTCTGCACCTCTACCCGCCAGTCCCATTGTTCCAGATCCGGGAATGCCTCCGAAAATAAGTCTATAACAAATTGCCGAACATCCGAACCTTCTTTTCCTTCCGGAATACCTCAAATTCGGAGGTTATTCCTCCTGGCCCGATTTTCCAAATCTGACAGTTTCCACAGCATATCGTCCCTTTGGGTTTTGATCGAATCCGTAAGACCCTTCAGTGCTGCCATATCATCTTCTAGTGCAGAAATCCTCCCTTCAGCCTCGACAATCCTGGCTGCTATATCTGAACATGTTTTGGCTACTCTGCGAATCTCATTCTGCATTTTGCGGCACGCCCCCTGTGTCCGGGAGCTTTCCTGACGTGTTTCTTCACGATGTGCCATGATCGTCTGGTAGATAGTAGATAGCGTTATCTCTAATGGGGGACCTGTAGCCGTAACTAGAGCACTAGTATCAGCCACCCCATTACTGCCAGTAGTTCAAGGCTGAGTTGAAAAGGAATAATCCCATGCCATTGAGCCCATACTTCCTGGAGCCTTATTTAGTGAGGGGCATGCTTGCTCTCTTTGCTTCCTAGATTTGCGGACAGTCCCCTCATCTAACCGCTCCGCATCGCCTACTTGCGCTTGGTCAAAACGCCAACCGCCCAGATCACTGTCATCATCCGTCCATTCTTTCTCTGGTCCTTCATCCGCGGATGTATCTGATGGATCTGACATAGAGTAGAAT
Organism: Calotriton arnoldi; assembly: GCA_963921515.1. Lineage (NCBI taxonomy): Eukaryota > Metazoa > Chordata > Amphibia > Caudata > Salamandridae > Calotriton > Calotriton arnoldi. The sequence continues at coordinate 392,536 of CAWUFW010010695.1, forward strand.
TTATCTCCTCCTTCTAAGTCCTTAAAGAGTCCACTATCCCCAAGATCCCTTGGGTGAGCCCCTTTAGCTTCGATCCTTATGGAGTCATCCCCCTTACTGGGCACTTTAGAGTTTTGCTGGGCTCCTAATGCATGGACTCCCGACTGAAGGACTACAGTACCCATAGTGCCACAGCTCTGCACTGCCATCCCGTCACTGGTTGCCCGTGTTCACCCCTGCTTTTTGCTTTGTACATTGACCCCTTTCTTAGTAAAATTGAAGGGAGCCAGAACATTCTGCCAATCAGGGTTAATGGCACCGACTATAAGGCCTTAGCGTATGCGGACGACATTGTGGTTCTAACCAAGGACGTGTCTTTAGCTTTTGTTACCCTCAAGACTATTGCAGGCCAATTTGGAGCAATATCAGGGTATAAACTGAATGTTGATAAAACCCAGATTCTCCATTCAGCATTTTTATGTCCGGCTGACGTTCCGGTCGTTACTGAAGCAGTATATCTAGGAGTTAAAATAACTGCCTCAGTTGAAACCACCCCTGATCTGAATCTCCGCCCAGTGGTGGAATCCATAAGTAGTAAATTAGAAAGATTAGATCATCTTCATCTTTCGCTGTATGGTCGTTGCAACATCTTGAAAATGATGGTCCTCCCAAAATGTATGTATTTATTTAGAACCATCCCCTTGGAATTCTCTCAAAAATGCCTTGATAGGGCTCAGAGGGCATGCTTTAGATTTCTTTGGGGTTATCGTAACGTAGGGCCGCCAAATGGATGTTTCTGCCTAGGGATCGGGGTGGTTGGGCGGTCCCGAATTTGATGTATTATTATTGGGCCTCTATGCTTCAACATTTTGAAACGCCTTTACGTGGAGATAAGGCGGAGGTACCGGTGGCTAACAGTCCAAGCATCTATGAAATAGGTTTGGGTGTGGCGGCAAAGGGAATGCTAGTCCGGATTTTAGAGCTGAGTTACTTTAAGAAGACGAGATTTAAAGTAATTATAGCAGCCTATACGATCTGGCAGAAAATAAAGCGTAAGTGGAAAATTCCGGCTATCGATGTTTATACACCATTCTCGGCGGTTGGAATTCTGCCCCCTATTTTTCAAGATCAAGTTATTTTCAGGTGGCAGCAGGCCGGCCTAAAGGTTATAGGGGATGTATTTCAAGATGGGATGGTGGCTCCCTTCTCGGTCGTAAGGGAAAGATTTCAGCTAAGCAATCATGATTTTTTTAAGTATCTCCAGATTAGGAGCTTCCTAGATAATTATTGTCGGGGGAGGACTCCCAAGTTTGAAAAAATTTCTATAATCGAATCGGGCCTTAAGAAAGTGAGAATAGGCACAATTTATCCGTTTTTTTTGGCTTCCCTCCCGGATGACATTGATGTACAGAATACTAAATGGGAGAGAAAATTGGGTAAAAAGGGGGTTGATATTAGTCATACTTTGGCTTTAGCAAGCCAGATTCTAATTTCCGGCAGTCTTCGGACTCAATGTTACATGGCATTGTTTGATTTATATTATACTCCTGTGAAGATTGCTAAGTGGGGGGGGCGGAAGGGTGATAGATGTGGTAGGTGCGGGCTTCAAGCGGCCGATGCAATGCATATGTTCTTCTCCTGCCCAAAACTGACTAAATTCATTTATGATAGCGATTTTTTTTTATTTATTTTTTTTATTTTTTTATACAGCCTTAAATATTCACGTTGTAATCTCTTCAGAACTTGTTATAATGGGCTATGAGGAGGCGGGGTCAGCCAGACGTTCAAGGTATTCTGAAGCACTCCTGTTTTTGGCTAAGGCATTGGTCCGGCTGTGTATCACTTCACAATGGGTAGGCCCAGAAGCTCCCACTTTTGTGAATTGGAGATCAAGGCTGTTGGCACTATATAATATGGAATCTTCTTTATATCTTTTAAGGGGTAAAAGGAAGCGGGAGATAGGTATTAAAATATGGGCTCCGGTTAAGGAATGGTCGCAATGAAAGGTCATAGATGAGTTTTGGTATATGTATTCTACTGATGTTTAGAATAATGTTGTACATGTATTGTGCTGGCATTCTTTTTTTTTTATTTTTTTATTTTTTTTTTATTTCTCCCCTCTAGACCCCGGGATTTAATGTTACTATCATGATATGTTCTGTTCTTGTGTGGTCACCATCTCTCCTGTTCATATGTGTTATATATGTTTGTTATTTTGCTATGGCACTTGTAAGATCAAATAATAAAAGAAAGTTTAAAAAAAAAAAAGGCAAGTGCGCTGCCACAGCGGTAGCATATTCTATAGGCTCTCTATGAGCAGAAGCATGCCACTGCTTTGGCACCGCCAACACAGCACCGCCAGCCCGGGTGGTGTTCTCGTAATACAATGGTCAGGATGCCGTTGGCTTGGAGGCGTACTCCCAACCGTGGTCAAACCACCAAACTCGTAATCGGGCCGTAAGTGTGGAATATGCTTCAAACAGCCAATTTGCTTTTAAAATAAAATAACACAAGCCTATGTCCCTGTCACAGAAGTAGCAAACCAATACAATTTACTAATGGAAAACCCTTTCTACCAACAAAACAAAGACAAACTAAGCACTCTAATGGATTATTTCGAAGCACTTGTGCTGGCAGACTGCATTGCTCTGGACATAGACACCAACCCAAATTCCAAATACTATGGTGGATTGTCTTTAACAGCACCTTGGCACAGGAAGCCAGGACAAACAACTCAGTGGAAGGATGGCACAATGCCTTCCAATCCACAATAGGCAGAACCCAACCTACACTCTACAAATTTGAAGAAGCATTACAAAAAGAGCAAAGCTACCAACAACTATAAATGTAGCAATCTGTAACCCAAATTGCGCCTAAACCTAGCACACAAACCAAAATAATGTAGTAAAGTTAGTTTAAGACTTTCGGTATTCACAGAAGGCATTTAGGAGTCCTAAAGTTAGGACTACTAACTTCTGTGAATACCGAAATGAGTAAGTGCCTTCTGTGAATACCAAAATGGTAGTAAGTTTAGGATTTTGTCTTAAGTTGGTTCTGTGAATCGGGCCCACTACTATTAAAACAACTAAGGGCCTTATTTTGATGTTGGTCGGAAAGACTCCGACCGCTGGTCGGAGGCTTTCCGACCGACATGGAAGGTGTACATTCTGACCGCCGAATTACAATGTCGGCAGTCGGAGTGTAAACCAGCTGGAGATACTGACTCGGTTCCAACGGGCTCAATGAGCGCGTCGGCCAGTCGGAATCCACTCATAATCGCTTATGGACAGCATTTCCTCCATCAGGATTATGCTTTCGGTTTCCAACAGCCTTTCTATGTCAGCCTTTCCGACATGGAAAGGCTGTTGAAGAGTGACTTAGGGGGCCCCTAGCAGGGCTCTCTTAGCCACTGGCCCTCCGATCGAGGCCCTGGCGGACACCTATGGTGCCCCACTTCACATCCCTGCACCGTGTGGCAGACACAGGGATGTGCAAAAAACTTCCATTGTACAATGGGAGCTTGTGCTGCGGGCGATTTCGGACCGCCGCCAAGCTCCCATTATAAAATGGAAGTTTGCAACCGCACCATGTGCGGTCGCATCCTAATTGCGGTGTCTGGACCGCCGACCGGAAGTCGGTCAGTTCCACATCCACGGCAATGTCGGTGAGAGGCAACTCCGACTGACATCGTAATGAGGCCCTAAATATTAAAAAAAGCCACAAACAACACTTTGACTAAACTCTAGAACGCCCCCACACCTCCCCTACCCTCAAACCCTTCTAAAAACCTTAAAAAGGACATTACCACAACCTATATACCGGAAAATAGACTAAAAATGACACAAATAGACTACAAAATAGACGGTAGCAGTAAATAAAACTAAAAAAGGAAGCCTATCTCCCCATACAAACAAATGGGAATAACTGTAAAAATAATGTATTAAAAAAACTTTAAAAGAATTCAACATGTAAAAAAGTTGTAAAACAATGTTACAAAAATTGCAAAGTATACATTAAATAATAGTATCAAATATATATACAATTATTTAATATATACTGAAAAAAACCTATGTTAAAATGTTGTCAAAAATATGTATATAAAACAATTTAAGAAATGTTAAAACAATGTTAAACAATGGAAATTAGTGGAAATGTACAACATACAATACTATTTAAATATGATTTATATTTTTTATGTAATAATGAAAATATATTAAAATGTTTCATTTATTTATCTATATATAAATATTTATTTTAAAATTGAAATATAGATGTATATAAATGCAAATGATGCTTTAAATAACATTTTGAACCATAAATAAAATTCAAAAAATGTGTTACTTGTCCTTACTTTATCAAAATATGTAATTAGTAATATTACCTATTACAAACATACAGGTAACTTTTTTTTGTATTATATTTCTATACACCAACAATACTAATTAAATTACACAAACTATTTATACTATATACAAATACAATTTAAACAAATGATTAACATTTTTTTAAATTAAATGCTCCCACTCCAACGCAAACTATTTTTAGAAAAGGTGGTGACATTTACTATTCGCACTCCAATCTATACCAATTTGAGGAATGTGTTGGATACTAAAGGGGTTACATTTACTATTCCCACTCCACTCTATAACAAGGTGGGGAAGGTGTTGGACACTAAAAGGGGACATTTACTATTCCCACTCCATTCTATACCAATTTTGAGAAGATGTTGGACACTGAAGGGACGACATTTACTATTCCCACTGCAATCTATACCAATTTGAGGAATGTGTTGGGTCCTAAAGGGGTGACATTTACTATGCCCACTCCAATCTATACTCAGGGGCCGATTTTGATGTTGGACGGACCTGAGTCTGTCCGACATCGATTGGGTACTGGGACCGACCGACCTCCTGTCGGCGGTCCCAACCCAGTAGTTAGGATGCGACGGAAAACTGTTGCAGTCCTATTCTTTACAATGGGAGCATGCATTCCAACTGGAATGCATGCGCTCATTGTAAAGAGAAGAGGTGCAGTTCATCCCTGCACCCCATGGCAGGGACCTCAAGGTACCTGCCACATGGTGCAGGGATCAATAGGGGGGCACCGTAGGTGCTCCCTCGGCTGCCATCTGGATGCTTTGCACCCATGGGGGCCTTGCTGGGGGCCCCCAACGTCCACTTCCAACAGACTTTCTGTGTTGGAATCCGACATTGTAATCCCTCCTACGGAAAGAGCCGCCCTTGGGATTACAGGAGGCTTTCCGAATGGCAGATGAGCTCTCCGAGCCCGTCAGAAGCCATTCGGAAATCCAGTTTGGATTCATTTCCGACCGACTCCATCCAAATGGGTCTGTCGGAAATGAATCCAAACTGCTGATTACGATGCCATAGGAATGGCTCCGGCCGAGGGTCGGAGCCATTTCCTGCTGCATCATAATTGGCCCCCAAGTTGGGAAAGGTGTTGTACACTAAAAGTATGACATTTACTATTCCTACTCCAATCTAAACCAATTTGTGGAAGTAGTTGGACACTAAACGAGTGACATTTACTATTCCCACTCCAATTTAAACCAATTTGGAGAAGAGGTAGCACACTGAAGGGATGACATTTACTATTCCCACTCCAATCTATACCATTTTGGAGAAGTTTATGGGCACTAAAGGTTGTAACATTTACTATTTCTACTCCAATCTATACCAATTTGGGTACGGTGTTGGATACTAGAAGGGTGAACATTACTATTTCCACTGCAATCTGAAACATGTTATGCAGGTTGCTACACACTAAAAATGTTATATACACAATCATTACTCCATACTCGTAAATAATTTTTCATCTATAAAATAAACTAACATTTACATAACAAAACACTAACCAAAACTGCAAACCTACATATTCATTTAAACATTAACACATCAAAGAATATTTTTAGCACTATTAATAATTAATATATATTTTTAATATTTACTACCATTCCTCAACTTTGAACCATAATATAAAAAACTAAATATGAATCCAAAATTAGAAATATTAAAATAAAAGAACTTCTTTTAAAATAAAAAGAAAAAAATCTACAATAACATACTTTTCTACATAATATTTTTTTAATTTGTAAAATTTCAATTTTTCATTAAAAAAGCAAAATTGATTTAGTTTATAAAATTTAATTATATATTTTCAAACATTTTTAATGTAAATATTTATTTAAATATTTGCAATAGAATATTTTTAGTTATTATAATAATACATATTTTATTTATACTACATTATTTATAAATATAATTAGTCAAACATAACACATTTAAAAATGTTACAATATTAATTTGCATATCATTAAAGTAATTACCATTAAATATACATTAAAATATCCATTCTTTTAAAAATCTCCCCATGCTTATCCCCTAATAACCCAATATCCTGCTGCAAAATGTTTTATTAAACTATTGTTATTATACATTAATACAAATAAAAACACATTTAACAATTTCATAATTAATAAATTATCTTACAAAAAATACAAATTTTTTTTTATAAACATATAAATCAAACACAGTACAATAACTTACATACAAAATAACACTTACAAATGGTATTACATACAATATTTTCTAAATCGATATTTTTTAGAATGATGTTAAAAACAAACTGAAAACGATATTTTTACCTTCGATATTCTTGTCTGAGGTATTTTTGACATCACAAAATTTTTATTTGATATTTTGTACAAACACAGCGGACATATAACAATTGCGATTGTTGTGGAAGGACAAAGTTTTGGATTGAACATGCTGTCTGGCAGACAGCCTTTAAAACTATCTGCCGACAGTATGGTTCAAATAGAAATTTAGAACCCGGTTACAAGATTGGTGGTCCGAACGCCGGACATCCATTGCAGCGGTCTGTAGAACCACGCCACACTTAGCAATGGGCTACAACGCCCGTGGGCCCTGTTTGGGGCCCCTTCCCTGCCTTTACAATGATCTTTCCGTTTCAGGTTTCCCCGCCATATAAAGGTCATCGGAAATGCAACTTGTAATTCCGACGGCAGTGCCTGCATTGGCACCACCGCCATACCCGCTGTTTTCCTGACTTCTGCCACCACGGGATCTACGATCCTGTTGGTAGCAGTGGTCTTGAGGCAGTCTTGGGAACTCCATACTCGTAATTGGGGGCCTTAGCCATCAACAGGTAGGTAATCGCCAATCAAATTCTGTTAGAGGTAATTTGCACAAGTGGGAGACATGCATTTCTTTTAGTTACCTTTTTTGTTTGAAGAGCTTGACGGCATAGCAAATGATCCTGACATAAACTGTGGACAGAGAAGCCACGCCCGTTCACCTTTTTCCCTGACAAGAAAAGTGTCTGTCAGGCTGAGCAAAAGTCAGCCTGACAAACACTCTTCTTGTTCAGTCAAGGCTACTGGGAGCTGTACATGCACTAAATGCATAGGCCGCTGGTTGCCTGAGCTGAACTTTCACAGCCCTGTGGGAGTGACCTCATCCTGGCAAACGTGCCTCAAAGCTCTCCCCCTCGTGTTGAGGGGGAGCATCATTGATTGCCTTGGACCTGGGCACTTCAGTTTAAAGCCCTGAAGTGCCAAGTGTCAATCAATCACAACTTGTCACAGAGGGAGGCAGGATCTGCAGTATCACTGTCCCCATCCCACTCTGTGATGAGTGAGGGACTGTTGCTTCTTCTCACTGGCTGGCCTAAATTCAACCTTTGAAAGAAGGCTGCAGTGTCAACCCTCCTGGGACCTCGGAGGCTTCCCTCAAGAGTTGCAGTGCAGGTAAGTTTTATGTTTTTGAATGTTTTGTGTATGTATGTATTTATGTAAGAATGGATGAATTTGTGAGTGAGTGTTGTGAATGTGTGTTTGTGAATGCATGGGTGTGAGTGAGTGTGTATGTGTGCATGTGTGGGCCGCCCGCACCCTCCCTGCTAAAATTATCGGTCGCCGCTGGTTAGCCTCATCCCTTTCCAAATTCATCAGAGGGAGAGTTTGGTCAGATGGTCAAGGAGGCTTGTGAATACTACCCCACCTTTTGATGAGTTGGAAAGGAATGCATGCACTGGCACCCTTGCTGATAGGCATGTCACCTCTGGCGGCACAGGGCAGAAGCCTAAAGTGCCCAGGCTGCCTTCAATTAGCATGGGTACACTATCTCTTGACAGGGAAGTAGCCATAAAGACCGGAACAGAGAAGGCCAGACCAGGATGTAGGTAAATTCTGGAAAACCTTTGACATCTAGCACAAGCACACTAGTGCATGAGCCTGTGAAAGAGTGATGCACTCCCTGGGTCTCATACAGAGCAAGGGCCAGAGTGACAATGCTACAGTATCAACAGTACAAGCTAGGGGGCATATTTATGAGCCCCTTTGCACCACTCTTGCACCACGCAACTTGGTGCAAGAGCGATGCAACTTAAATATGAGATTTATGAAGTCATGCAAGGCCACCTTGCATGGCCCTGAGTGGCTTCATAAATTTCCAGTAATGCCATGCAGTGCAAATTGCTGTGCTGCATTACTCTGCGCCAGGGAGGCATTTCCATGGGTGTCACGTGGTGTTTCCACGCAACATCCATGGATTTTGATGCATTTCCAGTTTTACCAGAAGTGGTGGACCTGGGAAAGCGCCAAAAACCTGCACCTTCCCAGGTGAGACATAATGAGGAGAAATATCTTTATTTCTCCTTGTTTTTTCCTCTTTCTATGTGTGCTGTATTCTTCAGATAACATGGAAAGAGGAAAAAGCCTCAAGGGATTGTGTTTGTGCAGGAAGGAACCCCTTTCTGCCCAAAAACAATCCTACTTGCAACGGATGCAGCATTGCTCATTCTGAGCTACAGGTTTTTTGTTTGTAAATTTGACTTACATTAAACTGATTCTACATTCTTTTGGCAACAAATACCTAACTACTTTCTTGAGCATTTAATTTTGCACTACAGATTGTATGTTTATTCTTCATGCCTACAAACATTCCTATCTATTTCAAAATTAAAAAGCAGTACACCAAGGGGCATATTTAGGAGACCCCTGCGTCACTTTTGCACCATGTAAAGTGGTACAAATGTGACGCAGGACTCTCATAAAGAATTAAGAAGCCACGCAAAGCCACCCTTCATGGCTTTGAGTGGCCTCATAAATCATGAGTAAGGCGACCCAGCACCAATCGCTGCGTCGCCTTACTCTGCGCCTAGGAGACATTTTATGGGCATTGCAGTGGGTTTTCCCACGGAACACCCATGGAATTTGACGCTTCCCCAGATTTACAATGTGGTGTCAACCTGGGGAAGCGTCAAATCCGTACGCCTCCCGAGTTGAGGCGTAACAAGGAGAAATATGTTAGGGGCTCATTACGATGGCGGGCGGAAGCACAACCGCCGTGCTGGCGGATGCAAAAACCACCAGTTACCGCCGGCACGCAGCAGTCCACACGCCCGCCCAATTACGATGCGAAAAGCAGGCCAAACACCGCCGGCAAGCCAGCAACACCGTCCGCCATCAAAGTGCGCCCGTTCACGTAGCGGCGCAGCACAACTGACACACACCGTCCGACGAAACACGTCCCGCCCGGCGCATAAATTACGATGCCGCAAACAAACGGCTCCCACGGCCAAGAGACACCGCACGTGAAAGAGAGGCGGTAACACGGACGCAGAGCACGGACAACGAAGAAGCGGCACCCCGGGCATGAATCCAGCACTGCAGGCCCTTCCCATGCTTCTGCTGATGCACCACCAAGGACGCAACGTACCGCGGAGACGCAGGTAGGCACACACACAACAAGTGCACGCAAACAGCGCACACAGTGCAAGGGCGGAAAAAGCGGACAACCCCCCACCAGCGCGTGTACACTACACATCCACCATTGCATCCACATATGACACACAGGCCAAATCCTAACATCGCGGAACACATGTGTACACACCACCTGGGACTAGGAACCAACCACCCCGTCACGGCCACAAAGCGCCGATGACGCCGCCACACATGCGCACAACGCAGAGGCCAACCGCAGCGCCATGCATGCGTCGCACACAGACACAGGGACACAACCAAGCAGCACACACATCAGCCCCACCCCGAACGCACATGACACGTGACAGGCCTGCCACAGACATGTCCCCAACGCCCAATTCACGGACAACACCCAACGCCACACAACCGACGCACACATGTCAGTGAAGTCACGCAACAGCAGGACACACCCCAGTGTAACAAACATGGCGAAGCACACAGCGGCGGCAACACCAACTAGGAGAAGCAGGGCCCCTTCGGGAAGAGGAACGCCAGTACCACACTGAAAAACCCATACCACCCTGCACATATGAACAAGACACATGAAACGGAACACCAAAGAGCCCGGGGACCGACAACAGGTGGCCCAAGAATAACATCCACACACAAGGCCCAACGCAGAGCGGAAAGGCAGCCTGCCGCCCACACAAGGGAGAGCAGACAGCACTGAATGACCTTCCATTCCAACTCCGAAACCACAGCCCTACGACAGAAGCCGGTGAATACAGCCATTGTCCAAGAATAGACCAACACAGGCATGCCGAGGAGACCGACCACAGGGCAGATAGCGCATATCACAGAAGCACACAACGGACGGGGAAGAAAGAAGAAAACACTCCCCCATGTCGGCCACATGCAAGTTAATTGGAAGGAGTCACACATCACTGACCTTGAACTGTCTGAGAAGCATGTGGGAAGAGGGCCCGTGTCCTCCAAACAAGCCAACAGAACACAAGTCCTGTCTCCCTACGACTACACAGAGCTCACAGCAACCCCGGAGCGTGCACATTGCAGACTGCACACACAGCCGGAGCACGCCACCTCAACGAACCGCTGCGAAATGGCAACCGCAACACACCTACCCAACTACGCCGAACAGCTCAAGCTGTACAAAACCAACACGATACATACATTGGGATGCGATCTCCTGTCCCTGCTGAACGTAAGTTACCGACTGACTTACCGCATCACATTGTTCAGCTGCGTCATGCCCGTCTTCTACTGTCGGAGGTGTCCCTACCAGCATCCCGTCGAGATATGCCTCTCCAACCCGGCATGTCTGAAGGCGGACCTGCTACCACTACTCCTCCCTCTGGACGCACACGACAGGGCCTGCTCTGCCTATGGGGGCATGGCGTATGTGGCCAACATCGCACCCGCACTGAAATGGGACCACTGTGCCTCCACACGACGGATCATCGAGAACAGCTACATCGAATGTCACCCAGCATGCCCCATCATGGTCCTCCAAGGGACAACCTACGAACAACACCTTGAGAGCCACCATCCGCTTCATTGGCTGGCAAACATGTACACCACCAATGACATGGAAGCCCTGCTGGACGGCATCGCATACCTGACAACCTGTAAATACGTCGGACCACAACGCAGGTTCCCCGAGTGACCTATGAAGTCCAACCCCGCACCCATGCTCAGCTTCCGCACGGACTGGCCAGTCACCACCACAACAGCCATACCAAACGACCGGCAACTGTAACCACACCATCAACGACATCGCCATGACATCGGATATGACCGGGACATGCACACTGTTCCCCATCACATCCAGGAACACCGCATGCATCGTGGGAGGCAGTGGCATGGGCTCTGTGTATCGCACCCACATGGACGGAACTGCACGAACAACCAGGACACGACATGGATCCAGCGCACATGGACACACACACCGCTCAGTGGACATGAATAGGTCGCCTGGAGTCTGTGGGTGCTGCACCCCTCCCACCCCCGCCCCGGGAATCCCATACCAGGACCTCTGCATGGACGACAAGTGCATACAACAACAACACGACCCCAGTGACTGTGACATGTCCAGTAACCACCACAGTGCAACAACAAGTGGCACGCCGCTGCATGCACGCAAGCACATGCCCTGATGTCATCTCACATGCACGCGTGCATGAGGAACAACCGCAGCAAACCTGTCACATGGAACTGAGATGGACTGTGCCCATGATGCCGAGCGGTCTGGTAGGCTACATGTATACCGTCTGTGTCAAAGTCCGCAGCTCCGCAGCTATACGTAAATGTACATTAGCACAGCCTTGGCCAAGCAGATGTTACCCCACACCCTATCCCATTTGTAATCATGCTCAGTATATCCTCAACATGTATTCCGCTGCCAGTAGTGTCCACTATACTGCATCACAGAGGACAGAAGACTCAATATAATGTTTGAAACCAAAACTGTCTCCGCTGACTCATTTCACAAGTACGAATGAGAGAGGATGAGAGTATGTGAAGTACACGGCAGTCGTGACATGACCATGTAGTCCACTGGTATTGGATGTCAACGCAAATGAGTAGCACTACTGTGGAAGACACACATGTGTCGTGTGAAGTCGTATGGACGCAGTGCTCAGGTGGGTGGGTGCGACGGGTAGATGCGCACATGCCAAGTTGGAGCACGCCGTGTTGGGAGGGCTCATGAACAGTACACCACCGCTTCCCTGGGCATTGTGAGAGGACACCTGTCGGGGGGAGTGAACACGTGTGTGCACAGCAGCCGGGCACACGTACAAAGCGGTACCAGGCGCACCTCAGCCCACCCTCTGTGGACAAGCTGGATCCTGTTGTGCGCCCGCCATGCCCCTTGACAAGGCACACACAGCCCCAGTCGACCAGGTGTAACCCCAACATAGGCAATCCGCACAGGCGATACAGGGCACGGGATGGCAGTGGAGCATGGTGTGTGAGAGGTCTCCTCGCGCTCCTCCTGGTCATATCACGCAGGCAATAGAACCTCAACGTCTAGCATGGCACAAGTCAGATGGAAGTGTAGGGGGACGCACCACAGCACGAGCAGCACTGACGTCACGGGAGGTGGCTCGCACCATCCCATCCATTGCCCATCATACCAACCACGCCACATGCCATTGCGACTAAGTGCAAGCGCGTGCGCCACCACCCCCGAGCCCTCCCCAGAGAGGCCAAAGAGTGAATGTGTGGGCCATCAGCCACAGACGGACGCGGCATGGCCGCAAGGGCAGCCACAGCCACTGGGTGTCGCAGGTGGCGGATCCGGAAGGCGAAGACTGTGATGCATAGTCCATGCAGGCCGGGTCTCCATTTGGGGCACCACGCAGGTGGACGGCGTCCCGCCACACATCATACCCTGGACCCACACATACACTCCTTGCCCTCTCTGGTGCGAGCTTGGGGCTGCCTGTGCAAGCGCTAGCCTCGCAGGTGAGCATGCATATTGGGGGGCGAGGGGACGACATGAGGGCTGGGGCGAAGATGACTGTATCACTGTCAGTTAGTACAAGGGATGACCCAGATGTGGAAAGGAAGAGACGTGTCCCGTGTGTACTGCAACTAGTCGCCAATCCAACTACCCCCCATGTCCGGAATGTAAGCCCGCACCTAGGCCCGCCCATCCGCCACATCGAACATACCACCAGCACGACAACCTTCCCATTCGAAACACTGACTGGGGGTGGCGACCAGTGAACAATCATGTGTAGCCTACCCACGCGTGCATGTGGGCCCTCCATGATCCATGTCACCTGCGGCAAAGACATGACATGCGCAATGAGGGAAGTGAGGAGAGCTGTCCGCCCCACGCGCAGAAGGTGCATCAGCTCCACAGACCCAGCAGCGAGTCCAGCAGGGGTCAAATGTGCAGGGGCAGCTGTGCCTGGTGTGAAGGCACATGCATATAGACAGCACATCGACCAATGTGTAGTCTGCCCACATCCACAGTCCATCATCATGCGGACATAGGAATTGAACACAGGGCAACACATCTTAGTTGGTGCACCCACCGTGACCAACAATGCGCAATCATCGACGTACCCGCCCTGTGCATGGCCCCCCACCCAACGGAGGCACATCCAGTGCCACCATCCCACACACACAAGCCTTCCACGGAACATGCTGTGTCCAATGGTCAGTACAGAGTCAGCGCCCATCTGGTGGATCCTGAACAGGAGACACATGCACACACATGCCAGCTCCCACTATGTACGTCTGCCACCTGGCACGTGCAATGTAACCTCTCACCTGTGACGTGTGACTGCAAGCACACAGCCGTCTTGGCATGGGGCTGTCAATGTGGACACCAGTCAATGTTTCGGGAGCTGTGATCCGTACAGTGCTGTACATAGGGTGCAGTGCTGACACCTACTACTGTCTCATATCCCCTCGTGCCACAGGTCCCACTTGTATTGGCCGCTCAGCCCGTGCCCACATCGTCGTCGTCGTGTGCCATACTCATCCAGCCTCGGAAGCAGTTCCATGCTCAGCAGACACTCATGTTGCCGTGGCGTTGCCGCTTGACGAATATGCAGTCAGTCCCCATCAGCACGCCCCGCAAGTCATTGGGGCCTGGATCCCCATGTGCATGCACATGGCAGTGGTATGTCTCACTTGCCATTGCCATTGTTGGGAGACCTGTGTAAGTGTATTGTGGCCGTGCCGTCCCTGCTTGACAGCTGGGCTGTGACTCATGTGCTTGCTCAGTCATGTCAGTGATGTGAATGCGAAATTGCTATGTGTTGTGTTGCTCTGACATGTGTCCACTGCCATCTTCCCTAGGCGGAGACCGAACATTGACCGCCCATACCAATTGCTGGCGGACATGGAGGATACTGAGGTCATAAGGAAGTTTCGGCTGGACAGGCCAACCCTGCATCGACTGTGTGCCATGTTAGAGCCCCATCTCCGTCCCCGCAGGGTGTATCCGACTGCTGTCACCCCCACGGCTAAGGTGATGGCCGCCATGCATTTCTTCGCCACTGGGTCATTCCAGCACACAGTGGGCAGTGGAGGAGGGATGTCCCAGCCCATGTTCAGCAAGGTGCTGAGGGATGTACTGGCAGCCATGATGCTGTACCGGAACAGGTACATCAGATTCCCCAGGGCTCGTGAATTGGCGGCAGTGAAGGGTGCATTCTATGCCCTTGGCAGAATCCCACACGTTGTGGGAGCCATTGACTGCACACATGTTGGCCTTGTTCCACCACAGGCCACTGAGCACCTGTACCGCAACAGGAAGCACACGCACTCCCTGAATGTGCAAGTGGTGTGCCTTGCGGACATGGTGATCACCCACGTGTGTGCAAAGTTCCCAGGCTCGGCCCATGACGCACACATAATGCGCAACAGCATCTTGCCACGACTGATGGCCAATCTGCAACAGGATCGTGGCTGTATTGTCGGTGAGTATGTGGAGTGGTGTAGCGTGCTGGTTGTGCGATGCTGTCCCCTGTCCAGTTGGAATAGCAACGGTTCTCTGTGTCCCTCACACCCAGGTGACTCTGCGTATCCGAATGGGGCATGGCTGCTCAGTCCATTGAGGAATCCTCGCACCCCAGCAGACGATCGATACAATGAGGCACATGGGAGGACCAGACGTGTGGTCGAGCGTACCTTTGGCCTCCTCAAGTCCAGGTTCAGGTGCCTGGACCGCACCGGGGGTGCACTGGCGTACTCCCCACAGAAGGTGTGCCAGATAGTGGTGGCGTGCTGCATGCTGCACAATCTGGCCATTCGGAAGCAGATCCCCCTCATTGTGGATGACGGAGATCAACCAGGGCCCCAGCCCGCAGACCAGGACAGCTCGAGTGAGGTGGACAGCGGAGAGGAGGAAGCTGGGAATGTGCGCCAGCAGCTCATCGCCCGCTACTTCACTTGACGGTGAGTGTCCATGTACGACGGATGATGTGTCTGTATCTGTGCAGGTGTGTGTGTGCTGTGTCAGGGTGGCCGTATGTTCACTGCGTGCAGTGTGTCAACGCTCCATGGCCAGGGTAGTATGCCACTGTTGGTGACTGTGGCATTGTGCCCTATTGCTCTGTGCGATGTGTGTACATTGCTTGTAGTTGTTGACATGTACTGTGTGATGGGTGTGTGACACACTCATTGAATGTGCTCCTGTTCTGTCTCCCACCCCTAGGTCCCTACAGGCCCTCCGGATTCCATTGCCATGCCACGCATCAGGTGCCTTTCCGCCCAAGGTGGCCGTTGTATTCCGTACAAATAAAACACAGGGCACAAACAGCAGTTAGTGAAAAAGGTGCATTTATTACAAACTGTGACATGTGATTGTGTGTAAGGTGATGACAAAAGTGGTGCGTGCAGTGACAATGAGCTGTCGGTCATGGCTGCGTGAAGCTCAGGGTGTACCCACTGGTTCTATGTCCATAGTCCAACACACACATGCCATCCGGATGGCTGTGTGGAGTGGGATCGTAGAGCAAGTCAATGCAGTGGCTGGTCAAGGAAGGCTGGCGGAAGGCTGGCTGGCTGCCTCACTTGCGTTTGGAGCGTGCGAAGTCCTCCCGGGAGATCTGTTTCCTCTTCGGACGGCCCCTTCCACGTTTGGGAGGGGGTGTGTGGTGGCGACCTGCTGGTGGTGGGTGAGGTGTGCTCACTGGCTGTGGACGCAGGGGAAGTGGACACTGCTGCCCGACCCTGCGCCCTAGCAGGTGGTGGCGGAGGTGGTGTTGCTGGCCTTGCCTGTGACCCCACCGCCACCACCAGCTGGCCCATGAGGTCCACGAGTTGGTCCATACGGGACACGAATTGGCCCATATGGGCGTCCATGGACCTCAGCACCCCCAGCACCTCCCGCGTGTCTGTAGCAGACCTGGCCCATTGTCCTTGGGCCTCTTCGTAGGCCCCAAGGACTCTGGCCATTTGAGGCAGGGCATGGCTCCCAGGGGAGGCTGGCGTTTCCCTGACCCTGCTCCTCCTACCAGTCCTGCTGCCACCGGCCTGCCCACTAGCCACATTGCACACCACGGTCCTCGCTGTGGCTCCCAGGGTGGATCCAGTCGGCCGGGCCACCACCTGCGCTGGGGCTGGTGCCAGCGAAGACGTGGTGGTGGTGGTGGTGGCGGTGGTGGTCGGTGCGGCGATGGTGGCGGTTGCGGCAGTGGTAGTGGCCGCAATGACCGTGGGTGTGGCCGCAACGACAGTGGCAGCAGGGGGCTGGGACTGTTCAGCATCCCTGGATGATGGGTTGGTGGGTAGGAGGGGTCCTGGGGAGCGGCTGGGCCCTGCCACGCCAGATGGGCCTGCTTGGTGGTCCGTGTCCGAAGAGGATGACAGATCCTCCAGATCCGTGTGTCCTCGTTGGGGGCTTGTGGGCTGGCTGTGCTGGCTGCTGTCTCCATCCCCAGCATCCGGCAGTTCGTCACCTGTGGAGAGAATGAGATTTGTTATTGTGTTGCACCTGGCGAAGTATGTATTTGTCGTCTGACATTGGCAGTTCGTGCAATCTCGTACATGGGTTTCCCGGAGGCGAGTGTGTGGCTGTGGCATCTGTAGTTGTGTGTGCTAGGCAATGGGACTGTGTGCTGTGCACATGTGGCATGGGAGGGATTGGCCATGCCGATGGGTGTGTTGCTGTGCCCCTACTCATTGTGACTCTGGTGTATGTGGGCTCCTGGCCCATCCTGGGTCTGGTTTGTACTTTGCTTTTGGGGTTCACATGGAACGCTTAGGAACGCATATGGCAACATGGGGGCCATGCCCCAGATTCGCATTTGGGAGGGGATATGCTTTTGGGGTTCAAATGGAACGCTTAGGAACGCATATGGCAACATGGGGGCCATGCCCCAGATTCGCATTTGGGAGGGGATATGCTTTTGGGGTACATGCTGTGAGCCATGGGTGCCGAACGTGACATGTGTTGTGGCAGCATGACAGTGCATGGTTTGAGGTGTGTGCATGCTTGACATGGCCTGCATATTTGCTGTCTGTTGTGATTACTGGACATGGCATTGGACGCATCGTTATGAGTGAGTGATAGTTGTGTGCCAGCCAACGTATTGCAGTTGTCCCATCTCCTTGGTGTGCGTGCTGCCCTGTGCCATGTGCATCACTGCAGTGCTCGGGGGGTGTGGCCCATGTTGTGTGTTGTTGCTCACAGTGTGTCGTGCGCTTAATTGACTTCTGGCACATGGTTGGTCATGGGCATGTGTCTTAGCGTGACTGCTGTATGTGTGGCAGCTGTGCGGATGACATGCCTTTCATGAGACTGGGGCTGACGGATGGGATGGATGGTATGTTGTATGTGCATGGTGTGTCTGTGAATTTGATGGGTTCAGTGGTGTTCGTGTGCATTTCTGTTGTTCCGCTCTGTTGCGTCTAGTGTTGTTTGTCTTACATAGGCGTAGTTGTGGGGTGTGTGGTTGACAGGCAGTAGGGGCTACATGGACAGGACTTCAATGGTGTTTCGGTTGTGTGTGATGAGTTGCACAGTGGCTGCCGTGTGGGACTATATTCAGTGTGGCTTGTGCATGCAGACGTGGCTCCTTGGGTGTTGCTATGTCTGTGATTGGTCATGTGGGGTGTGAGTCTGTTGTTCATGTCCGTGTGCACATTGTTCACTTGTTCGTGACGGTGGGCGGTGCTGCGTGTTCGTCTGCTACGTGACATGTCCCATGTGTTGGTCGTGTCATGGTCCTCATGCCTCCAGTAATCCAGCCCTGTCCAGTTTCCCACCTGCAAGTTGTTCGTGCGTGCACTGTACTGGATGCCACATGGCTCTAAGCGGGGGGTGCTCCATGTTGCAGGTCTGTGGGGGTGGGGGGGTGTTGTGGGTCGTGGGGGTGGCTGGACACCCACTGACACCGATTGCTGTGGACCGTGATGTCTGCCTTTCGGCTGTCGTTGTGCACTGCGGTGGCTGACACGTGGCTGTGGGGTGTGGGGGATGCTCCTCCTTGCTGTGCTGTGGGACTGGGGCCTGGTGTGTGTTGTACTTGGGCTGTCCACCCTCCCACCCACTGCACTTTGTGTTCCTGCCACTTACCTGTTACTTGTCGGTTAGTGCAGCTGTGGCGGACACATGGGTGTGGTGGGTGCTCGTTGTGGCGCTTCTGGCATATTTGGGGACCTGTTGGTGGTTACGTGGCTGGCTGAGTGTACACATGTCCCCACGCATCTTACAGTTGTTCGGTTTGGGCTGTGTGTGGTGGTGTCTGTTGCATGTGTGTGTGATGTGTTGTGTATTGTGTGCTGGACATGGGGGTGTTTGTCCCTGGGAGCTGTGGCATGGTAGTTGCGCATGTGAGTACATAGCGGTGTGCTGGTATACATTAGTTTGTACTTACCAGCCTCCACTCCCCCTGCTAATCCGGCGAGGATCTCCGGATGTATTACGACTCGCACCTTCTCCTCCCACGCTTTGAAGGTCTTAAAGAGCGCGGGATTCCCTCCGCCAGTGACGGCAGCCAGCTCTCTGTTTTTGCCCTCCTTCTTCTTGACCAGGCTCTTGACGTCATTCCAACGTTTGTTAATCTCGACTCTGTTCCTGGGCAGGGTCCCGACTGCATTGACCTGGTCTACGATCCGGTTCCACATTCTGTTTCTGGTGGCTAGTGGTGTGTGCTGGACCATGTTCCCATAGATTTGTGGGTACACCTTGATGATCTCGTCGACCATGACCGTCAGCTCCATGGGCGTGAACTTGGGCATCCTTTGTGGTGCCATGGTGTTTGTGGTGCTGGTGCGGTGTGTGTTGTGTAATGTGCAGGGGGTTTGTGGTGCCGGGTGTGGTGGTGGTGGTGGTGGTGGTGGTGGTGGTTGTGATGTGTGCGTTTCTGTGGTGTGCTGCTGTCCTTGCTGTGTCACTGTGTCCTCTCCTCTCCTCTCTGGTTTGCAATGTAGCAAGGGGTTGTGGTCTGTGGGAGTGCTGCTTTTGTACTCACCTATGTGGGTGTGTCCTCATGGTCTGTTGTTTTCAGGTGTGTTGTGTCTGGGGTTCTGGCCTTTGTATTTTTTGTTTGTCCGGGGGGTGTTTTCGGGATGTGTACTGTGCTTGTGTATTTGTGCGTGCCTTGCTGTGTGGACTTGTTGGCCATGTTGTGTGCTATTGGTTTTGTGTGCGGATGGTTTCTGTGCAGGTACGTTGGCGCCATGGCTTCTGCCGTGTCGATTCTCATCGGCGTTGTTTGCGCTGGCGGGCGGTATATTTGTGGTTTTTCCGCGCTCATGGCGGTGCGATCGTAATTTCACGTGCGGTGTGTCGGCCGTGAGGGCGGGCGGTTTTGTGTTGTCGTGCGTGTTTCCGTCCGTGGCGGGCGGTTTGACTCCGACTCGGACGATGGCGGGCGGTATTTTGTGTGATTTTTCCGCCGATGGCGGTTTTCGGTTTGTGTAATCGTAATGGCGTGGTCGGTGTTCAGGCGGTGTGTGCGGGCGGATTTTTGCCGCTTCCATGCCTGGCGGATTTATTTACGCCGGGTATCGTAATGGGCCCCTTAGTTTCTACTTTTTTCTTCTTTCGATGTGTTGCATTCTGCAGCACACATAGGAAGAAGACAACGCCTCTAGGATTGTTTTTGTGCAGGAAGCTGCTACTTCCTGCACAAAAGCTATCCTGCCTGCAACGAAGGTGCTCTTACACCATGGTGCATGCGTGCCTCCATTGGTGAAAGGCTGCCAAAATGGTGTCAGTGCAGCTAGAAAGGACAGGAATGCACTGTAATGCTTAAATACAGTGCATTCCTGCCCTTTCACTTTGGTCTAGGGCAGCACAGCAAGATGCCTTGCTCCACTGCCCTATGCCAAAATGCCCAAAATGAGGCCTCAAATATTTATGTGGTTTGTGGAGAGGGTGACGGCGTAACCATCAATCAATCAGGGAATTTTAAGCGCGCTAGTCACCCGTGAGGGTCTCAAGGTGCTGGGGGGGGGGTCCACAGGTCCGTTAGCCGAAGAGCCAGGTCTTGAGAGTCTTCCTGAAGGTGTTCAGGGAGGGGGCGCGTCTGATGTCTGCTGTGAGCTCGTTCCAGGTTTTGGCCGCAATTTGAGAGAAGGATCTTTTGCCTGCTCTGGCTCTGTGGATGCACTGGGTTTCGGCCAGTGCGAGGTTGGAAGATCGGAGGTTTCTTTTGGGTACGTGGAAGTTGATTCTGTTGTTGAGGTATTTGGGTCCGGTGTTGTGTAGGCATTTGTAGGCGTGGGTGAGGATTTTGAAGGTGACTCTTTTCTCCACAGGGAACCAGTGGAGCCTTCGTAGGTGTTGGCTGATGTGTTCGTGCTGGGGGATGCTGAGAACGAGTCGGGCGGCGGTGTTCTGTATCGTCTAGAGTTGTCTGAGTAGGGACTTGTTTATGCCGGCGCATAGTGCGTTTCCATAGCCCAGTCTGCTGGTGATGACTGTCTTCCTTGACTCAAGGGGGATCCATTTGAAAGTCTTGCGGAGGATGTGGAGGGTGTTGAAGCAGCTGGAGGAGACGGCTTTGACCTGTCGGTTCATGGTGAGGGATGAGTCGAGTACGATGCCCAGGTTTTTGGCGTGGTTTGAGGGGGTCGGTGGGCTTCCGAGGGCGTCAGCCACCAGGTGTTGTCCCATGCTGAAGGGGCGGATCCAAGGATGAGGACTTCTGTCTTCTCGGCGTTGAGCTTTAGACCATGTATTAAAAGAAATAAAGTACTCCCTGGTGTACATTATAAGGAATTAAAATTGCTGCTATGTTCAGTGTCCTTATAAAGGAACTCATCCTTGTGCATTACTAATCTATATGGTCATGAAACCCCGATGTGACTTGCAATATCCTTATAATATATGGGACAGGAAATTCTTAATTCCATATGCCAGAGTATTATGAAATCTTTTATTTAGTGTGGTGAATGTGCCTATATATTATTGTTATGATCTATTTATTTGAGTACCTACAAAACTAAGCCAAAAAATGAATTTAAATTTATATACAATATAAGACTTGAAATCATTATTCTGACAGAGTAAATTTAATTAGAAATATCATAGTGAATTTTGGAATTAATTTAGATTCATTTCATGTTTTATGTGTAAAAATGATGTAAGGATAAAATCTCTGCTGTACCCTGCAGGCACACAGAATGTCATTATCTACTTAGTAAGTCAGTATAGCTAAAATTTTATATTGAAAAAATTGCTTTGACATGTGATTTTCTTCTTTGAAACTGACTCTCATAGATAGCGTGAATTGTCATTTGTATTCTTAGAATTCTAAAATGAACATGATGAGATTGCTTCAAGATTGTAAATGCGTTAAGCCATCCGCAGTATGTGGCATTTCTTCCTTTCATAGCTATATCAAGGATTGAAAATCCATTATCTGTGTTTCTTCTAACACTAGCACAAGCTACATATTTCTTTTTCAGAAACTAATTATTAGTTACAAAGGAGGCGATGGCATTTAACTGAGTGTTTGTAGGGTTATTATTTTACTACTATATGTGAGATGATTTTTGTGTTTTTTTTAAATTAATTTACAATTTATCTATTTACATATTTCTAAGGGCCTCATTACAAGTCTGGGGGTCCAAAGACTGCCACACACATGGGGGCGTGGCATTTTTGAGGCCGTAATGTGCTTGGCGGGCCCGCCAAACACATTACAAGTTTCCTCTCCGCCACGATTTTAATAGCAGTGAGCCTTCCATGAAAACCATGGCAGAGAGGAAACAAAAGGGGTCCTACAGGGCCACCTTGTGCCTCAGGGCCATTGGGTGAATGCAGGGGGGCACATGTTGTGACTCCCTGTGTACATGCACTCTAGTGCCTGCACTGCATGGACTGCAACAGTCCATGCCATGCAGATACTGATTTTGATGTTCCCATTGCCGTGCCTATTTCATTGGCACTGCCGTGGGAACGCCAAATAACAGCCCGCCATACAGGAGAAAACTCCTACTCTGACGGGTGGTTCAACTCCTACTCTGGCGGGGCGGTCCCACTCCCGCACGCCAAACTCATAATGAAGCCTTAAGTATGTGCGTTTGTTAGGTTTACATTTTGATCAGTAGGGATCTGCAATGTCTAAATGTATATGACCATTTTGAACACATTTTCTTCCTTTAATTTTTAATTTGTTTTACTGTTTCACAAAGTGTTTCAACAGGTGCCTGCAACACCAAATGTTATGTGACTATTTTTTTTAGGCAGAGTTCTTTGTGCTGGGAGTTGTAGTCCCTGCCTTCGTTGGCTTCAGTATAATTACTTTGCAGTCCCTCTCAGTAGCCTGTGCAGTGTGTGACTTTCTTTTTCTGGTGTTTGAGCTGTGGTATTAATGGAATGAACATGGGTGTAATTTTTTGATTGGTACTGTCCTGCCATTTAATAGGTGTATTTTTGCAATTGCATGTCTCTCTCTCTATACCCCTCCTTAATTTAATGTCAAGACTAGAGGCTTCTTTTATGCTTCTCTTTTCAGCTTTAGATCTCAATAGCAGACAGATACCAAGCTTAATATTATAAACAAAAAAGAAAAAACAGAATGCAAATCCCAGTAGGCGACTGGGTAAGACTACAAACAGAGGTTGAAGCACAGGTGTAATCAATTATCTATTCCAGTATTTATAGCCCCAGCAAGATTTTCTTTCCTCCTTTCAAGCTACTTCTTGGGCAGTCAGATAAGTGTCTTCTCATTTGTTACTTGAATTATTTGTTGCTATTTGGTTCCAGCATCCATGCAACTTTGTGCTATTATGAGCGCGCATTGGACAGGCTTTTTCTCTGGGTTATGCCACTTTCCCGTATGTCTCTTTTGTTCTGCTTTAGCCTCCATTCGTGCAATTGAGGCTCCTTTTCTTTGGCCTCTTCTCTCACACTAGTCAGCTGTGCAGTCAGAAAATGAGCATGCTGTTTCTTTCCACTCCTCCATCAGGAAAGAACAAGGCCATACCTTGTATTTACTATGCTTCTCATTTATTTCTATGTTACTTGGGATCATTTTTAAATTAACTAAAAAAACTTTGTTTCTCCTTGGTGCCTTCACTGCCACTGTTCTAATTGAACTGAGGTGGCGAAGTGAGCTAAAGAACGATGATGGATTCAACCCAGATCTGTGATTGGGGGTGAGTGTCTGAAAAGTTTCGGCGCTCCGTCCATCATCTCCTTGTGTTTGCTTTGTTTGCCCTAAATTGGCAGGGTATGACCAGACGTGGGTCCCTTGCTCACTTTGCAACTGGATTCAAGCAAGCCTGGCTGATGAGGGGTGTTACCCTGAAACCGGTCCCAGGATGCTTGTTTCCAGTTCAGGGAAGACCTGGCTTGGCAGTTCGGGCTGGGCTGTTCCCATGAGGCACAGAGTCAAGACTGATTTGCATATAGCTGGGTCTGAACTGAGGTGGCGAAGTGAGCTAAAGAACGATGATGGATTCAACCCAGATCTGTGGCTGGGGGTGAGTGTCTGAAAAGTTTCGGCACTCCGTCCATCATCTCCTTGTATTTTCTAATTGTTAAACATGGTCAGTTATACTGAAGATATTGTAGAGACACAATTCATACTTGACATTGCTCAGTCAAGACCAGGAGGTCTTTAAAGCGTTCCTGCATAATTTTACTTAACATTCTCCTCTGAGTCCTCAAGTATAACCTTTGCTAATGCCCCTATACAAGAATCTCCTTGCAAATACATATCGAAGAAATTTTTAAGTCTTTCATAATTCCATTAATTTCTATGAGGCCACAGTAACAAGTAGAGAGTATATAGAAGGAGCTGTACCAACTGCACATGCTTGTTGTTCAATTGAGTCTCTAAACAATGTGAATTCTGGGGAGACTAGTGGGCTTGATAAATCAATCTAGGCTGGTATCAAACGCCTGCACCAGTCATAAAGATCCCTGGTAACCAAAGTGAAGGTGATGTCAGAGGACAGAACTGCATTTTGTGCATGTGGATGCAGGATAAACTCCTCCTTAGGAATGCAGACAATACACTTCCACTATCTGGAGGCTGTTTCACAACCTCGGTTTACTGCCATATCAGACCAGGGCCAATCCGAATGGATACCAGTTGAAAGAACATTCATACACATGCAACATGGTACACTACCACAATCAGTCACTGTCTGTGGCTAGGGACACAGATAGTAGTCTCATGCCCCATGAAGGGTATGCTTTTGGCACCCACGTATGACCTCAGAGCCAGGCTTTGCACCAAAAAGTCAATTTTAAGCCTAGGCCTGCAGCACGTGTTCAGAGTCTTTTGTTTACTGACACTAATCAGGATAAGAGATTCACTTGCAGTTGGGTCACTCAGTGCAGGGGTAGACATCCTTACCATGCAGAGGGACATTACTGTCCAAACAGGGTTTTAGTTTGACCAGACCATGTGTGGTCCTATGTCTATGGAAGCAGTTTATCTGATGTGCTGGTTTGTAATCTGGCAATTGATGTCTTTGGGGAAGTCTAGTGGGAATAATGGTGATCCTTTTTTTTAAAAAATCGGCGGGATGCGCGGATCCCGCAGATTTAAAAAAAAAAAAAAAAAAAGTGCGCAAAACGCACAAAGGGGGCAGGGTAGAAACACCCTGACCCCCTAGGTCTGCTCAGGGGGTCCCACAAGTACCCCCATGGCAGAAAAAAGCATTTTTAAAAAAAAAGAAATCGGCGGGATGCGCTTAGGGTGCGCGGATCCCGCCGAAAAAAAAATATGTTAATTTGCCCCCGGGTGGCCCAAGTCCTGGGGGCATGCGGGGGTGGGTGTAGATTTTATGGGGGGCCTCTGAGGCTCCCCAAGCCCCGAGGACCGCCACCCCGGGGCTTTAAATACAAAATGGTGCGGGAGGGCACTCTGCCCTCCCGCAGCCCGGAGACCGCCACCCCCGGGGCTTCTTTTTTTTATTTTTAATAACATGTGTGGGGGGGCTCCAGCCCCCCCACATGCCCCGGGGACCACCACCTCCCTGGGGCTTTGCATATGGTGGGAGGGGGGCCGCACGGCCACCCTCCTGGAGCCCTCCATGGCCCTGGGGACCACCACCCCCAGGGCCGGCTCCTGCAGTGTCCCGGGGTGCCTACCTCTGGGACACTGTAGTTTGCAATGACAGGACGGGAGCCTCGCGGCTCCCGTCCTGTCATTGCAAACTGCTTTGAATTTTGGAAGAGAGAGCAGGAAACCTGCTCTCTCTTCCAAAATTCAAAGCACATTGCTTTTCCACACGGGGAGCTGCATGTTAGCAGCTCCCCATGTGGAAAAGCAATGCCGGCTCCCGCAGGAGGCGGGGAGCCGGCAGGGTCCGTGGGGGAGGTGGGGTCCCCCCACGGACTTCAAAGGATAGGGCCAGCCCCGGATGGGGTCCCCGGGGCAAGTAGTGGCCCGGGAGGGGGGCCACGCGGCCCCCCTCCCCAAATGTTATTTAAAAAAAAAAAAAAAAAAACAAAGGCCGGCCCCGGGGGATGGGGTCCCCGGGGCCATAAGTGGCCTGAGGAGGGGGGCAACGCAGCCCCCCTCCATAAGTTTTATTTTTTTTAAAAAAGGCCATGCCCCGGGGGATGGGGTCCCCGGGGCCATAAGTGGCCTGGGGAGGGGGGCCACGCGGCCCCCTTCCAAATTTTAAAAAAAATACCAGGGGGCAGGCCCTGGGGGATGGGGTCCCCAGGGCCAAAAAATTAGAAAAAGAAGGGGGGGGGCCACACAGCCCCCCTTCTTAAAAAACAAATAAACAAAAATACTGGCATCGCGCTGAAGGCCACGCCCACTCCTTGGAGCACTCTGCAAACGCACCCCCTGGCGTGTTTGCAGATGGGGAACAAATTCCCCTTGAATACTGGGGGTCCCTGGGGGCCAACTAGCCCACCAGGAACCTCCAGTATGCGCCAGGGGGCTGCGTTGCAGAGAGGTGTACAGAGGCCACGCCCCTTTTTACACCTCTCTGCAACGCAGCTCTGTGGCGCTTTTTGGAGGTTCATGGTGGGCTAGTTGGACTCCAGGGACCCTCAGGATTCAAGGGAACTTAATCCCCCAACTTAAAACACGCCACGGGGCGCGTTTGCACAGTGGTGAAGGGAGGGGGCGGGGCTTCAGGTGACATGTGTGCAAACAGGCCCGTTGCACGTTTTAATATGGGGAATTAAATCCCCTTCAATCCTGAGGGTCCCTGGGGGCCAACTAGCCCACCAGGTACGTCCAGAAAGCGCCACAGAGCTGCATTGCAGAGAGGTGCAAAAAGGGCGTGGCCTCTGAACACCTCTCTGCAACGCAGCTCCCTGGCGCATACTGGAGGTACAGGGTGGGCTACTTGGACCCCAGGGACCCTCATGATTCAAGGGGACTTAATCCCCCAACTTAAAACGCGCCACGGGGCGCGTTTCACAGATGTCACCTCAGGCCCCGCCCCTCCCTTCACCATTGTGCAAATATTCCTCTAAAATCAGCCGAAAGACGAATTCCGATTTACTCACCTGTTATCAGGAGAGAACCCAGTGCTGCATCTTTTAGCCCAGCACTGACCTTGAAAAGTAATTCTAACTGTACTTACCAGTAACTTGTATTTCCTTCCATAGGAATCCATTGTCTGGTTTTCAGCAGAAAAGTTTGTGTCGATTTTCACAAACTACAAATATTCCTTAAAAATCGCCTGTATGACTTAAACGCATTCTTTCAACTGTTTACAGGAGATGCACCAGTGCTGGATCCAGGATCCACCACTGAGTAAGAAAAAGTAACGATAACACTACTTACCTGCTAAGTGAATTTCCTCCCATATTATAACATTGGTGATTCTATGTGAAAAAGTTTCTAAGTGTCAACTTTTAAAATAGAATAATATTCCTTAAAAATCACTACTGTAACCAAAACGCTTTTACTCAACTGTTTACAGGAGATGTCCCAGGACTGAATCTAGGATCCAGTCCTGTGGTTAGAAAAGTAATCCATAAAGTAACTAATTGCATTTAACTAGAAATTCACATTGAGCTCAATGTTGCATTGTGTTTGAAATTGTGTTGCCCATTGCAACAACTGTAACTACTGTACTTAAAAGTCTATTGCCTATTTGCAAAGTATTTAAACTAAAGTAATTCATTCTGAGAAAGTATATTTTGTAATGTATAATGTAATTACAATGTAATTTAAAAAATAAAATATGTAAAAATAAATAATTTAAAAAAATGTAGTAAATCAGTATCAAAAAAATAAATATAACAATTAATACATTTAAAAATTGTCATTTACAAAACCTTTGAAATTCACTGAAAAAAAACATAGATTTTAGGGACAGTTATAGTTAGTTGGACATTGCACTCGTACAAAACCCGTGAAATTCCCCCGTTATAGTTAGTTCAGGTAACTATAACTTGCGTCCCGCAATGCACTGCTGATGACGTCACATATTACATCACTCATGACATGGTAAGTGACATCACTGATGACATCACTGATGACATCTCAAATGACATCACTGATGACATCATCCAGTGACTGTGTGTTTCTGTAAAGTTTAAATATGTTTAATATATATAGGGAAAGGCGTATTGAAGAATGAGTGGGTGTATAAGTGTCTGTATGGATGATTTAGTAGGTGCATGACTAACTCTATAAGTGAGTGATTAAACGTATCTTACTGAATGCATGGGTTAGTGACTAAACTGGGTGAATGTCTGTGTCCGTCTGTCTGTTGCTGTGTAAGTGGCTGCATGGGTTTGTGAATAGCTACATGAGTGTCTATATGAGTTATTGATTGGTTGTCTGAGTATCTGTATGGGTGCCTGAGTGTTTGTGTGGGTGGGGTGTGTGCGACTCTGTGCATAGATGTGTGAGTGGGTGATTCACTGGGTGGATGGTTTCAAGAGTGCATCTGTGATAGACTGTATGGGTGGGTAAGTGTGTGTAAGAGTGTGTTAGTGAGTGAATGTATGTCCCACTGGTACATGTGTGAGTAACTACATATGTGAAAGGCAGTATATATGTGTGTTGGAGTAGATAAATAGCTATAAGCGAGAGTGTGTGATTGTGAGAGTGACTGTATGGATGAGTGTGTGCTTGTATCACTGATTGTATAAGAGCGTAAGAATGTGCTAGTATTTGTATGAGTAAGTGAGTTGGTGTGTGTATAACTGTATAGGTGAGTAAATGGCAGTGTGTTTAATTATTTGCATGACTGACTAGGTGTGTGAGTACCTCTATGGATGAGTGGCGGTGTTTGAGTGTCTATATAGGAGTATGAGTGCATATGATAGTCCTGTACTGAGTGACCGTAAGTATGAGTGACTGTATGGGTGAGTGAGTGGATGTGTGTGTAGACCTAAGAATCAGTGAGTGGGTATGTAGTTATTGGTGTTGGAGTGTCTATGGTTTTGAGAATGGCAGTCTGTAATTTAGAGTGGGTGTATCAAAGGTTATATTAGGGTGTGAGGAGGTGCATCAGATTATCACGTGGATGATGTCATCAGTGATGTCACTGACCATGTCATGAGTGATATAATATGTGACGTCATCAGCAGTGCATTGCGGGGGCCCGAGTTATAGTTAGCTGAACTAACTATAACGGGGGAATTTCACGGGTTTTGTACGAGTGAAATGTCCAACTAACTACAACTGTCCCTAAAACCTATGGTTTTTTCAGTGAATTATAAAGGTTTTTTAAATGCTAATTTCTAACTATAACGTGTCTGAAACCTATGGTTTTTTTCAGTGAATTTCAAAGGTTTTGTAAATGACAATTTTTAAATGTATTAATTGTTATATTTATTTTTTGAAACTGATTTACTACATTTTTTTAAACTATTTATTTTTAGATATTTTATTTTTTAAATTACATTGTAATTACTATATACATTACATTACAAAATATACTTTCTCAGAATGAATTACTTTAAATACTTTGCAAATAGGCAATAGACTTTTAAGTACAGTAGTTACAGTTGTTGCAATGGGCAACACAATTTCAAACACAATGCAACATTGAGCTCAATGTGAATTTCTAGTTAAATGCAATTAGTTACTTTATGGATTACTTTTCTAACCACAGGACTGGATCCTAGATTCAGTCCTGGGACATCTCCTGTAAACTGTTGAGTAAAAGCGTTTTGGTTACAGTAGTGATTTTTATGGAATATTATTGTATTTTAAAAGTTGACAGAAACTTTTTCACATAGAATCACCAATGTTACCCTATGGGAGGAAATTCACTTAGCAGGTAAGTAGTGTTATCGTTACTTTTTCTTACTCAGTGGTGGATCCTGGATCCAGCACTGGTGCATCTCATGTAAACAGTTGAAAGAATGCGTTTAAGTCATACAGGCGATTTTTAAGGAATATTTGTAGTTTGTGAAAATCGACACTTAGAAACTTTTTCAGCAAAAAGCAGGCAATGATAGCCTATGGAAGGAAATTCAAGTTACTGGTAAGTACGGTTAAAATTACTTTTCAGGATCAGTACTGGGCTCAAAGATGCAGCACTGAGGTCTCTCATGATAACAGGTGAGTAAATCGGAATTCGTAGTTCGGCTGATTTAAGAGGAATATTATAAAGTTCCAAAACTCCACACTTAGAAGAATTTCCAAGTGAAACCAGTCAATGTTAGCCTATGGAAGGAAATTCAAGTTACTGGTAAGTACGGTTAGAATTACTTTTCAGGATCAGTACTGGGCTCAAAGATGCAGCACTGAGGTCTCTCCTGATAACAGTAGAGTAAATCGGAATTCGTAGTTCGGCTGATTTTAGAGGAATATTTGCACAATGGTGAAGGAAGGGGGTGGGGCCTGAGGTGACATGTCTGCAAACACGCCCTGTGGCGCGTTTTAAGTTGGAGAATTAATTCCTCCTCAATCCCGAGGGTCCCTAGGGCCAACTAGCCCACCAGATACCTCCAGTATGCGCCAGAGAGCTGCGTTGCAGAGAGGTGTTCAGAGGCCACGCCCTTTTACACCTCTCTCCAACGCAGATCCGTGGCGCTTACTGGAGGTAGCTGGTGGGCTAGTTGGCCCCCAGGGACCCTCTGGATTGAAGAGGAATTAATTCCTGAACTTAAAACACCCCACGGGGCCTGTTTGCACACATGTCACCTGAAGCCCCGCCCCCTCCCTTCACCACTGTGCAAACGCGCCCCGTGGCGGTTTTAGGTTGGGGGATTAAGTCCCCTTAAATCCTGAGGGTCCCTGGAGTCCAACTAGCCCACCATGTACCTCCAAAAAGCGCCACAGAGCTGCGTTGGAGAGAGGTGTAAAAAGGGGCGTGGCCTCTGTACACCTCTCTGCAACGCAGCCCTCTGGCGCATACTGGAGGTTCCTGGTGGGCTAGTTGGCCCCCAGGGACCCCCAGTATTCAAGGGGAATTCGTTCCCCATCTGCAAACGCGCCAGGGGGCGCATTTGCAGAGTGCTGCAAGGAGGGGGCGTGGCCTCCCGCGCGATGCCGTTTTTTTTTTAAAGAAGGGGGGCTGTGTGGCCCCCCTTCTTTACTAAATTATTGGCCCTGGGGACCCCATCCCCCAGGGCCTGCCCCTATTTTTTTTTTTTTTTTTTTTTAATTTGGAAGGGGGCCGCGTGGCCCCCCTCCCGAGGCCTTAATCGGCCCCGGGGACCCCATCCCCGGGGCATGGCCTTTTTTTTTGTTTTAAATAACTTATGGAGGGGGGCTGCATTGCCCCCCTCCTCAGGCCACTTATGGCCCCGGGGACCCCATCCCCCGGGGCCGGCCTTTGTTTTATTTGTTTTTTAATTAAATTTTGGGGAGGAGGGGGGCCGCATGGCCCCCCTCCTGGGCCACTTGTAGCCCCGGGGACCCCATCCCCCGGGGCTGGCCCTCTCCGTTGGGGACCGTGGGGGGGTCCCCAATCCCCCCACGGTCCCGTCGGCTCCCCGACTCCCTCGGGAGCCGGCATTGCTTTTCCACATGGGGAGCTGCTAAGATGCAGCTCCCCGTGTGGAAAAGCAATCTGCTTTGGTTTTTGGAAGAGAGAGCAGGTTTCCTGCTCCCTCTTCCAAAAACCAAAGCAGTTTGCTATGGCAGGACGGAAGCCGTGAGGCTCCCTCCCTGCCATAGCAAACTACAGTGTCCCGGGGGTAGGCACCCCGGGACACTGCAGGAGCCGGCCCTGGGGGGTGGCGGTCCCCAGGGCCATCACTGGCTCCAGGGGGTCCTTGTGGGACCCCCTGTGCAGACCTAGGGGGTCAGGGTGTTTCTACCCTGCCCCCCTTGTGCGTTTTGCGCACTTGTTTCTGTGCCTCGGTTCTACTGAGGCATAAAATGGCTGCCAACACTTCCTGATTTGGAGAGTTGACAGCCACTTGACAGCCAATTAGCATGCAGCTCGTGATCGGGAGGGTACGGGGACCCTACTCGGCCATAGATATATATGTGACTTTATTTTTGATTTTCTCAGGAACTACTGAACGGATTTACACCATTTAAGCAAAAGGCACGACACTGAACCAAGGGCTACCTATTTGCCAAATTTTGTGTAATTCCGTTGAGCAGTTCGGGCTGTAGCTGCGACTAAAGGTTCCTTTGGAAAATTGCATGGGGAAAACGCGTTTTGGGACCCCCCTTTTTTCTCGGCCCCAGCTTGACGAATCACCCCGAGACTTTCAAGATAGGAGCGGACCCGAGCGCCCCAACAAGTTTGAAAATTTCGCGAAGATTCGTCAACCGGCGCCAAAGTTATTTCAAATAGAATGTTGCAGATTTCCTATGGAAAATAGGTCCTAACTATAACTATCTACTGGCGACCGCCAGTAGTTAATATATTCACTGAAAAAAACATAGGTTTTAGAGACAGTTATAGTTAGTTGGACATTTCACTCGTACAAAACCATAGAAATTCCCCTGTTATATTTAGTTCAGCTAACTATAACTCGCGCCCCCGCAATGCACTGCTGATGACGTCACATATTACATCACTCATGACATGGTCAGTGACATCACTGATGACATCACTGATGACATCTCAAATGACATCACTGATGACATCACTGATGACATCATCCAGTGACTGTGTGTTTCTGTAAAGTTTAAATATGTTTAATATATATAGGGAAAGGCGTATTGAAGAATGAGTGGGTGTATAAGTGTCTGAATGCATGATTTAGTACGTGCGTGACTGACTCTACAAGTGAGTGATTTAACGTACCTTACTGAATGCATGGGTTAGTGACTAAACTGTGTGAATGTCTGTATCCGTCTGTCTGTTGGTGTGTAAGCAGCAGCATGGGTTTGTGAATAGCTACATGAGTGTTTACATGGGTTATTGATTGGTTGTCTGAGTATCTGGGTGCCTGAGTGTTTGTGTGGGTGGGGTGTGTGTGACTCTGTGCATAGATGTGTGAGTGGGTGATTCACTGGGTGCATGGTTTCAAGAGTGCATCTGTGATGGACTGTATGGGTGGGTGAGTGTGTGTATGGGTGTGTTAGTGAGTGAATGTATATCTCAGTGGTACATGTGTGAGTAACTACATATGTGAAAGGCAGTATATATGTGTGTTGGTGTATATAAATGGCTATAAGTGAGAGTGTGTGATTGTGAGAGTGGCTGTATG
This sequence comes from Calotriton arnoldi, assembly GCA_963921515.1. NCBI lineage: Eukaryota > Metazoa > Chordata > Amphibia > Caudata > Salamandridae > Calotriton > Calotriton arnoldi. Next base: position 425,763 of record CAWUFW010010695.1, read on the forward strand.
GATGAGTGTGTACTTGTATCAGTGATTGTATAAGAGCGTAAGAATGTGCTAGTATTTGTATGAGTAAGTGAGCTGGTGTGTGTATAACTGTATAGGTGAGTAAATTGCAGTGTGTTTAATTATATGCATGACTGACTAGGTGTGTGAGTACCTCTATGGATGAGTGGCGGTGTTTGAGTGTCTATATAGGAGTATGAGTGCATATGATAGTCCTGTACTGAGTGACCGTAAGTATGAGTGACTGTACGGGTGAGTGAGTGGATGTGTGTGTAGACCTAAGAATCAGTGAGTGGGTATGTAGTTATTGGTGTTGGAGTGTCTATGGTTTTGCGAATGGCAGTCTGTAATTTAGAGTGGGTGTATCAAAGGTTATATTAGGGTGTGAGAAGATGCATTAAATTATCACATGGATGATGTCATCAGTGATATCATCAGTGATGTCATTTGAGATGTCATGAGTCATGTCATCAGTGATGTCACTGACCATGTCATGAGTGATGTAATATGTGACGTCATCAGCAGTGCATTGCGGGGGCGCGAGTTATAGTTAGCTGAACTAACTATAACGGGGGAATTTCTATGGTTATGTACGAGTGAAATGTCCAACTAACTATAACTGTCCCTAAAACCTATGGTTTTTTCAGTGAATTTCTAAGGGTTTTTTAAATGCTAATTTCTAACTATAACGTGCCTGAAACCTATGGTTTTTTCGGTGAATTTCAAAGGTTTTTAAATGCTAATTTCCAACTATAACGTGTCTGAAACCTATGTTTTTTCAGTGAATTTCAAAGGTTTTTTAAATGCTAATTTCTAACTATAACGTGCCTGAAACCTATGGTTTTTTCAGTGAATTTCAAAGGTTTTTTAAATGCTAATTTCTAACTATAACGTGCCTGAAACCTATGGTTTTTAAAGTGAATTTCAAAGGTTTTTTAAATGCTAGTTTCTAACTATGCCTACAGAGGTAGGACATGTGAAGAAAGAAGAAAAAACGCACAGAAAGAAGCAAAAGAAATGCAGAAAGAAGCAACAGAAGTCCACAAAGACGAAGAAAAGAGCAGGAAGAAGCAAGACATGTGCAGAAAGAACCAACAAAGGAGCAGAAAGAGGCCTTGTTGAAAAATCATCCTGTGCCCACAACTTTTTCAGACGGGTACTGGCGGTAACTGACTCGGACTAACCAGGCCTAGAGCCAGTGCTATGCTAAAAGACACTTAGAATACAGTGAAAACACCTACATACACTAGGGAACACTATGCGTTGGGGTACCCCTGTGATTAGCATGACCTCCTCTGTAAGGCCTTAGTACATAATGGGGCAGGGGGATTAAAACTTCCTCTTAAAACGCGCCCCGGGGCGCGTTTGCACAGTGGTAAAGGGAGGGGGGGACCTGAGGTGACATGTGTGCAAACAAGCCCTGTGGCCGTGTTAAGTTGGGAGATTAAGTCCCCTTGAATCCTGAGGGTCCCTGGGGTCCAACTAGCCCACTAGGTACCTCCAGTAATCGCCACAGACCTGCGTTGCACAGAGGTGTAAAAAGGGGCGTGGCCTGCACCACCTCTCTGCGATGCAGCCCTGTGGCGCGCACTGGAGGTACCTGGTGGGTTAGTTGGCTCCCAGGGACCCCCCAGTATTCAAGGGGAATTAATGCCCCAATTTAAAATGCGCCACAGGGCACGTTTGCAGAGTGGTGAAGTGAGGGGGCGGGGCCTGAGGCACGGCTGTGTGGCCCCCCTTCTTTTTTACTTTTTTGGGCCCTGGGGACCCCATCCCCCAGGGCCTGACCCCTTTTTTTTATCAAAAAAAAAAAAAAAACTGAACAGGAAGGGGGCCACGTGGCCCCCCTCCCGTGGCCAATTCCGGCCCTGGGGACCCCATCCCCCGGGGCATGGCCACATTTTTTACATTTTTTGAGGGGGCCTGTGTGGCCCCCCTCCTGAGGTCTCTATTGGCCCAGGGACCCCATCCCCCGGGGCCGGCCTTTTTTTTTTTTTTAATTTTGGGGAGGGGAGCCGCGTGGCCCCCCTCCAGGGCCACTACTAGCCCCAGGGACCCCTTCCCCTGGGGCAGGCCCTATCCGTTGGGGACCGTGGGGGGAGCCCCAATGCCCCCATGGTCCCACCGGCTCCCCGCGTCCTGCAGGAGCCGGCATTGCTTTTCCACATGGGGAGCTGCTAACATGCAGCTCCCCTTGTGGAAAAGCAATCTGCTTTGGATTTTGGAAGAGAGAGCAGGTTTCCTGCTCTCTCTTCCAAAATCCAAAGCAAGTTTGCTATGGCAGGACGGGAGCCGCGAGGCTCCCGTCTTGCCATAGCAAACAGCAGTGTCCTGCGGGTGGGCACCCCGGGACACTGCAGGAGCCGGCCCTGGGGGGTGGCGGTCCCCAGGGCCATCACAGGCTCCTGGTGGGGGGCCGCGCGGCCCCCTCCCTTCACTTGCACAGTCCCGGGGAGGTGGTGGTCCCCGGGTTCAGGGGTCCGTTACGGACCCCCAAATTTAAATATTAGTGCCTCAAGGAGGTGGCGGTCCCCGGGGCGTGTGGGGGGGCTCGAGCCCCCCCACACAGGTATATATATATTTTTTTAAAAAGAAGCCCCGGGGGTGGCGGTCCCCGGGGCTGCGGGGGGCAGTGTGCCACCGCGATTATAATTGATTTAAGCCCCGGGGGGTGGCGGTCCCCGGGGCTTGGGGTGCCTTAGAGGCCCCCCAAACTCTAAAAAAACAAGCCCCGGGGTGTGGCGGTCCCCGGGGCTGCGGGGGGGCCGGTTGCCCCCGCAAATATTTTTGCAAAGTCCCAGGGGGTGGCGGTCCCTGGGGCAGGTTGGGGGGATTGGGCCCCCCACACATTTTTTTACTGCCCCCAGGACCTGGCCCACCGGGGGCTTCAATTAATCAAAGTGCGGGAGCCCGCGCTTCGTTTTTTTTTTATTTTCACGGCCGGATTCGCGCACCCAGCGCGAATTCGGCTGATTTTTTTATTATTTTTTTTTATTTTTTTTTTTTAAATGCTTTTTTGGGACCCCCTGAGCAGGCCTAGGGGGTCAGGGTGTTTCTACCCTGCCCCCTTTTCTTGTTTTGCGCCTTAGTTTTTCTGTTTTCTTGTGCCTCGGTTACCGAGGCACAAGATGGCTGCCAACACTTCCTGGTTTGGAGTGTTGACAGCCAATTAGCATGAAGCTCGTGATCGGGAGGGTGCGCGGATCCACCACGGCCATAGATAACGAAACATTTATTTTTTGAATTTCTCAGAACTACTGAACGGATTTACACCATTTAAAAAAATGGTGCTTTCTGAACCAAGCACTACCTTTTTGCTAAATTTGGTGTAATTCCGTTCAGCAGTTTTGGCTGTAACCGTGTCTAAAGTTTCCTATGGGAAATTGATTTTTTGACCTCTATTTTATGATTTTCTCCGCTACTACTGAACAAATTTACACCATTTAAAAAAAAAGGGCGCTTTCTGAACCAAGCACTACCTTTTTGCCAAATTTGGTGTAATTCCGTTCAGCAGTTCAGGCTGTAGCCGTGTCTAAATTTTCCTATGGGAATTAACATGGACAAAACACGTTTTGGGACCCCCCTTTTTTCTCGGCCCCCGCTTACCGAATCACCCCGAAACTTTCAAGACAGGAGCTGACCGGAGCGCCCCACCAGGTTTGAAAATTTCGCGATGATTCGTCATCCGGCGCCAACGTTATTGGGAAAACAAAAAACGATTTTCCTATGGAAACTAGGTCCTAACTATAACTATCTACTGGCGACCGCCAGTAGATAATATATATATTATCTACTGGCGGTCGCCAGTAGATAGTAATAGTTAGGACCTATTTTCCATAGGAAATTCACAACATTCTATTTCCAATAACTTTGGCGCCGGTTGATGAATCTTCGCAAAATTTTCAAAACTCATGGGGCGCTCCGGTCCGCTCCTATCTTGAAAGTTTCGGGGTGATTCGGCAAGCGGGGACCGAGAAAAAAGGGGGGTCCCAAAACGTGTTTTCCCCATGCAATTTCCCATAGGAAACTTTAGACACGGCTACAGCCCGAACTGCTGAACGGAATTACACCAAATTTGGCAAAGAGGTAGTTCTTGGTTCAGAAAGAACCCTTTTGTTAAATGGTGTAAATCCGTTCAGTAGTTGCTGAGAAAATCAAAAGTAAAAACACATATATATCTATGGCCGCGGAGGATCCGCGCACCCTTCCGATCACGAGCTGTATGCTAATTGGCTGTCAACACTCCAAACCAGGAAGTGTTGTCAGCCATCTTGTCCGAGGCACAAGAAATCAGAGAAACAAGTGCGCAAAACGCAAAAAGGGGGCAGGGTAGAAACACCCTGACCCCCTAGGCCTGCTTAGGGGGTCCCACAAGGACCCCCAGGGCCCAAAAAAGCATTTAAAAAAAATAAATAAATTGCGAGGTGCGCGCTGGATCCGCGCATCCGGCTGCGAAAATGAAGCGCGGCCTCCCGCGCTTCATTTAATTTAAGCCCCCGGGTGGGCCAGGTCCCAGGGGCATGTTTAACATAATTGCGTGGCCCAGGGGGTCCCCCGTAGCCCCGGGGACCGCCACCCCCCGGGGCTTGTCTGAAATATTTGCGGGGGCACACAGCCCCCCCGCAGCCCCGGGGACCGCCACCCCCCCCGGGGCTTGGTTTTTTTTATTGATGGGGGGCCTCCAAGGCCCCTCCAAGCCCCGGGGACCGCCACCCCCGGGGCTTTTGTCAAATATTTGCGGGGGCACACAGCCCCCTGCAGCCCCGGGGACCGCCACCCCCCGGGGCTTCTTTTAAAAAAACAAATGTACCTGTGTGGGGGGGCTGAGCCCCCCCACAAGCCCCGGGGACCGCCACCTCCCGGGGCACTAAATATTTAAATTTGGGGGTCCGTTACGGACCCCAAGCCCCAGGGACCACCACCTCCCCGGGGCTGTGCAATAGGTGGGAGGGGGCCGCGCGGCCCCCCTCCTGGAGCCAGTGATGGCCCTGGAGACTGCCCACCCCCCAGGGCTGGCTCCTGCAGTGTCCCGGGGTGCCCACCCCCGGGACACTGCTGTTTGCAATGACATGTCATTGCAAACTGTGGTTTGGTTTTTGGAAGAGAGAGCAGGGAACCTGCTCTCTCTTCCAAAAACCAAACCAGATTGCTTTTCCACACGGGGAGCTGCATGTTAGCAGATCCCCATGTGGAAAAGCAATGCCGGCTCCCGCAGGAGGCGGGGAGCCGGCAGGACCGTGGGGGAATTGGGGACCCCCCACGGTCCCCAACGAGAGGCCAGGCCCCGGGGGATGGGGTCCCCGGAGTCATAAATGGCCTGAGGAGGGGGGCCACGCAGCCCCCCTCCAATAATTTAAATTTAAAATAAAAAACACTGGCCATGCCCCGGGGGATGGGGTCCCCGGGGCCGCAAATGGCCTCGGGAGGGGGGCTACGCGGCCCCCTTCCATTTAAAAAAATAATTAAATAAATAATAGGGGTGAGGCCGTGGGGGATGGGGTCCCCAGGGCCAATAAAATAGGAAAGGTAGGGGTGCCACACAGCCCCCCTTCTTAAGAAAAAAAAAAAAAAAAGAGCAGGCATCGCGGCTAGGCCCCGCCCCCTCCCTACAACACTCAGCAAACGCGCCCCCTGGCGTGTTTAAAGTTGGGGAACTAATTCCCCTTTAATACTGGGGGTCCCTGGGGGCCAACTAGCCCACCAGGTACCTCCAGTAAGCGCAAGGGAGCTGCGTTGCAGAGAGGTGTTCAGAGGCCACGCCCCTTTTTACACCTCTCTGCAACGCAGCTCTGTGGCGCCTACTGAAGGTACCTGGTGGGCTAGTTGGACCCCAGGGACCCTCAGGATTCAAGGGGACTTTATCCCCCAACTTAAAACGCGCCACAGGGCGCGTTTGCACAGTGGTGAAGGGAGGGGGCGGGGCCTGAGGTGACATGTGTGCAAACACGCCCTGTGGCGCGTTTTAAGTTGGGGAATTAATTCCTCTTCAATCCTGAGGGTCCCTGGGGTCCAGCTAGCCCACCACGTGCCTCCAGTAAGCGCCACAGAGCTGGGTTGCAGAGTGGTGTAAAAAGGGGCGTGGCCTGGGCCACCTCTCTGCAACGCAGCCCTGTGGCGCTTACTGGAGGTACGTGGTGGGGTAGTTGGACCCCAGGGACCCTCAGCATTGAAGAGGAATTAATTCCCCAAATTAATACGCGCCACAGGGCGTGTTTGCACACATGTTACCTCAGGCCCCCCCTCCCTTCACCACTGTGCAAATGCGCCCCGTAGCCCGTTTTAAGAGGTAGTTTTAATCCCCTACCCTATTATGTACTAGGGCCTTACAGAGGAGGTCGTGCTAATCACAGGGGTACCCCAACGCATAGTGTTCCCTAGTGTATGTAGGTGTTTTCACTGTCTTCTAAGTGTCTTTTAGCATAGCACTGGCTCTAGGCCTGGTTAGTCAGTCAGTTACCACCAGTACCCGTCTGAAAAAGTTGTGGGCACAGGATGATTTTGGAACAAGGCCTCTTTCTGCTCCTCTGTTGGTTCTTTCTGCACATGTCTTGCTTCTTCCTGCACTTTTCTTCGTCTTTGAGGACTTCTGTTGCTTCTTTCTGCATTTCTTTTGCTTCTTTCTGTGCGTTTTTTCTTATATATATATTAAAATGTAAGTCCGTTTTTATATAGCACAGCTACTCACCCTTACGGGTCTCAAGGCGCTGGGGGCAGTAGTGGAAATTAAGTGAGCTATTGCCCAGAGTCACATGGTGCTGAGCTGAGCTGCCGCCGGAGGCGGGGATCGAACCGTGAACCCTGTGCTCCGAAGTCAGCTGCCCTGGCCGCTGCACCACACCTCTCCACATATACTTCACATGTACTACCACTGTAGGCATAGTTAGAAACTAGCATTTAAAAAACCTTTGAAATTCACTGAAAAAACCATAGGTTTCAGACACGTTATAGTTAGTAATTAGCATTTAAAAAACCTTTGAAATTCACTGAAAAAACCATAAGTTTCAGGCACGTTATAGTTAGAAATTAGCATTTAAAAAACCTTAGAAATTCACTGAAAAAACCATAGGTTTTAGGGACAGTTATAGTTAGTTGGACATTTCACTCGTACAAAACCCGTGAAATTCCCCGTTATAGTTAGTTCAGCTAACTATAACTCGCGCCTCGCAATGCAATGCTGATGACGGCACATATTACATCACTCATGACATGGTCAGTGACATCACTGATGACATCTCAAATGACATCACTGATGACATCACTCATGACATCATCCATATGAAAATTTCATGCTTCTCACACCCTAATATAACTTTTGACACACCCACTCTAAATTACAGACTACCATTCTCAAAACCATAGACACTCCAACACCAATAACTACATACCCATTCACTGATTCTTAGGTCTACACACACATCCACTCACTCGCCCGTACAGTCACTCATACTTACGGTCACTCAGTACAGGACTATCGTATGCCCTCATACACCTATATAGACACTCACACACCGCCACTCATCCATAGAGGTACTCACACACCTAGTCAGTCATGGAAATAATGAATCACACTGCCATTTACTCAGATATACAGTTATACACACACCAGCTCTATTACTCATACAAATACTGGCACATTCTTACGCTCTTATACAATCAATGATACAAGCACACACTCATCCATACAGCCACTCTCACAATAACACACTCTCATTTGTAGCCAATTATGTACTCCAACACACATATATACTACTTTTCACATATGTAGTTACTCACACATGTACCACTGAGATATCCATTCACTCACTAACACACCCATACACACACCCATACAGTCCATCACAGATGCACTCTTGAAACTATGCACCCATGGAATCACCCACTCACACATCTATGCACAGAGTCACACACACCCCACCCACACAAACACTCAGGCACCCATAAAGATACTCAGACAACCAATCAATCACCCATGTAGACACACATGTAGCTATTCGCAAACCCATGCAGCCGCTTACACACCAACAGACAGACGGATACAGACATTCACACAGTTTAGTCACTAACCAATGCATTCAGTAAGATACGTTTAATCACTCACTTATAGAGTCAGTCACGCACCTACTAAATCATCCATTCAGACACTTATACACCCACTCATTCTTCAATACGCCTTTCCCTATATATATTAAACATATTTAAACTTTACAGAAACACACAGTCACTGGATGATGTCATCAGTGATGTCATTTGAGATGTCATTTGAGATGTCATCAGTGATGTCATGAGTGATGTCACTGACCATGTCATGAGTGATGTAATATGTGACGTCATCAGCAGTGCATTGCGGGGGCGCGAGTTATAGTTAGCTGAACTAACTATAACGGGGGAATTTCACGGGTTTTGTACGAGTGAAATGTCCAACTAACTATAACTGTCCCTAAAACCTATGGTTTTTCCAGTGAATTTCTAAGGTTTTTTAAATGCTAATTTCTAACTATAACGTGCCTGAAACCTATGGTTTTTTCAGTGAATATATATATATATATATATATATATATATATATTCACTGAAAAAACCATAGGTTTCAGGGGCGTTATAGTTAGTTGGACATTTCACTCGTACAAAACCATAGAAATTCCCCGTTATAGTTAGTTCAGCTAACTATAACTCGCGCGCCCGCAATGCACTGCTGATGACGTCACATATTACATCACTCATGACATGGTCAGTGACATCACTGATGACATCACTGATGACATCTCAAATGACATCACTCATGACATCACTGATGACATCATCCTTGTGATAGTGGCAGACCTCCTCTCACCCTAATATAACCTTTGATACACACACTCAAAAATACAAACGAACATTTTCAAAACAATGGACATACCAATACCAGTTACAACACACCTATTCAGTAATTCCAAGATCTACACACACATCCACTCATTCACCAACAGTCCCTATACAGTCACTCATACATGTACTCACTCATCATATGTACTCATACACCTATACATCCTGTTACACACCGCCACTCATCCATAGTTACTCACACACATAGTCACACATGCAAACAAAGTATCAAACATCCATTTACTTGCATATACAGTTATACATACACTACCACACTTCTACAGAAACTTACACATACTTACTCTCTTAAACAATCACTTATAGAAACACCTACTTATTTGTACAGGAACTCTTCCAATCTCTCACTCTCACATATACTCACTTATATAAACCAATACTCACATATACTAGTTTAAAACATATGTAGTTACTCATAAAGACACTATTGAGACAGTCATTCACTCACTAACACACCCATACACATACTCATCCACCTATACAGTCCTGCACACATGCTGTCTTCAACACATACAAACAGTGAGTCACTCATTCATGCATCTATGCACTAAGTAATACCCCCACCGAACCATACAGACACTCAGACACTCATACTGATACTCAAAAAACCAACTAATAACCCATATAGACACTCATGTAGCTACTCACCAACCCATGCAGCCACTTATACACAAAGTGAGAGACTGATACAGATATTTTCATATTTAAGCATTACTCACTAACCCATGTATTCACTAAGATACACTTAGTCAGTTATACAATCAATTTTACAAACAAAAAATCATCCATTTAGACACTTATATACCCATTTATTCTTCCATCGACCTTGAGATATACATATATAAAACATATTTAATTTTCAGAAAAACACACATTCACTGGATGATGTCATCAGTGATGTCATGAGTGATGTCACTGACCATGACATGAGTGATGTAATATGTGATGTCATCAGCAGTGCATTGTGGGCGCGCGAGTTATAGTTAGCTGAACTAACTATAACGGGGGAATTTCTATGGTTTTGTACGAGTGAAATGTCCAACTAACTATAACGCCCCTGAAACCTATGGTTTTTTCAGTGAATTTCTAAGGTTTTTTAAATGCTAATTTCTAACTATAACGTGCCTGAAACCTATGGTTTTTTCAGTGAATATATATATTTATTATACTATGTATACATGTGAAAATGTCTCGTCCCCTGTTTGCCTCGGTGGCACGGAAAAAATGGGTGGAACAGATGTCAGCACGCCGACGAGGTCCTCTTATGGCTCCGATGACGTCATACGGTGTCGCGAGCGGAGCCGTGCTCGTTGACGTGGGAGAGGTAGGAAAGAATTTCCGTGGAATGCTGGTGCAGGGGATATTCACCTAAGTGTTTAGGTTAGTCCTTTGGGAGCAACTGTTTATGTTGCCACTCCAGAAACCGAAACCAGTGATCCGAGGGCAGAGGCCCTACAGATGGCACACGAGGTGGGGTGCCCAGTCGTGTGCACCGGCGGGGCAGCGAAGTGACAAGCACCACAACCCACAAAAAAGGTAACGAGGGCACTGAATAACACAGGATCTTCTCTTTGTATCTGGCAGGAACAACAAAGTTAAAATGCCCTAGTACCAAAATGTAGAATTAGTGCTACAACGGTCTTCAAGAGGACCTGCGATGCTGCTTCTGCCTCCCGTACCCTGGAGGCGGCACATGGGTCACGCGGTACGGTCATACTGCGGTGGGACGCACACTCGTTGACCTCTCATGGCACTGCTCCACACTTCAGGGAGGGCGCTTTCCATTAGCTATGTTTTCTGATGACATGTTGCGCCAGCCCCGTCCAACAACAGAACTCCTTTAGATCCAAACAGACTCTTCCACTCTCTCACCGGAAGTGAAACCAGGCCACGTGGACACTATCACAATACAACAGCCGGGAATGCACTTTTCAGTAAAAAAAACACATTCCTTCCTCCTAATTAATCAAACGTCTCACTGAAGAACAGGGGCCAGCTTTGATCGGTAAACAGCCATTACAACGACTTTTTTACTTTGCGATACCATTACAACGCATGCATTACCATGCATGCGTTGTACATCACGAAGTCATTACTACGCATTTTTTTAGAACGCATGGTCATTTACCACGCATGCCTTTACAACGAATTTTGTTGTAAAGGTATGTATGGTAAATGACCATGCGTTCTAAAAACATGTAGACGATCCATGTTGTTGTTAGGAAACAGAGGCTGTTCCGTTTCCTCACAACGACGTGCACCGCCCCTCAGAGATGACGTGAAGCAGGAACCACGAGGAGAGAGGAACCATGAGGAGTGAGAGGTAAGGGGGATTGGGCATGGGGTGGGGGTCTCTTTTCTAGGGTTTAGGGTAGTGCAGTGTTGTTTGGGTGGTGTAGGGGGTCGTGCTGGGGATAGTGTTTTAGGGTTTAGGGTAGTGCAGTGGTGTTTGGGTAGTGTAGGGGGTCGTGCTGGGGGTAGTGTTTTAGGGTTTAGGGTAGTGCAGTATTGTAGGGGGTCGTGCTGGGGGTAGTGTTTTAGGGTTTAGGGTAGTGCAGTGGTGTTTGTGTAGTGTGGGGGTCATGGTGGGTGTAGTGTTTTATGGTTTAGGGTAGTGCAGTGGTGTTTGGGTAGTGTAGGGGGTCGTGCTGGGGATAGATTTAGGGCTTAGGGTAGTGCAGTGGTGTTTGGGTAGTGTAGGGAGTCGTGCTGGGGCTAGTGTTTTAGGGTTTAGGGTAGTGCAGTGGTGTTTATGTAGTGTAGGGAGTTGTGCTGGGGGTAGTGTTTTAGGGTATATGTTAGTGCAGTGGTGTTTGGGTAGTGTAGGTGGTAGTGCTGGGGTAGTGTTTTAGGGTTTAGGACAGTGCAGTGGTGTTTGTGTAGTGAAGGGGGTCATGCTGTGGGTAGTGTTTTAGGGTTTAGGGTAGTGCAGTCGTGTCTGTGTAGTGTAGGGGGTCGTGTTTTAGGGTATAGGGTAGTGCAGTGGTGTTTGGGTAGTGTAGGGGGTCATGTTGGGGTTAGTGTTTTAGGGTTTAGGGTAGTGCAGTGGTGTTTGGGTTGTGTAGGGGGTCGTGCTGGGGGTAGTGTTTTAGGGTTTAGGGTAGTGCAGTGGTGTTTGTGTAGTGTGGGAGGTCATGCTGGTGGTATATTTAGGGTTTAGTGTAGTGCAGTGGTGTTTGGGTAGTGTAGGGAGTCATGCTGGGGGTAGTGTTTTAGGGTTTAGGGTAGTGCAGTGGTGTTTGGGTAGTGTAGGGAGTCGTGCTGGTGGTAGTGTTTTAGGGTTTAGGGTAGTGCAGTGGTGTTTGGGTAGTGGAGGGGGTAGTGTTTTAGGGTTTAGGGTAGTGCGCCCAACCAGCCACAATATCCGTGGACAAAGGGGATCCTGACTCTTTGGAATGCTCCGTCAATTGAATAATTTGGGTCAAGGGCCCTACCACGTCCAAGACCTATCAATTCCTTTCTTGGGATCCCTCATATACTTGGAGAAAAAGGTACATAGTTTCTCATCAATTTCAGGCGTGTGTGCCACCTTCCCCTTCAGTGAGGGCCTGGGGCATTCTCCCTCATCCTATTCCTGACCTCGCTTTCAAGGGGTTGATGGATTTTCCCCACCACATACTCTGCCACTTTGGCGTCAGGTGTCCACTCTGCCGACCTAGGATGGTAAATTTGGGTAGGCTCGAACATGTCCGCGTGGACCCCGTCCCCAACCGGGGACTGAGAGAAGTGGGACTCTGGACGCCAGGGATGCCCCGAGTCCTTATCCTCATTGGAGGAGAAATCGTCCTCCGATACACCCTCTCCCTCTAAGGGAAACCCGCCGTCGGGGTCTACAATAGTGGTGACAGTGTCGCAATTTTCTCCGGGTCCCTCCTCCTCCCGGCAGGGTGCATGTTTTAGTGTTCGCGCACTCTTGAGGAAGGTCTCCGTAAGTTTATCAAATCCTTCCAAGTGCCCCGCGTTATGCTTAACGGCCCTTTTATTCCCCATCAGGGAGCTACTTGGACCCGCCACCACCAGATCTGGGTCACTGAACACCCCAGGGATGCTTTTCGCCAGCTTATCAACCTGATCCCTAAGAGGAGCCAGCACCCTAGAAATAGCCAGAGAGAGGGCTTGGTCCACTGCTGGAGGGAGAAGTTGGGGGCCATTCCTCCTCCACTTCCTGGTAGGAGGAGTAAAAATGGTTTTCTGGAGAAGACATGATAGCAGAGGGTGTGAGCACAGAACAAATGCCCTTAAAATCCTTAAGACAGCCCCCTCGCCGGTGCTCCAACAGCTGGGCTTTCCCCGAAGCTGTTATAAGAATAGACTGAGGCGCAATACCAATTACCACCACCAGGTGGCGCTGGTCACTAACGTGGCCGTGTGGGGAAATTACCGCGTAGGGGTGTCAAAATTAGGCGAGGGTTGGTCGGGAATCAAGCGGACACTAAAGCAGTGACCGGATTCCCAAACGCGCGTAAAGACCAGCGGGAGCGCTCGACGGAGCTGCCTCGCTCGGACCAGACGCGCCTGACAGGATCTCACCACACGCAGAGCACCCAGCGGGAGAAACTGCGAGGGGGAGAACGCGCTCGGGCAAGAGCCTGCTGCACAGGGAATATGAAACAATACCAAGGCAATAATGCTAATAACGTGCACAAGAAACCACTATACAAACAGCAACAACGTCAGATTAAGCCAAGAATGTAAGGAATGCACTTAACTGACGAGCAGTGAAGAAAGAGGAAGCGGAAGGGACGTCACGATATTATATACGATGGACTGTGATATGATTGGGCTATAGTTGCCTTGGAGACTACCCCCCTAATGGTTCATGGGTTGTGTAGTCTTTTGTTTAATGATTGTTGTGTTACGTTTTCTTTGAACTGCTATGCAAATAAAGTGAGGAAAGATATGCATAATCCTCGCCTCCGTCCTGCCATAGAATTCATTAAACTTTATTTGATCTGATTTAGAAACATAGATCATAAAAACAGTAAATCCTCTTTCCTAATACAATACAGTGAGAATTAATTAAAACCAGTAGGTAAAAACAGGTGTTACAAAGCCCGGTTCAGAGCAACTTCAGGTTAACAGAATCGTAAAGTTCAATGTTTCGCAAGATCAATCTCATGTACTTCGTGCAAAACACGCAATAAGGGTCCAAGTAAGATGTAACGCTCCAATACCTGACCAGTTTGCTCTATATAAAACTACTGTAAAAATAAAATGTGTTTTGCACACTTCTGTCATTGGGCTATATGTGGGCTACATCTGGGTGATATTTGTGCTACATTTGGGCTCTTTTTTCTCTGGTGGCCATCTTGGGAGACTTATTTGTTATGAAGTTTCCTAATATCGTCATTTACTGCAGTCTCCTCAGTAGGAAATGCTTTCAGTTTTTTACTTTGATTCCATCAAGAAGGCATTCAGATGTGTCACACATTTGCCATAAATTCAGAATGTTAGCCCTCTAGTTGTTCATTATATCACTGTAGTAAAGCTACTGCTCACCAGGGAGTTAACTGGAAGTCTACTGCTGGTATTGAAAGTGATTGTTTCAGTCTGCATGTCAGAATTTTCTAATGAAATAGAAGAGGATTTGAGATCTCACTTAAAACATGCCCTAAATTTTCTTTCTGCAGCACTAACCATAATTTCTATGGCAAAATGAACCCCCTCATTTTGTTCCTTTTTAAATTAAATGTTTTAAGTGTTACCAGTTTATTCCAATCAAGATGGCTTCAGGTGTGCCATACTTTTGGCATAAGTAAGACTGTTAGCGCACTAGTTGTTCTTTAGAACACTCTGGGAAGCTGCAGTAGAACACAAAGGCATCAACTGACAGGCTGCTCCTGTTGAAATATAACAGGAAGATATTTGAGATCTCACTTAAAACATGTCCTAATTTTTCTTTCTACAGCACTAACCATCATTTCTATGACAAAATGAACCCCATCATTTTGTTCCTTTTTAAATTAAATGTTTTAAGTGTTACCAGTTTATTCCAATCAAGATGGCTTCAGGTGTGCCATACTTTTGTCATAAGTAAGGCTGATAGCACTCTAGTTGTTCTTTAGAACACTCTGGGAAGCTGCAGTAGAACACAAAGGCATCAACTGACAGGCTGTTCCTGTTGAAATATAACAGGAAGATATTTGAGATCACACTTTAAACATGTCCTAATTTTTCTTTCTACAGCACTAACCATAATTTCCATGACAAAATGAACCCCCTCATTGTGTTCCTTTTTAAATTAAATGTTTTAAGAGTTACCAGTTTATTCCAATCAAGATGGCTTCAGGTGTGCCATACTTTTGTCATAAGTAAGGCTGTTAGCACTCTAGTTGTTCTTTAGAACACTCTGGGAAGCTGCAGTAGAACACAAAGGAATTAACTGACAGTCTCTGCCCTTGTTGGATGTACATGTTTTACTGAGAATGTCAGACTTCATTCTCACATGACTGAGAAAGATAATGTGAATTTACAGAAAATATGCTCTCATTTTAGCTTCTGGAGCACCTTCCAAAACTGTATGGGACAAGCATGTGAAAATAGTTTTCTCAAACATGATTCATGATATCCCAGCAGAACGTTTTTCACAGGGTAAAATCACCTTGGAACACACCACAATTCCTGAAATTAGTATGGTACCATCAACAAATGAATTCTAATGTAACTAAAGTCTGTTATCACCCTTTATAGTTCTCCTTTGGTAACCCTCAAAATCTTCGATTCACTACAATGCATTTCAATGGGGTACTATCATTTATATTGGTCCCAAGATGGCTGCCAGCAATTCCAGGATGAAGTGCTGACAGCCAATCAGATCTCACGATGACATGTGTGGTTAGGCTCCGCCCAGATATATATGTGTTTTCTTTTTCAAATTTCTCAGGAACTACTGAATGGATTTACACCATTTAAGCAAAAGCCACGACTCTGAACCAAGGGCTACCTTTTTGCCAAATTTGGTGTAATTCTGTTCAGCAGTTCGAGCTGTAGCTGCGATGAAATGTTCCTATGGAAAATTGCATGGGGAAAACACATTTTGGGACCCCCCTTTTTTCTCGGCCCCCACTTGAAAAATCACCCCGAGACTTTCAGGATAGGAGCGGACGGGAGCGGGCCACGAGTTTTAAAATTTTGCGAAGATTCGTCAACCGGCGCCAAAGTTATTTCAAATAGAATGTTACGATTTCTATGGAAAATAGGTCCTAACTATAACTATCTACTGGCGACCGCCAGTAGATTATATATATATATATATATATATATATATATATATATATATATATATATATATATATATATATTATCTACTGGCAGTCGCCAGTAGATAGTTATAGTTAGGACCTATTTTCCATAGGAAATCCGCAACATTCTATTTGAAATAACTTTGGCACCGGTTGACAAATCTTCGCGAAATTTTCAAACTTGTTGGGGCGCTCCGGTCCGCTCCTATCCTGAAAGTCTCGGGGTGATTCATCAAGCGGGGGATGAGAAAAAAGGGGGGTCCCAAAACATGTTTTCCCCATTCATTTTTCCATAGGAACCGTTAGTCGCAGCTACAGCCCGAACTGCTGAACAGAATTACACCAAATTTGGCAAAAAGGTAGCCCTTGGCTCAGAGTCGGCCCTTTTGCTTAAATGGTGTAAATCCGTTCAGTAGTTCCTGAGAAAATCACAAGTAAAATCACATATATATCTATGGCCGTGTCGGATCCGCGCACCCTGAGCACACCCTGCGCGCACCGTCCCGATCACGAGCTGCATGCTAATTGGCTGTCAAGTGGCTGTCAACTCTCCAAATCAGGAAGTGTTGGCAGCCATTTTGTCCCTCGGTAGAACCGAGGCACAAGAAACAAGTGCGCAAAACGCACAAAGGGGGCAGGGTAGAAACACCCTGACCCCCTAGGTCTGCTCAGGGGGTCCCACAAGGACCCCTGGGCAGAAAAAAGCATTTAAAAAAAAATAAAAAATCAGCGGGATGCGCTTAGGGTGCGCGGATCCCGCCGATTTAAAAAAAAAAAAAAAAAAAAAAAAAAAATCGTAGCGCGTTCTCCCGCGCTTCGATGCTATTTTGCCCCGGGTGGCCCAAGTCCTGGGGGCATGCGGGGGTTAATGTAAATTTATGTGGGGGGCCTCTAAGGCCTCCCAAGCCCCGGGGACCGCCACCCCCCGGGGCTTTGAATTAAAATGTTGCGGAAGGGCTCTCGGCCCTCCCGCAGCCCCGGGGACCGCCACCTCCCCGGGGCACTAAATAATAAAATGTGGGTGTCCGTTTAGGACCCCCGAGCCCCGGGGACCACCACCTCCCCGGGGCTGTGCACAGGATGGGAGGGGGGCAGCGCGGCCCCCCTCCTGGAGCCCTTGATGGCCCTCGCGGCTCCCGTCCTGTCATTGCAAACTTGCTTTGCTTCATTGAAGCGAGAGCAGGGAAACCTGCTCTCGCTTCAATGAAGCAAAGCAGATTGCTTTTCCTTAAGGGGAGCTGCATGTCAGCAGCTCCCCTTATGGAAAAGCAATGCCGGCTCCCGCAGGACGCGGGGAGCCGGGGGGACCGTGCGGGGATTGGGGACCCCCCCATGGTCCCCAACGAGTGGCCAGACCCCTGGTGATGGGGTCCCCGGGGCCATTAGTGGCCCGGGAGGGGAGCCACGCAGCCCCCCTCCCCCCCCCCAAAAAAAAGGGCAAGGCCGGCCCGGGGGATGGGGTCCCCGGGCCTTAAATGGCCTGAGGAGGGGGGCCACGCAGCCCCCCTCCAAAAATTTTAATTAAAAAATAAAGAGGGCATGCCCCGGGGGATGGGGTCCCCGGGGCCAATAGAGGCCCAGGGAAGGGGGGCCACGCGGGCCCCTTCCCGGTTTTTTTTATTTAAAAAAAAAAGAAAATCCTCAGGCCCCGGGGGATGGGGTCCCCGGGGCCAAAAGTGGCCACGCAACCCCCCTACCATACAAAAAAAAAAGAACAAAAAAAAAAAGACCGGCATTGTGGCATTGTGCCGGAGGCCCCGCCCCCTCCCTGCAGCAGTCTGTTTTTCCCCTTGAATACTGGGGGTCCCTGGGGGCCAACTAGCCCACCAGGAATCTCCAGTATGCGCCAGGGGGCTGCGTTGCAGAGAGGTGTACAGAGGCCACGCCCCTTTTTACGCCTCTCTGCAACGCAGCTCTGTGGCGCTTTTTGGAGGTACATGGTGGGCTAGTTGGACTCCAGGGACCCTCAGGATTCAAGGGGACTTAATCCCCCAACTTAAAACGCGCCACGGGCGCGTTTGCACAGTGGTGAAGGGAGGGGGCGGGGCTTCAGGTGACATGTGTGCAAACAGGCCCCGTGGCGCGTTTAAAGATGGGGAATTAAATCCCCTTCAATCCTGAGGGTCCCTGGGGGCCAACTAGCCCACCAGGTACCTCCAGTAAGCGCCACGGAGCTGCGTTGCAAAGTGTTGTAAAAAGGGGCGTGGCCTCTGAACACCTCTCTGCAACGCAGCTCTCTGGCGCATACTGGAGGTATCTGGTGGGCTAGTTGGCCCCTAGGGACCCTCGGGATTGAGGAGGAATTAATTCTCCAACTTAAAACGCGCCACAGGGCGTGTTTGCAGACATGTCACCTCAGGCCCCACCCCCTTCCTTCACCATTGTGCAAGTATTCCTCTAAAATCAGCTGAACTACGAATTCCGATTTACTCACCTGTTATCAGGAGAGAACCCAGTGCTGCATCTTTTAACCCAGCACTGACCCTGAAAAGTTATTCTAACCGTACTTACTAGTAACTTGTATTTCCTTCCAAAGGAATCCATTGTCTGGTTTTCAGCAGAAAAGTTTCAAAGTGTCAATTTTCACAAACTACAAATATTCCTTAAAAATCGCCTGTATGACTTAAACGCATTCTTTCAACTGTTTACAGGAGATGCACCAGTGCTGGATCCAGGATCCACCACTGAGTAAGAAAAAGTAACGATAACACTACTTACCTGCTAAGTGAATTTCCTCCCATAGGATAACATTGGTGATTCTATGTGAAAAAGTTTCTGTGTCAACTTTTAAAATACAATAATATTCCATAAAAATCACTACTGTAACCAAAACGCTTTTACTCAACAGTTTACAGGAGATGTCCCAGGACTGAATCTAGGATCCAGTCCTGTGGTTAGAAAAGTAATCCATAAAGTAACTAATTGCATTTAACTAGAAATTCACATTGAGCTCAATGTTGCATTGTTTGAAATTGTGTTGCCCATTGCAACAACTGTAACTACTGTACTTAAACGTCTATTGCCTATTTGCAAAGTATTTAAACTAAAGTAATTCATTCTGAGAAAGTATATTTTGTAATGTAATGTATAATGTAATTACAATGTAATTTAAAAAATAAAATATCTAAAAATAAATAGTTTAAAAAATGTAGTAAATCAGTATCAAAAAAATAAATATAACAATTAATACATTTAAAAATTGTCATTTACAAAACCTTTGAAATTCACTGAAAAAAACCATAGGTTTCAGATATGTTATAGTTAGAAATTAGCATTTAAAAAACCTTTGAAATTCCCTGAAAAAACCATAGGTTTCAGGCACGTTATAGTTAGAAATTAGCATTTAAAAAACCTTACAAATTCACTGAAAAAACCATAGGTTTTAGGGACAGTTATAGTTAGTTGGACATTGCACTCGTACAAAACCCGTGAAATTCCCCGTTATAGTTAGTTCAGCTAACTATAACTCGCGCCCCCGCAATGCACTGCTGATGACGTCACATATTACATCACTCATGACATGGTCAGTGACATCACTGATGACATCTCAAATGACATCACTGATGACATCACTGATGACATCATCCACGTGATAATTTCATGCACCTCCTCACACCCTAATTTAACCTTTGATACACCCACTCTAAATTACAGACTGCCATTTGCAAAACCATAGACACTCCAACACCAATAACTACATACCCACTCACTGATTCTTAGGTCTACACACACATCCACTCACTCACCCGTACAGTCACTCATACTTACGGTCACTCAGTACAGGACTATCATATGCACTCATACTCCTATATAGACACTCAAACACCGCCACTCATCCATAGAGGTACTCACACACCTAGTCAGTCATGCATATAATTAAACACACTGCAATTTACTCACCTATACAGTTAAACACACACCAGCTCACTTACTCATACAAATACTAGCACATTCTTATGCTCTTATACAATCACTGATACAAGCACACACTCATCCATACAGTCACTCTCACAATCACACACTCTCACTTATAGCTATTTATATACTCCAACACACATATATACTGCCTTTCACATATGTAGTTACTCACACATGTACCACTGGGACATACATTCACTCACTAACACACTCTTACACACACTTACCCACCCATACAGTCTATCACAGATGCACTCTTGAAACCATCCACCCAGTGAATCACCCACTCACACATCTATGCACAGAGTCGCACACACCCCAACCACACAAACACTCGGGCACCCATACAGATACTGTAAAAGACCACCTCGACAACAACGCACACAACAGCAAGGAGCTTTTCAACATCGTGAAGGAACTCTCCAACCCCAGCTCCAACACCAACGACATCCCACCGTCGCAACCCCTGTGCGATTCCCTCGCCACCTTCTTCCACCGCAAGATCGCCGACATCCACGACAGCTTCAACACCCAGACAGCCCCAACTAAGATCGATGCACCAGACCCGCCGCACACCATCGACCACGATCCCCTGCCAGCCTGGGCCAGCGTGAACATCGAGGACACCATCAAGACCATGAGCACAATACACTCCGGCTCCCCGTCAGACCCTTTCCCGCACCACATCTTCAACAAAGCCAGCAGCTCCATCGCACCCCACCTGTGCAACATCATCAATCTCTCCTTCGAGACCGCGACCTTCCCAGAGAGCTGGAAACACGCAGAGATCAATGCCCTACTCAAAAAACCCAAGGCGGACCCGAGAGACCTCAAGAACTTCCGGCCCATCTCCCTGCTTCCGTTCCCAGCCAAGGTCATCGAGAAGATCGTCAACAAACAGCTAACCCGATACCTCGAAGAAAACAGCATCCTGGACCCATCCCAATCGGGGTTCCGCAGCAACCACAGCACTGAGACTACCCTCATCGCCGCCACCGACGACATCAGGATCCTGCTGGACAACGGTGAGACCGCAGCCCTCATCCTGCTGGACCTCTCCGCCGCCTTCGACACTGTCTGCCACCGCACTCTACGCGCACGCCTCCACGACGCAGGGATCCGAGATAAGGCCCTGGAATGGGCCATCTCCTTCCTCGCCGGCAGAACCCAGAGAGTCCGCCTCCCACCATTCCGATCCGAAGCCTCCGAGATCTTCTGCGGCGTACCCCAGGGATCGTCCCTCAGCCCAACACTATTCAACATCTACATGGCCCCGCTCGCACGCATCGCCAGACAGCACGACCTCAACATAATCTCCTACGCCGACGACACTCAACTGATCCTCTCCCTCACCAAGGACCCCTCGCCGCCAAATCCAACCTCCATGAAGGGATGAAGGCCGTCGCCGATTGGATGAAGATCAGCCGACTAAAACTGAACACGGAGAAGACAGAGGTCCTCATCCTCGGCTCCAACCCCTCAGCCTGGGACGACTCCTGGTGGCCAACGACGCTGGGAGCAGCCCCGACACCCACCGACCACGCACGCAACCTGGGAGTCATCCTCGACTCAACGCTCTCCATGGCCAAGCAAGTCAATGCAGTCTCATCCTCCTGCTTCAACACCCTCCGCATGCTTCGCAAGATCTACAGGTGGATCCCGACAGACACGAGAAGAACAGTCACCCAGGCCCTCGTCAGCAGCAGACTCGACTATGGGAATGCCCTCTACGTGGGAGCCCCGGCCAAGCTCATCAAGCGACTGCAACGCATACAAAACGCCTCCGCACGCCTGATCCTCGATGTACCACGCCACAGCCACATCACCCCCCACCTGAGGAACCTGCACTGGCTCCCCGTCGACAGGAGAATCTCCTTCAAACTCCTCATCCACGCACACAAGGCACTCCACAAGACTGGCCCAGCCTACCTCAACAGACGACTCCTCTTCTACGTCCCCAACCGCCAACTCCGCTCCGCCGACCTCTCCCTCGCCACCGTCCCTCGCATTCGAAGAACCACCACCGGCGGCAGATCCTTCTCCCACCTCGCCGCCAAGACCTGGAACACCCTTCCACTAAGCCTACGACAGACCCAAGACCTGCTGACCTTCAGGAGGCTACTCAAGACCTGGTTGTTCGACCAGTAGCAGCACCCCCCTCTTTTTTCTCCCCCAGCGCCTTGAGACCCTCGCGGGTAAGTAGTGCGCTTTACAAATTCTGTGATTGATTGATTGATACTCAGACAACCAATCAATAACTCATATAGACTCATATAGACACTCATGTAGCTATTCACAAACCCATGCAGCCACTTACACAGCAACAGACAGACGGATACAGACATTCACCCAGTTTAGTCACTAACCCATGCATTGAGTAAGATACGTTTAATCACTCACTTGTAGAGTCAGTCACTCACGTACTAAATCATCCATTCAGACACTTATACACCCACTCATTCTTCAATACGCCTTTCCCTATATATATTAAACATATTTAAACTTTACAGAAACACACAGTCACTGGATGATGTCATCAGTGATGTCATCAGTGATGTCACTGACCATGTCATGAGTGATGTAATATGTGACGTCATCAGCAGTGCATTGCGGGCGCGAGTTATAGTTAGCTGGACTAACTATAACGGGGGAATTTCACGGGTTTTGTACGAGTGCAATGTCCAACTAACTATAACTGTCCCTAAAACCTATGGTTTTTTCAGTGAATTTCAAAGGTTTTTTAAATGCTAATTTGTAACTATAACGTCCCTGAAACCTATGGTTTTTTCAGTGAATTTCAAAGGTTTTTTAAATGCTAATTTGTAACTATAACATGTCTGAAACCTACGGTTTTTTCAGTGAATATATATATATATATATATATATATATATATATATATATATATACTAAATACACATTAAACATTATAAAACAAACATTAATTAGTGTTCACCATAAAAGGACATAACTGCAAGAAAAGTTCAAACATAAAGAAAACTAACCAATAAAAATTAATCATAAACAAACTTAACCAATAGAAACACACAAACAATATAAAAGGCACACATATTTTATCAACTCACCACTTGAAAACTACAAAAGCTGCAGGATCTGCCACATTTTGTAACCAGAACCTGAAAACAGAAGTGAATGTATATATACAACTACTTTGCAAAGTAAGTAAAACATATATTTAATCTAAAACATAAAATTTAGTGAAGCTAAAAATGCCAAATTATTAACAAAACACTCTACTACTTCTATTTATTTCTGTTTAGTAACTATAAAAAAAAAAAATACAGCACCAAGAAACTGCTAATCTACCTGGTAAAATACATGCAAAATGAAAGTGAATCTAATTTTTTAATAAACAGGAACTTACCCTAATTTAGTTAAAAAATAAAACCTACTTGCAAAAAATAGTTACAAAATTGGCATATGCATCACACATAATCATCAAAAAGCACATTACATAATATAGCATAACATCAAAATACATTTCTTTGAAACTCTACCTAAATCTAGGCCAACACACTAATGAATGACACTACAATAAATACAATAAAATCTATGAAAATCCCTTAACCAACACTATAACTAAAGTCTACAAATCTTCTCTTTATCCACATACCCTCAAATCCTAAAACAAACCTTAAAAGGGTCTTACCTGTTCTGAGGAACAGTAGCATCTTCCGTGGACTCCTTCTAGAAAAATAGACACATAAACTACAAAATAGAAGGCAGCTGTAAAAATGGCTGCTAACTGAAAGTTAAAAGAAAAAGACTATTCCCTCATAGAAAACATTGGGAGTATAATGCAAACATGTTAAAAAGGTGTTTTAAAAAATGTAAAAATGTTTAAAAAATATTGAACTTATAAAAACTTTATGTAAAGATATGTGAAAAAATGTAAATATATAATTTAAATAGAAGTATTTAAAAATGTGCAATTATTTAATATATACTTAACAAGTTATGTTCAAATTATGAGTATAAATGTATTTGAAAGAGCTGTATTCATTTCTTTTTATAACATAAAATAATGGAAACAAATTACAGAAAAATGTACAAAATAGAAGACAATTTAAATATATTATACCTGGTTTATTTAATGCTTAAAGTGCATTAAAATATTGTTTATATATCAATATTAAAATGTTTTTGTATGAGTACAATTATATATGTTACAAAATGTAAAATATACATTAAATGAGAAATAAATTAAAATTACAAACTGTGTTATGTACTTTTATTATAATAAAGAATTCTAAATATATATATATGTTTTAACAAGTGCACAACCAACTCCTATATGAAATATGTTTCTGAAAATCTGGGATACTCCTATACTAAAAAAAACAACTCTGACCAGACTGACCCCAACAACTACCGTCCTATTTTCAACATCCCAACTTTAGACCAACTATTGTGCACTTACAGCTTCACAATCACATTGAGAAATTTCAACTCCTCAACCAATATCAATCAGGTTTCTGGTCAGGCCACAGAACTGAAACTGCCCTGGTCAATATCGTTGACCATGCTCTATGCTCACTCAATAAGAAAAAATCCTGCCTGCTAATCCTACCTGACCTATCAGTGTCGTTTGACATGGTCAACCATGATACCCTTTTTAACCTATTAGAACATAGGGTGGTTATCTCCGGTACCATACTAAAATGGTCTCCTCCTTCTTTCACAATAGATCTCAGCACATTCTAATGAACCACGCTCTTTCCGATCAGTTGCCAGTGTCGCTTGGTGTGCCCCAAGGTCTACTCATTGCCCAACGTTGTTTAACCTATACATGGAGCCTCTAACCGAAGTCCTCAAACTCACCCACATCTCCTACCACATGTATGCGGATGACACTTAACTCTCTATGAAAATTGCCTCTTTCAATGACATCAATCTCCTCAACAACACCTTGACCAAAACACAACATTGATTTACTCGTACCCACCTCAAACTCAATTCCCTCAAAACAGAAATTTATTGATCTCACAGCCCGCCATCACCCCTAGTATCAAAGACTGGCTCCCACAGCTTACGGCCTAGAACTGTACCCCAAACATCATTGACTCTGCCAAATTCCTAGGTATAAAATTGGACAATGCCCTCTCATGCAAAAACACATCAGTGCCACCACCAGAGGAGCTAACTATCAGCTGCATGCACTAAGGAAACTAAAACCTTTCCTCCCCTTGGCAGCCCTCAAATCAGCAGTTATAGCTCTTGTGTTATCGACATTAGATTATGGTAGTGCTACTCTTGTTGGCCTCCCAGAAATCCCATTCGCACCACTGAAGGCTAATATGAATGCAGGAGCCAAGCTCATCACCAGATCTAAAAAAAATTGATCATATCACCCCTGACATCGAATCCCTGAAATGGCTACCCTATGAGGCTAGAATCCATCTCAAAACTGCATGCATGCACCACAACACTGCCTCTTACCTGACCCAAACACTGATTCTATCAGGTAGAAACAGACCCGCCAGAAGTACAAGCTCCTTACTTCTCAAGCCCCAAAAATTCAACCAGAAGAAAAAATACAACCGATCCTTCTCTGGAATTTCCCTTAAAATCTGGAACTCTCTCCCTCCTGAGATCAGATGTAACACATCCACCTTCAGGAAAGAAATAAAATTTCTACTTTCCAACAAATTCCTCGCACAGTGAGGACCTCTCTGTAATGTACCTGAGTTAGGCCCGGTAGGAATTAGTGTGATTCTTTTTCCTAAAGTTGCTTTCTCTTTGCCACACTAACGTTTGACACACATTTGCATTCATGCAACTTGGACTGGTTTCTCAGAAACACGACCTTGCTGACATGGAACACTTCTTGAGAACATTATCACACTGCCTTGGCATTGATGCGAGGCCTCTCGCATGCGCAATACAAATGTGTCTTATTATAACATCCATATGGCGACACAGCTATCTGTAGAACACAAACAATGGTTGCCTGATCACAATCTCGCCCAAACGCATGGATACCATTTTCTATATAGAACCTTTTGTTTCCCAACATAATTAGAGGAGACACTTCTCCTGACTTCGAGGGGTCCCTGCCTGCTGAAGCTTTCTCCTGGCAGCTGACCAACATCTCCATGAGAGGGTGTCCAGTTCGGGACCAAGACGGGGTCATATATTCTTAACCACCTGGTAAAGGGGTTAGATCATCCAGTCTGAGGTTTTCTTGGCAGATCTCACATTCACAACCTAGACACGTAAGTTAGGGCACGCATCGTTGGAGTACGCTAGATTGTTATAATCTTTTATATATATATATGTATGCATGTATGACCTGTATCAACAAGATGGTGGAACTCTTTGTTTTATTCTCTGTGTTAACACTTATTATAACATTTGTCTGCTTCTGTCTATTGATCATCGCAGCCAATATCTCCTATACAAGAATCATTACGGTTCAATAAATATTAAAATCGCCCCTTCATGTATTCTTTGTATATTTCTCTGAGCAGAAGAAAACACGAGCAACTGAGCGAACATTTGAAGTCTGTCACCACGGTTCCTGAGGGAACAGAGATGTCATGTTCAGTGATTGCCAGAACTGTTAGCTCCCTGTTCAGGTTTAGGGGGGCTGACGGTGGCACTGCGAGCTAGCTGGTCCATGGGACAACATATCCTATGGAGGTGAACAAAATCAGTCTAGCACTATCCTAAGTTTATGTTGTCTGCAAACGCACAGTTCTTGCTGATTAGTGGAAACTACACGACATGGTGACTTCAACGTTGGTTGGTTTCTTATTTTGTATGGATCAACTGAGTAGCTCAATCTTGTTTCCTCAGAGATCCCTACACACCTTTTAATAACGGAGACATCCGTGGTGGTAGGGAACATCCTCCTTGGCTGAGTAGGTATATCCTATGTATTGGCCGTTGGTAAATTCAAGCTTGAAAGGATATTGATCCCACTGTGTTAGCCAAACTCTGCAGTACATTTGGGACATGGCACAAAATAGTTTAGAGAACTGCAGACATGCAGTTACTCAAAAATTACTTCAACATGGCCTCACAATTGATGGTGGGGACGTTACCTTTGTGGTAGAGGGACTTGAAGCATTTAGGATGCAGGTATTCTACTCATGGGTTAAATTCCCCGATGTAGATGATGATACATGCCTATTTCATGAATATGAAGTAGGTGAAACACCAGACGCATACACTCCTTATGAGGAGTTAGAAATTCCTCTAACTTATTAAGAACATACCAATTGGTTTTAAGGCGCCCTTCCCCATAGTATACAAAATGTGAGGCTGGCCTGCTCTGTAATGAGCGGGCAACATGGCCAGTTCTAGCTGGATTCACACTGCATCCCAATGTTGATCGTCTGACCGCAGGCCAGATACGGGGATGATACAATAATCTAGTAACAATGTACAGAAGTCTTACACAATTTGTGATGATAACATTAACACTCGCTCCTGCGCGGACTGTTCAAGCGGTAGTACCACAATTAGCTACACCAAGCATCAGCCCTCAAACATTAAATGCAGTTATGGGGAAAATCCCCACTAAAAGGGAAAAAATTGCATTTTGGATCACACAAAAAACAAACCAGCTTGAAGCAGAATTTCTCCTTATGGGCCCGCAGGAAAAACACAGGATACTGACAATTTGCTTGCCAGTGTGAGTGGCTCTCCCAATAGAAGATTGTGCCACTTGGGGTACAGTCCTTGCAGCAGTATACACCAGAATGCATGGCATCGCTTCTCTGGGTGTTTTACAAGAGGTATTAAAACAGATACAGAATGAGCATGGGGCAGCACCTGCCCTAGACTTAGGGATGAAACTAATGGGTAATTTTGCCGCAGTATCCGCAAGAATGTTGAGTAACATAAAAGGAGAAGC
The DNA here is from genome assembly GCA_963921515.1 of Calotriton arnoldi. Lineage (NCBI taxonomy): Eukaryota > Metazoa > Chordata > Amphibia > Caudata > Salamandridae > Calotriton > Calotriton arnoldi. Next base: position 453,677 of record CAWUFW010010695.1, read on the forward strand.
AGTCATGTTAGCTATATGCCAACGCTTGAGGGATTTGCCTCCTGCACAACCAGAGCGCAAATTGCCTAAAATTATTGAAGAAACCTATGCTACAATGGGTAGAGATAATTTAGGAGCCAGGCCAGGGAAACCACAGGCAAAGAGTAATTCAAAAAAGGATAACTCTAAGCAAGCACCCGACTGTTCTACAAAGAAGAAATGGGACAAGAAAAATAAAGAAAAACGAAATCACGGACTAAGTCTCCTACACAGGAATCTACCAATTTTTTTACAACTAACGTAACCGTGATAATGTCAAACCACCTGACAGGTATCAGAATACTGATACGCGTGCCTCTCGCTCCTTTCAGGATACATCCTCCAGTTGATCGGAGAGAGGAGGACAGTCAGATCGGAGATCGGAAGAGTACGTGAAACAAAGAAAAGACCCACAGTGCTCATCTGAATACATAATTAAACAGGAAGATAAAACTAAAGTGTCAAAACCTCTATTTAAAAAGAAGAAGGTAACCGGACTAAAAATCAGGCATGCCCCGGATTTTGAGGACTCTGCTTCTAAACAGGGAATGGCCATTGACAATGCTGGACAGCGCTGCAGAAGTCATAATATTTCACCAGAACCTGATGGATTGTCTGGTGGGAGTAGCACTCAGTGAGTATATCACGGTGAAAACACCTGTCACCAGGGTAAGTGTCCCGCATCAGTTATACGAAGTGCAGCTACGGCTAGAAGGGGATGTTCCCAGGTTCATTAAGGTTCTCTTTTGGGAAGAACTCACTCAAGGTTATGATATTTTGCTGGCAGAGAAAGATTGGCCACCTGACTTCGTGATGGATTGCCCAAAGGGAGAAACTGTGGGGCATATTAGCAATGCCTGGCGATAATTATCGCAAAGCGTAATTAGCGCTTGGATAATTATCGCCAGGCATCGCCGGTTTCTATCGCGGAGTTAGCGTGCAATCAGCAATGCTAATCTCCAAAGCGATAGAAACCTTGGAGAACAGTGTGAATAGCGCCTGAAAACAGGCGATATTCACACTGTTCCTCAGTTCTGCTTGCTGATAGTGCAAGGGGACTTAGCCATGTAATCCACCTCTCATTGGATTACATGGCTAAGTCAGGGTGGGACCAGGTGTTAGCAAACCAGCGCTAAACGTGTTTAGCGCTGGTTCGCTAATCACCGCCCCTGCCTCGCTGATAGGCGTTAGCGACCTCAGCGACTGTTTCCAGTCGCTGTTAGGTGGGGAATGCCTACTTTGCATGCCATTAGCGATAAATATCGCTGGCATGCAAAGCAGCACCCAACCCGGTCGCTATCGCCTACAAGCTGTCGCTAACAGCAGTTAGCGACAGCTTGTTGATAAGGTGATAATATTATCGCCGCTTTAGCGGGAAAAAGTCCCGCTAAAGTGGCGATAATCACCTTGCTAATATGCCCCTGTAATTTCACCGGCTTTCTCCGACCTTGTTCCAGAATCAATTAAACATTTGTACACCAAGGAGTGGGCTTTAGCGCTAGCTCCAGCATTACACACCAACCATGTGGGGTGGGATGAAGGTTCACCTTGTCAAGATAAACCACTGAGGACACTCCAAAACCTCAAAGACAATACTCTCTAAAACATTAAGCAAAACAACAAGTTAGGGAAATCCTAAGACAAATTGAATATCAATCAATCAATAAATCAGGGGCTTGTAAAGCGCTGCTACTCACCCATGAGGGTCTCAAGGTGCTAGGGGTGGTGGGGCTGCTGGTTGGATTGGGTGGAGGATCATTCAAAGAGCCAGGTTTTAAGGTCCTTCCTGGATTTGGTCAGTGACACTGTTTGCCACAGGAGCAGGGGCAGGGAGTTCCATGTCTTGGCGGTGAGGTAGGAGAACGATCTTCTTCCGGTTCTGGTTCAGAGGATCGGAGTTGCCTGGTGGGTACTTGGAATATGAGGTGGTGGTTCAGGTATGCTGATCTCCATGGGTTCTGAGAGGAACGATGGTAGTCTGACTCACTCGGTCCGGCCAGTGAGGATTGAGTGGATCCAGTCCAGAGCCCTGTCGCAGGGGCCGGCATCGTGGAGTCTGGTGATTAGGGTGCGGTGTCGACGGCGGCTGAGAGTTCTAGTAGGATGAAGGCTGATGTCCTGCCCCAGTCGAGGAGGGAGTTGATATCATCTGTGGCAGTGAGGAGTGCAATCCCTGTGCTGTGGTTGCTTCGGAAGCCGGATTGGGAGGGGTCCAGGACATGGTACGCTTCGATGAACTCGGAGAGTTGTGCATTGATGGCCTTCTCTATGACATTGGCTGGGAAGGGGAGGAGGGAGATTGGTCTGAAGTTCTTGAGGTCTGTCGGCTCTGAGGATGGCTTCTTCAGCAGGGGGTTGATCTCGGTGTGTTTCCAGTCATCAGGAAAGGTGGCGGTTTCGATGGAGCAGTTGATAGTGCGGCAGAGCTGGGGGGTGATGGCGGCGGCTGCTCTGTGGAAGATGTGGTGTGGGCATGAGTGCGTCAGGCCCCTGAGTGGATGCTCTTCAAGGTCTTGAGCGTGTCTTCTGTAGTGAGCGAGGTCCAGCAGAGCACGGTCTGTTGAGGGGCAGCTTGGATGTCTGCGATAGTGGCGGGTGTGGTACCTGGGTCTAAGGTGTCGAAGCCGTCGTAGATCTTCCTGATCTTGTGGTGGAAGAAGGTGCCGAGTTTTTTGCAGATGTCTTGGGAGGGGGGAACATCTGCGGTCTTGCTGTTGGGCCTGGCAAACTTCTTGATTTTGATAAAGAGTTCTTTGCTGTTGTGTGCGTTGACATTGTTTCTGTCTTGGATGGTAGTTTTCTTAGTGGTTTTGAGGAGGAGATGGTGTGTGTTGATGGCGGACTTGAAGGCTGCATGATTTTCCGGGGTTTTGTTGCTCCTCCATTTCTTCTCGAGGTGTGATTGAAAGTTGCACCTCTTCAAAGAATAATTCTCTGTTTCGAGTGATGAAACCGGATCAATGCCGTCTAGTATTAGATTACATACATTTGAACACAGCTACTTGCACATTTGCAGTATAAAATGCACACAGTACCACACTAATGAATAAGCATGTCGGAAAAAATACAAAACAACACATGCTATCTTGAATGGATTCTTCTGCCAAAATATAGCACCTGAAAGCAGATATTTGACCGCCTTCCTGGTGCTATGCTCTCAGAATAAAATCTGCTGTTTACCCCAGGGGTATAAGAAAAGCAGAATTGCTTGAGAATTTTGATGATCAGGCATTGTCTTATGCCGATGACATATACTTAACAGATGATGACCTGATAGAGCACTTTACCAGAGTGGACTACATAATATTTGGGTTTGCTCATATGGGCGATAGGTTCAAATTCAAAAAAATCAAAAATTGCCCTCCTCAGTGTCTTATTTTTGGAATATGAGCTGTCAAGTGAAGGCGAAAGCCTGGCGACCCATTTCTCAAAACAAATGTGCATTGCATCAACCTCTGACGACTCATATTACAATCCATATTAGGATTTCTACATTTTGGCAGAACATACATTCCTGATTAAGCTGAATGGGTAAAACCGTTTTACGACCTTATGCGTCCAGACTTTTCAGGTACACACTGAACCCAAGAACACACAGAAATGTTATGTTCCATACAAACTGACATGATAGCTTCCAAACACTTACACGCAAGTGCAAACACGACAAACCTGGTGATCCGTGTGATCGCGGATACATCAAGGCACACAATGATGGTGACACAGTACCAATTGCATATAAATCACATCTCTATACAAATGCTGAAATGCTTTTTGCACTGATGGAGAAAATGCTTACAGCAATTCAGACTGCTGTAGTGAGAGAGCATGCCCTGGCTCAAGGAAAACAAAATATTGTTGTGACCCCAGTGCCGACCTTAGAGTGGCTACCAGAGCTAGTGTTCTAACTGCAAAGGCTCTACATCCACGATAGATACAATGGGCAAACTCCCTCACTGCAACAGATGTAGATTACAGATTTGACTCTACGTTACAAACACAAGCATTTCTCCAGTATGAGTAAGAATATCCTCTAACTAATGAAATAATGCCTCTAGATCGCTACGACTGCATCATTTACACTGATGGTTCTGCACAACCTGACGTAGGAATTAAACAGCAATATTCAGCCACATGCACAGTCATAGAAGGTTATGCATGATGAAAGCTTCCACCCTGAAAAAACCTACATGCAGTCACCAGGTGATTGCACGGGTCCAGCTGGCAGAACTAAAGGCTCTTGTACTGGTACTACAGAATACAGATACTGGAGTCCCCACACTCATTGTGCCACTGGCTCATATTATACACACACTGAGTCATTACATGTTGCAGTGAAGTCAGTGGCTGATGAAGCTGCAAAGGTGACGGTTCGCACCGCTGCTGCAATAACTCGTTCAAGTACAAGAATAGACAGAGACATCATGGTGGACATCAATGCTGCACGCAATGACACACACCTGCCAAAATGCTTTCCACTCAAGTACTCCTACAAGCTAGATGCAGGAAACATACCATATGCTCAGATGCAAGGAGAGGGGGATAGAGTAATACCAAACAGTGATCGTAGACTAGGTCTAATACTGGCTGCATATGAGGGTCTGGCTTCTGCACACGCAGGGGTGGCTGCTACAATTTCTCTGTTGTAGCAATGGATTGGTGGCTGGGTCTTTACAAGCAGACCCAGGACTTTGTCTTCAGATGTGACATCTGCCAGCAGATGAAGGCTTCCACCGTGGTGCATCCACCCCAGACGCCTCTATTGATTTCAAACAAGCCTTGGCTTGTGTTTTTCTGGACCACTGCACCCCTTATCATCTAATGGGGCTTAAAACTACATCTTGGTGGCAGTGGATTCATGCTCTCGATTCCTGTTGGTCTGGCCACAGAGGTCGGCTGATGCCCCTACTGTCATAAAGGTTCTACGAGTCTTTATTTGGACATAAGCAGTTGGCACATTACATTCCGACCAGGGTCCAGCGTTGAGCTCTTGGGCTTACAAAGAGGCCATGGAAAGTATGGAAGTGACCCTGTGTTTCTCATCTCTGTACCATCCCCAAGGAAATGCGGTCATGAAAGGAAAAAAAAGAGACTTGAAGCAGTGTTTAACAGCAAGGGTATTAGGCTCAAAAACGCAGTTGAGTTCATCACATGTATGGGGTCCAGAGGGCCTTGAATAATATGCCAAAAAAATCCTGGGGTGGTCATACTCCTTAAGAGATGCTGTTTTAGGTTAAGATGTGGATCCCAGACCTCGATAATGACAGCACAGTTGCGGCAGAAAAACCATTTGGCATTAATGAACTCTTGGCTCTTTTACAGGAATTGAACGATTTCCGGGATGAACATAGCAACATCCAAGAAAAACGCATCGCCAATGTAGAAGTGAAGGTTATTCCAGCAAGAAATGGCTAGATCCCGAAGATTGGGGATCTGGTCAGAGAAACAATTGTGGAGAAAAAAGAATTTGGAAATATATATATGAGAGAGCAACCCTTCTAACAAAAGGGGCAGGGTTTGAATACTTAACAAAAATAGTGGATCCCTCTTGTGTATGCTATATTTAATCACATACCTATCAACCTCTCTTATTATACGGGAATCATTTACTCAACATTTTTTCACTCATCCAACCAGGCAATGAGACCTGTTTAATGTAAAAACATCTGTCCTTTATTATAGTATTACAATTCTTTATATCTAAAATATCACAAAACAATAGTATCTAACAGGCAGTCTAGAATTTCCTCATATTGGATACTATCAAGTACAATTCACAATCTAAAAAATCATCATGTCCTATTAAAGCCAGCTCTCTTCTGTTTTTAACACCCTTTCAGTACTTTTCTGTATCAATGTATTGACTAAATTTCATTGATTAAAACCATGTCATTGCTTATTATTTAATGGGTGTGTCATGAGAAACAATGTCAAATAAGTACAAAATAAAAAGGCCTATTATGCAGATTCAATGTTCCAAGTTGTTGACACAGCGTTTTGGTGGTATACAGCTGGTTTACCTCACCTTCTTCAGGACAAAGTATTAAAAACAATGATGCTATCTACAAAATAATGATAAACACATATTGGGCCATTCTACCTAGCACCTGTGCCTGTCCTGGCTATTGAAGGTACACAAACTGTACTTCTTCCACCCCTTACTGGATAAAAACGCACTATGTGGCTGATTCTCAACAGTAGGCCACGTGTAATCCTGAATAGCTACCAATCTCCTCTCGCTGCCGTTCAGATGGAAGCTTTAATTGCAAATGAAGTCTGCTCTCTTCATAGTGAGACAACAACGAACAACAGTGAAGTATGTCGTCTACCTGTTTCAAAAACAACAGCTATTGTGCAGTCTACAAGTACAGAAACACAGATTTCAATTCGGAATCCAGAAATGAACAAGATCTATTTCAGTGGACCACAGATCGAGTTTCCTAATTCGAACTGTCCTGCAGAGCTTTCCAAGGGAGACATGGCGGCGTCTGGATACTTCATCGACTTTGATGACTTCTCCTCCGATGCATCTGAGGTTCCATCACCCGCACCCTCCTGCCATTTGCACTAACGGTGCGTTTCTTCTATCGGTAGCTGAAAAGAACACATTTTGTTCCTCCATGATCATACCTTTGGATTACAATTGCATTTCTCTTCCTAATACTTTGGATTGGTTTTGTGACAGTGTTCTGCCTGCTTTTGAATGGACAATTTTTCCCAGAACGCTATGCAGTACACACCGTAAACGTGGTTATAAAGCCACAAGCATCATCACACCATGAACAAAAAGTCTTGTCCCTGGTGAACATTTCAGCGGTTCTAGGTTTAGATGGAATTGTATGGGACAAGGTGTCATTTCATGTGTATTGTCCCACTGAACTATTACAGATTCCACATCTGTATAAAATGTAAGTGAATGATATAATCACCCCTAGTTCAATTTCTGGTGATTGGGACATTAATACTGTATATAAAATGTTAGAAGATCTAGAATATTCAACTGTGTTTTCTTCCGATGAGTTATATGATGGTGCAGCTAATTTTGAGGACATTTTTTGTTATCAACGTTCCGGTAATCATTTTCTGCACAAAAGCTAGTACACCTCGTGAGGTCTTTAATTTTACTCAATGAGAACATTGCCCCACACCACCAAAGGGTAGTTCAAAAGATTTTGCACAAAGTTATGACACATCTGATCCAGCCTCCTTCTATCATAGGCTTGCACTGTGACCTGCAAAGAAAAATATGTTAATTGACACTAAGCTGATATATTCTGCTTCCGTTCTTTCCCAACTCTCTGTACAAGGTTTCGACTTTTGGAGGGATACAGTTGATGTGTAATCTATTTGGGGGACTGAGATTGGCAGCTTCAGGGAACTGAGGCTTTATTTAGGGCCTGCTTAATACCACAGCAGTTGATTTTCTTGAATAAAACTGAGCAACAGACTACATGTCTTGGCCTTGCCAAGATTAAAGACTTGAACTCACCATGGGTTCCTACTCTTGCACGATTTGAAAACTGGCAGCAAATAACACCATATGATGAAAACACTATAGACGCTATACTGCGTAAGACTAGCCATAACTTATCAGATCCCAATTGAAGGGGGTGGTTTGTATGGCCATTAGATACTAACAAATGTCATGACAGATTCCTAGGTAACATCGGGGGATTTACTGCCCATAGGCCTGACATGTGTTACGTGCAAAATGAACATTTGGGGGTATTAACAACTTACAGTGTAGGGAAGTTGTGCCTCGATTGGCTAAAAACCTCAACACTGTTCCAGGTAAAGCAGCAATTTTCCCTTTTATCTGATGACCTGGAATTACAAGACATTCTATTAGGTCCTCAGAAAACACTTCAAAAATGCTTACTGTATGCTGTCTATAATGAGATATGGAAAATATCTCAACAAGATGCTGCTGAAAGGCTACATGAGATTGGCAGGGCTAATTTAGAACAACCTCTGGCAGTAGTAGACAATGGTATGACCACCCTACCATCTAGGATTTATTCCCTGGGTAACATTGTCTCATCCACAATAGACGTGCTTCAGCAAGAATTATCTGTGTTACAGCATGGCAGTCCCAGCTTAGGTCAACTCTATCATTGAGCTGAACACTGCAAACATTTCGCTCTGGACATGTGCCCTGGCGATACATTAACATAAAGGATCTGTTTTCGCCATACCATCTTTCTGAACAACAGATAGCTATGGTACAGAAAGATGCTAAATACACAATGTTACGCATTGAAAAGCTAGAGAAATTACCTTTTAATGCAGAAATAGCATCCACAGATTGGATAATCCATAGGTATATTTCACTGCCAATTTCCAATTTTCACTTTCAGTACTGTCTACAACACCCTCAAGTGGGCAGATATGAAGCCTTGGGTGAAGGGTTTATACATGAACAATGGGAACTTCCTTTCATGTACTCATGTAGGAATAAAGACACTGAAGTTTTTCTCAGTGGTTTGGACTGCGATAACACTTTAAGTGGTTCCCTCATGTGCAAGGATGTTTTGTTGCACGGGGCATGCAATGCATCCGTGGCGAATCTTTCCTGCCACTTAAAAGGGTCTCCAGAGGCTGTGGTACATCTGACTTTCAGATTACTCTTGAATAAGAGTTACCTGATGTTGAACTATCAGGGTTGCTGTGGAATGAAGCCAGGGGTTACCTATGTGGTGACCGTAACTTCCATTGTAACATGTTGCACACAAGTCCTGTTCAACCTGCCCCTGTAGTTAGGGAGGATATGCTGTGGCATTCAATTAATCTCACCAACATGCACTTTGGTGCCCTAAGCAACCTGAAAGCCTTATTGTTTCAAAAATATGTGGCCTTAACATCAACCAGGGATACGTTTGAGCTTCAGGTGGCATGTTCCTCTTCGGAGATACAGGCGCTTCTTCGCACTAACTTCCTACGACATTTTGGGAAGCTGGTCCATCGTATTTTTAACATGTTTAAAATGACTGGAATTGTAGGGTTTTTCAAGAGCATAGGCTCTAGGCTTATCAGCACCTCCCAGTCTGTGTCCGTAGTTATTTCATCCTTCATCCACCCCGTCCTCAGAAGCATCTTTGGATGCCTTCCGCTGGTCCTGATCCTACTTGCAGGCATATTGATTTTATTGTTTTTGCTCCACAATGGATGTCCCAGTCCAAGATCAAATGGAGATGGCACTGCCCCACGTCCTGTTGTGCTGTGCATGCATGGTGCATTTTTTTTGGCATACCTTTGCTCCAAGAACTGGATGAGCATTGGTTTCTGTATTTAAGGACTGTATGGCTTGATTGCATAAAGTTTGTGTTACACTCCCTCTTGTGCATTTACGAGTGCGCCCTAGACCTGTGCTTGGGATTGCAGTTGGTTGAACCTTGGAGCATACACGTGCTGGTGGACACGCTGAAGGCCCGTCTTTACAGCTGTCCCCTGCAAATACCTCTGCTCCTGGCTGTGTTCTACGAGCTCCCCTGGGTTGCCTCCACACCTAGTGGGTTGGATCTTGGCTCAGTTTCAATGGAACATCAGGTGGCTTTGCTTCCCCCCTCAGCGACTGCTGTGGGGGCTGGATGGGAACATGTTTGCTCTATTTATTTGCTCCGTGGATTGCCTCTGGGAACATTGTCTGCCGATGCTGGGAACAGTAATGTTTCATATACCAGTCGGAACATATAAACATCTGGATTTCCATGTGTTGGGAACTTTTATTCAGCTTGTTTTTACTTCCAAATTTGTTTTTAAATTACCTTAATTTTTAAATGCTTTTAAATATTTTATATACATTGGGTTTTCTTTATGCTTTTGGTCTCCTGATTACCTAGATTTTAATGTGATTTTAAAGCAGTTTTTACTATACACAGTATTTAGTTTAGAGAGATTTTTTTGGCTTTGATGGCTTCTTACATCAACATATGTATGAGGAGTGGGGGCATATATACAAGCCCCTATCGCCATCACAACGTCACTTCTAGTGACGTTGTGATGGCGATAGGGGCCTCGCCTTAGTTACAAGGCAGCGTTAAGCCACTTAATGTGGCTTAACTCTGCCTTGTAAATAAGGCCCCCTTTCACGCTCTGCTTAGCATGAAAGGGGAGGGCAATGAGTGTTGCTGTGGGCATTCCACCGCAACACCCATTGATTCTGATGCTGCCTCCTATTTGCAAGGGAGGCATAAATAGGAGGCAGCGCCAGAATTAAGACCAGGTCTTACCTGGTCTTACCCTGGCGCAAAAAGGGGAAATGTTTCATTTCTCCTCGTTTTTGCTGTTTTCATGTGTGCTGCATTGTGCAGCACACATGAAAACAGCAAAGCCAATGATTGTTTATGTACAGGAAGGTCCCCTTCCTGCACATAAACAATCATTTTTAAAAATGCCATTTTGAAACTTCTGTGTGTGTTGCATTTAGCAGCACACATAGAAGTTACAAAGTGGCATTTAAAGATTGTTTATGTGCAGGAAGGGGGACCTTCCTGTACATAAACAATCTTCTCCGGAACGCAGACACCCTTGCACTATGGTGCAAGGGTGCCTGCGTTGGCACTTGGCTGCTAAACTTAGTGCCAGCACATCGGTAAACGCAGGGCTGTACCATATTGTTGTAAATATGGTGCAGCCCTGCGTTTGAGAAGGGGCGGAGCGTGTCGTTAAGCCAAGGAGGCTAACGACACGCTCCGCCACTTCTTTGTAAATATGCCATGGGTGTCATGTGCCCGAGTAAGGCCCGGTAGGAATTCGTGCGATTCTTGCATGTACACGATCCCTTTTCCTAAAGTTGCCTTTTTTTTTGCCACATTAACTTTTGCCACACATTTGCATTCATGGTGCTTGGACTGGTTTAGCAGAAACACCAACCTTGCTGACACGGAACACTTTGTGAGAACACTATCATACTGTCTTGGCATTGATGTGAGGCCTCTTAGGTGTGTAATACAAATGTGTCTTATTCTTACATCCATATGACGACAAATATATCTGTAGATCACTAACAATGGTTGACTGATCACAATCTCACCTCAGGCAAGGATACCATTTTCTATATATAGCCTTTTGTTTCCCAACATAATTAGAGGAGACACTTCTGTTGACTTTGAGGGGTCCCTGCCTGCTGAACCTTTCGCCTGGCAGCTGACTGACATCTCCGTGAGTGGTGTCCAGATTGCAACCAAGACGGGGTCATATACTCTTACCCACTAACTAATGGGGTTAGATCATCCAGACGGGGTTTTCTTGGCAGATCTCACATTCACACCCTAGACACGTAAGTTAGGGTACGCATCCTATATAATCTGTATCAACAAGATGGTGGAACTCTTTGTTTTTTTCTCTGTGTTGACACTTATTATAAGATTTGTCTACTTCTGTATATTGATCATCGCAGCCCATATCTTCTGTACAAGAATCCCTATGGTTAAATAAATATTGTAAATACCTCTTCGTGTATTCTTTGAATGTTTCTGTGATCACAAGAATGCACAAGCGACTGAGCAAAAGTTTGAAGTCTGTCACCATGGTTCCTGAGGGAACAGAGTTGTCATGTTCAGTGGTTGCCAGAACTGTTCGCTCCCTGTTCAGGGTTAGGGGGGTTTACGGTGGCACTGTGAGCTAGATGGACCAAGGGACAACATATCCTACGGAGGTGTGCAGAATCAGTCTGGCACCATCCTACGTGCATGTTCTCTGCAAACGCGCATTTCCTACTGATTAGTGGAAACTACACAACATCTCCTCATGAGTGACTCTGTCCTGCCTGTCGTTGTTGCTTCGCACATACCCCTGTGCTCATTGCTGGATTTCCTGCGTTCCCCAGCCTTCTACACACCGTTCTAATACCTATTTGACTTTGCTCATGCCAGTTTGATTGACTATGTGTTCTTGTCTCTCATCCTACCATTTGCTTATACAACTGTTGTCCTCCTGTCTTGTTTTGTATCATATGTGTAACTCTTGTAAAGCGCTCTGTCGCCCGAAAGGGTCTTGTTTGCTCTACATAAAACTCTAAATAAATAAGTATTGGACACTAAAAGGGTTACATTTACTTTTCCCACTCCAATCTAAACCATTTTGGGGAAGATGTTGAACACTAAAGGTGTCACCTTATCTATTGCTAGTCCAACGTAACCAATTTTGGGGATGATGTTGGACACTAAAGGGATCACATTGCCTATTCCCACTCCGACTTAACCTATTTTGGGGAAGGTGTTGGGCACTAAAGGGGTCCCAGTTACTTTTTCCATTCCAATCTAAATTATGTAGGGGAAAGTGCTGGACACTAAAGAAGTTACATTTATTATTTCCAATCCAATCTAACCCAGTTTGGAGAAGGGGTTGGACACTAACAAGGTTACATGTACTATTCCCACTCCAATCTCGACCATTTTGAGAAAAGTGTTGGAAATTTTAGGGTCACATTTACCACTCCCACTACAATGTAAACCATTGTGGGGAAAGTGTTGGACACTAAAGGGGTCACGTTTAATATTCTCACTGCAATCTAAACTATTTTGGGGAAGGTGTTGGACACTAAAGGGGTCACATTTACTATTCCACTCCAATCTAAACCAATTTGGGGAAAGTGTTAGACACTAAATGGGTCACATTTATTATTCCCACCCAATCTAAACCATTTGGGGGAAGGTGTTGGACACTAAAAGGATAAAATGTACTGTTCCCATTCTAATCAAAACCACATACAAGAAGGTAGTGGAAACTAAAAGAGTTACACACAAAATACATACTCCATAGCAAAAAACAATAACTAAAACATCACTTATAACACACAATTATGAAACAATTCTATATATGTAACATGAACCAATTACATAACTTTTGGTATCAATGTAAAAAAATATTAAATTATACATAGTATTAGTAATGTAACAACATTTTTTATAATAAAAATTAAACATAAATATATACATAATTCACATTTAACAAAAAGGCTAACATATATTTACATTACATATAACAATATGATTCTGAATAATAAAACATTATCAAATACATTAATTAAACATCAAAAACTATAAAGACTTTTTTTAATTACATATTTTATACATACATATAAATATGAAATTTCTCATGACCAATAAAAATTGATTTTTATTTGTAAATTATAATATATATAAAGCATAAACATATTTTTTTAAATACATTATAAAGAATACATATTTAGCATATATTTTTCTAAAAATATACGTATTACACATTATTTATAAATGTATTATATTATTTACATTTAAAATAAAACAATATTTTTACACACAACTTATTAAAAGAAAATATTTCAGATTTCAAAACAAAAAGCAAAACAAATATACTTATTTTTATGAAATTATAATTCCCACTTTTATGTGTTACACCAAATAATTAAAAAAATGTATATAAATATTTACATTATAACATTTATAAGGAAATATTTTAATTTTCAATTTTTATATTTTAATTAATATTATTATTAAATTTAAATTAAATGCACTTCTCTTTTCATTATCAATACATTTAAATTAATAATAGCAAACTTTTCAAACTAACTTGCTTTAAAAATAAAATCATTAATGTTCAAAATATTAAATAATTAATTTGCATACTAATAAAAATGAAACATAAAATCAGATTAAAATATTCACAATTTAAAAATCTCCCCACCCTTATACCCTAAAAACCCAACATCCCTTTGCTAAAACACAATACATAAACAATTTTCATTGTTGCCTGCTGCTGTCTGCCTGGTTGCCGCCTGTTTCTTCTGCGGGGGAGTAGGGACCACAACTCCCAGCCCGCCAAGCGGCGCACTCGCCGCCTACGTCACTCTTCGCGCCAGGAGGCGCATAAACACCCGCCAGGGCTCCCGCAGCGCGGGACACACTCGGGCAGCGCCCGGGCCAAGGGCGGGCCCATCTGTGCCCGTCAGAGCCCGAAGGAGGCCAGGCTGGGACCTCTTTCTTGGTTGTATCATCTGGGAGTTCGATAATTCAGGAATTATACGAAGGACATTGCACTGAGGCCTGGAGGTCGGCAATCCAATTACCATTTCCACTTGTATGTTCGATTCAGTCGTGGTCTCAGCAATCCCCTGGAGTAGCAGCCCTTGGGGGCCCATAACATTCCCTTCGATCCGGACTTTTCTGCAAATCTGTCATTGTCATTGTTAACCGTTAATTGATTTCTGAGAGAAAGGTCTGGATAAGGTCCGTGGCCTGTAGTTACGAAATTTTGTATCGACATTTACGAAACACGGAAGCGTAAGACCTGGGAGCCATGGGTAGGTGTAAAACTACTGCGGTGATTCATTCTGCCCCAATCACTAACACCATGGATTGCTTTCTACAAAGAGCAGCGGGGGCCCTTGAAAAAGAAATTGAATTGGTGACCCGCCGACTTTCTCGATCTCCGGCAAATCATTTACACCCTCAAGCACAGCACTCTCACAGGTGGGTTGCAGTGCTCTGTGGTGGGAGCTGAGTCAGCAGCTATCTCTGTACATCCCATCAATATTGAGTCACAGACCGGTAGTGATCAGCAAATCGGGGGGTCTTCATCAGGAAGTAGGTCACCGGCTCAAATTTGTGTTTCTCATGCAGTTGCACAGTAGGGGCGGTCTCATGGTGGGGTTGGACCTGGGGACAAGCGGAAATATTCCACCCCTGGGATTAGGGCAAAACGGCCTAAAGTGGATGCGCCAAAGACTAGTACCCAGGGTGCAGTTCCGGTATCGAAAGATGATCTGGCGCCATGCTCGAAGCCGGACTCTCTTCCTTTCTTGATCGTCTAGATTCTAGACTGGAACCGATAAAGCAAAGACTGCCCTTTATTGAGAGAGATTTTTCAAACTTGTCACAACTCCTCACCAACTAAAACCTTATCTCTTGCTCTTGCAACGCAGCCGATCCATCTGCTGTCCCGGCCTCCATTTCATCTGTCACAAGTAAGGTGCAAAAAGTTCAAACCTCGCATTCAGGAAATGCTCTTCCCTTGTCTGGCCCTCTCACAAGTACCAGTCAACATTTACCGTCCATAGGTGGATTACAGGTGAAGGCGTGCCAACTGGCCCCACCTAGGCCAACGGGTAATCACCCCAAGGAGTTGGTTACTGACACAAGGGCGGCAGATGTGGAAGCTTCTACCATTGCACCTGGTGCCCATGACATATTGCCACAGGGTCCTAATTCTATTCATCTACCCCCGGAAGCAACCCCATACATAGTGATCCTAGGAAATGTGCCAGTTCTAAAGCCGGGTGTCACCAAGGTCTTTTACCAATTGAAGAACAAGGTCCTTCACTGGCTTAACAACAACACTCCTTTGGGCCTTAGAGTGGAAAGGCACATTATCATGGTCCGGAGGGTGGCCTGGATAGGGGGCTCCAGAAAGAGCAGCGGTGGTGATTGTGTAATTATTAACTTTAATCAACCTCACTTGGCAGATAGGATTCTCCATGTAGCTAACCACCGCAATAGTACCGGCCCTTTATCTTCTATTAGGGCTTTGCCATTGGGCTATTTTTACCAACCTTCATTTGTGGCTTTGCAGTTTAGTAAACAGGCACCCTTGACCCCATTTGCCTGGCCTCAAGTATCTTCATCGGTCCCTCTATTTAATTCTTTTGAGCCATTGGGTCAACTTGACATCTGCGACTGACTGGCTGGGCCAACCCCTGTGAACTCTAAGGTGCCTTTACAGCCTGTTTCTAAGGTCCAATTGGCACAGGGGGCCGCTTGTAGTCACTTGCTGGATAAAAACTTTGGAAACATCATCTCTTGGAACATAGCCGGTTTGGCCAGCAAGTTCAAGGATCCAGAGTGGTTGGCGTTTATAAAAAATTATGACATTATTTGTTTGCAGGAGACCTGATCCATTGATAATAATTACTTTTTGGAGGGATTTAAGTTTTTCAAAATACCTGCAACCCCTTCAAGGGCGGGTCGACTGAAAGCAGGTCTCGCTGTTTACGTGTCACTCAGTTTAAGAGGTGGCATAGTGGAACTGAACACGGCTCACCCGTGTCTTCAGGCGCTAACTTTTTCATCAGGGGCGCACAGTTTACTGCTATTGAATTTTTATAATGCCACTTCGTCTCTTCCCGTGATGTGTAATTTTACTCATTTATGTTCATTTTTGAAGAACGGAGTGGCCTCGCCACGTAAGTCTGGTAACATTGTCCTGTTAGGGGACTTTAATACGCATGTATGTGAGGACCTAAGGCGGTTGGGTATGGGGGCTAGTGAGGATTCGTTTTGCCATCGTGCAGATGGCATACATTTCGTACATAGTAGACAGGGTGAGATATACAGGGGCAGATTTACAAGCCCCCTGTGCCACCAGTACGTCACTTTTTGTGACGTACTGGAGGCGCATTCCACTTCTCCATATTTACAAGGAGAGGAAAAGCCACCCTGCGTGACTTTTCCTCTCCTTGTAAATATGGCCCCTTCACACGCAGCACTTTGCGTGGAAGGGGCGTTCCATAGGTGTTGCTGTGGGTGTTCCCACGCAACACCCATGGAACGAGACACATTCCCAGATTTACAAGGAATCGTAAATCTGGAAATGTGTGTCAATGCTACGCCTCCCCACGGGAGGTGTAGCGAGGCGCAACGAGGAGAAATGTATTCATTTCTCCTCGTCTTCTTTTCCTCTTTCTATGCGTGCTGCATTCTGCAGCACACATAGAACGAGAAAATCACCTCTAATGATTGTTTTTGTTCAGGAAGGGTTCCCTTCATGAAGAAAAACAATCATTGAAAGAATGCTGTTTTTCAACTTCTATGTGTGCTAATGCAGCACACATAGAAGTTGAAAAACGGCATTTCAGATTGTTTTTGTTCAGGAAGGGAACCCTTCCTGACCAAAATCAATCCTCCCACGATGCAGGCATCCTTGCACCATGGAGCAAGGGTGCCTGCGTCGGCGCATGGCAGCAGTTTGTGCGCCAGCGCAGGGGGAAGCACAGAGGTGCAACATATTATTGTAAATATGTTGCATCGCTGTGCTTTCCAAACTAACGCAGCACGGCGCAGCAAAATGACTTGCTGCACCGTGCTACGTTAGTTTATTGTAAATCTGCCCCTAAATGCATTGCTCTGCGACATGGATTTGCAACCCTCTATGGGAAAGATGACCTCCCCTAATAGGTATTTAATCCCAACCTTCAAGAGGTTAGGCCGGGAACCCTCCATCATTGATTTTATTTTAATCTCCACTCCTCTTTCCTATCTAATCTCTGACTTTTTAATATTAGCCAGTAACTACAGTGATCACAACCCCTTGTGTATTCAAGCTCACTGGCCTATATTTGACTTAAAAAACAGAGTTCTGGAGGAGGGGCCTTGCGTGTAACAGATGGTGGGAGACGGCTTAGATGGGGTCAGATTTCTTCAGATAACTTGTGTGAGACCCTTCAGGAGATGTGCCAGAGTGAGTTCCAGGTTTGTCGGAACGCGAAGGATGAGTCGGATGAGTCTATCATCCGTGCCTTCGAATCTATCTCTAGTTCTGTCATCAAATTACTAACAGCCCCCCCCCCAAGGGAGCTCAAAAGGAAAGGGTGCCCAGAAGGTTCAACACAGAATGCTCACTTGCTGCTAGGAGGTTGAAATTAGCTCTGCACGCTAACCCGAGAAATACCTTGCTAGTTAAAATCTGAAGGAAACAGTATAAACTAGCCCTCTGTAACCACAGGGATGCTCTGAAGGAGGAACCCTGGGGCAAACTTATGGAAGCATCAACTTACAAGTGCAGTGTTAAGTTTTGGAATATTGTAAATAGCCCCATTTTAGGAGTAGAGGCTGCGAACGTTCTTGACGCACATATTGCAGAGAACGATTGGGTTAGTCACTTCGAGGGCATGTTCAAGGGAGCTTTGGCTGTTCCGCCTTTACCTGATTTAGGCGGATTTCCAAAAACCCTTACAGTATCAGTGGAGGAGGTGAGGCGAGGTATTATTGGGATGACAAGAAATAAGGCCCCAGGCCCGGATGGAATTCCTCCCGATCTTTACATGTCGGATGCAGCTTTTTGGGCAACAGTGCTTGCTTCTGTAATAAATGCAGTCGCCAGGTCTAGTGCCCCCGATTCTTGGGCGACTTCGATCATCGTGCCAGTTTTTAAAAAGGGGGATAGGGATAGTACCACCTGCTATAGACCCATCTCCCTGTTGGATTCGGTGGTGAATGTGGTAGGGAGGATACTGTAGGGCAGGCTATCGACCTGGGCTACAGACAATAACATCTTGTTGGATGCCCAATATGGTTTTCGCCCTGGTCGTTCTACAATTGACCAATCCCTGAATCTGCTACTGATAACTAATAAATATACAGTAACTCGAAGGGGAACCATTTTCCTGGCCTTTATGGATCTGTCTTCCGCATTCGATTGCGTGAACAGAGGCAAATTATGGCAGATCCTTCTCTCCCTAGGGGTGGACAGGGAAATAGTCTCCTTCTTATATGATCTCCACTGTGATACTAAGGCGGTTGTGCGTTATTCAGCCAATTTGAAAGTATCACGCTCGTTCCCCATCAGGGCCGGTGTTCGACAGGGTTGTATTTTGGCCAAGTTCCTTTTTAAACTTCATATAAACAACTTAGAGAAAACTCTTCTGGAGACTAAGGCTGATTACCCCCGGATAGGAAGGCGATGTCTCCCGGTTCTGCTATATGCAGACGGCGCCGTCTTGATGGCAAGGACGGAGAGGGGTTTGCAAACTCTATTAACCACTTTTGTTCAATTCATGGGAGATCTGGATTTGAGGATTAATAACACCAAGTCATATGTCATGCAGGTGGGGGTGCGGTCTAGCAGACCTTATACCTTTAGGGGAAGGGACTACTGCGATCCCTAAAACGTCCACGTTCTCCTACTTGGGGGTACTTATGGACGATAAGATGAATTGGGCCCCACAACTTATACACAAGAGTGATGACCTCAACAGGGAGACCGCCGCAATTTTTAACTTTGCTGTCAGACTGGGGAAAAGACCAGTGGGGGCTCTTCTGGAGCTTTACAAGGCCAAGTCTTTGTCTACGGCTCTTTATGGTAGCGAAATCTGGGGATGTGTGGACACAAAGGATGTTCAGGTAGCAGAAAATAAATTCATGAGACGAATGCTATCTGTTCCCCAGGGTATTCCATCTTTTATCGTCCATGAAGAGCTAGGAATGCCATATATTACAGACCTGATAGCTTTCTGCCCGGTGTCCCTTTGGTTACAAATATGGGTCAAGAAGGGGGATTCACTAAATAAGGCAATCCTTAAAGACTGCCTGGCCCTGGATTATGCATCCAAGGTTCCATGGCTTAATTACATCGAAAGGCATCTTACGGGCTTGGTAAAAAGAGATATTTTTTCGAACCCCGATGGAACGCGAAAGGAAGATTTAGCGCTCCTCAAGACGACGTTTAGTCTCCATCAGACTACGATAAGGGAGGAGCGGGAGCTCATGAAGCCCAGTGTACGTTGCTTTGTTATATTTAGGACCACAGTGAAGGCAGAGCCGTACTTACTGGGCCCCGTGAATTCCTATGACTGGTTCCTTCTGACCAGATTTAGGCTTGACCTTTTTTATTTACTTCTTACATATCCTAGGGGGTCAAATAGAGGACTATCCTTTTTGCCCTGTGGCTGCAATGGTTCATCTCCGCAGGACATGGTTCATTTTACAATGTTTTGCCCATTTTATGACACCCCTAGAAAATCTTTTTTAATCCCCATTCTGAAACAGGCCAATTTTAATCAAGTTCGACCTGCCTATATATTCCTCCAGATGTTGACGGGCAATGTCGTATTCCATGTATTAAGTTTTCTAAAATCCGCCATTAGCTCAGGGCGAGCTGCGACTAATTGGCTGGCTTTTTTATAACTACCTCTGGTTTCGTGTATTTGGTCAGCTAATAGCTTGTAGATTAATCCAATGGTTTTATTGCACTATCTATAATGTTTTAATCTAGTACTTAAGAATGAATTGCCAATCTGTTCACATTTGGTTTGCTTAATGATTGTATATATTGTACTATACCAATTTTTATGACGCATTATATATTGTGCTTTTATGGTTTTATCTACATGAAACCGAATAAAGATATTTTTATTGAATTGAATTATACATAGTAATAACACTTTTTAAAAAAAATCACAATTTACATAAATAAAACAATTACATTATTAACCCCTTTGATGCTCATGACGAGCTGGACTCGTCATGGCACACAGTGGTCGTGTGCTCATGACGAGTCCAGCTCATCATGAGACCACCCACGGGGAAGCGCTGGCGCTCCCCCGTGGGAATCCGATCGTCGGGTTTTTTTGGGGAAGGCAGGGGAAGGGCTTCCCCAGCCTCCCTCCCCCTCAATGACATCAGCGCGCGAGGTGCGCTGACGTCATTGGGGTTTCCTTTGTTCGCCGACGCGCTGGAAGCCATTTGCTTCCAGCGCGTCGGGGAATAAGGTTAGTTTTGGCTCCGGGGAGGGGGATTTCAATCAGAAGAGGCATCGAGGAAAGGAAAACCCTTTCCTTTCCCTCGATGCCTCTTTGTGCATTCCTGCTGCACGATCATGCGATTGTGCAGCAGGAATGCCCACTAGATGCCAGGGAATTAAAAAAAAATAGGAAAATACTGTTTTGGGGAGCGGCCCCTTGGGCAAGGGTCGCTCCCCTTTTGAGGGCCTTATGTTTTGGTGCTCTGCCCCCTGGGGGGGCAGTTTTTTATATAGCGCGGGGCTTTACCCGAAGGTGTCAGAGCGCTTCACAATAGGAACAGTAACATTACATGAGGAGAAGGTTACAAGTGAGCATAATACAAAAGCAAGCGTTACATTACATGAGGAAAAAGTGACAATTGTGCATGATACATGAGATACAAAATACAAATAGAGGTATAATACTGCAATAAGTGGCAGTCACTCAGAACACACTGGGAAGGCACTTCTATAGGCATGGAGTACAGAATTTCCTATAGTGGAAGAACTTCCTTGAGGGAGTAGAGAGGGCGTGAATTAAATGAAGGGTACAGAAATCCAGCACAGCACGCAAGGGTGAGGAATGTACAGGAAAAAGTACAAATTTACAATGAAGAGCGAACTTCCTGAGAGTGAAAGTATTAGTTCTGAAAGTGTCTTTGGAAGAGAAGAGATTTGAAGTCAGCTTTGAAGATCCGGGTAGAGGAGGTGGCACGGAGCAATGGGGGAAGCAAGTTCCAGATTCTCACCGCATTGCCTGAGAAGAATTGCACCATCGATCTTTCCCTTTTGAAGACGGGGGGGGGCTCAAGCAGAAGCTTTTCCGCATTGCGAGAAGGGCGAGAGCCACCGGACAATTTCAATTTATTCGCCAGGTAACGAGGGAGGACGTGTGTAAGGCTTTGTGTGTGATGCAGGCAGTTTTGTAAATAGATCTTGCCTCGATCGGAAGCCATCGAAGAGAGGACAGGATAGGAGTGACGTGGTCGCTTCGTTTAGACCCTGAAATGAAGCGAGCTGCTGAATGGAGGATGGATTTGAGAGGGGAGAGGTGGGATTTGGGTAGGCCCGTCAGAAGAGAATTGCAATAATCCAGTCTTGAGAGAACCAGAGATTGTACCAAGGTTTTTAAGTCTTTCTCCGGGAAGAACCGACGGATCCCCCATAGAAGGCGCAACTGGTAACGTGCGTTCTTAGCAATAGAGTTGATGTGGGAGATTAGGTTGAGTCTTTTGTCAAGAATGACACCTAGGGATTTAGCGCTGTCGACAATGATGGGTTTGTTGTTGAGTAGGTTCAGCTGATCCATCCAAGATTGAACAGGAGGAGGTGAGAGAGAGGTAGAGAGGAGGAGGAATTCAGTTTTGGCGGGATTCAGAATGAGTTGGTGAGCTAACATCCAGTTGTGAATAGAGTTGAGAGTAGAGTTGAGTAGTGAGAGATCGTGTGCGGAAGATAAAGGTATCTTCCCACTAGTCCACCAGGCATTTATTTGTGGAGAGTGACCCCTTGGGTGGCAGAATAGCAGTATGTTTTTAGGCCCATCTGCCCCCAAGGAGGGCAGAAGCCACTAGACACCAGTGTTTTTTTAATTTTTGTGTTGGGGAGTGGCCAAAAGGGCAAGGGTTGCTCCCCTTTTACGGGGTGAATATTTTATTTATACTCTTTGGCCCACCTACCCCTTAGCTTGGCTGGTGGATTGTGTGTGGACTGGTGCATTATTTGCATATGTGATTGTAATGTTTTTTTTCTCCTTTTTATTCTAGTGTAAAGCTTTTGATTCCTGTTTGCGGTTTCGCAGTAGTTGTTCTGCAGTTTTGCGTAATTGCATTTATTTGGTAAGAAAAATATTTTTGTTGTGTGTACTCCAAATGAGTATTATTGTCATGCATGAATGAATTTTTTTGTAAGTGGTGTCATAATGGCAGCATATTTGTTAGTGTTCAGAGCATGAAATTCTTTGCGATGTTTTGCATTGTCTTATGTGTAATTTTTTTTCTTCTTTTTTAGTGGGATATTGTTGATCCTTACTGTGTCTGTGCAGAGTAGGTGGTGGTGAGTCTAGCTGCTTCTGTCAAGTGAGTGGTATAGTGTTGGAGTATATAGGTCTTTGTGATAAAGCTACATTTTGTTTATTTCTTTTTTTTACAAAGGGTTTGTTGTTGTTGACTTGTTTGACAAGTAACCTTTATTAGTAAGCATTATGGCTAGCCGTAGAATGACTGCTCAGCAGGTGGTTGGTTTGCTTCTTGAATCTTCCTCTGAGTAGGATTATGAGACTGACAGTGCGTCTGAGGGAGAGGAGGGAGGGGAAGATCAGGCAGTGAGTTTTCTCTCCACATGGAATCATCGGATGATGAAGGTACTCTCAGTGCAGATGAAGTGCCTGTTTTAGAGGAGGATACTACTGTGCCGATGGTGCAAGAGGCATCTGGATTGCAGCCTGGGGCTGCTAGGCTTCCTACTGGAAGTGCTGGACTCTGGGTTGATCCAAACATGGTGCAGCCGGTGTTGCCTGCCTTTAGTGGTTATGCAGGGTGTAGAGTGGATTGTGAACATTATATGCCTATACAGTATTTTCAGTTGTTTAGTTGTTTATGGATGATGTATTTTTGGGTGAGATTGTTGAGCAGACTAATTTGTATGCTGAACAGTTTTTGAGGGACAACAGTGCCAGACTTAGGCCCCATTCTAGAGCTACCCGGTGGAGTCCCACAAATCTGGAAGAGATGAAGAAGTTTTTGGGTTTGACTTTTTTGATGGGTTTGATAAGGAAGCCGTCCATGGGTTCATATTGGTCTACCAGTCCCTTGATGGCAACGGCCATATTTCCTGCAGTTATGACTCGTGCTCGGTATTTACTTTTGCTTCGGATGCTGCATTTTGTTGATAATGGTTTGGCGTTGCCACGAGATCACCCTAAATGTGACCGTCTTTTTAAGATTCGGCCTGTTCTTGATCACTTTGTAGATCGATTTTCAGAGATCTATACTCCAGGGAAAGAAATATCTATTGATGAGTCTTTGGTCCTGTTCAAGGGCCGTTTGGTTTTTAGGCAGTACATTCCTAGCAAGAGGGCACGCTATGGAATTAAGCTGTATATGTTGTCTGAGAGTAGGACAGGATATGTTTTTAATTTGCGTGTGTACACTGGTAGGGATTCCACTATTGACCCCCTGAATGTCCGTCCACTTTTGGAGTTTCAGAGAAAATTGTGTGGGATCTTGCTAGAGGACTGTTTAACAGAGGCCACCATTTGTACCTTGATAACTTCTACACTGCTGTGCAATTGTTTAAGGAATTGTTCAAAGTGGACACTTTTGCTTGTGGCACAATCCGCTCTAACCGTAAAGGTTATCCAAAAGAGCTTGTTTGCAAAAAACTTCAGAGGGGACAGTGCAGTGCCTTGCGTAGTGAGGAACTGCTAGCTGTGAAATTTGTGGACAGGAGGGATGTGTACATGCTGACTACCATCCATGATGAGAGTACTTCACCTGTGGCTGTTTGGGGTCAGATTGCTGAAGTGCGCAAACCTGTGTGCATTTTAGACTACAATAAGCACATGGGTGGTGTTGATAGAGTAGATCAGAGGTTGGAACCTTACACTGCTATTCGTAAGGCTTACATTTGGTATAAGAAGTTGGCCATCCATCTCTTCAATTTAGCAACTTTCAATGCTTTTGTTGTGTTCAAGGAGTGTTCTCCTGCGTCAAAGTTGACTTTTGTTCAGTTTCAGCAGTCTGTCATAGGCAGCCTTGTTGCTGTGGAACAGGCAAGTGTTCCTAGAGTTGGAGTGGTGGAGGATGTGGCTCGATTGAAAGATCGCCACTTTCCTGATCACATTCCCCCTACACCCTCAAAAGACTTTCCCACTAGGAGATGTAGAGTCTGTTGGCAAAGAGGTACGCGGAAGGAGACTCGTATGTACTGCCCTGAGTGTCCTTCTAACCCTGGGCTGTGTGTGCCTGCTTGTTATAGAGCGTACCACAAGCAAAAGAATTATTGGGAGCAACCATGAGTGGTAAAGTGAACTGCCTGGTCTGTAATGTTTAAGAATTGTTGGTCTGTTTCAAGGTTGGCATTAGTGCAATGTATTTAGTTTCTGATTTTGTGTTAGTAGATTTGTATCTATTTGCAATTTGTTTGTGTTTTCTTTTTTGTATAAAAAAATCCTAAATGTGATGGTGGTGTGTGTAGGCTGGTGCTTGGCTGGCGGTGTGCGTGGAGTGGCGCTTGGCTGGTGGTGTGCGTGGAGTGGTGCTTGGCTGGCGGTGTGCGTGGAGTGGCTCTTGGCTGGCGGTGTGCGTGGAGTGGCGCTTGGCTGGCGGTGTGCGTGGAGTGGCGCTTGGCTGCCGGTGTGCGTGGAGTGGCGCTTGGCTGGCAGTGTGCATGGAGTGGAGCTTGGCTGGCGGTGTGCGTGGAGTGGTGCTAGGCTGGCGGTGTGCGTGGAGTGGCGCTTGGCTGGCGGTGTGCGTGGAGTGGCGCTTGGCTGGCAGTGTGCGTGGAGTGGCGCTAGGCTGGCGGTGTGCATGGAGTGGCGCTTGGCTGGCGGTGTGCGTGGAGTGGCGCTTGACTGGCGGTGTGCGTGGAGTGGCGCTTGGCTGACGGTGTGCGTGGAGTGGCGCTTGGCTGGCGGTGTGCGTGGAGTGGCGCTTGGCTGGCGGTGTGCGTGGACTGGCGCTCGGCTGGCAGTGTGTGAGTAGTGACTTGCTGCTGGTCACTACACACACTGCTAGCCGAGCGACACTCCACGCAATCCATCAGCTTGTGTGGTTGCTGTGTTAGGAATGTGGGCATGTGAAAGTGATGGGCCCTTGAATGGCGCTGTCTGCTGGTGTGAGTGTTGTAATGTGATGGGCCCGCGGCTGGTGGTGTGAATGGTTTTGTATTTGTCACACGTATGAAAGGTGTATGAATGGCCTGTACAGAGGTTGGTGCCTTGTTGTGGCTTTACAGCTCACGAGCTGTGAGTCAATGGTTCAGTTTCTCGTCCTTTCAATTATTAACAGTGCATTTCATTTTTGTGAAATCACTTGTTAATACAATTGTATATACTGAACCATCACTCACCCTCGTGCCAAATCCAACCAGTATGTGTGTGTGCTTGAGGATTAGATGGCTGTGCAGTAATATTTTTTTTGTCTTTCTCAAGCAGGGTGTACCTTGTCCCTTTTTGTGAATGTTGTAATGTGTTTGTTTCGTGCCTGGTGGTGTGAATGGTCTTGTGTGTATCACGTATGAAAGGTGTGTGAATGGCCTGTAAAGCGGTTGGGGCCTTGACGTGGCTTTACAGCTCACGAGCTGCGAGTCACTGGTTCAGTTTTTTGTCCTTTCAATTATTGACAGTGCATTTCATTTTTGTGAAATCTCTTGTTAATAAAATTGTATATACTGAACCATCACTTGCCCTCGTGCCAAATCCAACCAGTATGTGTGTGTGCTTGAGGAATAGATGGCTGTGCAGTAATCTTTGTCTTTTTAGTCTGTCTGCCAAGGTGTACATTCCGTCTAAGAATAACCTACCAACTGTAGATATTGTCGTAAACGAAACACCCATGGGAGTACATGGTGATATCTCTCTTGTGGATCCCAACAAGTTATGGTACCCACAATGTCCTGCAAACCTCAACATGTCTGTCACATTTTCCTTGCAATATTGTGCCAAAATTTTCACGCTGCAGAAATAAACAACACATTATCTCAAAATGACCTGGTTTTGCAAGGGGGTCACCTGGGTTTTGGCCCGGGGCTCGGCGGCCACCTAGGGAAACCTACCAAACCACACATTTCTGAAAAGTAGACACCCGGGGGATTCCAGGGAGGTATGGCTTGCATGGATCCCCCAACGTTTTCTTACCCAGAATCCCCTGCAAACCTGACATTTTGCTGAAAAAATCCCTTTTTCACACATTTTTGTGTGGTAAAGTTGTGGCATCACCGGGCTGACACAAATTTCCTACCACCCAGCGTCCCCCAGGTCTCCCGATAAAAATGGTGCCTCACTCGGGTGGGAGGCCCAAGTACCCGCGACAGGCAAGGGCCCACAACGTATTGAGGCGACCTCAAAATGGCCTATCAAAAACGACCTGGTTTTGCAAGGGGGTCCCATGACGTTTTGGCCCGGGGCTCGGCGGCCACCTAGGGAAACCTACCAAACCCACACATTTCTGAAAAGTAGACACCCGGGGATTCCAGGGAGGTATGGTTTGCGTGGATCCCCCAACGTTTTCTTACCCAGAATCCCCTGCAAACCTGACATTTTGCTGAAAAAATCCCTTTTTTCACACATTTTTGTGTGGTAAAGTTGTGGCTTCACCGGGCTGACACTAATTTCCTACCACCCAGCGTCCCCCCAGGTCTCCCGATAAAAATGGTGCCTCACTCGGGTGGGAGGCCCAAGTACCCGCGACAGGCAAGGTCCCACAACGTATTGAGGCGACCTCAAAATGGCCTATCACAAAACGATCTGGTTTTGCAAGGGGGGTCCCATGACGTTTTGGCCCGGGGCTCGGCGGCCACCTAGGGAAACCTACCAAACCCACACATTTCTGAAAAGTAGACACCCGGGGTATTCCAGGGAGGTATGGCTTGCGTGGATCCCCCAACGTTTTCTTACCCAGAATCCCCTGCAAACCTGATATTTTGCTGAAAAAATCCCTTTACACACATTTTGTGTGGTAAAGTTGTGGCATCACCGGGCTGACACAAATTTCCTACCACCCAGCGTCCCCCAGGTCTCCCAATAAAAATGGTGCCTCACTCGGGTGGGAGGCCCAAGTACCCGCGACAGGCAAGGGCCCACAACATATTGAGGCGACCTCAAAATGGCCTTTCACAAAATGACCTGGTTTAGCAAGGGGGTCACCTGGGTTTTTGGCCCTGTGCTCAGGCGGCCATCTAGGGAAACCTACCAAACCTACACATTTCTGAAAAGTAGACACTGGGGCTTCCAGGGAGGTATGGCTTGCGTGGATCCCCCAACGTTTCACTTCAGAATCCTCTGCAAACCTCAATTTTAGCTGAAAAATCACTTTTTTCAGAAATTTTTGTGTGGGAAGTGTGGCATCACCGAGCTCACACAAATTTCCTACACCCAGCGTTCCCCCAGGTCTCCCGATAAAAATGGTGCCTCACTTGTGTGGGAGGCCCAAGTACCAGCGACAGGCAAGGGCCCAAAACGTAGTGAGGCTGACATCAAAATTGCCTATCTCAAAACCACCTGGTTTTGCAAGGAGGTCACCTGGGTTTTGGCTCCGTGCTCGGCGGCCATCTAGGAAACCTACCAAACCCACACATTTCTGAAAAGTAGACACCCGGGGCTTCCAGGGAGGTATGGCTTGCGTGGATCCCCCAACGTTTCCTACCCAGAATCCCCTGCAAACCTCAATTTTAGCTGAAAAAATCACTTTTTCAGAAATATTTGTGTGGGAAAGTGTGGCGTCACCGGGCTCACACAAATTTCCTACCACCCAGCGATCCCCCAGGTCTCCCGATAAAAATGGTGCCTCACTCATGTGGGAGGCCCAAGTAACCGCAACAGGAAAGGGCCCAAAACATTTTTTGATAGGCAATGTTGATGTTGCCTCAAAACGTTTTGTGTCCTTGCATGTCGCGGGTACTTGGGCCTCCCACACAAGTGAGGCACCATTTTTATCGGGAGACCTGGGGGAACGTTGGGTGGTAGGAAATTTGTGTGAGGCCAGTGATGCCACACTTTCCACACAAAAATGTGTGAAAAAGTGATTTTTTCAGCTAAAATTGAGGTTTGCAGGGATTCTGGGTAAGGAAACGTTGGGGATCCACGCAAGCCATACCTCCCTGGAAGCCCCCGGGTGTCTACTTTTCAGAAATGTGTGGGTTTGGTAGGTTTCCTAGATGGCCACCGAGCACGGGGCCAAAACCCAGGTGACTTCTTCAAAACCAGGTGGTTTTGAGATAGGCAATTTTGATGTCGCCTCACTACGTTTTGGGCCCTTGCCTGTCGCGGGTACTTGGGCCTCCCACACAAGTGAGGCACCATTTTTATCGGGAGACCTGGGGTAACGCTGGGTGGTAGGAAATTTGTGTGAGGCCAGTGATGCCACACTTCCCACACAAAAATGTGTGAAAAAAGTGATTTTTTCAGCTAAAATTGAGGTTTGCAGGGATTCTGGGTAAGAAAGGTTGGGGGATCCATGCAAGCCATACCTCCTGGAAGCCCCGGGTGTCTACTTTTCAGAAATGTGTGTGTTTGGTAGGTTTCCCTAGGTGCCGGCAGAGCTAGGGTTCACAAACTACAGCTAGGCACTTTGCCAAAAAGGGTCATTTTTCACTGCGAAATTGAGGTGTGACCACGTTGCGTTTTGTGCTGTTTCCTGTCGCGGGCACAAGGCCGACCCACACAAGTGAGGTACCATTTTTCTCGTAAGACTTTGGGGAACGCGGGGTGGGTGGAAATTTGTGGATCCACGCAGATTCCAGACCTTCCACCACAGAAATGTGGGGAAAATGTGTTTTTTTTGACAATTTTTTAGGTTTGCAAGGGATTCTGGGTAACAGAACCTGGTGGGAGGCAGTCAAGTCACACCATCCTGGATTCCCCTGGGTGTCTAGTTTTCAAAAATGTATAGGTTTTCTAGGTTTCCCTAGGTGCCGGCAGAGCTAGGGTTCAAAAACTACACTTAGGCACTTTGCCAAAAAAGGGTCATTTTTCACTGCAAAATTGAAGTGTGACCACGTTGCGTTTTGCATCGTTTCCTGTCGCAGGCACTAGGCCGACCCACACAAGTGAGGTACCATTTTTCTCGTAAGACTTTGGGGAACGCGGGGTGGGTGGAAATTTGTGGATCCACGCAGATTCCAGAACTTTCCACCACAGAAATGTGGGGAAAATGTGTTATTTTGGACAATTCTTTAGGTTTGCAAGGGATTCTGGGTAACAGAACCTGGTGGGAGGCAGTCAAGTCACCCCATCCTGGATTCCCCTAGGTGTCTAGTTTTCAAAAATGTATAGGTTTGCTAGGTTTCCCTAGGTGCCGGCAGAGGTAGGGTTAAAAACTACAGCTAGGCACTTTGCCAAAAAGGGTCATTTTTCACTGCGAAATTGAGGTATGACCACGTTGCGTTTTGCGCCGTTTCCTGTCGCAGGCACTAGGCCGACCCACACAAGTGAGGTACCATTTTTCTCGTAAGACTTTGGGGAACGAGGGGTGGGCAGAAATATGTGGATCCACGCAGATTCCAGAACTTTCCACCACAGAAATGTGGGGAAAATGTGTTTTTTTTGACAATTATTTAGGTTTGCAAGGGATTCTGGGTAACAGAACCTGGTGGGAGGCAGTCAAGTCACCCCATCCTGGATTCCCCTGGGTGTCTAGTTTTCAAAAATGTATAGGTTTGCCAGGTTTCCCTAGGTGCCGGCAGAGCTAGGGTTCAAAAACTACACCTAGGCACTTTGCCAAAAAAGGGTCATTTTTCACTGCGAAATTGAAGTGTGACCACGTTGCGTTTTGCGTCGTTTCCTGTTGCAGGCACTAGGCCGACCCACACAAGTGAGGTACCATTTTTCTCATAAGACTTTGGGGAACACGGGGTGGGTGGACATTTGTGGATCCACGCAGATTCCAGAACTTTCCACCACAGAAATGTGGGGAAAATGTGTTTTTTGGACAATTTTTAGGTTTGCAAGGGATTCTGGGTAACAGAACCTGGTGGGAGGCAGTCAAGTCACCCCATCCTGGATTCCCCTGGGTGTCTAGTTTTCAAAAATGTATAGGTTTGCTAGGTTTACCTAGGTGCTGGCAGAGGTAGGGTTCAAAAACTACAGCTAGGCACTTTGCAAAAAAAGGGTCATTTTTCACTGCGAAATTGAGGTGTGACCACGTTGCGTTTTGCGCCGTTTCCTGTCGCGGGCACTAGGCCGACCCACACAAGAGAGGTACCATTTTTCTCGGAAGACTTTGGGGAACGCGGGGTGGGTGGAAATTTGTGGATCCACGCAGATTCCAGAACTTTCCACCACAGAAATGTGGGGAAAATGTGTTTTTTTGGACAATTCTTTAGGTTTGCAAGGGATTCTGGGTAACAGAACCTGGTGGGAGGCAGTCAAGTCACCCCATCCTGGATTCCCCTGGGTGTCTAGTTTTCAAAAATGTATAGGTTTGCTAGGTTTCCCTAGGTGCCGGCAGAGGTAGGGTTCAAAAACTACAGCTAGGCACTTTGCCAAAAAAGGGTCATTTTTCACTGCAAAATTGAGGTATGACCACGTTGCGTTTTGCGCCGTTTCCTGTCGCAGGCACTAGGCTGACCCACACAAGTGAGGTACCATTTTTCTCGTAAGACTTTGGGGAACGAGGGGTGGGCAGAAATATGTGGATCCACGCAGATTCCAGAACTTTCCACCACAGAAATGTGGGGAAAATGTGTTTTTTTTGACAATTATTTAGGTTTGCAAGGGATTCTGGGTAACAGAACCTGGTGGGAGGCAGTCAAGTCACCCCATACTGGATTCCCCTGGGTGTCTAGTTTTCAAAAATGTATAGGTTTGCCAGGTTTCCCTAGGTGCCGGCAGAGCTAGGGTTCAAAAACTACACCTAGGCACTTTGCCAAAAAAGGGTCATTTTTCACTGCGAAATTGAAGTGTGACCACGTTGCGTTTTGCGTCGTTTCCTGTCGCAGGCACTAGGCCGACCCACACAAGTGAGGTACCATTTTTCTCATAAGACTTTGGGGAACACGGGGTGGGTGGACATTTGTGGATCCACGCAGATTCCAGAACTTTCCACCACAGAAATGTGGTGAAAATGTGTTTTTTTGGACAATTTTTTAGGTTTGCAAGGGATTCTGGGTAACAGAACCTGGTGGGAGGCAGTCAAGTCACCCCATCCTGGATTCCCCTGGGTGTCTAGTTTTCAAAAATGTATAGGTTTGCTAGGTTTACCTAGGTGCTGGCAGAGGTAGGGTTCAAAAACTACAGCTAGGCACTTTGCAAAAAAAGGGTCATTTTTCACTGCGAAATTGAGGTGTGACCACGTTGCGTTTTGCGCCGTTTCCTGTCGCGGGCACTAGGCCGACCCACACAAGAGAGGTACCATTTTTCTCGGAAGACTTTGGGGAACGCGGGGTGGGTGGAAATTTGTGGATCCACGCAGATTCCAGAACTTTCCACCACAGAAATGTGGGGAAAATGTGTTTTTTGGACAATTTTTAGGTTTGCAAGGGATTCTGGGTAACAGAATCTGGTGGGAGAGCAGTCAAGTCACCCCATCCTGGATTCCCCTGGGTGTCTAGTTTTCCAAAATGTATAGATTTGCTAGGTTTCCCTAGGTGCCGGCAGAGGTAGGGTTCATAAACTACAGATAGGCACTTTGCAAAAAAGGGTCATTTTTCACTGCGAAATTGAGGTGTGACCACGTTGCGTTTTGCGCCGTTTCCTGTCGCGGGCACTAGGCTGACCCACACAAGTGAGGTACCATTTTTCTCGGAAGACTTTGGGGAACGCGGGGTGGGTGGAAATTTGTGGATCCACGCAGATTCCAGAACTTTCCACCACAGAAATGTGGGGAAAATGTGTTATTTTGGACAATTCTTTAGGTTTGCAAGGGATTCTGGGTAACAGAACCTGGTGGGAGGCAGTCAAGTCACCCCATCCTGGATTCCCCTGGGTGTCTAGTTTTCAAAAATGTATAGGTTTGCTAGGTTTCCCTAGGTGCCGGCAGAGGTAGGGTTCAAAAACTACAGCTAGGCACTTTGCCAAAAAAGGGTCATTTTTCACTGCAAAATTGAGGTATGACCACGTTGCGTTTTGCGCCGTTTCCTGTCGCAGGCACTAGGCTGACCCACACAAGTGAGGTACCATTTTTCTCATAAGACTTTGGGGAACGAGGGGTGGGCAGAAATATGTGGATCCACACAGATTCCAGAACTTTCCACCACAGAAATGTGGGGAAAATGTGTTTTTTTTGACAATTATTTAGGTTTGCAAGGGATTCTGGGTAACAGAACCTGGTGGGAGGCAGTCAAGTCACCCCATCCTGGATTCCCCTGGGTGTCAATTATTTAGGTTTGCAAGGGATTCTGGGTAACAGAACCTGGTGGGAGGCAGTCAAGTCACCCCATCCTGGATTCCCCTGGGTGTCTAGTTTTCAAAAATGTATAGGTTTGCCAGGTTTCCCTAGGTGCCGGCAGAGCTAGGGTTCAAAAACTACACCTAGGCACTTTGCCAAAAAAGGGTCATTTTTCACTGCGAAATTGAAGTGTGACCACGTTGCGTTTTGCGTCGTTTCCTGTCGCAGGCACTAGGCCGACCCACACAAGTGAGGTACCATTTTTCTCATAAGACTTTGGGGAACATGGGGTGGGTGGACATTTGTGGATCCACGCAGATTCCAGAACTTTCTACCACAGAAATGTGGGGAAAATGTGTTTTTTGGACAATTTTTTAGGTTTGCAAGGGATTCTGGGTAACAGAACCTGGTGGGAGGCAGTCAAGTCACCCCATCCTGGATTCCCCTGGGTGTCTAGTTTTCAAAAATGTATAGGTTTGCTAGGTTTCCCTAGGTGCCGGCAGAGGTAGGGTTCAAAAACTACAGCTAGGCACTTTGCAAAAAAAGGATCATTTTTCACTGCGAAATTGAAGTGTGACCACCTTGCGTTTTGCGCCGTTTCCTGTCGCGGGCACTAGGCCGACCCACACAAGTGAGGTACCATTTTTCTCGGAAGACTTTGGGGAACGCGGGGTGGGTGGAAATTTGTGGATCCACGCAGATTCCAGAGCTTTCCACCACAGAAATGTGGGGAAAATGTGGTTTTTTGACAATTTTTTAGGTTTGCAAGGGATTCTGGGTAACAGAACCTGGTGGGAGGCAGTCAAGTCACCCCATCCTGGATTCCCCTGGGTGTCTAGTTTTCAAAAATGTATAGGTTTGCTAGGTTTCCTTAGGTGCCGGCAGAGCTATGGTTCAAAAACTCCACCTAGGCACTTTGCCAAAAAAGGGTCATTTTCCACTGCGAAATTGAGGTGTGACCACATTGCGTTTTGCGCCGTTTCCTGTCGCAGGCACTAGGCCGACCCACACAAGTGAGGTACCATTTTTCTCATAAGACTTTGGGGAACGCGGGGTGGGTGGAAATTTGTGGATCCACGCAGATTCCAGAACTTTCCACCACAGAAATGTGGGAAAAATGTGTTTTTTTTGACAAAATGTTTAGGTTTGCAAGGGATTCTGGGTAACAGAACCTGGTGGGAGGCAGTCAAGTCACACCATCCTGGATTCCTCTGGGTGTCTAGTTTTCAAAAATGTATAGGTTTTCTAGGTTTCCCTAGGTGCCGGCAGAGCTAGGGTTCAAAAACTACACTTAGGCACTTTGCCAAAAAAGGGTCATTTTTCACTGCAAAATTGAAGTGTGACCACGTTGCGTTTTGCATCGTTTCCTGTCGCAGGCACTAGGCCGACCCACACAAGTGAGGTACCATTTTTCTCGTAAGACTTTGGGGAACGCGGGGTGGGTGGAAATTTGTGGATCCACGCAGATTCCAGAACTTTCCACCACAGAAATGTGGGGAAAATGTGTTATTTTGGACAATTCTTTAGGTTTGCAAGGGATTCTGGGTAACAGAACCTGGTGGGAGGCAGTCAAGTCACCCCATCCTGGATTCCCCTAGGTGTCTAGTTTTCAAAAATGTATAGGTTTGCTAGGTTTCCCTAGGTGCCGGCAGAGGTAGGGTTAAAAAACTACAGCTAGGCACTTTGCCAAAAAAGGGTCATTTTTCACTGCGAAATTGAGGTATGACCACGTTGCGTTTTGCGCCGTTTCCTGTCGCAGGCACTAGGCCGACCCACACAAGTGAGGTACCATTTTTCTCGTAAGACTTTGGGGAACGAGGGGTGGGCAGAAATATGTGGATCCACGCAGATTCCAGAACTTTCCACCACAGAAATGTGGGGAAAATGTGTTTTTTTGGACAATTTTTAGGTTTGCAAGGGATTCTGGGTAACAGAACCTGGTGGGAGGCAGTCAAGTCACCCCATCCTGGATTCCCCTGGGTGTCTAGTTTTCAAAAATGTATAGGTTTGCTAGGTTTACCTAGGTGCTGGCAGAGGTAGGGTTCAAAAACTACAGCTAGGCACTTTGCAAAAAAGGGTCATTTTTCACTGCGAAATTGAGGTGTGACCACGTTGCGTTTTGCGCCGTTTCCTGTCGCGGGCACTAGGCCGACCCACACAAGAGAGGTACCATTTTTCTCGGAAGACTTTGGGGAACGCGGGGTGGGTGGAAATTTGTGGATCCACGCAGATTCCAGAACTTTCCACCACAGAAATGTGGGGAAAATGTGTTTTTTGGACAATTCTTTAGGTTTGCAAGGGATTCTGGGTAACAGAACCTGGTGGGAGGCAGTCAAGTCACCCCATCCTGGATTCCCCTGGGTGTCTAGTTTTCAAAAATGTATAGGTTTGCTAGGTTTCCCTAGGTGCCGGCAGAGGTAGGGTTCAAAAACTACAGCTAGGCACTTTGCCAAAAAGGGTCATTTTTCACTGCAAAATTGAGGTATGACCACGTTGCGTTTTGCGCCGTTTCCTGTCGCAGGCACTAGGCTGACCCACACAAGTGAGGTACCATTTTTCTCGTAAGACTTTGGGGAACGAGGGGTGGGCAGAAATATGTGGATCCACGCAGATTCCAGAACTTTCCACCACAGAAATGTGGGGAAAATGTGTTTTTTTACAATTATTTAGGTTTGCAAGGGATTCTGGGTAACAGAACCTGGTGGGAGGCAGTCAAGTCACCCCATCCTGGATTCCCCTGGGTGTCTAGTTTTCAAAAATGTATAGGTTTGCCAGGTTTCCCTAGGTGCCGGCAGAGCTAGGGTTCAAAAACTACACCTAGGCACTTTGCCAAAAAGGGTCATTTTTCACTGCGAAATTGAAGTGTGACCACGTTGCGTTTTGCGTCGTTTCCTGTCGCAGGCACTAGGCCGACCCACACAAGTGAGGTACCATTTTTCTCATAAGACTTTGGGGAACACGGGGTGGGTGGACATTTGTGGATCCACGCAGATTCCAGAACTTTCCACCACAGAAATGTGGGGAAAATGTGTTTTTTGGACAATTTTTAGGTTTGCAAGGGATTCTGGGTAACAGAACCTGGTGGGAGGCAGTCAAGTCACCCCATCCTGGATTCCCCTGGGTGTCTAGTTTTCAAAAATGTATAGGTTTGCTAGGTTTACCTAGGTGCTGGCAGAGGTAGGGTTCAAAAACTACAGCTAGGCACTTTGCAAAAAAAGGGTCATTTTTCACTGCGAAATTGAGGTGTGACCACGTTGCGTTTTGCGCCGTTTCCTGTCGCGGGCACTAGGCCGACCCACACAAGAGAGGTACCATTTTTCTCGGAAGACTTTGGGGAACGTGGGGTGGGTGGAAATTTGTGGATCCACGCAGATTCCAGAACTTTCCACCACAGAAATGTGGGGAAAATGTGTTTTTTTGGACAATTTTTTAGGTTTGCAAGGGATTCTGGGTAACAGAATCTGGTGGGAGGCAGTCAAGTCACCCCATCCTGGATTCCCCTGGGTGTCTAGTTTTCCAAAATGTATAGATTTGCTAGGTTTCCCTAGGTGCCGGCAGAGGTAGGGTTCATAAACTACAGATAGGCACTTTGCAAAAAAAGGGTCATTTTTCACTGCGAAATTGAGGTGTGACCACGTTGCGTTTTGCGCCGTTTCCTGTCGCGGGCACTAGGCTGACCCACACAAGTGAGGTACCATTTTTCTCGGAAGACTTTTGGGAACGCGGGGTGGGTGGAAATTTGTGGATCCACGCAGATTCCAGAACTTTCCACCACAGAAATGTGGGGAAAATGTGTTATTTTGGACAATTCTTTAGGTTTGTAAGGGATTCTGGGTAACAGAACCTGGTGGGAGGCAGTCAAGTCACCCCATCCTGGATTCCCCTGGGTGTCTAGTTTTCAAAAATGTATAGGTTTGCTAGGTTTCCCTAGGTGCCGGCAGAGGTAGGGTTCAAAAACTACAGCTAGGCACTTTGCCAAAAAAGGGTCATTTTTCACTGCAAAATTGAGGTATGACCACGTTTCGTTTTGCGCCGTTTCCTGTCGCAGGCACTAGGCTGACCCACACAAGTGAGGTACCATTTTTCTCATAAGACTTTGGGGAACGAGGGGTGGGCAGAAATATGTGGATCCACGCAGATTCCAGAACTTTCCACCACAGAAATGTGGGGAAAATGTGTTTTTTTTTACAATTATTTAGGTTTGCAAGGGATTCTGGGTAACAGAACCTGGTGGGAGGCACTCAAGTCACCCCATCCTGGATTCCCCTGGGTGTCAATTATTTAGGTTTGCAAGGGATTCTGGGTAACAGAACCTGGTGGGAGGCAGTCAAGTCACCCCATCCTGGATTCCCCTGGGTGTCTAGTTTTCAAAAATGTATAGGTTTGCCAGGTTTCCCTAGGTGCCGGCAGAGCTAGGGTTCAAAAACTACACCTAGGCACTTTGCCAAAAAGGGTCATTTTTCACTGCGAAATTGAAGTGTGACCACGTTGCGTTTTGCGTCGTTTCCTGTCGCAGGCACTAGGCCGACCCACACAAGTGAGGTACCATTTTTCTCATAAGACTTTGGGGAACACGGGGTGGGTGGACATTTGTGGATCCACGCAGATTCCAGAACTTTCTACCACAGAAATGTGGGGAAAATGTGTTTTTTTGGACAATTTTTTAGGTTTGCAAGGGATTCTGGGTAACAGAACCTGGTGGGAGGCAGTCAAGTCACCCCATCCTGGATTCCCCTGGGTGTCTAGTTTTCAAAAATGTATAGGTTTGCTAGGTTTCCCTAGGTGCCGGCAGAGGTAGGGTTCAAAAACTACAGCTAGGCACTTTGCAAAAAAAGGGTCATTTTTCACTGCGAAATTGAGGTGTGACCACCTTGCGTTTTGCGCCGTTTCCTGTCGCGGGCACTAGGCCGACCCACACAAGTGAGGTACCATTTTTCTCGGAAGACTTTGGGGAACGCGGGGTGGGTGGAAATTTGTGGATCCACGCAGATTCCAGAGCTTTCCACCACAGAAATGTGGGGAAAATGTGGTTTTTTTGACAATTTTTTAGGTTTGCAAGGGATTCTGGGTAACAGAACCTGGTGGGAGGCAGTCAAGTCACCCCATCCTGGATTCCCCTGGGTGTCTAGTTTTCAAAAATGTATAGGTTTGCTAGGTTTCCTTAGGTGCCGGCAGAGCTAGGGTTCAAAAACTACAGCTAGGCACTTTGCCAAAAAAGGGTCATTTTCCACTGCGAAATTGAGGTGTGACCACATTGCGTTTTGCGCCGTTTCCTGTCGCAGGCACTAGGCCGACCCACACAAGTGAGGTACCATTTTTCTCATAAGACTTTGGGGAACGCGGGGTGGGTGGAAATTTGTGGATCCACGCAGATTCCAGAACTTTCCACCACAGAAATGTGGGAAAAATGTGTTTTTTTTGACAAAATGTTTAGGTTTGCAAGGGATTCTGGGTAACAGAACCTGGTGGGAGGCAGTCAAGTCACCCCATCCTGGATTCCCCTGGGTGTCTAGTTTTCAAAAATGTATAGGTTTGCTACGTTTCCCTAGGTGCCGGCAGAGCTAGGGTTCAAAAACTACAGCTAGGCACTTTGCCAAAAAAGGGTCATTTTTCACTGCGAAATTGAGGTGTGACCACGTTGCGTTTTGCACCGTTTCCTGTCGCAGGCACTAGGCCGACCCACACAAGTGAGGTACCATTTTTCTCGTAAGACTTTGGGGAACGCGGGGTGGGTAGAAATTTGTGGATCCACGCAGATTACAGAACTTTCCACGACAGAAATGTGGGGAAAATGTGCTTTGTTTGACAATTTTTTAGGTTTGCGAAGAATTCTGGGTAACGGTACCTGGTGGGAGGCAGTCAAGTCACCCCATCCTGGATTCCCCTGGGTGTCTAGTTTCCAAAAATGTATAGGTTTCCTAGGTTTCCCTAGGTGCCGGCAGAGCTAGGGTTCAAAAACTACAGCTAGGCACTTTGCAAAAAAGGGTCATTTTTCACTGTGAAAATGTGGTGCGTCCACGTTGCGTTTTGCTCTGCTTCCTGTCGCGGGCACTAGGCCTACCCACACAAGTGAGGTACCATTGTTTTCGGAAGACCTTGGGGAACGCGGGGTGGGTAGAATTTTGTGGATCCGCGCAGATTCCAGAACTTTCCACCACAGAAAAGTGAGGAAAATGTTTTTTTACCAATTTTTTAGGTTTGCAAGGGATTCTGGGTAACAGAACCTGGTGAGAGCCAGTCAAGTCACCCCGTCCTGAATTTCCCTGGGTGTCTAGTTTAAAAAAATGTATAGGTTTGCTAGGTTTCCCTAAGTGCCCGCAGAGCTAGGGTTCAAAAACTACAGCTAGGCACTTTGCAAAAAAGGGTAATTTTTCATTGTGAAAATGTGGTACGTCCACGTTGCATTTTGAGCCATTTCCTGTTGTGGACACAAGGCCTACCCACACAAGTGAGGTACCATTTTTATCGGGAGACTTAGGGTAACACAGAATTGTAGAGCAACTGTTATTACCTATTGACTTTCGATGCATTTCTGCCTTCCAAATGAAAGACAATGTGTAAAAATAAGTCATTTTGAAAAATGACCTATAATTCTCATGCTAGTATGGGTACTCCCAATTTCGGAAATGTACAAATATCTACTGTTTCTAAAATCTACATTTTGTTCCCATTTCAGAAATACATAGGTGTCTTTCACAACAATTTTTCCATGTATACATTTTCCCAAAATAATTGCTATATACCCGGTACATAATAAAAAACCATTGCAAGATGCTGCTCAGTTATTGGCTCTGGGTTCGTCGGGTTCTTGGTGAACCTACAAGTCCTATATATCCCCACAACTAGAAAGGTCCAGCGGATATAACGGTATATTGCTTTCAAATAGCTGTCATAATTAGAAGAAGTTACAGGTGAAAACGTTGACACAAATGGCTGTTTTTTTCAACTAATTTTCAATTTTTCCTTCATTTAACTGTTAGTTTCTATAAGGAAAACTTTAAGGATCTACACAATTGACCCCTTGCTGAATTCAGAATTTTGTCTACTTTTCAGAAATGTATGGCTTTTCAGGATCCATTATTGGTTTTATACCCATTTCTACCATTAACTGGAAGGAGGTTGAAAGCACAAAAAATAGCAAAAATAGGCTATGTCCCAGAAAAATGCCAAAACTGTGTAAAAAAGTTGGTTTTCTGACAAAAGTCTGCTTGTCCCTGAAAGCTGGGAAGATGGTGATTTCAGCACCACAACCCCTTTTTTGATGCCATTTGCAGGGAAAAAACAAGACGCTTTCATCTGTAGCCCTTTTTCGCATTTTTCCCCCAAAAATCAAAATGTTGCTGTATTTTGGCTAATTTCTGGGTCCCCTCCAGGGGAATCCACAAACCCTGGGTACCTTTACAATCCCCATGATGTTAGAAAAAAAGGACTCAAATTTGGCGTGGATACCTTATGTGGTCAAAAAGTTACAGGGGCCTAAGCACGCACTACCCCAAATAGCCAAAAAAAGGCTTAGCACAGGGGGGGAAAAGGCCTAGCAGCGAAGGGGTTAAACACACTAATACATTTTTTTAGCAAACAACTAAAATGAAATTAAATACAATAAAAGACATAAAATAACGAATAAAAAAATTCTATACCTTGATATAATAACTAATGATAATTTTTACAACAATTTTAAAAACAATACATAAAACCATATTCTTACCTTTGATATTGCTGTACACAATATTTTTGACATACTGATATTCTTGATGAAATATTTTGGTATCACAATATTTTTAAGGCAATATTTTGTCAAAACAGTCCTGGAGGGGGCGTGGCTTGCCTGCATCTAAGATGGCCGCGATGTAGAAGAGCTCCAGCAGACGCTGTAGTTTAACTCCCTCAACATCCGCTACCATTATCCGATCACGGTTCTAGCCGCCGAAAACGAGACCCCCGGTGGTGCTGCGTCTATCGATGCCCGGCAACCTGCAATCGAAGGCCGCGACCTGCCCCAAATCGACCCTGCATCTTAGACCGTCACGAGGTGGGAGCATCGGCTGGGGCGCCGCACGGTGCTTGGTGGCGTGCAGTGGAGACTGGGCGACCGAGGCGTGCAGGGAATAGCGGTGAGCCATCCGATAGATCCGCCCGGTGCGAGCCCCCCCGGAGGCGTGTGATCAGCTGGGGCTCGACTGCCAGGGAGCGCCGGCCGCGGCCCTGCGAGGCTCGGCTTTGCGTCCCAGACGGCCGCTCAGAAGGAGCATCGGCCTTGGAGTCGCGCGGCGCTCCGCTCTGCTCCGTGGTGTGCTGCGGGGCCTGGGCGCCCAAGGGGAACAACTACTGGAGGTGAGGCTTCACCACAGATCCGTCTGGTGCGGGTCCCCCTGGGGGCGTGAGATCTCTTGGAGCTCGGCCGCAGCGATCAGAGGCCGCAGCCCAACGGGGCCCGGCCCTGTGGCCCAGGATATCATGAGGTGGACGCTTTAGCCGCACTGGGGCGCGCTGCGAAGGTCAGACATCCGCGGCGAGGGGCTGCCGTGTTCCCTGCGTAAAGGCGACGGGGCCGACTGTGGAGCCAACCGTGGAGCCAACCGATTGAGGGCCTGGAGATACTGTAGTTACCCCTGAGAGTGGCACGGGACGGCCGAGATCCGGACTGGACGTGATTACCATCTTGTAGCGGGTCCCGGCTCTGTGGATAAAGGCTCGACTACACTTGAGGCCTATACAGATAAATATAAGCGATATCCCGCATACCAGAGGTGAGGCGCAGGGTGGACGCCCTCTTCCCCTCCCCCCGCTGCACTGCCGCTGCTTTGGCTCTGGGTTGTTTGAGTGAGACACAGAGACATTTAGCAGTCTGCTACAGGGCCTCTTCATCCCCTGAGAACAGATCGAGCTCAACTACACCTCGACTGCTAAAGACTGGCTGCAACTATGGCCTCAACTAAGGGCTCCAAGCCGCCCCCTGTGGCTAGGCTAGCCAAATATGCCCACACTAGATCGGAAGGCGCAGAGGGGCACAAAGGCTCCCCCGACTCAAACTCCCAACCTGCAGAGGAGGCACTGACATTAGTAGACGTGATGGCAGCGATACAGGGTGTCCGAATAGCGCTGGAGGCCAAAATAGATACGGTGGCAACCGAAATGACGCTTATCCGTGCCGATCTACGAAACATGGGAGACAAGGTTAAGACCAACGAAGACTCCATATCTACCCTCCAGCAGTCCCAAACGGAGCTGGAATCTACGGTTAAGCGCCTCCAAACGCAAACATCAGACATGGCATCTAGACTGGAAGACTATGAAGGGCGGGCACGCCGCAACAATGTTCGAATCTTGGGGGTCCCGGAGCGAGCGGAGGGACCGGCAGCGGACTTATTCGTCGAGGACCTGATTCAGAAGCATCTGCAGCCCCGCTCCCTCTCGCGCTTCTTCTCGGTGGAACGCGCCCACAGAGTGCCCGGTGGCCCGCCCAGGCCGGGTGCGCCGCCGCGTCCAATCTTGGCTAGAATATTTAATTTTCGAGATCGAGATGCCATCTTGCAGGCGGCCAGAACCGCCCCACCACTCAAATGGGAAAACTCCACCATTACCTTCTTTCCCGACTTTACCTACAGGGTTCAACTCCAGCGCCGGTCCTTTCTAGAGGTGAAACGGGCACTCAGAGAACATAACTTGAAATATGCTATGCTTTTCCCGGCAAAGCTCCGAGTCCAGGAAGGTACTAAATCGCTGTTTTTCACGTCTCCGGACGATACCTGGGACTGGTTGGAGCAGTGGCGTGCACGCAACAAACCAGGGAGCTCTTCGCCACGGAGTGACCCGCAGCTAGGGGCGGAGTAGATAACTGGACTCACCCACAACAGGAGAATGGCCAATAGAATTATGTACCAGCAAGTATTGACTTGAGCTAATATAATGCTGCATTGTGACATTAATGGACGCCACTTGGTGAGGTATATATGTCATCTGGGACTTAGTTGGGTGTCGACGGTGGCAGTTCCTGTAATCATCGGTGGGGGCGGGGGGACGGTGAAGAGGGAAGCATTAAGTGACACAGAGAGGGGCATCTGTAGCGGAGGGGTCGAGATGTGAATAATGTTGGGGCAGATCGCCAGACTAGGAATAGAGGGAGTAACTTAACGCTTTGCAGGCTTGAGATGTTTTGGCTGAGTAGCGTTCCCCTACACACAGCGTGTATTGTTCTGGGTTTACAGGCACTCTGCAACTTTGGGGGGTGGGCAGTTTTAAGTCCACGGTGCAGGGAGGCAGGGAGGGGGGTATTGTTCCAGGGATTGTTAGATGTATTTTTCTTTTTGATCATTCTTCTTTCACTGAGCAATGCTTTTCAGAAGACCGTTGTTGACACATCACTTCAAGGGGGCCCGACTATGGCGCTGAGGAATATGTGCAAAGGGACCCTTAATTATGTTTTCTTTTGGACTCGGCGGGGCTTTGTACCTCGGGGGCTACTGGGAGATCGGAGATGTTTCTAAGGGGCGAGAGGATGAGAGTGCTTCGTGATCTACTTCAATATGAGTATAGTTGACCCTGATGGCCCAATACTGGGCCGCTTTAAAATTCTTTCCTGGAACGTCAATGGTCTTGGGGATCGAATTAAGAGGAGCATTGTCCTGCAGTATCTAAAAAGGCAGGCTCCTGATTTGATCCTTCTTCAAGAGACACATATCCAAGGGACCAGCTATTGTGCACTTAATAGATGGGGATACAGACTGGTTGCGCACTCTGGCTATACACGAGGCTCTAGGGGAGTGGGTATTTTAGTGCGGGGAACCTTCCCTTTCCAAATTCAAAAAGTGATGCATGACCCCCTGGGGCGATTTGTTTCTGTCTCCGGGCGGTGGGAGGGAAGGGTCCTCAATGTGACATCCCTATACATTCCCCCCAAACTTCACTCCATCACCTTGAACGATTTGGGAGCGCACCTACTGCGACTGCCTGATGGTGACATGATTGTGGGTGCAGACTGTAATGCAGCTCTGAATGGCTCTTTGGATCGCTTACCTCCTCGTGCGACTGAGGCGAATGGGAAGCTCTTGTCTGAATTTTTGATGGCCCTAGGCATTGTGGATGTGTGGCGTGTCTGTCATCCCGCTGAGAAGCGATATACATTTCATTCTGGAGTGCATGGCAGCCTCTCTCGTATTGATTACCTCTTTTGTGGCTCCGATAGACTCCCCTGGATTAGCAATCACTCCTTTCTCCCTAGGGGAATCTCCGATCATTCGCCAATTGTCGCCCATTATGGCGGCACACCCCCAGCGAACTATCGGGATATGGTCCTCAACCCTTGGTATCTTAAAAATCCTGAGATATGCGCCAAATTGACTGAGGCTACTAGGCAATACTTTGCCGAGAACGATGGCTCGCTCCAATCCGATGTGGTACTTTGGGAGGCCTATAAGACGGTGGTGCGGGGATGTGGAGTTGCTGCAGTGGCAGGGAGCAGGAAAGAAAAGCGTAAACAATTTGAGCACATAGAAGTAGAGATGGCAACATTGGAGCGCGATCTCATTTCCGCACCGTCGCAAGAGAACTCCCATAAACTGGCTGTGAGGCAAAAGGAGTATAGAGACATTGCAGACGACGCGGCTCAAAAAAGCCATAAGGCCACACTACATAAACTTTATGATATTGGAGACAAGGCCAACAAATTGTTGGCCTGGTTAGATAAAAGAGACCAGGCGAACAGATGGATCGCCGAAATTATGGATACACAAGGGACCCGCCACCACGACGGGATAAACATTGCTGGAGCCTTGGCTTCCCACTTTGAACGGGTCTACTCCCCTGTATCCGTGGCTACACAGGCTGAGGCGGCGGAACTGCTGAGAACTTTGCCGAGCTTGAGTTTGCTGGAGGGCCAAGACCTAGATAGCAAGCTAACAGTGGAAGAGATCTCAAAGGCCATC
Organism: Calotriton arnoldi; assembly: GCA_963921515.1. Taxonomy (NCBI): domain Eukaryota; kingdom Metazoa; phylum Chordata; class Amphibia; order Caudata; family Salamandridae; genus Calotriton; species Calotriton arnoldi. Next base: position 498,132 of record CAWUFW010010695.1, read on the forward strand.
TCCTCCCTACAGTCTGGAAAGGCCATGGGCCCTAGTGGACTTCCAATTGAGCTATACAAATGTGTGAAGTCGGTCATTTCTCCCTATCTGCTACGCATGTATAATGCCAGCGCTCAAACGGGAATCCTTCCAGCTACGCAGCGACTGGCTAGCATCGCTGTTATCCACAAGAAGGGCAAACCACCGGATTGTTGCTCATCATATCGACCCATCTCCCTCCTGGACCCCGAGGTTAAAATCCTAGCAAAAATCTTGGCCACCCGGATCTCACCCCTCCTTCACAAGCTGATTCATTCAGACCAAAATGGATTCATGCCAACAAAAAACACAGCACTTAATATACGTCGCCTACAGGGGATCCTGGGTCGCGCAGCTACCATACAAGAGGATTCGATCATAATGTCATTAGATGCCAAAATGGCATTCGATTTAATAGAGTGGCCCTTCCTTTTTGCCGCGCTCGAGCGCTATGGGTTCGGCAAACGTTTTCTATCCTGGGTGCGCCTTCTCTACTCCAAACCCTTGGCGAGAATCGCGGTTAATGGTAAGAGATCAGTGGTCTTTGAATTGGGGCGGGGTACATGGCAGGGGTGCCCCTTGTCCCCCCTGTTGTTTGCTCTGGCGCTCGAGCCTCTTGCAGTCTGGCTTAGAGGAGATCCGACAATCCGAGGGCTGCATTGGGCGCCGGAGTGGGAGGACAGGGTGTCACTCTATGCAGACGATATCCTACTCTATTTGGCAAAGCCGCGGTCCTCAATCCACTATGCTCTGCGTATTTTCACTCTATTCCAGAAATACTCGGGCTATACCATCAACTGGGATAAGTCCCTGATCTACGTCCTTAGCGGCCCCCCTCCCAGACTCCCACCGGGCTGTGAGGCTAAAATTGTGACCGAGGGCTTCCAATACTTAGGCATTTACATAACAACAGACGTCGAGCTCTTTTATCAACGAAACTTGCTGCCGCCCTTGCAACGCCTTAGGGCGGATGTACGCCACTGGCAGACCCTTCCGCTGACGCTTCTCGGAAAGGCAGCCCTATTTAAAATGATGGCACTCCCCCGTTTCTTGTACGCACTGCAAAATACACCACATCTGGTCCCGCCCCACTATTTCACTTCCATAGAATCTGAAGTTCGTACTCTATTGTGGGGTACCGGATCTCCGCGAATTGCACTTCCTAAGTTAATGAGGAGTTGGTACGATGGGGGCATCGCGCTACCAGATGTTAGATCCTACTACTGGGCGTCCCAACTGATAGTTCTCAATCACTGGATGCACCGTCCGGTCACAGACCCAGCATATCAGATGGATCGATGTAACATGCAGTCAGGCACATATCTGAGAGCTCTTTACGGAGGGAGAAAAATGGAACCAATATTCACGCCAACGGTGACGACGATCTCCATATGGCATGCGGCTAACTCGGCCCTTGGTTGGAAAGGGCGGTTGACCCGCGCTACACCACTGTTTGACTCGGCAAGGCTGGGGTCGTTATGGCGACTTCCCGGGTTTGATAAATGGGATTTGATTGGGTTGTCAAAACTAGGAGATCTCTGGGTTGATGGGGGAGTGGTGCCATTCGGGAGTTACAGCGGAAGTATCACCTACACCAGAATGAGACCTTCCGATACCTTCAGGTGCGGAGTGCCTTGTCCAAAGCACTTCCTAAAGGAACGGACTTACCCTCCTCCTCACCCTTGGAGGACAGACTTTTAGATAGCTAACTTCCGGAAAAGGCTGTCTCGTTGACGTATCGTAAAATCCTTAACAACTCACCTGAAATCTTAGATAAACTTCGTGCTAAATGGTGCACAGACGTCGGAGACATCGATGATGAGGAATGGAAGGAGGCACTAGCCTCGCCCCGCGAAGTGGCGATCCGATCTCGATTTAAACTTATCCAATTAAAGGTACTCCATAGAGTTTACTATACAAGCTCGGTTTTGGTACGAATGGGCCGACTGGCTTCGCCCCGGTGTCCTCGCGGATGCGGGCAGGTGGGCACTTATCTGCATCAATGGTGGGAGTGCCCCGTACTACAGAGGTATTGGGGAAAGATCTTTTCTATTTTATCCCTTGTTTGCGACAAAGAGATTGAACCCACGCCGAGGCTATGCTTGCTGAATGTATGGGAGCCTACCGACTTAACTAGGAGGGAATGCCAGTGGATCTCGCTAGGTTGTGTAGTTGCCAAGCGTAACATAGCGAGAACATGGAATGGAGAAACAGCACTGAAAAGTTCTGAATGGGAGACTGATATGGACTGGTGCATGCAGGCCGAAAGGGTGGTTTATGAAGGTAGGGGCTGTCCAGGCAAATGGATGAAGATTTGGACACCCTGGAACGACCATAGGGGTGGGTTATGTACTCCATTTAGTGAGACGTCTCTCTTTGACGGAGATGCCGAGGGATAAAGGTCTGCTTTCCCCCGAGCCCAATGTAACAGCGAAAGCCCCGGTATAAACACGGTCTCACCACAGGTCTGAAGACACTCTGACTTTATGTTCGGTCACTGAAGATGATGTCATTTTTGTTTTATTCTTTGGTAATTGCTCTTATTGTACAGGAATGATTGATTAGGATTTTGTTTGTTTTGTGTTTCAAAATTTAATAAAAAGATTTTCAAAAAAAAACAAACAGTCCTGGACATTGTAGAGGAGGAGGATAAGATGGAAGATAAAGGTGGTGCTGCACTGACAACGTCAGTGTCTGAAACCACTGCCTGCATGACAAAAAAGGAGCTATCAGAATCACCAACACCTTCTCCCCCCAGAATCTTCTGGAACACCCTCTGAAGGAGTCAGATGAAAAGCATGCATGCCTTCAGGTCACAGAATAAATAGAGCTTTTACCTCCAAAGCTTCTTGGCACCAGGTCTCAGTGAAAAACTGAGAAAGCATGGAATTCAACTGGGAGGCAATTTAGCCTAACTAAGGTTGACCGAAGTGCTCTATCACCAGCTGAAAAGCATGTTGACTGATGGCTACAGATGATGGACTGTTTATACCTAGCCTGTCTGTGTGAATATGGTCCTTCCACAGGGAGCACATAGCTCTCAGGGACATAAGATGCATTTCTGCCTATAAACATATGGATTGAGCTAGATGGTACAGAGGTTTGCTCTTTGATCCTCCTTGGCAACTTATTTAGCTCTTTGCCTCCTTGTTGTCTGTCCTTGTCAAGATTGATTTTCCCTCTGTGACCTCAGCAAAACTCGAATCAGTAGCGTACCATTTTGCAGCTAATTCCTTCCAGTTGGAAGTTTATTACATCTTCGACTGGAACCAACTGTTCTTCACCACTTTCATTTCTGGTGTTGCCCCGACCCCAAAGACTTGGATCGATTGACAGTACTAGGGTAAGAAGGTCCTGCATGGGCACTTGATTCTGTAGGTTTTCTGGAACCAACCACCACTGGAAGTCTCAAAGTATCTCTTATGACAGAATCATTTGTTTGAAATCCTGGTATGCCAGAGACAAGGGTTCCAACAGATGATTCACTATGGACTGTAGATGATGTTGAGCCCATGGACTAGTGGCCCTGGGAGATGCCTTCAAACACCCTGAATTGCCAACCGCAAATGAGCTGATGCACTCCAGAGATCAGGGCGGGACTGGGAACGCAAACCAGCCCTAGCAATTGAGTCAGACCGGCCGTGAGGGGGGGTGCTGGTGGGAAACACTGCTGCTGATTTTGGTACATGGGGCCGATATTGCAGCACTGCTGCAAAACCGGCCCCCTGTACCAAAACAGCCCCCACTGGTCCAAAACGGGCACGACCCTTCCTGCCCACCGGGAAGACGCCCGGTGCCCACTACGGCCAGTCTGGACCTGCCAGAGAATTAGCAGATGTGAAAACTGGGCGTGTAATTTCAGTCTCCTTTCTTCTGGTCGAAAACCTGACAGTTTTGTGTCTTGGAGACAGCTGAGATGAAACGTCTCTGTTGTGCCAGCTAAAGCTGCAATTCAGCAACAAAAAAAACACTGGGCCCGATTCACAGAACTAACTTAAGACAAAATCCTAAACTTACTACCATTTTGGTATTCACAGAAGGCACTTACTCATTTTGGTATTCACAGAAGGCACTTACTTACTCTTTTTGTGTAACTTACTCATTTTGAGTAACTTACTCATTTGTGTAACTTACTCATTTTGGTATTCACAGAAGGCACTTACTCATCAATGAGTAAGTGCCTTCTGTGAATACCAAAATGAGTAAGTTACACAAAATGAGTAAGTTACTCAAAATGAGTAAGTTACTCATTTTAGTATTCACAGAAGGCACTTACTCATTGATGAGTAAGTGCCTTCTGTGAATACCAAAATGAGTAAGTTACACAAAATGAGTAAGTTACTCAAAATGAGTAAGTTACACAAAATGAGTAAGTAAGTGCCTTCTGTGAATACCAAAATGAGTAAGTGCCTTCTGTGAATACCAAAATGGTAGTAAGTTTAGGATTTTGTCTTAAGTTAGTTCTGTGAATCGGGCCCACTGAGTCCACGCTCTCTGAAATCATCTTCCCTAGCGTATTAGTCTTGAGGAGAGGAGAAGTCGACATTAACCAATAATCTAGGAATGAAAATATCTGAGCCTCTTCTAGCTGCAAAGCTGCTACTACTGAAGTCAGTTCCTTCATAAATACTGTCAGGGATGATGAAAGGCTGAGTGGGAGAGCTTTAAGCTGGAAGTGTTGACTCGCCACCACAAATCTCAAGAGTCTCGGTCTGTCTGGAAATATCAGTACATGAAAGTACGCATCCTGCAGGTCTAACATTATTAAAAAATCTCCCCTTATAACCAAACGGATGACTGCTTGCAAAGACAGCATCTTGAAAGAAATGCGCTGGACCAATGTGTTCAATGTCCATAGATTCTGCACCATTTGATATTTGACATCTGAATTTGGGACCAAAAATAGATTTGAGTAAAACCCCTGATTCCATTCCAACGCTGGGACAAGAGTTATTGCCACATTAGTAAAAAAAAGCTTTCACTCATGACTGCATGTCTTCCCTCCAGGGCTCTGATTTTGGCAAAGGAGATTGAATGAACCAAGGCTCTGGAGGAGGGTGATTGAATTATATTACACAGCTGTCTTTGACAAGAAAAATAACCTATTTGTCCTTTATCTCGATAACCCAGTGAAAATAAAAATATTTTTTTCCCCCCTCCACTATAGTTCATTGATTGTCAAGTCTTAGAGGCTAGCTGCTGGGTCTAAGGGATATGTGGTCGGGTGTTTCTGACACCACGGCTCGCGACCATGAGCCCTTCCTCGAAAATTGTGTCTTCCATCATACACTCCTTGTGTTGTTCTCTTTCGAAGGAAGAACTTTTTTGCAGAAATTACGTTTATGAATTAAGGCTTTTTATAATAGATCCATCTTTCAAAGTTTCAACCACAGAAGCCTTCTTTCTGCTATCGAGGCACCTGCAGAGGTTGAAGATGACCACAGTATATCAAATGAGGAGTCATAAAAAAACCACCATAAATGTTCCTTGTTCCCTTAAATCACTACCTTCCCACAGGCTGTCACGGATCAACTGAAAGTCTTTCAAGAGTGCTTGAGTTGCATGCACCACATAAGTTGCAGCCCTCAAGGCAAAATTAAATACTGCACAGACCCTCTTGAAAGATCCAGCTACCTTCCTGACCACAAAGTCTGCAAAGGAGGACTGTTATGACACTAGTGAAGAGGACATAGGCATGATAGCTAAAATTAAATGTACCTTTGAAATCTGTGGAAGCAGGATGTTATGAGGAGGGAGTCAGGGTATTATACATAAACTGTGTGTCGGAATAGTACAAAGCAAATCAATGAGAGTAATTTTTCTTTCTACTAGAACATGGTTCACGGTATCCGTTCCAGGGACATGGCCACTCAAATAGTGATGGCTGTTCTTAGAAATGGGGGTCTCTAGTTGGCAGAGGTAGGTACCTCTGTCCAAATAGGGACCCTTGCTTCTAGTCAGGGTAAGGGGGATACACACTTTAGATAACCCCTGCTCACCCCCTGGGTAGCTTAGCACGAGCAGACAGACTTATCCCAAGGTCAATGTGTAAAGTATTTGTACTCAAAACACACAGTAATACAGTTATAACACCACAAATGGACACCACACCAGTTTAGAGAAATAAAGTATCTTTATCATACTTAACAAGACCAAAATGACAAAAATCCAACATACATGTAATAAGAATATGACTTTTAAAGCTTAGTCCATAGAAAAAAATGGATGCGTGGTTTCTCACAAAGTACCTGTAGTTGCAACAAAATTCACAAGGCCAAACAGCCGCAGAGATGGGAAGCGTTGAAAAACAAAGTGATGTGTCAGTTCCTGAGACACTGGGGAGGCGATGCGACAGTCCTGCTGCACGCAGGAGAAGTGATGCGTTGAATTCGGTTTGTAGGGGGAATTGATGCGTCGATTCCAAGACGGTTCTGGTCCGCGGGTGATGCATCGGGAAAACTTGCTGCACAGGTACGATCCATGGAAATCCGGGATGCGTCGACGATCGATGCGGCGTCGTCGAGCGGCGTTGCGTCGGTTTCTTCAGCCACGATCCCTCGATGCGTCAGTTCTTGCAGCGGCAACAGGCGCTGCGTCAGTTTTGGCAGCGGCGTGGCGATGTATGGAGATTCTTCTCGCACATTGGTGCTGTGTCGGAAAAACAGCCGCAAGAAGAGCGATGCTTCGATTTTCTTGTAGTTGCGTTGCTTTTCCAGCTCCCAACAGCAGGAACAACCTCCAGAGGCCCAACACAGTCACAGGCACCTCTTGGCAGGTCAGAACTCCCAGCAAGGAAGTTCAGGGGAGCTGGGGGTTAAGTCTTTGTGTCCCTGAGACTTCAGAACAGTAGGCAAGCTCTGCTCAAGACCTTGGAGATCTTCCACAAGCAGGGGGACACAGCACACAGCAAAGTCCTTGTCCTTTCCTTGGCAGAAACAGCTACTGCAGGCCAACCCCAGACAGCACACAGCAAAGGGGCAGTACTCCTCCTCCAGTTTCTCCAGCTCTTCTCCTTGGCAAAGGTTCCTCTTGATTCCAGAAGTAGTCTAAAGTTCTGGGGTTTTAGGTCTAATACTTATACCCCAAAATGTCTTTTTTCTCTTTGGCAAGGGTGTCTGAGGCCAGTCCAAACCAGTTCTGTCCTCACTGGTGCAGTATGACCAGAGGGGGTGGAGACAGTATTGTGCAAGGGAGACAGGCCCCATTCAGGTGCAAGGAAATCTCCTCCCACTACTCTAAATTCAGCCGAGCCCTATTCAGCTGAGCTCTGAGTCATCCAGGAAGGGCCTGGCACACCTCAACCCCCCCCAGTGGCTGTCTACAGTGAATGCACATCCCCAGCCCCTGTCACTCCAAGACCAGACAGTCAATACACAAACAGGCAGAGGCACACAGAATGGTTAAACAAGAAAATGCCTACTTTCTAGAAGTGGCATTTTCAAACACACAATTTAAAAACCATCTTTACTAAAAGATGTGTTATTAAATTCTGAGTTCAGAGAGCCTAAACTTTATTTCTCTATCTTGTTCCAGTGGGAAGTTATATTTATAAGATGTTATAAATAAACTCCCATTCTATCCTATGGGGCAAGATAGCCTTTCAATAGTGAAAAACTAAATTGGCAGTCTTTCACTATCAGGACATGTCACACACACCAGTACATGTCCTACCTTTCACATACACTGCACCCTGCCCAGGGGGGTACCTTGGGCCGACCATAGGAGTGCCTTAAATGTAAGAAAGGGGAAGGTTAGGGCCTGGCAAGTGGGTGCACTTGCCAAGTCGACATGGCTGATAACAACTGCGCATAGACACTGAAGTGGCAGGTCTGAGTTACCTTTTCAGACATACTCATGTGGGTGGCACAATCAGTGCTGCAGGCCTACTAGTAGCATTTGATTTACAGGCCCTGGCACACTTCAGTGCACTTTACTAGGGGCTTACGAGTAAATCAAATATGCCAATCAGGGAGAACCAATTGTAACAACAGTTTACACAGGGGGCACTTGCACTTTGGCACTGGTCAGCAGTGGCAAAGTGCCTAAAGCATCTAAGCCAGCAAAAGCGAAATCCAGCGCAGCATCAAAAATACAGGAGGTAGAGGCAAAAAGTCACGGGAAACCACGCCAAAGATGCCAAGTCTAACAACTGTGATGAGGATGACAGACGTTTGAGTAATGTACTGGAAGGTATCCTTTCCAGTACTAAATACTATGCCTATATAAACTTTAAACTTTTCATACATTGTATATTTGCCATACAGTGCAGCAAACAAGCAATGTTTTAAAAAGTGCAGTGTTGATAAATCTGACCCATAATCAATACTTTCCACCTCTCTGCATGACTGAGACAGCACAAATTGTTGATAAATCTGCCCGATGTTATGTTTGAGGCACTAAGCGCCACAATTGTCTGGAGTATGGGGGTGCTCATAAATTACAATCTTTTAAGCCACAGACTTTCAATGCAGTCTGCCACTTATGAGGTTGATCCTAAACCTCCAATCTAGCACACTCAGGAACAACAGGTACAAACAAACCTTTCAGAAACCATGTGGCAAAGCTGAATCGGAACCAAAATGAACCAGCCATAAGAAATTAGCACTGGAAGCCAGTACTAATATTTTAGAGCACATAGTAACCACCAAAATCTTCTGTGCCACCCACAAGACCTGTTGCAACCAGTTCCTAAATCACTAAGGACCCACCAAACATTTCTGCTGCAGGAACTGGCTGTGCATAAACCCGTGCAACAACATGCTAAGGTGTATAGGGAAAGTCCAATGCAAGCTACAGTAACACAATTGTGGAATATCAACAATCTCAACACAGCTCAAGTAAGTACTCCTCAAGGACCCTTCTCCTGCCGAAACTGCAGCTACACCCTCGCCCACCTCCACACGTCAGCTCCACTTTCCGCCGAGCTGACCAACAGCTCACTCGACTGACTCAGCTGCATCCTACTCAACACAGCCTCCCTCCACAAACACCCCAGATAAATCTGGGACCTCCTCGACATTGCCTCCCCCGACATCGCCTTCCTCATGGAAACCTGGACTAACCCCAGCTCTGGCCAAGACATCGCCAACGCCGTCCCCAACGGCTACAAAATCACCCGCAAGGACTGACATGACCGACTAGGAGGAAGCATCACCATCATCCACATGAACACCCCCCGCCTGACCACTTACTCAGGCGACCCAAGGACAACCATGGAACACCTCCACTTCCAGATCCAGACCAACCTCAACACCATCCTCCGCTGCACTCTTGTCTAAGGGCCCCCAACCCCTGCCCGCCCTACACCGACAACATTGTCGATCTCATCGCACTCCAGGCTCTTGCATCCACAACATACATCATACTCGATGACCTCAACTTTCACCTGAACATCCCCAGTGACCAAAACACTGCATCCCTTCTGGAGAACCTCGCCAACATTGGACTCAAGCAGCTAATCACTACTCCAACCCATGCAGCCGGACACACGCTGGACCCCGTCTTCTACACCAGTGGAAACATCACCTACAGTCACACCACCAAACTCCTCTGGACAGACCACCACTGCATGCACTTTACCTTCACTACGCCCACCACACACCACCGCCCTCACCGCCCCCCGTCGTAGCTGGAACAATGTCACCGAAGAACATCTCACCACCTTCCTCAGCACTACCACACCACCAACAACAGCAGATGCGAACACCTCAGCACGCAACCTCCACTGATGGATCTCCAACTCTGCCAACACTCTGGCACCCCTCAGTAAGACCCCTGACAAGCAACACTCCAAGAAAGCAAGCTGGTTCACTCCCACCCTCCACGAGTCCAGACGCACCTGTAGACGACTCAAGAAGTGATGGAGAAACAACAAAGCCCCGGAAACCCACGCAATCTTCAAACCCACTGTCAACGCACACCACCTACTCCTCAAAACCACATATACAACGTCCCTCTAAGACAGAATCAATGCCAAAGCATACAACAGCAAAGTACTCTTCACCATCGTCAAGGAGTTTACCAGGCCCAACAGTGAGACCACAGACGTCCTGGCCCTCCCAAGACCTTTGCAACAAACGCTGCACCTTATTCACCACAAGATCAGGCAGATCTATGACAGCTTCGACACCCAAGACCCTCCAACCACACCCGACACCACAGCACGCAACCAGGCCGCACCTCAACAGATCCTGCTCAAATGGACTCCGCTCACCACAGACAACACACTCAAGACCATGAAGAGCATCCACTCCGGAGGCCCCTTGGACTCTTGCCCGTATCACATCTTCCATAGAGCAGCCACCTTCATGGCCCCAGAGCTTCACCGCACCATCAACTGCTCCATTGAGACCGCCACCATCCCCGACAACTGAAAATGCGCTGAAATCAACCCCCTGCTGAAGAAGACATCGGCCGACCCTACAGATCTCAAGAACTTCAGACCCATCTACCTGCTCCCCTTTCCAGCCAAGGTCATCGAGAAGGCCATCAATGCCCAACTCTCTGAATTCTTCAAAGGGAACCACGTCCTGGACATCTCCCAATCTGTATTCCGAAGCAACCACAGCACAGAAGACCGCACTCCTCACCACCACCGATGACATCCACTCCCTCCTCGACCAAGGCGAAACCGCAGCCCTCATCCTACTGGACCTCATGGCTGCCTTTGATACCATCTCCCACCGCACCCTAATCACGAGACTCCATGGCGCTGGGATCTGCGACAAAACCCTAGACTGGATCCACTCCTTCCTTACCAGCTGAACACAGCGAGCCAGACTACCTCCGTTCCTCTCAGACCCTACAGAGATAAGATACGGAGTGCCCCATGGCTCCTCCCTGAGCCCCACCCTCTTTAACATCTAAATGGCCCCCCTCTCTGACATCGTCAGGAACTACAGGCTCAACATCATCTCCTACGCTGATGATACCCAGCTGATCCTCTCCCTCACCAACAAACCCACAGCCACCAGAATCCACTTCCACAGCAGAATGAAGGCCGTTGCCATCCGGATGAAAGATAGCTGTCTCAAGCTCAACTCAGACAAGACTGAAGTACTCATCCTGGGACCCACCCCCTCAATCTGGGACGACTCCTGGTGGCCCGCCGCACTGGGAACCCCCAAGGACCATGCATGTAACCTCAGCATCATACTGGACTCCTCACTCACAATGAACCCCCAGATCAACGCTGTATCCTCACCTTGCTTCTGCACGCTCTGCCTGCCTCAAAAGACATTCAGATGGATCCCCACAGAATCCAGAAAGACGGTCACCCACGCACTCATCACCAGCAGATTCGACTATGGCAACGCACCTACACTGGCGTCACCCAGAAACTCATCAGAAAACTACAGGACGTTCAAAATGCTGCAGCCAGACTGGTCCTCAACATCCCCCCCCACAGCCACATCACTGAACACCTTCAAGAACTCCACTGGCTTCCAGTCAACAAAATAATCACCTTCAAGCTCCTCACGCATGCCTTCAAAGCTCTCCACGATGCAGGACCTGCATATCTGAACCATCGCCTCTCATTCCACGTACCTGCCAGACACCTTTGCTCCACCTAACTGGCTCTGCCCACCGTCCCACGAATCCACAAGACCAAAATCGGAGGAAGATCCTTCTCCCACCTCACCGCCAAGACCTGGAACACCCTGCCTCTCCATCTCAGGCAATCGCCATCACTGACCCAATTCAGGAAGGATCTCAAGCCCTGGCTCTTTGACTAAACCCCTGCACCCAGATGGATCAGCACCCTCCCCCTCAGGGCCTTTCAACCCTCACGGATGAGTAAATGCGCTATATAAACCCCTGATTGATTGAGGCATAGCTAGAAACTGAAAATAATTCATCCGAGTTTAATCCATTCTCACCTGCAAGAAATTGTGTTATTAGTTGAAAGGGGTGGAAGCCCCACTCAAATATTAAACACAATCCTTGTCGGGAAGAGCCCCGAAAATCACTAAATAAACCTATGCTTAACCTTCTGGTTGTGTGGCATAAAGACAATCATGCTGAACTTAGAGACAATGTGTAAAGTATTTATGCATCACACAAACAGTAATAAAGTGAAAACACAACACAAGAAAACCCCCAAACCAATTAACAAAAATAGATAAAATTCTAATAAATAAAATGATACTAGAATGTCAAAACTCCAATCAGTAGAACTGAAGATTCCAATGTTTATAGTTTAAAGTGAAAATGGCACCAAAAAGCACAAAGCGCCCCTTGCAGTTATCTGGTCGCCCTAGACCATATTAAAGTCACAAGCTTGGGTGACCCAGGAGGACACTGGCAGAAAGGCACAGGTGATTTGAGCAGAAAAATGTCAACTTTCTTCAAGTGGAAGTTTCAGAATTGTAACTTAAAATCCGACTTCACCATTAAAGAGGATTTTAAATTACAATTCATTTGAGTGTAAACAGCATATCTATATCTGCTCCCAATCTGAACATAGCAATTATTAAATGTAATTAGGCAACCTAGTGTTAGTCTATGGGAGAGATAGCCGTACAAAAATAAAAAACAACTTAAGGACTTTTTCACTGACAGGACATTCAAAAATTAAAACCCACATGTCCCACTTTTTGAATACCATAAACACTGTCAGATGAGCCTTTAGGGCCTTCCTTAGGGTTGACTTATAAGTATTCAAAAAGGAAGGTTTAGGTCTGGCAAAAGGTTTTCTTGCCTTGTCGAAATGGGAGTATAAACTGCACTACAGGCTGCAGTAGCAGACCAGAGACATGTTTTAAAAGACTAGCTTAGTGGATGGCACAATGAGCCCTGAAGTCCGCTAGTAGTGTTTAATTTACAGGCCCTGGGTACATGCAGCACCATTTACTGGGGACATATAAGTAAATTAAATGTTCCAATCAGGTGTAGGTCCATGGTTTAAGGAGAGAGTACAAGCATGTTACCACTGATAAGCAGGAGTAAAGAGCATAGAGCCCATAAGGCCAACAAAAACTAGCTCAGTAAATGAATGCAGTGAAAGGCAAAAATCTGGGGCGACCCTGGAGAAAGGCCAGGTCCAACATCAACTATCCAAAAAAACAAAATACAAGTGCTAGTTGAACCTAGTGTGAGTACTCTATTCACACTCATCTACGTTATTCAAAAATGTAAATGTACGCCCAGAAGTGGTCTCGAAAAATATTTCTATCACAGTTAGCATTGGACAAAAAAACACCTTCTTACAATACAAATTTTGAATCTGGGAAACGGTAAGCCTTCTAAGCCAAGAGTAGTTCTCCATTTAGTCTTAGTAGAAGGGCATGTCTTGCTTTGGTTGACTGAGTTTAGAAATGGCACAGTGCCACCACACTTTAGTTTGTGGCATGGCGATGTAGAAGCAGAATCCTACCGACTTTATCACAGGTCAAATTAATACTGGCTCTGCGTGCTTTAGGAATAAGGGGTTCTTAAACTGTGGCGTGCCGGCATTATTAAAGATATAGCAACGCGAATGGGGCCGCTATACATAATACATACATAGTATGCATGTAACAAAGACATCGTAACGCCTTTGCAGTGTGATGATAGTTCCTGCACACACACATAGGGGGATATGTACAAGGAAGTGGAGGAGAGAGGCGTTAGCCTTCCTGGCTTAAGGCCTCTCTCCTCCACTTCTGAAACGCAAGGCTGCACCATATTTACAAGAATGTGGTGCAGCCTTGCGTTTCCCCCTGAGATGGCGCTAAGTTTAGCAACTTAGCGCCAACGCAGGCACCCTTGCACCAGAGTGCAAGGGTGTCTGCATGCAGGGGAGGATTGTGTATGTGTAGGAAGGTGTCCCTTCCTGCTCATAAACAATCCTAGAAATGCCATTCTCTTACTTTCATGTATGCTGCTTCATGCAGCACACATGAAAGTGACAAAATTGAATTTTTTTAAAAGTTTGTTTATGTACAGGAAGGGACACCTTCCAAACCATGACATTTTGCTTTTCCCATGTGTGCTGCACAAGGCAGCACACATGGAAAAAGCAAAAATGAGGAGAAATAATCTATTTCTCCTCGTTTCGCCAAATTTAAGACCAGGGGGCATATGTACAAGGAGTTAACGCCGTAGCGTCAATATTTTGACGTTATGGTGGCTTTTTTTTATCGGCTTATTTACAAGTTGCCCCTAACCTCAATTAGCGGCAGTTTTCTGGCGAAAACGTGCATTTTTAAGATCGCCACTTCTGTTACCGGGAGTTAACGAAAATGAGATGCAAGGTAGGCGTTCCCGTGCAAATACTGCCCCTAACCCCACTTCCCGATATTTACAAGGAATTCCTTGTATGGTGCAAAACCAAAAAAACTGCCTCCAACTGCAGTTAAAGGCAGTTTTATAAGACCAGAAAATAGCTGGTCTTAAAAATGGTGCAAACAATTGGGGCCTCATTTCAGAAGGTTTTGGTGCTGGACAGCGCTGCAAGGAGTGTTGCTGCGCTGCCCTGCGACAAAACTACAGGGCAGGAATGCACACCATCAATAAGATAGGGCCGATTCCTGGGCCTCATTCAGGAAAAGTGTTGCATCGCTGCGACAAAACAGCGTTGCAACACTTTTCACTATGCCCTTCTTGCGACACCATGGATGCGCTGTATTCACTGTATGGCGCTCCATGTCGCAATTAATGACAGATACGTCTGGAATCCTGAGGTATCTGTCAGCGCTGAATTCACGCATTGCTGCAGTTGTGTCACAAGAATGACGCAACTCCAGCAATGCATGGGGCCAGCCTATCCCTGTGGCACTGCATCACCCTTACGCCTGCCATGAGGCAGGCGTAAGGTACTGACGCAGTGGCATCCTGCAATTGTTGGAGTGAAATCTGATGTATTTCACTGCACCACTCCTATGAGGCTTTGTTGCGTGGGAACGCCCACCCTGCATACATCATGCCTGATGCAGATATAATGTGGCACAGGGCTTCACAAGGTCACCCATATGCCTAGATGCTTCACTTTGCAAATACGGCGCAATGTGGTGCAAGAATCACACTACAAGTACGTCAAGAAAATGACGCCCTGGCTGGGTGAAACTTTCAGAAGGGGCTCATGAATAAGCCCACCTGTCTTTTTCCCCTACGCTACACACAATGGCTGCCATGCGCCAACGCAGGCACCCTTGCGCCATGGTGCAAGGGTGACTGTGTTGCGAAGTTGATTGATGTTGTGGCTCCATCACTTCTCGAGACGTCTGCAGGTGCGTCTGGACTAGTGGAGGGCGGGAGTGAACCAGTTGGCCTTCTTGGAGTGTTGTTTGCCTGGTCTTTTCTTGAGGGGTGCCAGGGTGTTGGCGCAGTTGGAGATCCATAGGTGGAGGTTGCGCGCTGCAGTGTTGCCGTCTGTACGTGTTGGCGGAGTGGTGGTGCAGAAGGAGTTGACCAGAAGTTCTTTGGTGGCCTTGATCCAGCTGCAAGGGGGGGCGATGATGGTGGTGGTGTATGGTGGGCATGGTGAAGACGTGATGTATACATTGATGGTCGGTCTAGGAGAGTCCGGTGGTGTGGCTGTAGTTGAACTTCCCGCTGGCAGAGAAGACGCGCTCAAGTGTGTGTCTGGCTATGTGGGTTGGTGACTAGCTGCTTGAGTCCAATGTTGGTGAGGTTCCCAAGGAGGGGAGTGGTGTTCTGGTCACTGGGGTTGTCCAGGTGGAACTTGAGGTCTCCGAGTAGGATGTAGTCGGTGGATGGGAGAGCCTGGGGTGCAATGAGGTCTGCAATGGCATCAGTGAATGGGGGTCCATGGCCCGGGGGGCCTGTAGATGAGGGTGCCGCAGAGGATGGTGTTGGGGTTGGTCCAGATCTGGAAGTGGAGGTGTTCCATGGTCACAGTTGGGTCATTAGAGTGCATGGTCAGTCGGAGTGTGCTTTTGTAGACGATGGCAATGCCTCCTCCTGGACGGTCGGGGTGGTCCTTGTGGTGAGTTAGTAGCCGTCAGGGACTGGCGATGGCGATGTCCGGTCCGGAGCAGAGGTTGGGCCAGGTTTCCGTGAAGAAGGCGATGTCTGCAGAGGTGGCATTGAGGAGGTCCCAGATGTCTGTGGCGTATTTGTGGAAAGACCGCACATTGAGGAGGATGGATTTGAGCCGGTCATGTGCGCTGTTGGTCGGCTGGGTGGCAAGAGGCGCTGGTGTGCTGATGTGGCAGAAGGTGCATTTGCAGTTTCGACAGGCACAGGGTATGCTTCGGTGATGCTAGATGGCAGACGGCGTGGCATCCAGGGTTGAGGGCGAGGAGGGTGCTGGCGTCATAGCGGTGGAGTGTCCGAGAGGCAGGGTCCCTGGTGCTGGGCACGGTAAAGGGCCGGACGGACACAGACGGGCTTGCCTTTGGCTTCCCTTCGGCACACCAGTGGCATGCCCGCTGCGCATGGCCACACAGCGTCTGCCATTAAGTAGTGCTGCAGGGGGGGCTGGACAGCGGTGACACGGGAAACATGGGAAAGGACACTGGAGGGGGCAAGACGCAGGTGATCGCAGAAGCAACGAGGGAGAGGATAGGGAAAAAGGAACTGCAAAAAAGCACAGGAAAAACAAAGCTAAACACAGCAAAGATAAAAAAATAAAGAAAAAGGTAGGAAAGCAACGGAGAAGAGCAGAAAGATGAACAGGAACAGCAGACGAGAGGGACAGGAGGGCAGTCAAGCTGCAGAGCAGTGACACTCTCTACCACTGGACCACCAGGGATGAGGCGCAGGCAGGAGCCTGCGGGTGGAGGAGGGACTCAAACACCTGTCCTCTGTGTCAGAGGACACAGCAGCAGCAGATGGGGACAGCAGCAGCAGCAACCAGACGGCACAGCACTGTGGAAAGAGGAAGTCCACTAAGGGTTAGTCCCCCATACACCCAAAAGCAAACTAACAGGGGGCAAGGAAAGGCAGCACTACTGGGTTGCCTCTTCCGATCTGACAATGGCAACCAAATTCAGTGTTCCCTAGTTCCCCAGCGAGTAACAGCGGATCAAGCTGAATACCCAAGGGCCTGGGCCAGAACAGGCCCCCATGCTCCTGGCACCCACTGCCTCCAATGGCCTTTCCCAGCGAATTGAGCGAGTTAGTGGAGTCCCCCACCAGTCTTGTGCTGTGCCCTCGGTGATGTAGGTCAGCCGCAGCACAGGGATTGCTCAGGGCATGGTGTTCGTCACCCACAGGCTCTAGGCCTGGGCCCAACTTGCCCCTGGGCCTCCACCGCTACGCATCCCACCTTCTCCTCACCTGAACATTGACACCGGGGCTCAATGCACTGCACTCTCTCCGAATCTGTGACTCAGCCAGCAGGAGCATCAGCCAGGTGGGATTTCACAAGCCTGGGTACAGCAGTCACCACCAAGTCTGCTGGGGAGCCTCCAGATGCAGGTGTGGCAACAGGGCGCCCTTAGGCGCCAAATATCAGCACTCCAGCCACACAAGTTTGGTACAGCTCAGGGGCCTCACCCTCCACAGTGTCCGGCCAGCACAACATCCTAAGGCCTTGTTATATTCCATATAGGTACCCTATATAGGCGCAGGTAACACTGCAACCTTTCACCTATATCCTTCCCTACATTTCATACATAACGGTTCATAGGGACTGACCTTTTACCTAGATACGACACTGCATTCAGAACACGGGTTTTTCCCTGGTTCAATACTCATACATTATGCATGAGGCTTCTTGGAAGCACAGCAGGACTCACAGCAGGACGAACATCTCCTGTATAATATCTATGTTAAAGTTCAGGCCTGACGTAATCCTTAAGGCCGACACAGTAACGCAGCAAGGTAGGACCCCTGGGGAGACCTATGGATATATATACATCATGTCTTGCTTAGACAGACAGAGGAGACCGTGACATCCCGGCTGACACACTGACCAGAGACGCTGAGGTTCCTGCATGCAGATGCTCCAGCTAGCAGTGGTCTAACATCCCTCGCGGGGTGTCCAACTCGAGACCAGGACGGGATCCCACATTCAATAAACTCTCAGGTAATGGGGTGGACTAGATCCTAGAGGGATTCTTGGCATAACACCTACATAGATGCTAGGTACATTTAGGTACATCTAGTTAGGAAGACATCGTAGGAGTACGCACCTTTTATCATGTGTTTTATGTACTTGTATATATTCATGATTCCTGCAAGATGGTAGAGCTATACCATCCTTTTACTTTCCTAATATTGCTAATCATATATCTCTGCTACTGTCTAATGGTTGTTGCAGCTCATATATTTTACACTAGAATAACAACTGTTCAATAAATACTTATTGAAACGCCCAGACTGTTTATTCTGTGTAGCTCTCTGAGACAAACTAAGTGAGCAGGAGTGACTGAGCGAAAAGTAGTATTGTTTCCACGATCCTGGGGGATCAGGGTTGTCATGTTCTGAGGTTGCCAAAAACTATTCTCTCCCCAATAAGAGGAGACTCTAGTGGCACTGTGAGCTAGCTAATACAGACAGGCTAAAGTATCCGGTGTGGGTGCACGGAATCCGTCCGCCACCAAACCCACAGTTTATGTTATCCAAACGCGCAGATCCTGTATAGGTAATATAGGAACTACACGACATGGCGCCCAACGTTGGTTGGGTACTTATTTAACAGTAGAATCTGAGTAGTTCAGTCGTGCTATTCTCAGAGGCCCCTACTCACAAAACACCAGAGACGTCTGGAGTGGGTGGGCACAAACTCCGTCACAGCTGAGTAGGCGAGAAATCCTATTTATTGGCTGTTGGTTAATCAAGCTTGAAGGACACAGTGTTCCTAAAATTGTGCAGAAAAACCTTATCTTAGTTCCCTTGAACAAATTTCTTCTTTACAAAAATGACTGAGACAAAAGATAACGTAGTAGTAGAACTACACCTCTCAGGAGAAGAAGATGCAGACGCAATTCCGATTGCAGAAAAATTCAGACATACAATCACCCTAAAACTGTTAGAAAATGGTTTATCAGCTAGGGGTGGCTTAGTAGTTTTCGTGATTGAGGCACACGAATCAAACAAAACAGAGGTATTTTATTTGTGGGTTACATTCCCAGCAGCAAATGCAAGAACACAGACATTTCACTCTTACACAGAAGGAGATGCACCAGTGGAATATTTTCCGTTCGAGGACATAGAGGTTGCAATCATGTACCAGAAACACTTATACTGGTTTACAGGTGCCCTACCCCACATAAGAAGAAGAGTAAGATTAGGCCCGCTTGGAGGAGAAGGGGCAACATGGCCGATATTAGCGGCCCACACACCACATCCTGACATCGACACAATGCCACCAGGAGACTTACTCATACAACATAAGATTTAATTAAAATCTATAGAAACATGATGCAATTCGTCATGAGGACATTCACTGTCCAACCAGCAATAGTTGCAACTAATGGAACTCAAGTACAGGGTACAGCAACTAAAATCACACCACAAACATTACACGCAGTGATGGGTAAAATGCCCTCTAAACGTGAACAAATGCCATTCTGGGTAGCTCAGAAAATCACACAGCTCGAAGCAGTATCCCGAATACTACTGTTGTGTAGTTCCTATAGTACCCCTGCAGGACCTGCGCGTTTGGATAACATATACTGTGAGCTTGGTGTTAGACTGACTCTGTGCACCCCCACCGCATATGTTAGCCGGATTTGCATTAGCTAGCTCATAGTGCCACTAGAATCTCCTCTTCCCGGGGAGAGATTAGTTTCTGGCAACCTTAGATCATGACAACCCAAATTCCTCAGAACCGTGGAAACAATGTACTACCTTTCGCTCAGTCACTCGTGCTTACTTATTCGGTTTGTCTCAGAGAGTTACACGGAATAAACAGTCTGGGCGTTTCAATAAGTATTTATTGAACAGTTGTTATTCTAGTGTAAAATATATGTGCTGCAGCAACCAGCAGACAATAGCAGAGATATATTATCAGCAGTTTGATCAAAGTGAAAGGATAGAACAGTTCTACCATAGTGCAATAATCATGAATACATACATGAATATAAAAGCATTATGCAAGTGCGCGTATTCCTACGATGCCTAACTAGATGTACCTGAGTGTACCTAGCATATGTGTAGGTCTAAAAGCCTAAGAGCCAAGAATCCCTCTAGGATTTAGTCAAACCCCCATACCTGAATAGAGAGAGTGTGGGACCCCGTCCTGGTCTCGAGTTGGACACCCTGCAAGGGCTGTGTTAGACCGCTGTCAGCTGGAGCGACTGCATGCAGGAGCCTCAGCGTCTCTGGTCAGTGTGTCAGCATGGAAGTCTCGGTTCCCTCTATCTTACTGTGGCAAGATGTGGTGTATTTATACCCTAAAGTGTCTCATCCCTCAGTATGGTTTGTATTGGTTTGTATTGGTATTTGTTAGACATGAGGAAGACGTCAGGGGTGAACTTTGTACATACATATTATGCTGGAGATGTAGCTGGTGAATACTCATGTATAATTTATGAGTACATTGTAGGCCTGTGTTCTGGAACGACCTTGCAGTGTTCTAACCACAGACTAGATAACGTTCAGCCCTCAGAGCTCGTTGTGTACTGTAAGGAGCTAATGTAGGTGAAAGATCATGCCTATATCAGGAGCCATGACTATAATAGGGCATATATGAGTATGACCAAAATAGGGCATATACGAGTATGACCATAACAGGGCATATACGAGTTATGTTAATATAAATCAAGGAGAGAGCGAGGAAGTTGTGGGGAACGTCCCTATCCCCAGTATTTGTATGCAAAACAATGTGGACGATCCCATTTAGAGAGAAGTCAGGACTCACTGTTATAATGTACAGTGCCAAGGAACCATTGGGTTTTGTTAAAAGACCCCTCACACACCAACCTGGTTGGTGTCATGCTTCATCATTGGGTTCCTTGGCACTGCACATTATAACAGTGAGTCCTGACTTCTCTCTTAGTGGGATCATCCACATATACGAGTATGACCATAATAGGGCACATACGAGTATTTCTACATTATGGTATATATGAACGGGTCTACATTAGGGCCTATATACGAAACATAACACCCACTCCACTTCCGAATTGGATGACAATGACCATACTTAAAATCTGGACAATTTAAAAATATTCACTTAAAACGATTAAAACATGGATTTTAAAAGACTTTAAAAAATGTTTAAAAAATGTTAACAATTATTTCTTAGTTACTAATTGAAAAAGTCAAAGTATGTCCCATCTACAAAGTTGCATCACTATAAGCTGAAGAAGGCCATGCTTTTCCAAGCGAAAGTGTCAATTTAGGAAATGTTCCAAATTTTGTTCGTTTATTTATGAAACGAAGTGGAGAAGCCGAATTCTTTCCCAGGACGCGATGAGCCAATTCAAGATTAAGGGGCATATTCTCAAGGACTTATCGCCGAGTTAGCTGCACTTTATCGCAGTCAAAGTGGCGATAGAATCATCGCACTATTCACAAGCTGGTGCTAACAGCCGATACAGCCAGTTTTCCCGCGATAGCAGCCCCAAAAACATCGCCACGGATGACACCGGCAACTAACGCTAATGAGATGCAGAGTAGGCGTTCCTGTGCAAAAAGCCGCGAAAAAACCACTCCACAACATTTTCAATGACCAGCCAGCTCGGCGATAAGACCCCAAAACAGGCGATAAGGCGCGTTAGCAGCAGGGATTCAACACCTGCCCTTACCTGGTGTTAAGTCGGATGCCAACCTGCACCACAAAAGGGAGCCCAGAGCAGAGCCACACCTGAAGAACAACAGATGCCATGGAGCTACTGATCATGCAGCTCAGAGCCCCAAGAGGGCCACAACACCCACCGCCACCACACCCAGGCCCGCAACCCCCTCCCGGACCCCTCACCCGGACCACCACAGAGGCAGCGTAGACAAAGACAGCGGACCTTCCGAAAACTTACCAGCCTCCGAGACTAAACGCCAGAGTAAGTCATTGCCCACTACTGGCACAAAAGGACAACCATCCTCCGCATCCTGACCCTCAATGCCCACAGGCTGATGGCACCAACACAGCGGAGAACCAACATCCCTCCGCAGACAGAGCTGCTGGCTGTGCTGCACTTGTAGGCCTCTGGTACATTCCAGCCAACAACTGCCAGAGTCGGAGAAGTCTCACAGCCAGCCCTATCAAAGTTCCTCACACCTGTCTTGGATGCCATCATCAGCTTGGTACCCCAGTACCTCCACTTCCCCCACACTGCGCAGGAACAGCTGGAGACCAAGCAAGGCTTCTACGCCATAGCTGGCTTCCCACACGTGTTGGGGGCAATCGACTGCACACATGTACTCGCCGTGCCCCCTGCCGCCACTGCACACAATTACCGCAACAGGAAACACACGCATACCATCAATGTGCAGGCAATAGTGGACCACCGGGGACTCCTCACCAATGTCGTCGCCAACTACACAGGCAGTGTGCATGATTCCTTCATCTTCCGACAGTCCATCATCAACCAGCGCTTACAGGAGGGCACCTATGGAAATGCACTGCTCCTCGGCAAGTAACAACTGAACACACCACACACCTCAACTCCACCAACATACAACTCACAACTCTGGGAATGCACACGTCACAAAATCACATACAAACTGACAACCAACATCCCCACATGCCAGACACAACAACACAACTTACTGTGGCAACCTGGTCTAGCCATGTACACAAGCCATCAACCGCATGGCACCTCAGCCACACAATAGCAGAATGTGGGGAGAGGTGGGAACCAGGCATGTGCGAAGGAGGCAAGCGACCCATGAACATGGATGTACACAACGCCAAGTGTGGTGTGGATGTGCTGGACAGACCCGAGTATGCAGACCACAGACATTCCCATGTCGACATACACTGCTGGTGTCTGCAGTGTACTGGACAGTGGACGCAACCATGTTACCGCAACCAGTGGGGGAGAATGCGGAAATGTAGTTCATTACGCCCCCCCCTATAAGCGTGTGCGGAGTGGGCTGGCCCGGCGTACACCAGGCCAGCGTAGGGGTGTGAATAAAAAGCCCGTTACTCTGGGCGTGGTTCTCTTCCGGAATGACCAACGTGTCTGCCAGGGTGGCGCCTCTCACCCCGACACGAGGCCGACGCCGTGAGCGGCGGTGCCTGTGATCCTGTGCGCCTGCTGCAGCTCAGGCCGCTGGTCCCAAGACCCGTCTTGCCCGCCCCAGCGCACCCAGGCGTCACTGCTTACCTGCCGACACCGGCGTGAGTCAAAGAGGGCCCACCAAGTGCCGGTGCAAGCTCCAAGCCCGAGTCCCGCGACCATGGCGGCCTCCTCAGACCATCACGGCCACGCGACACAGGCCCCCAGTACTCCTTTCTCATTGACGTACTCCAGCGCTGCCTCCGGCCTACACTGCGGTCCAGTAGGTCACACATTTGGAACTGAGTCTTGCTCATGCAATGGCAGAGTAAATACGTTTATGGCAGATTTCATATCACCGTACTCCCTTCGATGTGGTGCCACCAACTCTGTGCATAGCATTCCAACGACACGTGTCTGTGGGCCCTTGCTGACTACTGCCTCGGCCTACACTGCGGGCCAGCACCGCGGGGTCACCTGTGTACTGCCTACACTGCGGTCCAGCAGGCCTCACACCAATCCAATCCAGTCCCGACCAGGCAGGGCACGGCATCGCCGCAGGCTGCACATATGCCCAGCTCTGGTGCTCCTACCTCCGTCAACCACAAGTCTACGCCACATGGCATTCCAACGTCGTGTGTGAGACTACCAGGAGGAACTGCCTGAACAGCGGTTGGTCCGCGCTGACTGCTGCCTCCGGCCTACATACATTTTGGTATTCACAGAAGGCACTTACTCATTGATGAGTAAGTGCCTTCTGTGAATACCAAAATGAGTAACTTACTCATTTTGAGTAACTTACTCATTTTGGTATTCACAGAAGGCACTTACTCATTGATGAGTAAGTGCCTTCTGTGAATACCAAAATGGTAGTAAGTTTAGGATTTTGTCTTAAGTTAGTTCTGTGAATCGGGCCCATTGTACGCAAGGAGAGGAGTAAGAGGAAGACGCACTTCAGTCCGGATGAAAAAAGGAACCCCGTTACGGAGGTGACCGAACACTACCAACAACTGCTCTGGTGCCACTAACTCTGTGCATCACAAGCCAAGGACACGTGGCTGGGGGCCCCTGCTGACCACTGCCTCCGGCCCACACTACGGTCAAGTAGGTCACACATTTGGAACTGGGCTTTGATTTATTTATGGCAGAGTTTATACCATTGTACAGGCCTCATCGCAGACTGCATCCCCTTTCAGCTCTGGTGCCACTGACTTCGTGCCCCGAAATTCATGGACACTCTCTGGTTGAACTTTGGTGGCGTCTGAGTCTATGGCCTGGGGGTTGTCTACATCATCATGTAGCTGATACTGACCTGGTGTCAGATATGAGTCTGTAGCATTCATCTCCTCCATATTGCCTGTGCCCGCTTGGTTCTGCCCTCTGTATCATGCCCTGGAAGACCACCTTCCACTGTCACCCAGAACCCTCCGCGACATTCACCTTGGACATCGACGAGGACCCGCTCAGCTCCCGTGGCCCTACCTCAGTGCACCGGTAGTCACTGCCCCGTGGCGGTGTCCCATGTGCCGGCCGCTGTGCATCCGGTGCCACTAACTCCGTGCAGCCCAAGTCATAGACCCTTGCAGTGTGAACTGTGAACTTCTGATTGTCTGATCACTGTTGTAGTTGTTGCCAGCGCCAAACACTCCTTGAGGGCTGGCTCACACTCACCCCACACCCATCCAGCACAGGCGTCACTGGACATGTGACCCTGGCAATAAAGGGGGCCGGGCACACGTGCCCGTATCCTGTTCCACAAACTATCTAAGTGTGTCTGTGTGGTCATTGTGTATGCATGAGGGCCCCGGGCCCTACCACATTGCATTGTACTGTGTACAGCAGACGCAACCATGTCACCTCAGGCAGTGGGTGAGACCTGGGACATGTAGCAGTGTCGTACCCCCCTGTAGGCGTTGACGGTGTGGGCTGGCGTACGACAGTCCAGCGTAGGGGTGTGGATGATCACCCCGGGGCTCTGGGCATGGTTAAGTGTTGGGCTTGCCAATGAAGTACCTAATGCGTGTGTCTGTGTTGTAGTCTCGGCGCCACCTGTCCCGCAATGGACAAAGTTGCAATGTGACATGCCCCCAGAGTGCGGGCTCGGCCGATGGGATAGATGAATGTGCGCAAGCCCGCTCGGGGTCCGGGATCATACATGCCAACTGTTGTGTGTGTATTGCTATTGCCGCAGCATATGCCATAGGTCTTGCCTCGACCGCATCGCGAGTTCAGCCAGCCATGTACTCTACATATGTGTCTGCCCTATCCTTACCATTGGCCTACACACACGAGGCCGCCCACCTTCAACGCACAACATCACAGTGTCGTTGTCAAGCTTGTGGACACGCGCAGACAGGCATGACAATGGTGTGCCGTAGGAGTGCATGTGGTGCAACTGCGCAGCGCACACATGTAATTAGGCTAGGGGAGAGGGGGGAGCAGCAGTGAGGCTACATAATACACATTGATGGCGCTCATGTGCTACCAGCAGTACGTGTCACACAGGAATCACTATGACACACATATCACACGCCAATCAACTGGTGAGCCTGCCAACACATCATGCAGAACCAACTATTGACTCATGTCTCTCTGCACTGTCACAGGTGATCAAGGATATGCACTCTGCCCTTGGATGATGACACCCCTCTGAGCCACGTACACACAGGCCCAGAGGCAGTACAATGCGGCCCACAAACGCACCATGGGCATCGTGGAATGCACATTTGGCATGTTGAAGTCACGTTTCAGGTGCCTGGACATCACAGGTGGAAGGCTCCTGTACAGCCCAGGCATCGTGTGCGAGATGATCGTTGCATGTTGTGTGTTGCACAACATATGTGTATGCACCAATGCCCCATGGTTACAAGTGCCAGATGCACTGGACGCTAATGAGGGAGATGAGGCAGGTGGACCACACCCCACTGCAGCTGCGGCAGGAATGGCCCGTAGGGACAACATCATTGACAATTCCTTCACGTGAGGACGTCACATTGTGACTGTCCCTAGCAATCATGAGACAGTGCAAAATGACCACAGGCACAGCATGTGCTGATGGATTCATTTAATCACACATTCCCTGAGTTTCATTATGTGTGCTGCAGTGTGGCACGGGGATCAGGGACATGATCCAGAGTCATTGTGGGTGTGCAGTGTGCTCTACTTAATTGTGCATATGGGTCATTGTGCCCATCTCCCCCGTCCCCCCAATTCCTGGTCGGTACTCACCCTGTTGATGTTGTGTCAGGTCATGTTGAGCAGTGTCCCGATCCCCGACTCGTGGCACCGTATCCCGACTGATGACTGGAACACCATTTTCCCCAGGTCATCCAGCTCCTGGTGTGCCGCTGGTCCCCCACCTCCAGTCTGCGTTGCTGCTTTCATGTTGGCATCGAGTTTCTTCTTGGTTTTGCCCTTCACATCATTCCCGCACCTCTTGACCTTTTCCATTGTTCTCCTCGACACTCCGACTGCATTCACGTTGTTCACGATGTGCTGCCATATTTCCGTTGGTGTTGCCGATGACACAGTGGAGGTGACGGACAGTTGTTGGTAGTGTTCTGTCACCTCCGTGACGTTGATCCAGTTTTCCTGCGGACTGAACCCCTTCTTCCTCTTCCTCTTCTCCATGGCCTTCCCTGACCCGGGCTACCTTGCTGGTTGTCTGTGGGGCTTGAGGGGTTCGCGATGTCCTCGGCACTCGGTCCGGGTGCATCCATGGTGCTACGCAGTTTGATTTCTTTTGCTTGTGGTTTTCGGTGATTTTATGGTGCATTTTCCCGCATGACGCATGGGAATAGCTGGCCTGCCGCTGGTTATCGCTGATTTTTGACTCGCGATTTGGAGCATCGCACCTTTTTTCACGTTTGTGTTTCGCATTGTTTAGGCGGCGTGTTAATTTTAACGCGGTCATTTGGCGCGTTATCGTGGGACTATCGCATGGTGCCGCCGGGTTGTGAATGCTACGTTAACACGGTGTTATTTTCCCGCGATGGGCTGCGATGTGCAAAGTTGCGTTAAGCTAATTTTGCGATGATTATCACACATTCTTGTGAATAGCCCCCTAAGTGTCCTGGCTGGGAGATACAGCATTGGTGTTAGCTACTGCAGACGACAAATCCAACGCTTCACAGAGAACGTCAATCGCACATAGATGGAATTCGGCACTGCCAACAGTCGTTGCTGCGGCAGCTTGTGCGGCAGTTGTTACCTCGGTGCCTGTGGAGGACCCACCTAACCCAGCAGGAGCAAATGGCACCTGTGGATTCTCAAGGAATGCATTCATCAGAATTGGAAGACGCTGAGGACAACGCAGAGCATGGGCCTTTAAGGGGTCCAGCATAGCATCTAGGTCCAGTGGCGTATCCGATGGAAATGTTAGACAGAGATCCAACGTGCATTCTTCTCCGCAGAACAGGCATCGAAGAACAGGTAAGATGCAGTCCACCCAGACTGGTCTAAATGATAGAAACCAAGAGGCGTTCAGTTCTCTTAGGCAAGATATGCCCAGAAGCTGCACCTTGCGTTCACGATATTTCCGTTCCATGAGCGTGTTCGCCATTTTCTCGGAAATGGGGCCGTCCATTGCATAGCAGTAATATTACAATCAGGACTCCTGCAATTAGGAACAGGATAAGCGGGAGACCTCCAAAGACGCTTCCCAATATGGAGTGTATAAAATTTGGGATTACTCCGAGGGCTGTCTGAAAGGTGCTTAATAGTCCTGACCCTATGGTCTTAAATAAGTGCACAATACCGCTCGTATCAGACATGTTAAAGATACGACCCACCATTTCTGTGAAATGAAAGGGGCAGTTTGTACGTATAAGCGCTTGTATCTCAGTCGAGGTCCTTGCAACTTGAAGTTCAAAGATTTCTCGAGCGGAGGTTAAGGGCACGGGTTGCTGTAAAAGCATGGCTTTCAGTCTGCTCAAAGTATCAAATTGTATAAAGGAAACATTCAACAAAGGCCATAACGGCGCCTCCATGACTGTGTTCAGTGGTGGAAACAATACTTGCATACAGCAAGTGACCCTGGAGTTAACAGTGACCAGATAGGCGACGCCCGGAAGCATCCCACAGCAACCTTGATCATTTAGCATTAAGTAACTCCCATTCGAGAGCAGCGGGAAAACCGGCGTGATCATGGCCGCTGGGGTCCCTGACATGTAACAAGATAAGTTCGCTACCGAACCACTACATGCTCCGTGCAGAGAAATATCCTGACACATGAGAGAACCGCTTAAAGCGTTCTTGCAGTTTGTACCACTCAAGTACACCTCACGATCCCCATTCCGGCATCGATATCTATATGGTAACTCCCAAGTTTCCTTGATGTATCCCTTACCCATCTTTTCATATTTGCCTGCCTGCCTTTGCTCAAGGCAATATTGAAACTGAAACGTAGTGACCGGCAGAGTGATTTGGCCATGAATTAGCCATTCGGTCGATGGTGATTTGGCTACAGTGAATGGTAACCTTTCCAGTTTCTCAATACGCAGCATTGTATATTTGGCTCCCCTCTGTGCCATTTCTGTCTGTTTATCTGTTCGATTGTATTCTGACAACAGAGACGTGGTGTTTATAAAACGCCAGGGCACGTAGCCTGCACGCAAAGATTGCAGCATCCAGCTTAACAACATAATAGAACGTAGCTGAGATTGCCTGTGTTGTAACAAGGCCAGATCTTGTTCTAATATGTCAATTGCCGAAGACACAATGTTGCCTAAGGAGTAAATCCTGGAGGTCAAAGTTGTTAATCTATTATCCACTACAGCTAGTGCCTTTTCTAAGTTAATACGGTCTATTTCCCGTAGTCTTTCTGCGGCCTCCTGTTGGGATATTTTCCAGGTTTCATTATAGTAGGCATAAATGCCAGCATATATGAAACGTTTCTGACGTGTTTTCCTTGGGCCTTGTAAAAAATCCCTAAGGTCTACATCAGGTGTGAGTAAGGTCAAATGATGTTTCACTTCTGTGAGTGTTGAGGTTTCTAGCCAATCAAGGCACAACTTCCCAACACTGTAGGATGTCACTACCCCTGGGTGTTGTCTTTGTACATAGCGAGGATCTGGCCTATGGATACTAAATCCCTCGGGTATACCTAGGAATCTCTGTTGACAAGTGTTTGTGTCAATGGGCCAAATCAGCCATCCTGTCCAATTGGGATCTGATCTGTTGTACCGGAGAATGTCATCTAATCCTACCCCATGTGTAGTTGAATTCTGCCCCCCACTCATCTGTGATGGTGTCGGAAACCCCGGTGTGTTCATTTCCTTGTTCTTGGCTAGTCCAAGACAGCTTCATATGACTTAAATGATAAAACAGCTTATAAACAAGCTATCCTTGATTTTAAAAAACAGGTGCATCAGGAGAAAACTAACCCTGGGCAAAGCACTACGCTACGCTCGCGTAGTTTGCAAAGTTTGCGCTACTTCGCACAACGCGAATTGCACGTAGCACAGTGCAAACACGCGTAGCGTAGCGTAGTGCAGCGGTCATTTTTTGCTTGCTCGCGGTCCTCAACGTCAAGTTGGCGACCGCGAGCAAGCAAAATGACATCCCGGCGAGACTTTTTCCTCGTTCGCGATCAGCAACATCAAGTTGCCGATCGCGAGCGTGGAAAATAAATCTCCTGGCGAGATTCTCAACGCGGGGAGGTCAGGTTTCTCATTGCGAGTGGCCGCGTATGCTCGCGACCGCTCGCGATGAGAAACTACCAGTCCGCGTTGAGAAAGCTGCCGCTCGAGTAAAAATCTACTAGAGCGGCAGTAAAAGACAGCTCGCACTGTGCAAGATGCCGTTTTCAATGATTGCACAGTGCTGACAAGCATCCGGCACTGTGCAATCATCGCGAACAGCGCACTACGCAGTTCGCGTAGTGCTACGCGTAGCTTGCGTAGTGCGAACTGCACTTCGCGTAGTTTCCCGTAGCGCTACTTCGCGAACTACGCCCAGGCTTAGAGAAAACCTGTTTTTTTACTGCAGCCATACTTACTGCAAAAAACTCTTCAAAGGAACTGTTTTCAACAGTGAAAAAGTTGGCCAAATGTTCAGAGGTAACTGAATTACCTAAAGATCAGATGTTCTGTAACTTATTGGCTAAATCCTTCCAGGATAAAGTTAAAGCGGTTTATAGTGGCTTCTCAAGTTCTAAGGATCAAGGGGCTGTGCCCTTTCCTGCATCTAGGGCACTGATTGAAGATTCCATAATCTCCCTTGACTCCTTGGACTCCACTGAACTGTCTGTTTTCCCGTCATTGACGATGGAAAAGACCGCCAATCTTTTGCGGTCCACTAAATCCGGGTCCCCAATGGACCCCTGCCCCCCAAAGACTTTCCATCTTGTACCAGAATTACTTTCATTGCATTTGTCTTTTGTTTTTAATAAAATGTTTACCTCTGGTATATTTCCTACCAGTTGGAAATTGGCGTCGGTTCTCCCCCTCTTGAAGAAACCTAATCTTGATGGGGCAGACCCTAGTAATTATCGTCCCATTTCCAGACTCCCATTGCCGGCAAAGATGGTAGAAAAAGCCATGAATGGTGCTATTTCTGAACATATTGAGAGGCATGCTTTTTTGGATGCCACTCAGTATGGTTTCAGGAAGGATCATAGCACCGAATTAGCTCTAATTACAGCCTCTGAGCTGATCAGGCAGACAGTCGATGCAGGAGGCAATGCAGCACTTGTGCTGCTTGACCTCTCTGCCGCATTCGACACTGTGAACCACCAAAAACTGTTGGAAACCTTGAGGGAGATTGGTATCATAAGAAAAGCGTATGCATTACTTGAATCTTATTTGTCAGGCCGGGAGCAATTTGTGGCTTTGGATAATTTTAAGTCACCGAATTTCACGCTACCTTGTGGAGTGCCACAGGGCTCTTCATTGAGCCCTACACTTTTTAATATTTATGTCGCACCTTTGGCCAGATTAATTAAGTCCCTCGGTTTCTCGGCAGTATCATACGCCGACGATACACAGATTGTAGTTTCAGTGACAGGCTCGCCTGAAGATAAAGCTGCACAGTTTCACACTTGTCTTCATCAAATAGGTGAATGGATGGCCTCCAATTGTTTGAAATTAAATTCTAGTAAGACCGAGGTCCTACTTTTTGGCGGCCAAACTAATTTTTGGTCCCCTGCTTTATGGCCGGTGGAAATGGGTCCATTACCTACCCCCACGAATAAGGTGAAAAACCTGGGAGTTACGTTTGACTCCATGCTTTCTTTTGAAAGCCACGTTAACCAGGTTACATCCCATTCCTTCTACACATTAAAACTTTTGAGAAGGATTCTTCCATTTATTCCGTCTGAGCTACGGAAATTGGTGGTTTCAGCGCTGGTTCTTTCCAGAGCTGATTACTGTAATGGGCTTTTTATTAATCTGCGTAAGAAGTGTCTTTCCAAACTGCAGATTGTGCAAAATGCAGCGGCACGTCTTTTGTTGAATATTCCAAGACATAAACATGTCGCACAGGCACTGAAAGGATTGCATTGGTTACCGGTGAAGAGACGAATTGAGTTTAAGGCTCTATGCATTGCCTTTAAGGCCACGCATGACATAGGGCCCAGTTTCTTTAAACAGAATTTAAAGCCTCATATTCCGGTTCGCCATCTTCGCTCATCTCAGGCCCACAACCTGGTTGTTCCCAGGTTTAAAAAATGCTCCTGGGGAGGAAGGAGCTTTGCGGTCGGCACAACGAAACTGTGGAACTCCCTACCACTTGGGCTGAAGCAAGAAACTAATCTGCTGGCTTTTAGAAAAGCGTTAAAGACCTGGCTGTTTAATCTTTGACGACTCTCTGGACCGTCCTCTGACTCATGAATGACGAATTTAGCGCCTTGACACCTTCGGGTGAAAGTTTTGCGCTCTACAAATTTCTTTTTCATTTCATTTTCAGGATGTTTGTTGCACAGTTTCATTCAGAAATAATATCTGCTGTGGAATGAGGCAGGCTCTAAAAGTGCTTCTGTTCCCTGGACTTGCCAGTCCCTAGAACCCCAGATTGATTTTGAATCTATAGTGTCCTTCCATAGGTCGAAACCCTGTGTAGACAACTGGGCCATAAAGGAAGCAGAGTAAATCTGTTTGGTGTTAGTCAACATAATTTTCTGTGCTGATGTTGTTGCCACTTTGTAATAAAATGACTTTGGGTCAGATGTGTTAAACCCTGAAAAGTATGTGAATTTCTGTGCAAAAGTTTGCGAACTACCTTTTGGAGGAGTTGGGCAGTGTTCCCACTGGTGGTATTCAAATACATTTCTAGGTGTTATAGATTTGTGCAAGAAATGATGACCATAATGTTGGTAACAGTACAATGTATCATAGTCTGAAGTACCTTCTAACATTTCATTGTTCAGAAATGCTGCATTTTTTCTAAATCAGACATTAAATTATTTACAGCTTCAGTGTCCCAATCATCAGAAAATGTACTGGAGGTAATTATATCACTTAAAGAAATGTTAAATACATGTTTAAGCTTTAAAAGTTCAGTCGGACCGAATATATCATAATCAATCTTGTCCCATAGTATACTGTCCAGTATAGGAACTGCTGTGATGTTCACTTGTTCACTGAAGACAAGTCTCTTGGTTCACGATGTGAAGACTGGTGTGGTTTTAAAATCAAATTGACTCTTTGGGCTGTCGAGCTCTGCTGGAGGTATGGTCCATTAATAAGCATACTAAAAATTATTATTAAACCTATCCAGAAAAGAAAAAGAAAATCCCAGTGATATACCATAGTTCAATCCTAGGTGACACCAGGTAAGTCTTTCTAAAAAAGTTCAAAAAGTTATTGAGTTTCTGTTTGAGTTATTTTTTGGCTGGCGTCGTTCCGGCTCACTTGGGTCCAGTGAAAACGTATCAAAGTTCATGAAATAGCCAGAAGCAGTTCGATCAATTGTTGGAATTGCATCGGGATTTGTTGAAATCGGATTTTGCTCTTGACGAGGCACGTTGAGGTAAATGTCTGTAGTCGGTCTGATTGCAACTTGGTTGTTAAGTTGATTTTCATTTTGAAGATGAATTTCTTGTTGAAGTGGAACGAGTTCCATAGCATTGTTGCTTAGTCCTTCATTCCGTACAGGTGGCTCTTCAAACGTGATGAGTCTTTCTGTCTGGACTTCTTGGATTGTAGCGAGAGGAGGGCGTCTGCTACTGTGGAGTCCACGAGGCCTACTGTTTAGTATCGGCCACATAGTGTGGTTTGATTAAGTCGATTGAGACAAATCTTTTCTCCTTTTTCCCAGCAAGAGGCGGCAGCAGTACAGTTCTTGTGCCTTGGATTGCTAGGGCCGGTACAGGCTTTCTGTAGGATGGCCCAAATTCTTTCTTGTCTGCAATCTTCTCTCTGACCAGATCCCCGACTTTTGGGATCCAGACAGGTCTTGCCGTTACTGCCTTGACTTCCTCAGTGGCGGCCTGTTCCTGGAGCACGTTACTTTGTTTTGTCCTGGAATCATTTAGATCCTGTAAAACAGCCAAACAATCATGGATATCAATTGGTTTTTCATCCGCCACTGCGCCTTCACAATCAAGATCAGGTACCCACATTCTTGTCCCAAATAGGACCTCGTAAGGAGTGACACCCCCTAGAGAGCTTCTTGGCTGATTGTTAATTGCTCGTTGTACCCCATAAAGGTTATCGACCCATCTACCGCCTTTGCCTAATACCCTAGCTGTTAAAGATTGCTATAAGTCACGGTTTTTCCTCTCCACAACAGAATTTCCCTCCGGATGGTACGGAGAGGAGTACCGCAATGCTACGCTCATTCCTTCCATGGCCTCTTTGTAAGCCCGAGAGCTAAACGCCGGGCCACGGTCAGAATGTAACATGCCAACTGTGTATGTGCTGATAAAGACTCGCAAATCTTTTATAACAGTTCGAGCGTCAGCCGAGCACTGAGGCCAGACCTTGAGGAAACATGAGCTGGACGTACACGAACGGACAACCTAATGCTGTCTAATAATGGTATCTGGACTGGACGTGTTGTGGTGGACCCTTCCATCTGCTTGCAGATGTCGCAGTTCCAGCCATAGTCTCTAATCTGCCTTCTCATCACGGGCCACCAGTAGCGTTGTTTCAACGAAGAAACAGTCTCCCTAAGTCCCTTATGTACAGAACCTTTCCCTTCGTGTGCTGCCACAATTAAGCCTAACCTACGATCCATATTTGGTATTACTCTACCCCCCACTCCAGGAATCTGAGCATATGGAATGTTTTGTGCATCTAACTTGTAGGAGTACTTGAGTGGAAATTTCTTTGGTACTGCTGGGCTGCCTTTGCGTGAAGCATTGACAGCTACCATAATCTCGCCGTCTATTTTCGTTTTTGAACGAGTGATTGCAGCTACGGACGCTGTGCGTACAGCCCCCTTTGCAGCTTCATCAGCCAATGAATTCCCTTCAACGTGAATGCCATCACGCTGATGACTCAGTGTATGTATCACATGAGCCCTCCGTAGTTCGTTTCTCAACTCCACAACCTGTTCCCATAGCATTTTATGCTTAATTGTGCCACCTTTTGCATCTTTGAACCCGTTTTGTACCCAATGATGTAAATATTCATTGTACAAATGGACACAGTAAAAGAAATCACACACAATTAGTGTGGGGAATTCGTGTTCCGTATTTACAAGTGCCAGTATCAGTGCTTTTAATTCTGCTAACTGAGCCGTGCAGTCTCCTAGAGACTGCGTTTTTGTGCAACTTGGATGGAACTTTCCATCGTGCATGCGACCTTTAACAATTGCACACGCTGCGCTGTAAGCTTGCTTACTCCCTCTGGCTGGTTGAGCAGATCCGCCAGTGTAAATAATGTATTCATACTGATGTAGAGGCAAAATCTCATTTGGTAGAGGATATTTTTGTTCGTATTGCAGAAATGCTTGTGTTTTTAAACTTGGATCAAATCCAGGGCACGAGTCGGGGTACCACGCGGGTGGACGGCGTCCCCCCACTTATTTTACAGGGTGGACGCCGTCCACCCTACTCATCAAAAACGCCGTCCACCCTACTCGGCAAAAACGCCGTCCACCCTACTCAGCAAAAACGCCGTCCACCCTACTCAGCAAAAGCGTGATAACTAAGAGCGCGCACCAACCAATCAGTGGTCATAGCAGACGTCACTGGATGGGTGTGTCTGCAACTCGGCAGTCCCGCCATCGTGCTTCATGCCCTGTGTGTAACACAGGGGGTGATTCACACTCTGTGCGTCCCCACCCCCGCTGCAGCCAATCCCCTGCAGTTATGCGCAGCACTTGCCCGTCATATCGCTCTGCCTTCAAAACTGAAAGCCAGGCTGGCGTTTCAACCCACCGGCCTGCCTTTTAATGCTGCACTCTCTCTAGTGCGGGCACCAGTTCGCACTTCTACTGGGGACAGCAGAGTGCTTGTAA
This sequence comes from Calotriton arnoldi, assembly GCA_963921515.1. Lineage (NCBI taxonomy): Eukaryota > Metazoa > Chordata > Amphibia > Caudata > Salamandridae > Calotriton > Calotriton arnoldi. Next base: position 533,606 of record CAWUFW010010695.1, read on the forward strand.
TATGGCACACTGGCATGTGTGAGGCACTCTCTCGTGAAGGTGCGCCAGGCACGGACTAGGCCAAATGCATAATTTTACTGAATTAATCCACGTGAGCGAATGAGCTGCAGGCGGCACAACTCAGTGGCAGCTTTGTTTCCAAGCTGTGATGCCTGCAGCCAGAGGCGCAACTAGAGCCAAATTTCGGGGGGGGGGAGGCTAAGAAAAAATGTCGGGGGGGGCTGATTCTTCAAGCAATAGGCAGAGTGGAGCTGCAGGGGCTCTAAGAAGGGGTGAAAAACAGCAAAGCCTCATTAGCAAGCAAATGGTCTTTTAACCCCTTCGATGCGCGTAACGAGCTCAGCTCGTCATGCTGCGCGGTAGCGCTGTGCGCATGACGAGCTGAGCTCATCACGACCACACCCGCGATCGGAATGTCCAGCACACGAGCGGAATTCTGATCGCGGCCAAGGGGTTAAAGACATGTGAAGTACTCGGGTGCGGCTGTGTGTGTGCCCGGGAAGCTGTCTCAGCCCGGGCTGTCTCAGCCCGGGCTGCCTCACACGATGGGGGGGGGGCTGAAGCCCTTTGATTCCAATGGGCGTTAAGCGCCTGGCTGCAGCTCACGCACTAACTCACGCTGCAGTACTAGAGACCCTGGCTTTTTGTACACCTGGCGCCCTGTCTAACTTCAAAAGACCTTAAGCGGTAAAACGCTGTGTGCTTGTTTGAAATGTTAAACTACGAAGAAATCACGGATTACAATTAAATTACCGACTTTAAAAGGACATCTTCACCCCCTTAAGAGATTGCCACAGGAAATTAAAGTTACCTCTTCACTCGTCAAAATAGGATTTTACTCCAAAGTACCGAATGTAGGGAGTAAAATGGCGCTCATTCAGAATCTAATCTGCAATATATATGGTTTAACTGCTTTTCGTGTTTAGTGCGTGTATTATTAAACTCAGTAAAAGGCCAGGTCTGCAGATACGATTTTTTGTAACATCCATGTCCAGTTCTCCTGCAGGGTGTGTCTGGGTGGATAGCTGCCCCTGCTCATCACAGAAGAAAGACCTTCACCTACCTAGACCCATCAAGGCCAAACTTCCCTGTCCACTCCCCTTTGCCCTCGTTTCTGCATGTGGGATGCCTCGCCGATACATTCTCACAGCAGGGTCTTCCCCCTGGTGCACCTCATGCCTGGCATGGAGTTGTAAATGGCAGACAGTGAAGGGTCTTAATTTTAGACACCTTTTGCAGGTCAATGTGATCAGATCTTCAATATCATATTGTCAAAATGAAAAGTCCTATGAAGACAGGTCTCGAGACTGTAGGGGTCCACGTGGGCCTAGGTTCAAGTACATGAAGGGGTGCCGTAGACCAGAATTGAGACATACAAGTGGGGGTTCTGTCCCAGCACTGGACTAATGTCAGGCGCCATTAGCCGGGAAGGAGGTACACTGGCCGCACTGTGTCTCAGTACGTGACCAGTATGTGAGTACTACCAATCAGAACCGGTGTGCGTTGGCATGGTGCGCACTGTACATTTTGTGGGTATTAGAAATGGAACAATACATTTAAGACTGGTGGCATTGGTTGAGCTGTGTGCGAGTCTCAGTACTAGAATGGTAGGCCTGCTGATGGGAGCTGTAGTATGTGGCTCTTAAACAGGGCACGAGTTGGGGTACCACGCGGGTGGACGGCGTCCCCCCACTTATTTTACAGGGTGGACGCCGTCCACTCTACTCATCAAAAACACCGTCCACCCTGCTCATCAAAAGCGTGATAACTAAGAGCGCGCACCAACCACGCATTTCTGGGTGATTGCGGCTGAATCCGGAAATTTCTCGGACTTCTGGTCACCACACCCCTGCACCTACTTTCGTAAGTTGCCTTGCCCGCCTATTTTGAGCGCTACCTATCGCAGCTCTTGCTTTGGTCTGTGAACCTGCCCCCATCACCTCGTAACCTTGCCAGGGTACCTACCAGTAGACGCTGTGATCTGCGACCAATCAGTGGTCATAGCAGACGTCACTGGATGGGTGTGTCTGCAACTCGGCAGTCCCGCCCTCGTGCTCCATGCCCTTTATTTTTCGGGCTTGTCTGCTCTGGCTCCTTTCCTTTTTGGAAGTGACCGGATCAGGATATTGACGTGTCTCGCCCTTCCTTCCTGGCCTCGCCTGCTGCCTGACCTGCCTTGCTTGTCCGTGGCATCTACACGTAGGAAAACATTTTCGGCTTGAGCAGCTTCAATTTGTTAAATCTTGCAATATATGCAAATGATAGATCTGCTGCACATGTGATGTCACTTCCTGTCGTGATGTCACTTCCTGTCGTGATGTCACTTCCTGCTGTGATGTCACTTCCTGCCGTGATGTCACTTCCTGCTGTGATGTCACTTCCTGTGACACCACTTAACTTGGAGAGTCCCCCCACTTCTTTTTTTAGGACTTGTGCCCTGATCAAATCTGTATTCAACATCCGCTGCAGTAAGAGAATTAGCCCATTGTATCCATCTAGGATGTAAGGCTTTCGCATTTGGAATGCTAGCTTTTGTAACAGCTTCTAAAGCTGGTACTGGGGTCACGACAATTATGTGTTTACCCTGAGCCAGAGCTCTTTCTCTTGATACAGCGGTCTGCACTGCTGTCAGGATTTTTTCTGTTGAAGTGAAACGCATTTCTGCGTTTGTGTACAGGTGTGATTTGTATGCGATTGGTACCGTTTCGCCTTCATTGAAAGTTAAATAAGTGTACCCGCATTGACCCGCTATTACTCGGATCACTAAGTTGCGTACGTTTACGCGTGTCTGTAAATGTTTAGAAGCTATCATGTCTTCCTGTAGGGACACGCAGGATATTTGGATGTTCCTGTGTCCATTGTCTGATTGAAAAATCAGGTTTTATTAGGTCGTAGAAAGGTTTTACTCTTTCTGCGTAATCCAAAATGTATGTTCGACCAAAATTTAGGAATCCCAGAATTGATTGTAAATTCTTTAATGATTTTGGAGGTTGGAGCAGCGCACATTTTTCTAAAAAGTTAGCTGCTAGGCTTTTTCCTTCACTTGACAGCTCATACCCTAAAAATAGGACATTGAGGTGGGTAATTTTTTGATTTTTTGAAATTAAATTTATAGCCCTCAGAGGCGAATCCCATAATAATGGTGCTCACCCTGGTCAAGTGCCTCGGTAAGTCATCATCCGTCAGATAAACATCATGCACATAGGACAATGCTTCTTCATCCAACTTTTGGAGTAACTCTGTTACCCTTGCTGAAAACAACCCGGGCTATTCTTATACCCTTGGGGGAGTCTGCAAAATTGCCGTTGTGATCCTAGCGCTGAGAATGCGGTCAGATACCTGCTTACAGGCGCTATATTTTGGCAGAAAAATCCATTTCAGATATCAAGTGTTGTTTTGGATTTTTGTCGCACAATGTTATTCATTAATGCGGCACTATGTGCATTTTGAACTGCAAATGTCTTTGTGCAGGTGTTTAAATGTCTGTAATCTAAAACTAGACGATATGTGTTGTCAGGTTTTGATACGGGAAACAAAGGATTGTTCATAGGTGAAGTGCAATTTTCTATCACCCCCTGGTATTCAAGTTGATCTAGGATCTCCCTGACTTGTTTTTTAGCTTCCTGCTTTATAGGGTATTGCCTTTGAGCATTTGGGGAAACTTTTAACGGGATCACGTGGTGGGTTGAATCCTCATCCCAACCAGCATGATTTTTGTACAATGCTGGAGCTAGGGCAACCGCCCACTCCTGCACATATGCATGTTTAAGATGTATGGGAACGAGGTCGGAAAATGCTGGAAAAATGACCTTTTCTCCCTTTGGGTACTCCATGACGAATGCTGGTGGCCAGTCTTGCTCTGCTAATAGGATGTCATATCCAGATGTCAAATTTTCCCAAAATAGACCTTTAACTTTTCTGGGCTTGTCCCCCTCCATCCGGAGTTGTATCTCATGTAACTTATGTGGGTCCCTTACCCAAGTATCAGGTGTTTCCACCGTGATATACTCACTCAACTCCGCTGTCACCAGAAATTCCTTCAGGTTCTGGCGAGCTATCGTTACTTCTGCCGCACTGTCTAGCATCGTCAGAGCCCATTCCCCGTTCAGAAGCTGTGTCCTCAGAATTCTGGGCATGTCTGATCTTGAGACCTGCTACCTTCTTCTTTTTGAACTAAGGTTTTTGTTTTTGTTTATCCTCTTTTTTAGGTGCGTAGTCCGCAGCGCGTTGCGTTTTTCTGGACTTTGTACGATCCTCTTGTCTGTGTTCTGACCGTCCTTCCCTCTCGGAGATTCTTGACGAACCATGAAAGGAATGAGAGGAACGTGTATCAGTATCCTGATACCTGTCAGGTTTTTAAATATTATCCCTATTCCTGAGGTTATACCTCCTTTCAGAGGGCTCCTGTTGAGGAGACCTGCCTCGGGATTGAGATCTGCTGTCTTTAGACTTTTGTTCTTTTTTATTTTCCCACTTCTTTTTAGAAGAAGTAGGTGTCTGCTTTGTAGTGTCCTTTTCAGGACTGCCCACCAGTTGTGGTTTTAATGCCTTCCCACCTAGACTGTCTCTGCCTAATTCTACATATGCAGTTTCAATGATTTTGGGTAGTTCGTGTTGTTGATCTACTGGACCGAACTCCCTTAGGCGTTGGCGGATCGCCACCGAAGCTGCTTCCCCCTTAATGTTAGCTAGTATTATGGCTGATACCTGATCAAAGTTGTTCAGTAACTTCATCCCTAAGTTTAGGGCAGGCTCTGCTCCCTACTCATTTTGTATCTGTCTCAATACATCTGGTACTACTGCTAATGACGGGATACCATGTGTTCTGGTATATATGGCAGCAAAGACTGAACCCCAAGAGGTGCAGTCCTCTACTTGTGGTGTGATCCCCATGGGCAAGCAGATTGTTAGAATTCTGTGTTTTTCATAGGTGGTAGTATTCGGGAATACTGCCTCAAGCTGTGTTATTTTCTGAGCTATCCAGAGAGTATTTGTTCGCATTTTGCGGGCATTTTGCCCATTACCGCGTGTAATGTTTGTGGAGTAATTTTATTTCCTGTACCCTGGACTGGAGTACTATTTGCTGCAGCTGGTGCAGGTTGGATTGTTAAAGTCCTCATGACGAATTGTGTCAGGTTTCTGTAGATTTTAATTAAATCTCTGTGTTGTACGAGTAATTCTGGCTGTGGCATTGTTCCAATGTCAGGGTGCGGTGTGTAAGCCGCTAGTATTGGCCATGTGGCCCCGTCTCCTCTGAGCGGGCCTAATCTTACTCTTCCTCGTACGTGGGGTAGGGCGCCATTAAACCAGTAATGATGTTCCTGATAAGTGAGTGGAATCTCTATGTCCTCAAACGGGGCATATTCCTGTAGTGCATCTCCCGCTATATAGTAGTGAAATGTCTTTGTTATGGCATTTGCTGCTGGGAGTGTAACCCATGAATAGAATACCTCTGTTTTGTTTGATTCGTGTGCCTCAATCACGAAAACTACCATGCCACCCTTGGCTTGTAAGCCATTTTCTAATAGTCTTAGGGTGACTGTCATCCTGAATTTTGGTGCAATCTTTATTGCATCCTCAGGATCTTCTCCTCCTTCTAAAAGGAAGAGGTCAACTCTCTGGTCCCCTGCCTCGGAATCAGGCATCTTTAGAGGAAGAAGTTTTTTAAAGGGAACTAAGATGAGGTGTTATGCACAATTTAGGAACTAAATGTCCTTCAAGCTTGATTAACCAACAGCCGATAAATAGGATATCTCACCTACTCAGCTGTGGTGGAGTTTGTGCCCACCCACTCCAGACATCTCTGGGGTTTTGTGAGTAGGTTCTCTGAGAATAGCACGACTGACCTACTCAGATTCTACTGTTAAATAAGTACCCAACCAACGTTGGCGGCACCATGTTGTGTAGTTCCTATAGTACCCCTGCAGGACCTGCGCGTTTGGATAACATATACTGTGGGTTTGGTGTTAGACTGACTCTGTGCACCCCCACCGCATATGTAAGCCGGATTTGCATTAGCTAGCTCACAGTGCCACTAGAATCTCCTCTTCCCGGGGAGAGATTAGTTTCTGGCAACCTTAGATCATGACAACCCAAATTCCTCACAATCGTGGAAACAATGTACTACCTTTCGCTCAGTAACTTGTGCTTACTTATTCGGTTTGTCTCAGAGAGTTACACAGAATAAACAGTATGGGCGTTTCAATAAGTATTTATTGAACAGTTGTTATTCTAGTGTAAAATATATGTGCTGCAGCAACCAGCAGACAATAGAAGAGATATATTATCAGCAGTACGATCAAAGTGAAAGATAGAACAGTTCTACCATAGTGCAATAATCATGAATACATACATGAATATAAAAGCATTATGCAAGTGCGCATACTCCTACGATGCCTAACTAGATGTACCTGAGTGTACCTAGCATATGTGTAGGTCTAAAAGCCTAAGAGCCAAGAATCCCTCTAGGATTTAGTCGAACCCCCATACCTGAATAGAGAGAGTGTGGGACCCCGTCCTGGTCTCGAGTTGGACACCCCACAAGGGCTGTGTTAGACCGCTGTCAGCTGGAGCGACTGCATGCAGGAGCCTCAGCGTCTCTGGTCAGTGTGTCGGCATGGAAGTCTTGGTTCCATCTATCTTACCGTGGCAAGATGTGGTGTATTTATACCCTAAAGTGTCTCGCCCACAGTATGGTTTGTATTGGTTGCATTGGTCTTTGTTAGACATGAGGAAGACGTCAGGGGTGAACTTTGTACATACATATTATGCGGGAGATGTAGCTGGTGAATACTCATGCATAATTTCTGAGTACATTGTAGGCCTGTGTTCTGGAACGACCTTGCAGTGTTCTAACCACAGACTAGATAACGTTCAGCCCTCAGAGCTCGTTGTGTACTGTAAGGAGCTAATGTAGGTGAAAGATCATGCCTATATTAGGAGCCATGACTATAATAGGGCATATATGAGTATGACCAAAATAGGGTATAAAGTAGTATGACCATAACAGGGCATATACGAGTATGACCATAATAGGGCATATACGAGTATTTCTATATTATGGCATATATGAACGGGTCTACAATAGGGCCTATATACGAAACATAACACTACCCCGTATGAAAAACACAGAATTCTAACAATCTGCTTGCCCATGGGGATAACACCACAAGTGGAAGATTGAACCACTTGGGGTACAGTCTTTGCTGCCATTTATACCGGAACTCATGGTATTCCTTTGTTAGCTGTGGTACCAGACTTATTGAGACAGATACAGAACGAGTACGGAGCAGAGCCTGCCCTAAACTTAGGGATGAAGTTACTAGGTAAATATGCCCAGGTATCAGCCATAATACTAGCTAAATTTAAGGGGGAAGCAGCTTCAGTGGCAAACCGCCAACACCTGAGGGAGTTCGATCCTTAAGAACAGGAACACGAACTACCCAAAATAATTGAAACTGCGTATGCAGAATTAGGCAGAGACAGTTTGGGTGGGAAAGCTTTAAAACCACAACTGATGGGCAGTTCTGAAAAGGACACTTCCAAGCAGACACCTGCTTCTTCTAAAAAGAAGTGGGATAATAAAAAACAACAAAACTTTAAAGGAAATAGATCTCAATCCTGAGGTAGATCTCCTCCACAGGAGCCCTCCGAAAAGAGGTATAATCTCAGGAATAGGGATAACATTAGGAAACCTGACAGGTATCAGGATTCTGATACACGTTCATTTCGTTCCTTTCAGGGTTCATCGAAAAACTCCGAGAGGGAAGGAGGGTCAGAAAGACAAGAAGACATGATAGCTGCCAAACACTTACAGACACGCGTAAACGTACACAACCTGGTGATCCGTATAATCGCGGGTCAATCAGGGTACACCTATCTAACATATAATGAAGGTGAGACAGTACCAATTGCATACAAATCACATTTGTACACAAATGCTGAGATGCGCTTCGGATCTTCAGAAAAGATTCTGACAGCAGTAGAGACTGCTTTAGTGAGAGAAAGAGCACTGGCTCAGGGGAAACAAATAATAGTAGTGACTCCCGTTCCAGCCTTATAGGCTGCGACAAAGGCAAGAGTTCCTAGCGCTAAAGCCTTACATCCAAGATGGATACAATGGGCTAATTCTCTCACTGCAACAGATGTAGAATACAGGTACGACCCAAATTTAAAGACACAAGCATTCCTGCAATACGAACAAGAATATCCTCTACCAAACGAAATAATGCCTCTAGATCAGTATAAATATATTATTTATACTGACGGATCTGCTCAACCAACCATAGGAAGTAAGCAACAATATAGCGAAGCATGTGCAATCGTTAAAGGTCGCATGCGGGATGGAAAGTTCCACCCAAGTTGCACAAAAACGCAATCTCTGGGAGACTGCACGGCACAGTTGGCAGAATTAAAAGCACTGATACTGGCACTTGTAAATACGGATCGAGAATTCTCCACACTAATTGTGTGTGATTCCTTTTACTGTGTACAGTCTTACAATGAATACTTGCAATACTGGGTTCAAAACGGGTTCAAAGACACGAAAGGTGGCACAATTAAGCATAAAATACTATGGGAACAGGTAGTGAGGTTGAAATCCGAACTACCAAGGACTCACATGATACACACACTGAGTCATCAGCGTGTTGGCGTTCAGGTTGAAGGGAATTCATTGGCTGATGAAGCCGCAAAGGGGGCTGTACGCACGGCTTCCGTATCTGCAATCACTTGCTCTAAAACGAGAATAGACGGTGAGATTATGGTAGCTATTAAAGTATTAATGCAACCCACAAAAACAGCGGAGCAGTACCAAAAAGGTTTCCACTCAAGTACTCCTACAGGTTAGACGCCAATAACATTCCATTTGCTCAGATTCCTGGAGTTGGGGATAGAGTAATTCCAAATATGGATCGTATGTTAGGTTTAATACTAGCAGCACACGAAGGGATGGGTTCTGTACATGCAGGAGCTGCGGCAACAGTTTCTTTTCTGAAACAAAGCTATTGGTGGCCAGGATTAACAAAGCAGACCAAAGACTTCGTCTTAAACTGCAACATCTGCCAACAGATGAATGGAGTCGCCGTAGCTTGCCCAGCACAGGTACCATTATTAGACAGCATCAGACTGACCATTCGCGTGCACTTACCTGGACCACTGCGGCCCCTTAAAATATGAAAGGGGCTTACAAGTATATCATGGTTGCAGTGGATTCCTGCTCGAGATTCCTATGGGTGTGGCCCCAGCGCTCGGCTGACGCTCGAACTGTTATAAAAGATTTGCGAGTCGTCATAGGGACATACGCAATTGGCACACTACATTCTGACCAGGGCCCTGCGTTTAGCTCTCGGGCTTACAAGGAGGCAATGGGAAGTTTGGGTGTAGCATTGCGGCACTCATCTCCGTACCATCCCGAGGGAAATTCGGTAGTGGAGAGAAAAAAACCGAGACTTAAAGCAATCTTTAACAGCTAGAGTATTAGGCACAGGTGAAAGTTGGGTAAAACATCTTTATGGGGTCCAGTGGGCCCTTAACAATATGCAAAGAAGTTCTCTAGGGGGTGTCACTCCATATGAGGTCCTATTTGGGACAAGAATGTGGGTACCTGATCTTGATTGTGAAGGCGCAGAGGTGGATGAAAAACCTTTTGACATCCATGATCGTTTGGCTGTTTTACAGGATCCAAATGAATCCAGGACACGACAAAGTAACTTCCAACTGAAACAAACCGCTACTGGGGAAGTCAAATCAGTCATGGCAAGACCTGTCTGGATCCCTAAAGTCGGGGATCTGGTCAGAGAGACAATAGCGGACAAGAAAGAATTTGGGCCATCCTACAGAAAACCTGTACCGGTCCAAGCAATTGAAGGAACAAGAACTGTACTTCTACCGCCTCTTGCCGGAAAAAAGGAGAAAAGATTTGTCTCAATTGACCTAATCAAACCACACTATGTGGCCGATACTAAGCAGTAGGCCACGTGGACTCCAAAGTAACAAACGCCCTCCTCTCGCTACAATCCAAGAAGTTCAAACGGAAAGACTCATCACGTTCAAAGAGCCTCCAACACGGAATGAAGGACTAAACAACAATGCTATGGAACTTGTTCCTCTTGAACCTGAAGTTCAAATTCAAAATCAAACTCAAAACAAAGCACAAGTTGCTATTCGACCAAATACAGACGTCTACGTCAACATGCCTCGACAAGAGCAAACCACGATTTCTACAAATCCTGATGCAATTCCAACAATTGATCGAACTGCTTCTGGCTACTTCATAAACTTTGATACGTTTTCTTTGGATCCAAGTGAACCTGAAACGACGCCAGCCCAAAAATCACGCAAACAGCAAATAAAAGACTTTATGAACTTTCTTAAAAAGACTTACCTGGTGTCACCCTGGGTAGAACTATGGATAAGAACCGGGATACTTTTCTTTCTTTTCTGGGTAGGCTTGGTAATAGTTTTTAGTATGCTTCTTAATGGGAAATACATTCGACAAAGCTCTACAGCCCAAAAGGTGAACTTACTGTTAAAAACACACAAATCATCTCAGCGAGAACAAAGAGACTTGTCATCAGTGAACATTACAGCAGTTCCTATACCTGATAGTATAGGAACTATACTGGGACAAGGTTGATTTCGACATATTTGGTCCGACTAAAATTTTGAAAATTCCACATTTATTTAAAATATCGTTAAGTGATGTCATTACCTCAAGTACATTTTCCGATGATTGGGATTTTGAAACTGTTAATAACATGTTGTCTGATTTGGAAAAATCTGCTGCGTTTTCCAATAGTGAAACATTGGAAGGCACATCAGACTATGAATCAATGTATTATCAGCATTATGGTCATCATTTTCTGCATATATCTGCAAATCCTAGAAATGTGTTCACATACCACCAGTGGGAACATTGTCCAACACCGCCGAAAGGCAGTTCAAAAACGTTTGCACAGAAGTTTCCATATTTTTCAGGGTTTAATATGTCTGACCCAGCCTCATGTTTTTATAAGGTTGGACCAACATCAGCACAGAAAAATATGTTAACAAACACCAAACAGATTTACTCTGCATCCTTTATTGCCCAGTTGTCTGAACAAGGTTACGACTTATGGAAAGACACCATAGACTTAAAATCAGTCTGGGGTACTAGAGAATGGCAGGTGCAGAGGTTAGAAGCTTTGTATAGAGCATGTCTCATCCCTCAGCAGATCATGTTTTTGAACGAGACAGTGCAACAGACGTCTTGCCTTGGATTAGCCAAGAACAAAGACTTGAACACACCTCGAGTGCCGACTCCATCGAACACCGAGGGAAACGAAACATCACAAACAGGGATTACATTAGATGACATCATACAATACAATAGATCAGACCCCGATTGGAAGAAATGGTTGATTTGGCCCACAGACACAAATGGTTGTCAGGAAAGATTCCTGGGTAAAACCGAATGGTTCACAATCCATAGGCCAGATAAGGCACAACTTCCGCTATGCACAGAGACAACATCCAGGGGTAGTGACGTCATACAGTGTTGGGAAGTTGTGCCTTATTTGGCTAGAAACCTCAACACTCACAGAGGTGAAACAACATTTATCCTTACTCACACAAGACATGGATCTTAGGGATTTTTACTAGGTCCCAGGAAACCACGCCAAAAACACTTCATATATGCTGGCATTTATGCTGCCTACAATGAAAATTGGAAAATATCCCAACAAGAGGTTGCAGAAAGAATACGGGAAATAGCCCGTATTAACTTAGAGAAATCTCTAGCAGTGGTAGACAATGGGTTAACAACATTGACCTCCAGGATATATTCCTTAGGTAACATTGTAACTTCTGCGATAGACATTCTAGAACAAGATTTGGCCATATTACAACACGGGCAATCTCAGTTACGTTCTATAATGTTATTGAGCTGGATGCTGCAATCTTTGCGTGCAGGCTATGTGCCTTGGCGTTTTATCAACAGTACGTCTCTGTTTTCTGAATACAATCTAACAGATAAACAGATAGAAATGGCACAAAGGGGAGCAAAATATACAATACTGCGTATCGAAAAACTGGATAGATTACAATTCACCGTGGCGGAATCGCCGTCTACAGAATGGCTAATCCATGGCCACATAACTCTACCGGTCACTACTTTTCAATTTCAAGATTGCCTCGAACAAAAGAAGGCACGCAAATATGAAAAAATGGGTAAGGAGTACATTAAGGAATCTTGGGAATTACCATATGGATTTCGATGCCGGAGTGGGGATCGAGAAGTGTTTCTCAGTGGTACAAACTGTGAGAGCGCTTTAAGTGGCTCACTCATATGCCAGGATATAATGTTGCACGGAGCTTGTAATGGTTCTGTAGCAAACCTGTCCTGTCATTTGAAGGGTGCCCCAGCTGCAGTGATTACTCCAGCATTCAGGCTACTTTCAAATGGGAGTTACTTGATGCTGAACAGTCAAAGCTGCTGCGACATGCTCCCAGGCATCGCATATCTGGTAACTGTGAGTGCCAGGGTTACTTGTTGTATGCAAGTATTGTTTCCACCGACCCATACAGTCAGGGAGGCGCCGTTATGGCCCTCACTGAATGTTTCCTTAATACGGTTTGATACTCTAAGCAGAATGAAAGCCATCTTTTACAGAAGTCTGTGCCCTTAACCTCCGCTCGAGAAACTTTTGATCTCCAGATCGCAAGGTCTTCAGCTGAGATACAGGCGCTTATTAATACTAACTGCCCTTTCCATTTCGTACACCAAACAGATTTACTCTGCATCCTTTATTGCCCAGTTGTCTGAACAAGGTTACGACTTATGGAAACTTAACTTAAAATCAGTCTGGGGTACTAAAGAATGGCAGGTGCAGATGTTAGAAGCTTTGTATAGAGCATGTCTCATCCCTCAGCAGATCATGTTTTTGAACGAGACAGTGCAACAGACATCTTGCCTTAGACTAGGACTAGCCAAGAACAAAGACTTGAACACACCTCGAGTGCCGACTCCATCGAACACCGAGGGAAACGAAACATCACAAACAGGGATTACATTAGATGACATCATACAATACAATAGATCAGACCCCGATTGGAAGAAATGGTTGATTTGGCCCACAGACACAAATGGTTGTCAGGAAAGATTCATGGGTAAAACCGAAGGGTTCACAATCCATAGGCCAGATCCGCGCTATGTACAGAGACAACATCCAGGGGTAGTGACGTCATACAGTGTTGGGAAGTTGTGCCTTATTTGGCTAGAAACCTCAACACTCACAGCGGTGAAACAACACTTATCCTTACCCACACAAGACATGGATCTTAGGGATTTTTACTAGGTCCCAGGAAACCACGCCAAAAACACTTCATATATGCTGGCATTTATGCTGCCTACAATGAAAATTGGAAAATATCCCAACAAGAGGCCGCAGAAAGAATACAGGAAATAGACCGTATTAACTTAGAGAAATCTCTAGCAGTGGTAGACAATGGGTTAACAACATTGACCTCCAGGATATATTCCTTAGGTAACATTGTAACTTCTGCGATAGACATTCTAGAACAAGATTTGGCCATATTACAACACGGGCAATCTCAGTTACGTTCTATAATGTTATTGAGCTGGACGCTGCAATCTTTGTGTGCAGGCTATGTGCCTTGGCGTTTTATCAACAGTACGTCTCTGTTTTCTGAATACAATCTAACAGATAAACAGATAGAAATGGCACAAAGGGGAGCAAAATATACAACACTGCGTATCGAAAAACTGGATAGATTACAATTCACAGTGGCGGAATCGCCGTCTACAGAATGGCTAATCCATGGCCACATAACTCTACTGGTCACTACTTTTCAATTTCAAGATTGCCTCGAACAAAAGCAGGCAGGCAAATATGAAAAAATGGGTAAGGAGTACATTAAGGAATCTTGGGAATTACCTTACGGATTTCGATGCCGGAGTGGGGATCGAGGAGTGTTTCTCAGTGGTACAATCTGTGAGAGCGCTTTAAGTGGATCACTCATATGCCAGGATATAATGTTGCACGGAGCTTGTAATGGTCTGTAGCAAACCTGTCCTGTCATTTGAAGGGTGCTCCAGCTGCAGTGATTACTCCAGCATTCAGGCTACTTTCAAATGGGAGTTACTTGATGCTGAACAGTCAAGGCTGCTGTGGCATGCTCCCAGGCGTCGCATATCTGGTAACTGTGAGTGCCAGGGTTACTTGTTGTATGCAAGTATTGTTTCCACCGACCCACACAGTCAGGGAGGCGCCGTTATGGCCTTCACTGAATGTTTCCTTAAACGGTTTGATACTCTAAGCAGAATGAAAGCCATGCTTCTACAGAAGTCTGTGCCCTTAACCTCCGCTCGAGAGACTTTTGATCTCCAGATGGCAAGGTCTTCAGCTGAGATACAGGCGCTTATTAATACTAACTGCCCTTTCCATTTCGTAGAAATGATGAATCGTATCTTTAAAATGTCTGATACGACTGGCATTGTCCACCTATTTAAGACCATAGGTTCTGGACTTCTGAGCACCTTTCAGACGGTACTTGGAGTTATACCAAACTTCATACACTCCGTATTCGGAAGCATCTTTGGCGGACTTCCGCTGATCCTGTTTCTAATAGCAGGTATCCTGATTGTTATTTTTGTGCTACGCAATGGACGTCCCAGTCACCAAGGAATTAGAAAGAGCGCTCTTGGAGCAGAAAAAACGTGACCGAATGGTACAACACCTAGGCACGCCTCGCCTGAGAGAGCTAAGTGCGTCTTGGTTCCTGTCATTTCGACCAGTCTGGATGGACTGCATCTTACCTGTCCTCCGATGCCTGTTTTGCGGAGAAGAATGCGTGTTAGACCTTTGTTTGACACTCCCATCATGTGCGCAACCGGACGTGAATGCTCTACTAGACCCGATAACGGCCCATGTTCTGCAGTGTCCTCAGTGCATTCCAATGTTGTTGGTGGCATTCCTTGAGCCACCACAGGTTGTAACTACACCTGTTGGTATGAACACTGGCTCCTCCACTGGCACCCACGCTTTGGACGGCGCACAGGCTGCCCCAGCGCCGGCTGCGGACAGCGCGGAAGATCATCTGTGCTCAATTGACGTACTCTGCGAGGTGTTACAGGGGCCGTCTACTGCGGAAGCAGGCAACGGATATGTTGCGTCTACCAGCCAGGACACATAAACAATTGACTCATTTTGGCTTGTCGTGTGCTGGATAAAAATTTGCCCTTTTTAATAACAAGCTCAAATTGGAACTCAGATACAAAATTGACATTCCTTTTCATTTATTTGGGCATGACTGGCTTTCTAAGGCTTATAGTGTTTCGGACTATAACTACGGACACTTTTAGAGCTATAGTTTGCAAGCATTTTTCTCGTTACACATTTTAAGGTTTTTTTAGACGTTTTTAAACATTTTAGCAAAAGAAATGTTTTTACTTTAGTACGTACCAATGTCTAGTTAGAATGGTAATACACTTATAAGTTACATATGTCGTCCAGTCGGAAGAGGAGTGGGTGTTATATTCCATATAGGTACCCTATATAGGCGCAGGTAACACTGCAACCTTTTACCTATATCCTTCCCTACATTTCATACATAACGGTTCATAGGGACTGACCTTTTACCTAGATAGGACACTGCATTCAGAACGCAGGTTTTTCCCTGGTTCAATACTCATACATTATGCATGAGGCTTCTTGGAAGCACAGCAGGACTCACAGCAGGACGAACATCTCCTGTATAATATCTATGTTAAAGTTCAGGCCTGACGTCATCCTTTAGGCCAACACAGTAACGCTGCAAGGTAGGACCCCTGGGGAGACCTAGGGGTATATATACATCATGTCTTGCTTAGACAGACAGAGGAGACCGTGACTTCCCGGCTGACACACTGACCAGAGACGCTGAGGTTCCCGCATGCCGATGCTCCAGCTAGCAGTGGTCTAACATCCCTCGCGGGGTGTCCAACTCGAGACCAGGACGGGGTCCCACATTCTCTAAACTCTCATGTAATGGGGTGGACTAGATCCTAGAGGGATTCTTGGCCTAACACCTACATAGATGCTAGGTACATTTAGGTACATCTAGTTAGGGAGACATCGTAGGAGTACGCACCTTTTATCATGTGTTTTATGTACTTGTATATATTCATGATTCCTGCAAGATGGTAGAGCTATACCATCCTTTTACTTTCCTAATATTGCTAATCATATATCTCTGCTACTGTCTAATGGTTGTTGCAGCTCATATATTTTACACTAGAATAACAACTGTTCAATAAATACTTATTGAAATGCCCAGACTGTTTATTCTGTGTATCTCTCTGAGACAAACTAAGTGAGCACGAGTGACTGAGCGAAAAGTAGTATATTGTTTCCACGATCCTGGGGGATCAGGGTTGTCATGTTCTGAGGTTGCCAAAAACTATTCTCTCCTCGATAAGAGGAGACTCTAGTGGCACTGTGAGCTAGCTAATACAGACAGGCTAACGTATCCAGTGGGGGTGCACAGAATCAGTCCGCCACCAAACCCACAGTTTATGTTTTCCAAACGCGCAGATCCTGTATAGGCAATATAGGAACTTTACGACAGCCTGTGATGAAGAGAGGCACCGCACACCATTGATAATCTTCTCCGTGCATCCCGGGGTCGTGGTGGATCGTAGTATGCGATGCAGACCTCCCTTCATTGGTGCGCAGGAGCACCTCTACCGTTCACAGCTCCAAAGGGTGCAAGGCGTCTTCTCACACAGGTCAGCAACGTTTGTCCATGCGACCTGCCAGATGTCGCCACCAGGTAACGGCGATCGCCGCACCTCAATGTCTACCGCCACGGCCCAGCGACTCCACAGCACCTCCGCATCCCACTCCGGGTCCCAGACACAGCCCCAGCGAGGTCTCTGGACCCCGGGGACTGTCCGCGCTTTCAAGGTTTTGAATGCCATGATGTTGCAAGGAGTGTGCAATGAAAAGTGATGCATCACTGGTTTGGTACAGCAATGCGCCTCTTTTCATAGATGTAGCCCTGAATTTCCTCTTCCAATGGAACTCTGGCTGGTCATCCTGGCTGTTGGGGGGCTTAGGGGGGTGTTGATCTGTGCTGCACTTAGCCTGGCTGAATATAGCATGTTACAACGCATGCTATTACATCGCGTTCTATTACAACGCGGTCGTTACAACGACCGCGTTGTTAGAACGCGATACCTTTACATCGCAAGTCATTAGATCGACTTACTGTAGGGGGCGCGCTGGACTTTGGAATAGTATAATTTACTATTCCAACTCCAGCCTGCGCAACAGTAGGGAAGGTGTTGGAATAGTAAATTATACTATTCCTTAGGTTAGAGCGCCCCCTACAGCAAGTCGATCTAATGACTTGCGATGTAAAGGTATCGCGTGGTAACAACGCGGTTGTTGTAACAACCGTGTTGTAAAAGTAACGCGATGTAATAGCAGCGTTGTAAACGCTGTTTCCCGCCCTGGCTGCTCCATTCTGCATTCCATTGGTTTTATTTCCTATTTTTTATTGGAGGTGGACTTATAGGCTATTTTTGCCTCTAGAGGCAAAAAAAGTCACGTTGGGCTGACTAATGTGAGTTTTTTTGCCGCTAATGGGCCTTTCATCAGTTTTCGTCCGCTAACGTCAGAATTTGTTACCCCTTCACGCTAGTGTTACCGGCAGTTTTCACCGCAGCTACTTGAAACTATCGCCATGTAGCGACATATTGTAAATACATCTCGAACAGGGCGATAGTTTTTGGTGATAGGCCCCGTTAAGAAAACTGCCCCTAACTAGCGTTAGTTAGCGGCAGTTCTTGTACATATGCCCCCAGGTTTTACCTGGTCTTAATTTTGGCGCTGCCTCCTATGTATGCCACCCTTGTACATAGGGGGCATCGTCAAAATGAATGGGTGTTGCGCTGGAATGCCCACCGCAACACCCACTGCCCACCCCTTTCACGCTAACCATAGCGTGAAAGGGGGCCTTATGTACAAGGCAGCGTTAAGCCACGTTAAGTGCTTTAACACTGCCTTGTACATAAGGCGCAGCCCCTATCACCACCACAACGTCAATACAGGTGACGTTGTGGTGGCGATAGGGTCTTGTACATATGCCCCTAAGAGCCCTGTCCACCAAGATGTCATCAAAGTCATGTTAAGGGCAAGTTTGCGACGCTCAGCGCGTTCACCCTGATGTCTCTGGATCCGTTTCAGCCTCTGAAGAGAGCACAGCCTGGACTGGCAAAAAGAACAGTGCTGCGCCCAGGCCCTAATTCATCTATATTTTGAAACACAATATATCTCAGACATGAATAAATATCATCCCCTTGTTATCGCAGTCCTTTTATCTCGCAGTCTCAGCAGAGTAGGGAAAAATGACATCTTGAGAAGGAATGAGAAAACATCGCCTTCCGCTTCCCCCCTCCCTCCCTGGGCCAGACTTAACGTGCCATGGCTGCTTTAACTGTGACAATCTCCCCCGCCCTGCCATTTCTGCACTTCCGCACAGTGCGGCAAAGCATGTCTATTCAGCACTTTTTGCACTTTTGATGCCAGTTGAATTCCCGTTTTTCAATGTGTGCCATCATGCGGGAAATGACACGCACTGCATCACACTGAACAAAAGCTGCGCTCCCTCGGGATCCCCTGTGTTCTGAAATATGCACGCCTTCGCATGACATCCTAACCTTGCAGAGTTAACACTGAGGAGATCGGCCTTGTGGGGCAATTGCATGTTAGTGAAACAAGCACTGGCAAAAACAAGAGTAAGTGGAGCTGTTGTCTAATTGAGCGTGTTTGTTTATTGTTTTTCCTGCCAGGCTGGGTTTGTTTTGGTTGGTAGGGTGAATGGGTGAGTATGGGCATGAGTCGATCACTGGATGGATGAGTGGTTTTATGGATGGATGAATGAGCGAGTGATTAAATTCATCTATAATGAATTGCGGAGTGCTGCATGTTTGCGAGCCAGCAATGATACATTTCTCCAGAATGCCTTTGAAGAATACCCAATGAGATTAAACTGCAAAACACTTAACATAGATAAGTAATGAGGACATACAGAATGAGACCACTGGCTGTGAAAGGAGAGACCTAGAATCATCGTGGGTAAGACAGACCCATATGCAGGGCTTTAAGTAGGATGAAAAAACGGTGGGGTCTCTCAAAGGGGCGTGGCCAATGTAATTAAGGGCGTGGCTTAAAAACACTAAGGTAAAAATCTGTGCTTAGCATAGTGTGCCGCCCGACTTGTATTTTGCTGCTTCTATCATTGCATCCAGATATGATACAACAAGTAACATCATACCTACAACAAGTCAGGACTATTGGCTTTGTCAATGGTTGTTAGCTGCATAAGATAAATAAGCAGCAACTATGGCTTGTTATATATAATATTGAAAAAGCTTCCACTTAAAGCCCTGGTGACACCACGACGATGTTGCTGCTCCTGAGTTTCAAAAAGAGAAGGGAAATCCAGAGAGAAAATGACTCTCTTTAAAGGATTTCCCTTCCCCTACAACGCTCACCTGGCATGACGTCATGCCGTAACTTCTCCACTAGTGAGAAGTGAGCAGTGTGAGCACGCGCACATCAATGTGCCTGCTGTCACTGCAGTCCGGAAAAAAACGGACCGCCTGTGCCAGGGCACAAAACAGAGCCCATAGAGACCCGTTTCGAGGCCCCCTTTAAAAAACTGCCGGTGCTCAGCACCGGTGAGACCCGGCCCACTTAAAGCCCTGCCCATATGTAATGCAATACTGCTCTTATAGAAGACGAAATTTGCTTTATTTTTAACTCTGCCAAACATTAAGCAGCAAACAGACATTAGCCAGGTATTTTGCAATGAAATCCAAAGATGTTTAAAAGTAAGTGATGACAATAATTGAAAATTCTGCTAGATTAAAACGATGAAATAGTAGAAAAGGCTGCTGAATACCCACTAGAATGCACGGGATAAGGCACCCAAAAGCCTGAGTTAATTAAGACCGGACATTACTAGCGCCCAAAAAAACTTTGCCAAAATAGACACTTCGTAACAAGTAACAAGGCCCATTCCTTCTTTAGATTTTAAACTATAAAAGATAGCTTGAAAAGATGCAACAGCAATACATTGAATAACCAAATTTAGGAAATGATTGCATTTTAAACCACACCAGCAAAGTATGTTTATGATGTATATTGGCTCAAATATTCTGCAAGCGTCTATATTGGTAACTAGTGCCACGCCTGTATCTTCACTGTAAGGCAGCAGTGTTCATAGGCAGCAAATGGTCATCTATTAATAGCATGTATTACATGTGACTTTCAATGATGTTGACAAGTAGAACTGCCCATGCTATGGGCCTTTGGTAATGAATCTTCATAATCCAGCAATACAACAGCGGCCACATAGTAGCAGCCTGTTGTAATACACCCCTTATGATTAAGCAATGGTTGCAGGCCACAAATAACACCCAGTAAAGGTTTGCGGTGTTGCATCTTTGTAATACGGCAATGCAGCAGGCCACCACCCAGTAGTATCCTGTTGTACTGCTTCCCTGCCTACCAGTGATGACGTCCAGTAGAAAAAGATGCAAATCCTGCTCAATGGAAACTGACGCATTGGTGATTATGCTTTTGATAGGCTGAATAATTAGGACAGAATTGTATCTTTTGAAAAAATTACTAGAAAGGAGAGAGATCATATGTCTCAGAAATTTAAACTGCTGTGGCAGTTCAATATGTTTTGATTCACGTGTATACAATGTCCAACATGTTCTACCCAGGGGTCGAAATATGAACGATGCAGTCAGTAGTGTTTCCCTAGAGTGGGGCGTCCAGGGGACAGGAAGGCTGGGCGCTAGACAGCAAGGGGCTTATTTACAAGCCTCTTGCGCCACTTTTGCGTCATTTTTAACATGAGAAAAGTGACGTACTGGTGGCGCAAGGGGCTTGTAAATCTGCCCCCAAGTATTTTTTAGGCCCTGCCATTTTGACTCTGCTAAACAAAAGAGCACTGGCTGGAAAGATGAGATGTGCTGTCCTCGAGTAGGCATTATTTACAATGGATCAGTTAAGAAGCACAAGGGTGCTCTGAAAAGGCGAATTAGTAACAAGCCGTTGGTACTACTGTTACTGTAAAGCAGCAATGATTCCAGACTGCATAACATCACTGAGTGATGGCATGTGACTCTACACCCTTGAAATTCAGTAATGCTGCCAAGCAGACATCCCCCAGGAAGGGCCTGTGCCATCTATTAGAAGCCTGTTGTATTGTGTTCTTGTGAATCTGCAAATGGAGGCAGGCTTAACTCACCACCAGCTAATGGCTTGTTATGCTGCATCTCTGTTCACTCAGTGATGGCTATATGTTCAATTAATTATGCTTTTACTAACCTGAAGGATCACCCATTATGCTGTAGACAATAGGGCATATTTACAAGCCCATAGCGCCATAGGAGCATCACTTATTTTGTCACTCTGGTGGCGCTGTGTGCTGGCCCATATTTACAAAGCCTTGCAAAGCCACTTTGCGTGGCTTTACACACCCTTGTAAATATGGCCCTCTTTCACACAGAACTCTTCGTCAAATGGTCATGTCATGGGTGTTGCTGTGGGTGTTCCCACGCAGCACCATGGCTTTTTGATACAGCCTCAGATTTACAAGGATTCGTAGATCTGAGGCAGTGTAAAAAATGAACGCTTTTACAGGGGAGGCGGTAAAGTGACGCAACAAGGAGAAATACTTTTATTTCACTTCATTTCTTGCTCTTTCTATGTGTGCTACATTCTGCAACAGACATAGAAGGAGCAAAACGCCATTAATGATTGTTTTTGTGCTGGAAAGGATCCCTTCCTGCACAACAACAATCATCCCGGCAATGCAGGCATCTTTGCACCATTGTTGTTTTAGTGCCAGCGCATGGAAGAGCCCAGGGGTGCGCCGTATTCTTTTAAATATGGCACATCCCTGAGTTTTTGAAATGACGCAGCTCAACGAAGCAAAATTGTATGCAGCGCCACACCATTACATTGTAAATGTGCCCCAGTGTTCTAAGTGAAAGGCACTTTAATATTCAGTGGACATTAACAGTGCGGAGGAGGGCAGGGCCTCTGGAATGGCAGAAGTATTGAATTGGTCTTATGGCATTGCATCCTGACTCTAGTAACAAAAATGGGAATCACTGACAGAATATCGAAGGTCAGAATATCGACCTACAAAAATATCGCAGCAAGAATATCGAAGTCAAGAATATCGATATCCTATCTACATTATGGTAAGTACAAAAATATCGAGAAAAAAAATATCGTCAAAAATATTGTTAAAAATATCGTTTTTTTTTTTGTTAAAAAAAGTTATGTAAAATAAAGTAAATAATACATATAATTAAAATAAACATAGTTAAACATATTTGAAAATGTTTAAAAATTATAAATTAAATATATATAATTTATAAATACATTAAGGGGCCGATTCCGATCTCGGCCGGTAGTGCTCCGAATCGGATTCGGATTTACCGGATCCGATTCGGAGCCCTGTTTCCCGACCGAATCGTACGCGGGTCCGGCCGAGCGAGTACGATGCAGGCACCCGCGAAATCTCCGACCGACTCGAACGCGGCTTCAACACGCTCCGACCGACTCGCATGGACACGACTCGCACCGCGCTATGGAGACGTATCCCGGCCGGGTAAGTACGATGCGCGCCCCGAGCAGCCCGACTGACTGGCGCCGTCCGGCTCGAAAAAGCTGTCGGAGCCGGACTTTGGGGGTCCGCGTCGGACCCCCATGTACGCGTAGGCGCGCGAGTCGCACACAGGGGGGACCCATGGGTCCCCACTACCTGTGCATGTACGCCGCGATGCACATGGACGCGTACACGCTGTAGGGGCGCCCTTGTCCGCCCACGCACCCATTGAGTCAATGGGAGCCCGCGTGCGCGTTGTACGACAGGCTCCCATTGACTTCAATGGAAGTCCGACCGACTTCGAGTCCGATGGCATGCGTGCGCATCGTACTCTGTTCGGTCGGACTGCCAGAGTCCGATTCGGTCGGAAATCTCTCCGGGTCCGGCTCGGTCGGAGAGATTTCCGGCCGGAATCGGAATCGGCCCCTTAATGTATACATATAATATATAATATGTACACTTACTTATTAATATATTTTAATAATTATTTTAATATAAATTATTAAGAAAATGTTATAAATTATAAATACATCTATACACATAAAACAATAACATAAATAAAAATTAAATAAATATATGTAACAAATAAAAAAATTAAATTATTTTTAAAATTAATTATATACTACATTAGCAAAAATAATACAAACAATATTAGATAGTGGAGGGAATAAAATTACTATTTCAACTCCAAACAGTGCAACAGTAGGGTAAATGTTGGCTAGCGTAGGTGTTAAAATTACTATTCCCACTCCAATGAGTGCAACAGTAGGGAAGGTGTTGGATAGCATAGGGGTAAAAATTACTATTCCCACTCCAGTGAGTGCAACAGTAGGGAAAGTGTGGGATAGCGTAGGGGTAAAATTCACTATTCCCACTCCAGTGAGTGCAACAGTAGAGAAAGTATTGGATAGCGGAGGGGTAAAAATTACTATTCCCACTCCAGTGAGTGCAACAGAAGGGAAAGTGTGGGATAGCGCAGGGGTAAAAATTACTATTCCCACTCCAGTCAGTGCAACAGTAGGGAAAGTGTGGGATAGCGTAGGGGTAAAAATGACTATTCCCACTCCAAAGAGTGCAACAGTAGGGAAAGTGTTGGATAGCGTAGGGGTAAAAATTACTATTCCCACTCCACAGAGTGCAACAGTAGGGAAAGTGTTGGATAGCGTAGGGGTAAAATTTACTATTCCCACTCCAGAGAGTGCAACAGTAGGGAAAGTGTTGGATAGCGTAGGGGTAAAAATTACTATTCCCACTCCAGTGAGTGCAACAGTGGGGAAAGTGGTGGATAGCGTAGGGGTAAAAATTACTATTCCCACTCCAGAGAGTGCAACAGCAGGGAAAGTGTTGGATAGCGTAGGGGTAAAAATTACTATTCCCACTCCAGTGAGTGCAACAGTAGGGAAAGTGTTGGATAGCGTAGGGGTTAAAATTAACATACTTATAATTAAATTAAATTTTATAAATAAATATTTAATTATTAAATAACAATAAATTAATTATCAATACCAATAAATAATTAATAAAAAACAATTACCAATTAATAATTAATTAACAATAAATTAATGATAAATACCAATAAATAATAATTATTAAACATGAATTACCAAATAAAAATTAATTAACAATAAATTAATTTTCAAAACCAACAAATAATAATTATTAAAAAGTAATTACCAATTAATAATTAATTAACAAAAAATTAATTTTCAATACCAATAAATAATAATTTACAAAAATGTATGACCAATTAATAATTATTAAACAAAAAATGTATTTACAATACCAAAAATAATATTTATTTAAAATTAATTACCAAATAATAATTTATTAACGATAATTTAATTATCAATACCCAAAAATAAAATTAATAATTACTTAACTAGAATTAAATTAATTCCCACCCTATTTCCCTATAAACTCACAACCCGCTCCAATAATAAATTAATACACTTAATATAATTATCAATTAATCAATTAATAAAAATTAATTACCAGTGACAAAAAATAACTACCAATTAATAATTAATTAACAATAAATTAATTAACAATACCAATAAATAAAAATAAATAATTACTTAATTACAATTAAAATACTTCCCACCCTATTCCCCTATAAACCCACAACCAGCTTACAGAACTAAAACGCAAAATTTATTTAAAATTAATTAATAATTCCTAAAAAATATTAATGAATCTACTATAATTAAATTACTTCCCACCCTATTCCCCTATAAACCCACAACCCGCTACAGAACTAAAACGTAAAATTTAATTAAAATTAATTAATAATTCCTAAAAATTATTAATGAATTTACTATGATTAAATTACTTCCCACCCTATTCCCCTATAAACCCACAACCCGCTACAGTACTAAAATGCATAATTTACTTAAAAAACATTACTAACTTCTAAAAATGTTATACATATATTTAAAAACCAGTACAATACTTAACAAAAAATATATAACACATACATAAAAATACATAATAAAATACATAACACTAATATAAATATCGATATTAGTAAGATCGATTTTTGCTATCGATATTACTAACTTCGATATTAACAAAAAACGATATTACTTACCTTCAGGTCGATATTCTGGTCGTCGATATACTTGATTTCGATATTTTGTCCCAACGAAATTTGCAACTCGATATTACTGTAGGTCGATATTCTAAACTCGATATTTAGACTGTGCACCCAAAAATAGCACTGAATGAAAAGTGCAGATGGCAGGATCATAGGGAGCAGCATTGGATCAGTTCAGTGTCACAGGCATGCTCTGTGCAAGTACTCAACAGACGCTGTGGTCCATTTGATATACCCTGAATATTCACACTGAACAAAATTAACATCACAGTTTCATTGTCCATTATTGTGATTCATCATACAGCATTTCAGTACCACAGCAAAAGTTTGCACAGTCATGCACCATTGAGAGCAAAACAAAAGCAAAGAGGGAAATACTCTTGTGGCTTGGTCCAAAACATGAATGACACTTTTATTAAGCAATGGCTGAAAAGGGGTCGACCTTATATAATCAAAAACCTTCTCTGTTCACCCTTTTTTGCAGATTATCTGAGATATAGAAGATAGCTAAAACTGACTCTAGCAATATCTACAAATGGCATAAAGTGACTCAAATATTCCCAACCTATATGGTTGACATATGGTTTGGAATCACCTTCGTTAGAAATTGGGTTACTGGCTGACGGGGGTGTGAGCCCTGGTCAGGATCAACCACAAACCTAGTCAGGGTATGGCACAAGCAAACCCCGAATTAACCTGTGCTCAACCCCCCGGCAACTGGGCACAGAGCAGTCAGGCTTAACTTAGAGGCAATGTGTAAAGTATTTGTGCAACACTTCAAACATTAAAACAGTAATATACCAGACAAAAAGATCCCATATCAGGTTAGAAAAATAGATCTTAAATTAATATATACAAAAAGATCAAAATGAAAACAAACCCAATCAGTAAACCCGGAGTTAAGAATTTTTAAAGAATAAACTGTAAAATAGCGCCTAGAAACAGAAAGTGCCAATTGCGTCTATGGTCAAAGTCAAAAGTTCAGGCAGGACCACGATGGGGTGCAGGTCGGATACAGTCCCAGATTAGTACTGCCGAAGGTTTACCTTTTCAGGTTTTGTGCCAAGAGTAACGTTCATGTTAAAGAAGGTCGCTGGGAGCAAGAACAGCATTGCTGGTCGGCATGGCACGAGGAGCAGGCCGGGCATTGCAGACAGGCAGCTGGAGCCTCGTGTTGGTGGTCTACGTGAGCGATCAATGCTTGCGGTGTGAAGAGACAGGCTGGTGGTGGCTTGCACTGAACTTCGAATATGAAAAGATATTAAATACATATGTACGCCTGTACAATATTAGATGATGACGTGATCTAACTAAAGTACCATACAAAAACGTGACATGAAGAAATGGAATAGGGCTTATTTGCTCTTGTTGAACCAATATTGATAGTGCAGAGAATATACCAGAATACCCATTTATAGAGTCGTACAGAAACTGAAAAATCCCACATGAAACAGAGCAACTATTACTTACTTTATAAAGTAGCAACCCTAGCCCACACAGAAAAAATATGGTCTATGCTGTCTGTAGATCTAAAGAATCAAGATAAGGATAAATAGGTGTGCTAACACTGGGATTAATCAACTAAAATCTCTGACATGAGAACTCACCTATACATTTAATTAATCAATTGCAAAGTTGAAGAGCCACCATGAAATTATTAGGAGGACAAATTCTGATTGAAGCTGAAAATATAATCATATCCAAAGTCAGCAAGTTTGAATATATTTATTTAAAACAACCTATTTAGCAGACAGACCCGGGGAAAACTCATCTCCAGTGATAAATAAACGCAGAAGTAGTCTCTCCGGTATAGACGATATGAAACATTTACGGAATGCACTTCCGTATTTATTCCGGGCGCCAAAAAAATCAATCACAAAGACTAGAATGGCAACTGTAGCGATCATATTACGTGGATTTGCCATACTACGCGGTGAAAGCTGCTTGTGGGCTGTAAATGTATAATGCACCTATAAATTTATAAGGATCAATACCAATAAGAGTCAAATGTTGGGGCAAAATATTAACTATCTCTCAGACATGTTACGGCACTGCAGAATACCTACACCAGTGTTGTTATTACTTGATGCTGCCAAGATTGCATTCAGCAACGGCCATCTTAGAGAGTGAAAGAATTTTTGAAAAAAGTTTTAAAAAGGGGGCTTGCCAGATAGAGTTTCTGATAGCTCAAGGCCATATTATTCATAGTCATGGTACATAATACCTGCTGCGACATACGATATATACTTAAAACAACATCAACAAATTAATACGGATATTCAAAGAATTATTGCAGTTATAATGAATGGCCATAATCAAAAATGTAAAAAAAAAAAGTACCATTCAACAATATTAGAGACCAGAGCAAGACATGTTCGAACACTGGGGGCATCCTGATGTGTATATATAAGTTTCACAATATTGGGCCTCATTACAATGGCGGTCGGACAATCGTTTCCGGCTCAAGACCATCTGACAAGGAGTCAGCGGTACTGACAACCCAATTAGGATATGACCCCGTGCAGGCGGTCGTAAACATCTCTATTCCATATCAGCTTGTGCTGCGGCCTGGAAAAGGGCCGCAGCACAAGCCACAATTGAAAAAGGGATGTTTTTGAACATCCATGCACTGTGTGCCAGGCGCCATGTGGTGCCTGGCACACGGTGCATGGATGTTTGGGGGGCACCACATGTGCCTCTCAGGCCACATAGCAGAGGCGGAGGGGGGGCGGGGGCCCCTTCTAGTGGCCCCCAAAGTCCATTTCTGCCAAACTTTTCATGGCAGTCGGACTGCCATGAAAAGGCTGTCGGAAAGGGACATTGTAATTCCTATCGCGGTGCCTGTCTCGGCACTGCCCCCATTGTAGGGATTACGGTCCAACCGATGCCCCTACAGGCTCCTTGAGCCTGTCGGAGGCATCGGTCTGTCCCTCTGACCCATGCACTCTGACCATCTGTATACTAATCCGGTGGTCGGACCGCAGCCTCAGATGTTGGAGGGGCCGCTACCGACAGCCTGTCGGTGGCGATCAGCCCAACATCATAATTAGGCCCGTTGTCATAAATGTAACATGAGGCAGCTGTCAACACGTACGCAAAGTCTCTAATAATTTTCCAAAACATATAATCAAAAATGACATCAATATTGCTATACATCAAAATGTCCGATATCACCAAAATTGACATGTTGTCCATAATATTAAAATGAGTCCCAAACTATTATCATTGTCGAAGTGCAATAAAGCTAAATATGTCGATCCAACTTACAGAATGTTCCAGTAGTCAAGATTAAACCAACAACTACCTATGTTTTCCAAAAGACAATATATGACATTTCATAATGAAATGAAAAAAAAATTCAAAGTAGGATGTGACGTGAACTATAAAAACATGGAGGACATTCACATCAACATATGACATAATCTAACAGCATGTATCAAAACGAGCCATAGACTAGGCTTCCTGGAAACAGTCAATTTGTCAAGAAGTCAATCAAATCAACAAAATGGTATGGACTTCCTATCCTGTGATGTTAACAAGAATGATGACTAGAGACATCATTTCAAGTCAGACCCACTATAATGGCTTTAAGAATGGTAACAGAAAAAGATCACAGCCTTCTTTAAAGAGTATCCAACTTTGACTTTTCAACAGCAATGTACAAACCACGTTTTACACTGTCAGCTTTCTAGATCCATTTGTTTTCTTATATTGTGAATAAGCTGTTAGTGTTGTTTGTTCTAGCATCCGGTTTGATCACATCAATTACCCACCAAATCATATCTGGTGAAATGATTGAATTTAACAAATGTTCAACTAGAGGGGCATGCTCTGTTCTGCATATAAAACATGACAGATGTTGTACAATCCTTTTACGTATTGGTTGTGTAGTTTTTCCAATGTAGGGTAAGATACACAGGCACTGAATACAATAGATAACATCGGCTGTGTTACAATTTGAAAAGGTCTTGGTGGTAAAATTGAGGTCATTAACCCCTTCGATGCTCATGACGGAGTGGTTCCGTCATGAGCATCGGTTGGGCTGTGCTCATGACGGAACCGCTCCGTCATGGCACCCACCCATGGGGGAAGCGCTGGCGCTCCCCCCATGGGCAGCCCAACATGTTGCCACAAAGGGGGATGGCAGCGGAAGAGTTTCCGCTGCCACCCCCGACCCCCCCTTGGCGATCCTGTGACGTCAGCGCGCACAGCGCGCGCCGACGTCATCAGGAAGCGCTTGGACGCCCGGAAGCCATTTGCTTCCAGGCGTCCCAAGGAGGAGGGTGAGTGTTTGTTTCTCCGGTGGGGCAGATCCACATGCCTTGAGCCATCGGGGGAGTGGAAACAGTGTTTCCTCTCCCCTGATGGCTCAATGCAGGGCATTCCTGCTGCACGATCGCGCACAGTGTCGCGATCGTGCAGCAGGAATGCCCCCACTACACACCAGGGATGTCTCTTATGTAAGGAAGCGACCCCTTGGGCAAGGGTCGCTTCCTTAGGAGCCAAAATAATTTTAAGACTTTTATGCCCCCTGGGGACAGATCGCCGAATTTGTTGGCGTTTCTGGACCCAGGGGGGGCAGAAAAGCCCACTAGAGCCAGGGATTATTAAAAAATTAAAATGGAAGCGACCCCTTGGGCAAGGGTCGCTTCCAGGGGGCCTAAAAGTTTTGTGTGTATTTTCTGCCACCCCTGGGGGCAGATCAGCCCCTGTTTTTGGCCTTTCCTTTCCCCAGGGGCATCAGAAAAACCCACTAGACACCAGGGATGTGTTTAAAAATTAAATGGAAGCGACCCCTTGGGCAAGGGTCACTTCCTTAAGGGGCACAATTATTTTTAAGACTTTTCTGCCCCCCCTGGGGACAGATTGGCTGGATTTCTGGTGTTTCTGGCCACAGGGGGCAGAAAAGCCCACCAGAGCCAGGCAATTTTTGTAATTAAATTGGAGCGACCCCTTGGGCAAGGGTCGCTTCAGGGGCCTTAATTATTTAAAAGTATATTCTGCCCCCCTGGGGGCAGATCGTTTTTTTATTTGGCCTTTCTGCCCCCAGGGAGGGCAGAAACCCCCACTAGACACCAGGGTGTTTTTAATTTTGAAATGGAAGCGACCCCTTGGGCAAGGGTCGCTTCCTATGAGGATAATTATTTTTAAGACTTTTCTGCCCCCTGGGGACAAATCGCCCGATGTTTTGGGGCGTTTCTGGCCCCAGGGGGGGTAGAAAAGCCCACTAGAGCCAGGGATTTAAAAATAAATAATTTGGAAGCGACCCCTTGGGCAAGGGTCGCTCCAGGGACATATATTTTTTTATGTGTATTCTGCCCCCCTGGGGGCAGATTTGCCCGTTTATTTGGCCTTTCTGCCCCCATTTGGGTAGTGACATAGCGTGTTATAATGTTAATTGTTTTATTTCTTGTGAATTGCAATTGTAATGCTTTATTTCTCCCTTTTTGTTCTAGTTCAAGGCTTTTGCTCTCTAGACTGTTCCAGGTTGCGGTTTCGTTACTTTTGGTTCTGCTGTTTGTGTAGTTGCTTGTGTTTGGTAAGAGACTTTTTTTTGTACAATGTAAATGCGTTTTTGTTCTCTGCATGAATGTGTTTTTTGCAAATGGTGTAATAATAGCAGTATGTTTAGCTTCTATTTTTTGAGTGTCAAAAACTTTTTGCATTTGTGCTCGATGTGTATTTTGTTGACTTGTGAGTAATTGGTTTTGTTTTTTTCTTTCTAGTGGGATACCGTTGGTTTTTGCTGTCTCTCTGCAGAGTAGGTGCTGGTGAGTGTAGCTGTCTCTTGCAAGTGAATTGTATAGTTTGAGTATATAGATCTTTGTGATAAAGGCACACATTTTTTTACTTACTTATTTTGCACAGTGTTGGTTGTTGTTGAGTTGTTTGTGCAGTCTCCTTTCTTAGTAAGGATAATGGCTAGCCGCAGGATTACTGCTCAGCAGGTTGTTGGTATGCTCTTTGAGTCTTCCTCTGACCATGGTTCAGAGACTGACTCTGCATCTGAGGCAGAGGAGGGAGGGGAAGATTCAGGCAGTGAGTTTTCTCTCCACATGGAATCATCGGATGATGAAGCTACTCTCAGTGCGGATGAAGCTACTCTTAGTGCGGATGAAGTGCCTGTGGTAGAGGAGGACATTGATGTGCCGACAGTGCGCCAAGAGGCATCTGGGCTGCAGCCTGGGGCTGCAAGGCTTCCCGTTGGTATAGTGCGGCAAGAGGCATCTGGGTTGCAGCCTGGGGCTGCAAGGCTTCCAGTTGGAAGTGATGACCTCTGGGTTGCCCAAGGCATGGTGCAGCTGGCATTGCCAGACTTTACTGGTGTTGCAGGGTGCAAAGTGAACACAGAAATTTTTTGCCGATAATTTTTTTTCAGTTGTTTATGGTGTTGTATTCCGCTTTAGGGGTCCGTATATAGGCTTTCCTGAATCATGTCCTTATATAGGCACAATTCGCCATGCCCTTATATAGGCATAAAATCCCTGTCCTTATTTAGGCATTAACCGTGCACTCCAAATACAGGCATGGTCACCGACATCCGTCCACCCTAACGTCACAACGAGTTCTTAGAAACCAGACCCTTAAGCCTTGGGAGTTTCCCCTAGCACAGGACTATTGATTTCTCCAAGAACTCATCTATTATGTATGAACCGTTATACCTTAAGGGTTCATTCCTGACGTCTTCCCCTGTCCGACCTAACGTCAATGCTAACATTCCTCGACACCAATCAGGTATAAATATACCTTCCCTTGCTAAAGCAAGTTAGAGGAGACCTCGACTTCAGAGGAGCCCGTATCCCGGCCTGACGCACTGAGAAGAAGCTGTCATCCCTGCACGCAGAGAATCCAGCTATCCAGCTTCCAGTGTTCTGATTCCCCTTGCGGGGTGTTAGAGTTCCAAGATCCGGCAGGAGATTCCCACCTCTCTCGTTCTCAAGGTATGGAGCTGACTAGAACCTAGAGGGACTCTTGGCATACTAGACATGGCATACTCTTAGTCTACCATACTAGAGAATACTCCACCTACTTCTACTCTTCCCTACACCTAGGCTAGGTTAGGTACACTGGGGTAGAACTAGCTTAGAGACACATCCCTTCTTGTTCTCAAGGAGTTTCTAGTGGCCTCTGAGCTAGCTGGCACAGGTAATTAAGTTTAATATAATCGATAGGGACATACCGACCGTAGTCCTATGTCAAACCTATAGGTTATATTATTCCAATGCGCAGAGCCTATTAGGAAAATAGGAACTACACTACATGGCACCCAACGGTTTGGTAAGGCAGTAATTTAACGCTAGATACTGAGTAACTCATTCGTGCTTTTCTCAGAGACCCCTACTCACATACTCCTTAAGACGTCCGGAGTGGGTAGGGGTAAAATCCGCCATAACTTAATAGGGAAGCACCCTATATATTAGTTGTTTGGTTTGTTCAACGTTGAAGGATACAGTGTTCCAAAATATTGTGCACCTTATCTTTTGTTTCCTTGAAACTTGTTCTACATTTTTCAAAAAACAAATGTCCAACAAGGACGATGCCACCGGAACTGGTGGAGCTGCGGCTAACCCTGCCATAGCAGTTTTTAACTTTACAGGTTTAAATGAACCTGAGGAGGGTGTCATAGACATCAATCCAAACTTAAGAAGAGCCATCACTTTAAAACGTATAAAACATGGCCTACCACCAAGAGGCGGTAGAGCAGTTTTCGTGATAGAGGCACACGAATCCTTTCAGACAGAGGTATTCTATTCATGGGTAATATTTCCTGAATCAAATTCAGTAACAAGACTGTTTCACTTCTACAAAGAAGATGAACCACCAGAGGAATATATTCCTTTTGAGGATATTAAAATTCCACTAACCTACCAGGAGCATCAGCTCTGGTTTAAAGGCGCACTAAAACATCACAAAAACATTATCAGGCTCGGTCCACTAGGTAGACCAGGAGCAACATGGCCGATTCTAGCCGGTTACACTCCTCATCCTGACATTGAAGAAATGTCAGACGAGGAACTACTTACTCAACTTACAGAGTTAATAAAAATCTACAGACAATTAGTCCAATATGTCATGCAGACTTTTACAGTCCAACCACCATTGACACTTCCAAATCAAACCCCTCACCAGGGGAATATACAAAAAATTACACCACAGACTATATACGCAGTCATGGGAAAAATGCCCACAAAACGTGAGCAAATTCCGTTTTGGATAGCTCAAACAATTACTCAAATAGAAGCAGTATTTCCAAATACTAGCCCGTATGAGAAACACAGAATCCTAACCATCTGTTTACCGATGGGGATCACACCACAACTGGAAGACTGTACCACTTGGGGCTCAGTCTTTGCTGCCATCTATACTAAAACACATGGTATTACGTCAATTGCGGTAATACCAGATGTCCTAAAACAAATTCAAAATGAATACAGGGCAGAGCCTGCTCTGAATTTAGGTATGAAATTACTGAAAAATTTCGACCTGGTCTCAACAATAATATTATCTAATATTAAAGGGGAGGCAGCAGCAGTGGCGATCCGCCAAAAATTAAGGGAATTTGATATTACAGAACATCAAACTGAGCTACCCAGAATAATAGAACAATCTTATGCAGAATTAGGCAGAGATAGTTTGGGTGGACGACCATTGAAGCCGAAACTATCTGAAAGTCCTGAGAAGGACTCTATTAAACAAACTCCTACATCTTCTAAAAAGAAGTGGGAGACTAACAAACAAAATTCAAAAGAGAAACGTTCTCAATCCCGAGGTAGGTCTCCTCAACAGGAGCCCTCTGAAAGGAGGTATAACCCCAGGAATAGGGATAATTTGAAAAAGCCTGACAGGTATCAAGATACTGATACACGTTCCTCTCATACCTTTCAGATCTTGTCACAGACATCGGAAAGAAGAGGACGGTCAGAACATAGAGAAGAACGCGTCAAATCGAAAGACGACAAACACGTTCCGAAAAATAAATCTAAACCTCAATTCTCTAAGAAGAAGGTAGCAGGTCTGAAGATCAGACATGCCGAGGATACTGAGAACACAACTCAAGAACGGAGAATGGGCTCAGACAATGCTGGACAGTGCAGCAGAAGTCACAATAGCTCACCAGAACCTGAAGGAACTTCTGGAGATAGTGGACCTGAATGAGTACATTACAGTTGAGACTGTAGACACCAGGGTTAGTACTCCACAAAAGTTATATGAAATAACACTCCGGATGGAGAGAGACATACCTAGACAGGTGAAAGCACTTTTTTGGGAAAGACTATCAAGGGGTTATGACATACTTCTAGCAGAAAAAGACTGGCCACCACAATTTGTCAGAGAGTGCCCACACGGCGAGGACATTATTATGCCTGCCTTCTCTAACCATATTCCAATTCATTTAAAATATACTTATGCCAGGAAATGGGCAGTTGCCCAGGCCCCAGCATTATATAAAAATCATGTAGGATGGGATGTGGACTCACCTCATCATAAAATGCATCTGAAAAATGAACCTACTGCACAAAGGCAGTACCCAATAAAGCAAGAAGCTAAAAAACAGGTCAGGGAGATCTTAGATCAACTTGAGTACCAAGGGGTGATTGAAACATGCACCTCCTCAATGAACAATCCTTTGTTTCCTGACTCCAAACCAGACAATTCATATCATCTAGTTTTGGACTACAGACACTTAAACACTTGTTCTAAAACATTTGCAGTGCAAAATGCACATAGTACAGCATTAATGAATAACATTGTGCGTAAAAAATATAAAACCACATTAGACATCTCAAATGGTTTCTTTTGTCAAAACATAGCACCTGAAAGCAGGTACTTAACAGCTTTCTCAATAATGGGGACCCAGCATCAATTTTGTCGACTCCCACAAGGGTTCAAGAACAGCCCGGGGTTATTCTCAGCAAGGGTAACGGAGTTACTACAAATCTATGATAATGAGGCATTGTCATATGTCGATGATATCTATCTGGCAGACTATGACCTGGATAAACACTTGAACAGGGTGAACACCATTATACTGGGCTTCGCCTCTGAGGGCTACAAATTCAACTTTAAAAAGTCCAGAATTGCCCATCTCAATGTCCTGTTTCTAGAATATGAGCTTTCAAGTGAAGGCAAGAGCTTGGCAGCTAACTTTTTAGAAAGGTGTGCGCTGCTCCAACCTCCTAAAACGCTGAAAAATTTACAATCCATCATGGGCTTCCTCAATTTTGGAAGAACATACATTCTAAATTACGCGGAAAGGGTTAAACCTCTCTGCGCATTCATTAAACCTGATTTTTCAATCAAAAATTGGACACAGGAACACACAGAGATCCTGCGTTCACTCCAAGCTAACATGTTAGCAACAAATCACTTACAAACACGCGTAAGTCAACGCAACTTAGTGATCCGAATAATTTCGGGTCAATGCGGTTTCACCTACTTAACATTTAACAAAGGTGAAAAAATACCAATTGCATACAAATCACACTTGTATACACAAGCAGAAATGCGCTTCACTTCAACAGAAAAAATACTGACAGCAGTTCAAACTGCAGTAGCAAAAGAAAGAGCTCTAGCCCAAGGGAAACGCATTATTGTCGTAACTCCCGTACCGGCCTTAGAGACGGTCACAAAAGCGAGCATTCCAAATGCTAAAGCTTTACATCCGAGATAGATGCAATGGGTTAATTCTCTTGCTGCAACAGATGTTGAATATGTTTTTGATTCCGATCTAAAAACACAAGCATTCCTGCAATATGAACATGAATGTCCTCTGCCTACTGAGATTCTGCCTCTCGATCAGTATGAATTCATAATTTACACTGACGGATCCGCACAACCCGCAAGAGGGAGTAAGCAAGCTTACAGTGCAGCATGTGCAATCGTTAAAGGTCGCATGCGCGATGGCAAATTCAGACCTATGGTCACACAAACTCAATCTCTAGGAGATTGTACAGCTCAGCGAGCCGAACTACAAGCATTCAAACTGGCACTTGAAAGTACAGATCGAGAATTCCCCACACTCATAGTGTGCGATTCTTTCTACTTTGTGAAGTCGTATAATGAATATATACAGACTTGGCTTGAA
Organism: Calotriton arnoldi; assembly: GCA_963921515.1. Taxonomy (NCBI): domain Eukaryota; kingdom Metazoa; phylum Chordata; class Amphibia; order Caudata; family Salamandridae; genus Calotriton; species Calotriton arnoldi. Next base: position 569,962 of record CAWUFW010010695.1, read on the forward strand.
AATGGGTTCAAAGATGCAAAAGGTGGCACAATTAAGCATAAAACGCTTTGGGAACAAGTAGTTCAGTTAAAAAGCGAACTACCAAAGGCTCACGTGATCCATACACTGAGTCATCAACGTGATGGCGTTCACGTTGCAGGGAATTCATTGGCTGATGAAGCCGCAAAGGGGGCTGTTCAGACGGCTTCCGTAGCTGCGATCACTCGTTCAAAAACGAGAATAGACGGTGAGATAATGTTGGCTGTCAATGCTTCAAGCAAGGGCAGTAGTGCAGCGTTACCAAAAAAGTTTCCACTCAAGTACTCTTATGTAATTGATGCGAACAACGTTCCTTTTGCTCGAATCGCTGGAGTGGGGGATAGGGTAATTCCAAACATGGAACGTAGAGCAGCTTTGATTTATGAAGCACATTTGGGGGAGGGTCTGTCACATCAAGGGATCTCTAAAACAATATTAACGTTGAAAGAGATGTGCTGGTGGCCTGGAATGAATACACATATTCACATCTTCATCAATGACTGCATAGACTGTAAGGTACAGCGTACTGCAGAATGCCACCAGACACCATGCTACGAAGTAGCCTGCCCAGTACAGATACCATTATTAGACAGCATTAGACTATTTACGCGCAGGCGTCCCTCTGGACAAATGCTAACCCACAAATACTGAATCAAGGTTCCTATGGATATGGCCTCAGCGCCCGGCTGACGCTCGAACTATTATAAAAGATTTGCGAGTCTTTATCGGCACATACGCAATAGGCACGCTACATTCTGACCAGGGCCCTGCGTTTAGCTCTCGGGCTTACAAAGAAGCCATGGCCAGTCTGGGCGTTGCATTGCGGTACTCCTCTCCATTCCATCCTGAGGGAAATTCTGTTGTGGAAAGGAAAAATCGGAACATAAAGCAGTCTATAACAGCTAGGGTATTAGGTTCGGGTGATGGGTGGGTCAGACATCTTTATGGGGTCCAACGCTCATTAAATAACTTGCCAAGAAGTTCTCTAGGGGGGTCACTTCATATGAGGTTCTATTTGGGACAAGAATGTGGGTGCCCGATCTGGAATGCAGTGGCACAGTGGTGGAAAATAAACCCTTTGATATCAAAGATCGATTGGCTGTTTTACAGGACTTAAATGAGTTAAGAACAAAACACAGCAACGTGTTCCTGACGCCAACCACCACTGGGGAAAAACCGGCTGTCCCAGCAAGGCCTGTCTGGATTCCAAAAGTTGGGGATCTAGTCAGAGAGAAAATTGCAGACAAGAAGGAATTTGGACCTTCTTACAGACAACCAGTACCTGTCCTGGCCATTCACGGAACAAGAACAGTACTTCTGCCGCCCCTTGCTGGAAAAAAGGAGAAAAGATGTGTGTCCATCGACCTCATCAAACCACAGTATGTGGCCAATACTAAGTAGTAGGCCTCATGGACTCCGACCTAGTAGCAGACACACTCCTCTCGCTACTATCCAAGAGGTTCAGACTGAAAGACTAATAACAATTGGGAATTCAGCAGTAACAGAGGAAGGACTAAGCAACAATGCCATGGAACTCATCCCTCTTGAAAATCAAGTATCAGTTTGTCCAAATATACCTGTCTACACCAACGTAGCACGTGATCAACTGGTTCCATCAATTCCAACAAATCCTGATGCAATTCCAACAATTGACAGGACTGCTTCTGGCTACTTCATTAACTTTGATACGTTTTCTGAGGATCCGAGTGAGCCCGAGACGTTGCCAGCAACAACAACTATTAAACAGCAAGTTCAAGACTTTTTGCATTTTTTGAAAAAGACTTATCTAGTTTCACCATGGATTGAACTTTGGGTTATTTCTGGAATATTTTTCTTCCTGCTTTGGCTAGCTTTGGTTATGACTATGAGCGTGCTTATAAATGGCAGATACATCAATTTAGACATTGAAAGAAAAGAAGTGAACTTACTTTTGAAACCTCACAAATCATCCCATCGTGAAACAAGAGACTTGTCTGCAGTGAACATCACAGCCGTTCCTATACAGGATGGTATAGTGTGGGACAAAACTGGTTTCGATATCTTTGGCCCGACGGAACATTTGAACATTCCACACTTATTCAAGATCTCACTGAGGGATTTTGTTTCATCCAGTACCTTTTCTGATGATTGGGACTTTGAAACTGTTAATGACATAATGTTTGACCTAGAAAAGACTGCTGCATTTTCTAATAATCAATATTTAGAGGGTTCATCAGACTATGAACAGCTGTATTGCTATAACCACTATGGTCATCATTTTTTGCATAAATCTGCAATGCCTAGGAATGTGTTTATGTTTAACCAATGGGAGCATTGTCCTACACCACCAATAGGTAGTTCAAAAACATTTGCTAAAAAGTTTCCATATTTTTCAGGATACAATACATCTGAGCCAGAAACATTCTACTATAGAAATGTAAACAAAACAGGACTGAAAACTATGTTAACAAATACAAAACAGATTTACTCTGCAGCATTTATTGCCCAACTGTCTAGACAGGGTTTCGACTTATGGAAAGACACAATAGACACAAAATCTGTCTGGGGTACTAAAGATTGGCAAGTGCAGGGGATAGAAGCTTTGTTTAGAGCCTGTATCGTCCCTCAACAAATAATGTTTTTGAATGACACTGTCCAACAAACGTCTTGCCTTGGATTAGCCAAGATCAAAGACATGAAAAATCCTTCTGTACCAACACCTGCAAGTGATAACAATACACAGGCAGCGGTTACAGTTGAGACAATACTACAACTCAACAGAACAAATCCTGATTGGAGAAAATGGTTGATCTGGCCCACAGACACCAACAACTGTCAAGATAGATTCCTGAATAAAACACAGGGGTTTACTATTCATAGGCCAGACCCAAGATAAGTCCAAAGACAGCATCCGGGGGTAGTAACAACATACAGTGTAGGAAAATTATGCCTCGACTGACTGCAAAAATCTACACTTAAGGATGTGAAACAACACTTATCTTTACTTAAAGAAGACGCAGATCTTAGGGAGTTCTTGCTTGGACCAAGAAAACCGCATCAAAAATGTTTCATATATGCCAGCATCTATGCTGTTTATAATGAGGCATGGAAGATGTCACAGATGGAGGCCGCAGAACGAATACGTGAACTTGATAATATTAACTTAGAGAAAACTCTCTCTGTGGTCGACAATGGGTTAACAACTTTGTCCTCCAGAATTTATTCATTGGACAGTATTGTATCCTCTGCTATCGACATACTGGAACAAGATTTAGCCATGTTACAGCAAGGCCAGTCTCAGTTACGTTCTATTATGTTATTAAGCTGGACGCTGCAATCATTGCGTGCGGGCTATGTGCCTTGGCATTTTATCAACACGACGGCTCTGTTTGCAGAATACAATCTAACTGATAAACAGATCGAACTGGCACAAAGGGGAGCAAAGTATACAGTACTGAGCATTGAAAAACTTAAGAAATTACCGTTCACAGTGGCAGAAAAACCAGCTACTGAATGGCTTATTCATGGCAAAATGAGTATACCTGTGACTACTTTTCAGTTTCAGTATTGCCTTCAACAGATGCAAGCAGGCAAATATGAAAGGTTGGGTAAAGAATACATTAAGACATCCTGGAATTTACCTTACACACATAGATGTTGGAGTGGGGATCGTGAAGTGTTTCTAAGCGGTACACACTGTGAAAGTGCACTAAGCGGTTCACTGATTTGTCAGGACATTTCTTTACACGGGGCTTGTAACGGTTCTGTGGCAAACTTGTCCTGCCACCAGCAAGGTACACCAGCTGCTGTGATTAATCCAACATTTGGACAACTTTCTAATGGGAGTTACCTCATGTTGAATGATCAGAGTTGCTGTGGCATGTTGCCAGGCATCCCATATCTAGTAACAGTCAACTCCAGGGTCACTTGCTGTATGCAAGTATTGTTTGCCCCAATAGACACAGTCAGGGAGTCGCCTCTATGGCCTTCGTTGAATGTCTCTTTTATTCGATTTGATACTTTAAGCAGAATGAAAGCCATGCTTATACAACAATCAGTGCCTTTGACCTCGGCCAAAGAAACCTATGATCTACAAGTTGCAAGGACTTCGGCTGAGATACAAGCTTTAATTCGTACAAACTGCCCTATACATTTCGTAGAAATGATCTTTAACATGTCAGATACAAGCGGAATTGTACATGTATTTAAGACCATCTGTTCCGGACTATTAGCACCTTTCCAGGCTGTCCTCGGAATCATCCCAAACTTCGCACATTCAGTGTTTGGTGGTGTGCCGCTAATTCTAGCACTTGTTGCAGGAATTCTGTTTCTATTCCTCCTACTACGCTATGGCAAGCCTCTTCGCCAACATCACTCCGAGCGATGTGGAGAGAGCCCTCCTTGAAAGGAAATGCCGTGAGCGAATAGTACAGCTTTTTGGCATGCCTCGTCTACGGGAACTTACTACAACGTGGTTCCTGTCATTCAGACCAATCTGGCAAGATTGCATCTTACCTGTTCTACACTGCCTATTTTGCGGTGAAGAATGCGTGTTAGACATCTGTCTAACACTCCCATCAGTCATGCCAACTGATATCGATACTCTGCTGGACCCGATAATGGCCCATGCTGTGTGTTGTCCCCAGCGGCTTCCAATCCTGATGGCGGCATTCATTGAGATCTCACAGACGCTTCCGGCTGCTGCTGAGGTACGAGATGGATCAACGGGCACACAGGTAACAACGGACGCGAACATTGCTGTGGCATCCAATGTTGATGGCGATGCTTCACATCTTTGCGCAATTAATCTTCTACACGAAGTGTTCCAACTGTCACCAACTTCGGTGGATGATGTTTTGGCTACTGACATAGATGATCTAATGTTTACGCCAGACCAGTACACTGACTTTGATTCGGCTCACAGTGTACCAGGGCATCAATGAAAATTTGGCCTTCATATTTTTCAAACTCGGAACTTTTCCCAGAATTGAACCTTTTTAAAAAATGTTTTTGAAATGACATGGCAAAAGAACAATCTACTTACAGTAGAACTAGTCTTATAAAATGGACTTCTTTGAAAACTTCCAGGGACACAATGTCACCTTACTTGTCTAGAAAAAATTTCATTTGCTTCTATGATATGCAATGGCTTTGATTATAAGAACTTATCGACCATTTCATCATATGTATATATTACTGTTTCATTCACGTTGCATTTTACTTCCGTTATATGCTTAGAATTAAAACTATGCTTTAAATGTACAGTACCTATTGCATTTCAACAATTTTGAGCTTCTTTTAAAATGCTTTTAGAAATGTTTTTAGCAATATGTGGTACTCAATTTTATGTTTAGCATTTACAATGTTTAGCATTTAGTATTATCGTTCATTCGAAGATGGAGTGGGTGTTGTATTCCGCTTTAGGGGTCCGTATATAGGCTTTCCTGAATCATGTCCTTATATAGGCACAATTCGCCATGCCCTTATATAGGCATAAAATCCCTGTCCTTATTTAGGCATTAACCGGGCACTCCAAATACAGGCATGGTCACCGACATCCGTCCACCCTAACGTCACAACGAGTTCTTAGAAACCAGACCCTTAAGCCTTGGGAGTTTCCCCTAGCACAGGACTATTGATTTCTCCAAGAACTCATCTATTAAGGGTTCATTCCTGACGTCTTCCCCTGTCCGACCTAACGTCAATGCTAACATTCCTCGACACCTATCAGGTATAAATATACCTTCCCTTGCTAAAGCAAGTTAGAGGAGACCCCGACTTCAGAGGAGCCCGTATCCCGGCCTGACGCACTGAGAAGACGCTGTCATCCCTGCACGCAGAGAATCCAGCTATCCAGCTTCCAGTGTTCTGATTCCCCTTGCGGGGTGTTAGAGTTCCAAGATCCGGCAGGAGATTCCCACCTCTCTCATTCTCAAGGTATGGAGCTGACTATAACCTAGAGGGACTCTTGGCATACTAGACTTGGCATACTCTTAGTCTACCATACTAGAGAATACTCCACCTACTTCTACTCTTCCCTACACCTAGGCTAGGTTAGGTACACTGGGGTAGAACTAGCTTAGAGACGCATCGTATGAGTACTCGCATTTTTAGCTCATGTTATTTATGTACGTGAACATATGCTAAAAGATAATGCTAGCGCAGTATTATTTATTTCTACTGCTTACGCTGTACATTATTTATCTTGCATACTGTCTTGTGATCATAACAGCACATATCTCTTACACGAGAAACAAGACTGTTCAATAAAACCCTTTTATTGAAACGCCCGTCTTTCCTTTCTGTGTAACTCTGCAGAAACTAAGCATGCACGATTGAATGAGTGAAACTGTTATCTATTGTTTCCACGATTCTGAGACATGTTCCGCTTCTAAAGGGAAACAAAGTCGTCATGTTTTTCGGTTGCCAGAAACTACTCCCTTCTTGTTCTCAAGGAGTTTCTAGTGGCCTCTGAGCTAGCTGGCACAGGTAATTAAGTTTAATATAATCGATAGGGACATACCGACCTTAGTCCTATGTCAAACCTATAGGTTATATTATTCCAATGCGCAGAGCCTATTAGGGAAATAGGAACTACACTACAATGGACGATGTGTTTTTGGCAGAGATTGTTGAGCAGACTAATTTGTATGCCGAACAGTTTTTGAGGGACAACAGTTCCAGCCTTAAGCCCCACTCTAGAGCTACCCGGTGGACTCTCACTAATCTGGAAGAGATGAAGAAGTTCTTGGGTTTAACTTTTTTGATGGGCTTGCTAAGGAAGCCATCAATGTCTTCATATTGGTATACTAGTCCCTTGATGTCAACGGCTATATTTCCGGCAGTCATGAGTCGTGATAGGTATTTGCTTCTGCTTCGGATGCTGCATTTTGTCAATAATGGTTTAGCGTTGCCCGAGATCACCCTGAGTGTGACCGTCTTTTTAAGATTCGGCCTGTCACTGATCACTTTGTTGATCGATTTTCTGAGATCTATGCTCCAGGCAAAGAAATAGCTATTGATGAGTCTTTGGTCCTGTTCAAGGGCCGCTTGGTTTTTAGGCAATACATTCCTAGTAAGAGGGCACGCTATGGAATTAAGCTGTATATGCTGTGTGACAGTAGGACTGGATATGTCTCTAATTTCAGGGTGTACACCCGTAAGGAATCCAGGATTAACCCCCTGGTTGTCCGTCCACTTTTGGAGTGACTGAGAAAATTGTGTGGGAACTTGGTAGAGGACTTTTTAACAAAGGTCACCATTTATATGTAGATAACTTCTACACTGGTGTGCGGTTGTTCAGGGAATTGGCCAAAGTGGACACTGTTGCTTGTGGCACAATCCGCTCTAACCGTAAAGGTTCCCCTAAAGAACTAGGGGGCATATCATCAAGGCCCCGCGATAAAATTATCGCTGCTTTAGCGTCCGTTTTCGGGCAAAAAGCGGCGATAATTTTATCGCACTATCAGCAAGGTCACGCTATTGCGTGAATCCATGCCTTAGCGCCCTTTCCCTTAACGCCCAGCTTTGCATCTCTAATGAGATGCAAAGTGGGTGTTCCTCCCCAAAATAACGTGAGGAATGTCGCTAACAGACATTTCTCCTATCAGCAAGCTGATCGCTAACCTGCGTAGCGATAAGAAAAGTAGCGCTAACCGCGGTTATCGCTACTTTCCTTACGCCTGCTTTCAGTCTGACTTAGCCGTTATATCCAATGCAAGGTGGATATAATGGCCAAGTCTGCCCTGCCCTATCATCAAGCTATCGCCAAACGTTGTGCGATTATCGCTGGATTTCCAGCGATAATCGCACATTTGGCAGCTTGCGCTTGGAATTTTATCGCTTTGGAGGTAAGCGTCGCTGATAGCGCGCTATCTCAGCGATAAAATCCAGCGATAGCCGGCGATAATTATCCTAGCACTAAGCGCGCTTAGCGATAATTATCGCCGGCCCTTGCTGATATGCCCCTGGTTTGTCAAAAGCTTGTGCGGGGACAGTGCAGTGCGTTGCGTTGCGAGGAACTTCTAGCTGTGAAGTTTTCAGACAGGAGAGATGTCTACATGCTGACTACCATCCATGATGAAAGCACTTCACCTGTGACTGTTTGGGGTCAGGTTGCTGAAGCGCGCAAACCTGTGTGCATTTTAGACTATAATAGGCACATGGGTGGTGTTGACAGAGTAGATCAGAGGTTGGAACCTTATGCTGCTCTTCGTAAGGCTTACATTTGGTATAAGAAGTTGGCTATCCATCTTTTCCACTTGGCAAGCTTTAATGGTTTTGTTGTATTCAAGGATTCTTGTCCTGAGTCAAAGATGACTTTTGCTAAGTTTCAGGAGTCTATAATAGGCAGCCTTGTTTTAGTGGAACAGCCAAGTGTTCCTAGAGTTGGAGTGGTGGAGGATGTGGCTAGAGTGAAAGATCGCCACTTTCCTGATCACATTCCTCCCACACCCTCAAAAGACTTTCCCAGTAGGAGGTGTAGAGTCTGTTGGCGAAGAGGTACGCGGAAGGAGACTCGTATGAACTGCCCCGAGTGTCCTTCTAACCCTGGGCTGTGTGTGCCTGCTTGTTTTAGAATGTACCACACGCAAAATAATTTTTGGGAGCATCCATGAGTGCTAAAGTGAACTGCCTGGTCTCTATTGTTTTATATTTTTTGTTCAGTTTCAAGGTTGGCATTTGTGCAATGTATTTAGTTTCAGATTTTGTGTTAGTAGATTTGTTTCTATTTGCAATTTGTTTGTGTTTTCTTTTTTGTGTAAAAAAATCCTAAATGTGATGGCAGTGTGTGTAGGCTGGCACTTGGCTGGTGGTGTGCGTGGACTGGCGCTTGGCTGGCAGTGTGTTTGGACTGGCGCTTGGCTAGCGGTGTACGTGGACTGGCACTTGGCTGGCGGTGTGCTTGGACTGGTGCTTGACTTGCGGTGTGCGTGGACTGGCGCTTGGCTGGCGGTGTGCGTGGACTGGCGATTGGCTGGCGGTGTGGGTGGACTTGCGCTTGGCTGGTGGTGTGAGTGGACTGGCGCTTGGCTGGCGGTGTGGGTGGAGTGGCGCTTGGCTGGCGGTGTGTGAGTAGTGACTTGCTGCTGGTCACTACACACACTTCTAGCCAAACACCACTCCACGCAATCCGTGAGCTGGTGTGGTTGCTGTGTCAGGAATGTGGGCGTGTGAAAGTGATGGGCCCTTGAATGGCGCTGTCTGCTGGTGTGAGTGTTGTAATGTGCTGGGCCCGCTGCTGGCGGTGTGAATGGTTTTGTATGTGTCACACGTCTGAAAGGTGTATGAATGGCCTGTAAAGAGGTTGGTGCCTTGTCGTGGCTTTACAGCTCACGAGCTGTGAGTCAATGGTTCAGTTTCTCGTCCTTTCAATTATTAACAGTGCCTTTCATTGTTGTGAAATCTCTGGTTAATACAACTGTATATACTGAACCATCACTCACCCTCGTGCCAAATCCAACCAGTATGTCTGTGTGCTTGAGGAATAGGTGGTTTGTAGAAATATTTGTCTTTTCTGTCTTTCTCAAGCCGGGTGTACCTTGTCCCTTTTTATGAATTTTTTAATGTGTTGGTTTCGTGCCTGGTGGAGTGAATGGTCTTGTGTGTATAGCGTATGAAAGGTGTGTGAATGGCCTGTAAAGCGGGTGGGGCCTTAACATGGCTTTACAGCTCACGAGCTGCGAGTCACTGGTTCAGTTTTTTGTCCTTTCAATTATTGACAGTGCATTTCATTTTTGTGAAATCTCTTGTTAATAAAATTTTATATACTGAACCATCACTCGCCCTCGTGCCAAATCCAACCAGTATGTGTGTGTGCTTGAGGAATAGATGGCTGTGCAGTAATCTTTGTCTTTTTTGTCTCTCTGCCAAGGTGTACATTCTATCTAAGAATAACCTACCAACTGTAGATATTGTCGTAAACTAAACACCCATGGGAGTACATGCTGCTGTCTCTCTTGTGGATCCCAACAGTTATCTTACCCACAATGTCCTGCAAACCTCAAATTGTGTCTGTCACATTTTTCTTGCATTATTGTGCCAAAATTTTCACGCTGCAGACAGAAACAACAAATTTCCTACCCCTCCGCCTTTTTCCAAGTATCCCAATAGAAATGGTACCTCACTCGCGTGGGTGGGTCACGGACCCGCAACAGGCAAGGGCCTAAAATCTTGTGAGGCGACATCAAAATTACCTATCACAAACTAACCTGGTTTTCAAGTGGGGTCCCATGAGGTTTTGGCCCCGGGGTTGGCAGCCATCTAGGGAAACCTACCGAACCCACACATTTCTGAAAAGTAGACACCTGGGGGATTCCAGGGAGGTATGGCTTGCATGGATCCCCCAACGTTTTCTTACTCAGAATCCCCTGTAAACCTGAAATTTAGCTGCAAAAATCACTTTTTTCACACATTTTTGTGTGGGAAAGGTGTGGCATCACCGGGCTGACACAAATTTCCTACCACCCAGCGGTCCCTCAGGTCTCCCGATAAAAATGGTGCCTCACTCGGGTGGGAGGCCCAAGTACCCGCGACAGGCAAGGGCCCAAAACGTATTGAGGCGACATCAAAATTGCCTATCGCAAAACGACCTGGATTTGCAAGGGGGGGTCCCATGATTTTTTGGCCCGGGGCACGGCGGCCACCTAGGGAAATCTACCAAACCCACACATTTCTGAAAACTAGACACCCGGGGGATTCCAGGGAGGTATGGCTTGCATGGAACCCCCAATGTTTTCTTACCCAGAATCCCCTGCAAACCTGACATTTTGCTGAAAAAATCACTTTTTTCACACATTTTTGTGTGGGAAAGTTGTGGCATCACTGGGCTGACACAAATTTCCTACCACCCAGCGTTCCCCCAGGTCTCCCGAAAAAAATGGTGCCTCACTCGGGTGGGAGGCCCAAGTACCGGCGACAGGCAAGGGCCCAAAATGTATTGAGGCGACATCAAAATTGCCTATCACAAAACGACCTGGTTTTGCAAGGGGGGTCCCATGACTTTTTGGAACGTGGCTCGGCGGCCACCTAGGGAAACCTACCAAACCTACCAAACCCACACATTTCTGAAAACTATACACCCGTGGGATTCCAGGGAGGTATGGCTTGCGTGAATCCCCAAATGTTTTCTTACCCAGAATCCCCTGCAAACCTGAAATTTAGCTGAAAAAATCACTTTTTTCACACATTTTTGTGTGGGAAAGTTATGGCATCACCGGGCTGACACAAATTTCCTACCACCCAGCATTCCCCCAGGTCTCCGGATAAAAATGGTGCCTCACTCGGGAGGGAGGCCCAAGTACCTGTGACAGGCAAGGGCCCAAAACGTATTGAGGCGACATCAAAATTGCCTATCACAAAACGACCTGGATTTGCAAGGGGGGTCCCATGATTTTTTTGGCCCGGGGCTCGGCGGCCACCTAAGGAAACCTACCAAACCCACACATTTCTGAAAACTAGACACCTGGGGGATTCCAGGGAGGTATGGCTTGCGTGGATCCCCCAACGTTTTCTTACCCAGAATCCCCTGCAAACCTGAAATTTAGCTGAACAAATCACTTTTTTCACACATTTTTGTGTGGGAAAGTTGTGGCATCACCGGGCTGACACAAATTTCCTACCACCCAGCATTCCCCCAGGTCTCCCGATAAAAATGGTGCCTCACTCGGGTGGGAGGCCCAAGTACCCGCGACAGGCAAGGGCCCAAAACGTATTGAGGCGACATCAAAATTGCCTATCACAAAATAACCTGGTTTTGCAAGGGGGGTCCCATGAATTTTAGGCCCATGGCTCGGCGGCCACCTAGAGAAACCTACCAAACCCACACATTTCTGAAAAGTAGACACCCGGGGGTTTCCAGGGAGGTATGGCTTGCATGGATCCCCCAACGTTTTCTTACCCAGAATCCCCTGCAAACCTGAAATTTAGCTGAAAAAATCACTTTTTTTCACACATTTTTGGGTGGGAAAGGTGTGGCATCACCGGGCTGACACAAATTTCCTACCACCCAGCGTTCCCCCAGGTCTCCCAATAAAAATGGTGCCTCACTCGGGTGGGAGGCCCAAGTACCTGCGACAGGCAAGGGCCCAAAACGTATTGAGGCAACATCAAAATTGCCTTTCACAAAACGACCTGGATTTGCAAGGGGGGTCCCATGATTTTTTGGCCTGGGGCTCGGCGGCCACCTAGGAAAACCTACCAAACCTACACATTTCTGAAAACTAGACACCCGGGGGATTCCAGGGAGGTATGGCTTGCATGGATCCCCCAACGTTTTCTTACCCAGAATCCCCTGCAAACCTGAAATTTAGCTGAAAAAATCACTTTTTTCACACATTTTTGTGTGGGAAAGTTGTGGCATCACCGGGCTGACACAAATTTCCTACCACCCAGCGTTCCCCCAGGTCTCCCCAAAAAAATGGTGCCTCACTCGGGTGGGAGGCCCAAGTAGCCGCGACAGGCAAGGGCCCAAAACGTATTGAGGCGACAATCAAAATTGCCTATCACAAAACGACCTGGTTTTGCAAGGGGGGGTCCCATGACGTTTTGGCCCGTGGCTCGTGGCCACCTAGGGAAACTTACCAAACCCACACATTTCTGAAAACTAGACACCCGGAGAATTCCAGGGAGGTATGGCTTGCGTGGATCCCCCAACGTTTTCTTACCCAGAATCCCCTGCAAACCTGAAATTTTACTGAAAAAATCACTTTTTTCACACATTTTTGTGTGGGAAAGTTGTGGCATCACTGGACTGACACAAATTTCCTACCAACCAGCGTTCCCCCTGGTCTCCCGATAAAAATGGTGCCTCACTCGGGTGGGAGGCCCAAGAACCCGCGACAGGCAAGGGCCCAAAACGTATTGAGGCGACATTAAAATTGCCTATCACAAAATAACCTGGTTTTGCAAGGGGGGTCCCATGACTTTTTGGCCCAGGGCTCGGCGGCCACCTAGGGAAACCTACCAAACCCACACATTTCTGAAAACTAGACACCCGGGGGATTCCAGGGAGGTATGGCTTGTGTGGATCCCCTAATGTTTTCTTACCCAGATTCCCCTGCAAACCTGAAATTTAGCTGAAAAAATCACTTTTTTCACACATTTTTGTGTGGGAAAGTTGTGGCATCACCGGGCTGACACAAATTTCCTACAACCCAGTGTTCCCCCAGGTCTCCCGATAAAAATGGTGCCTCACTCGGGTGGGAGGCCCAAGTACCCGCGACAGGCCAAGGCCCAAAACGTATTAAGGCGACATCAAAATTGCCTATCACAAAGCGACCTGGTTTTGCAAGGGGGGACCATGGGAGACCGCAGTAGGTTGTAGCGGGATATTCGTCTTGATGAAAGTGTGACTACAGACGATTCCCCTCCCGGGCCCTGATTTCCTGCTAGACACTATATTCTAGTGTTACTTCAAGTGGGGTCGTAAGTACCGACTCCTTCATTTTTTCCAACTCACCTTAGCGTGTGTGTTGTGATTTTTAATACTCACGTGGCTATATTTTGCCACTCATTCACTTTTCTTCACCCGGTCCTGATGAAAGCCCCTCTATTTTCTTTGCAGGGGCTGAAACATGTAGACCTATCACAGACAACTACGAGTTTAAACAACTCCATTAGTTGCGCTCTTGGATTTTAATATATCCTGGGCCGCCACAATTAAATACATTTGGTAAGGATCCCCAGAGATATTTTTAATTTGCACATCTCACATCACACTATCACACTACACCAGCTCCGCTGTAATCAGGCGTTGAAGCACAACTGGGCAGCATTAGGCCACCCGGTTGGGACCCCAATGATGAAGCATGACACCAACCAGGTTGGTGTGTGAAGGGTCTTTTAATAAAACCTAAGGGTTGTGAGGCACTGCTGCTTGCACAGTGAGTCCTGACTCTTTGTTTCTTTCAGTGGGTACGTCCACATTGTTTGTATTTTGCAAGGGGGGTCCCAAGATTTTTTGGCCTGGGGCTCGGCGGCCACCTAGGGAAACCTACCAAACCCACACATTCTGTTTTGGGCCCTTGCCTGTTTCGGGTACTTGGGCCTCCCACCCGAGTGAGGCACCATTTTTATTGGGAGACCTGGGGAAACGCTGGGTGGTAGGAAATTTGTGTCAGCCCGGTGATGCCACAACTTTCCCACACAAAAATGTGTGAAAAAAGTCATTTTTTCAGCTAAATTTCAGGTTTGCAGGGGATTCTGGGTAAGAAAACGTTGGGGAATCCATGCAAGCCATACCTCCCTGGAATCCCCCGGGTGTATAGTTTTCAGAAATGTGTAGGTTTGGTAGGTTTCCCTAGGTGGCCGCCGAGCCCCGGGCCAAAAATTCATTGGACACCCCTTGCAAACCAGGTCGTTTTGTGATAGGCAATTTTGATGTCACCGCAATATGTTTTGGGCCCTTGCCTGTCGCGGGTACTTGGGCCTCCCACCCGAGTGAGGCACCATTTTTATCGGGAGACCTGGGGGAACGCTGGGTGGTAGGAAATTGGTGTCAGCCCGGTGATGCCACAACTTTTCCACACAAAAATGTGTGAAAAAAGTGATTTTTTCAGCTAAATTTCAGGTAAGCAGGGGATTCTGGGTAAGAAAACGTTGGGGGATCCACGCAAGCCATACCTCCCTGGAATCCCCCGGGTGTCTACTTTTCAGAAATGTGTGGGTTTGGTAGGTTTCCCTAGGTGCCGGCAGAGCTAGGGTTTAAAAACTACAGCTAGGCACTTTGCAAAAAAAGGGTCATTTTTCACTGTGAAAATGTGGTGTGTCCACGTTGCGTTTTGCGCTGTTTCCTGTCGCAGGCACTAGGCCTACCCACACAAGTGAGGTACCATTGTTTTTGGAAGACTTTGGGGAATGCGGGGTGGGAGGAATTTTGTGGATCCACACTGATTCCAGAACTTTCCACCACAGAAAAGTGAGGAAAATGTATTTTTTTTGACAATTGTTTAGATTTGCAAGGGATTCAGGTTACCAGAACCTGGTGAGAGCCAGTTAAGTCACCCCATCCTAGATTCCCCTGGGTGTCTACTTTTCAGAAATGTGTGGGTTTGGTAGGTTTCCCTAGGTGCAGGCAGAGCTAGGGTTCAAAAACTACAGCTAGGCACTTTGCAAAAAAAGGGTCATTTTTAACTGTGAAAATGTGGTGTGTCCACTTTGCGTTTTGCACTGTTTCCTGTCGCGGGCACTAGGCCTACCCACACAAGTGAGGTACCATTTTTTTTGGAATACTTTGCGGAACACGGGGTGGGTGGAATTTTGTGTATCCACGCAGATTCCAGGACTTTCCACCACAGAAAAGTGAGGAAAATGTGGTTTTTTTGACAATTGTTTAGATTTGCAAGGGATTCAGTTTACCAGAACCTGGTGAGAGCCAGTTAAGTCACTCCATCCTAGATTCCCCTGCGTGTCTACTTTTCAGAAATGTGTGGGTTTGGTAGGTTTCCCTAGGTGCCGACAGAGCTAGGGTTCAAAAACTACAGCTAGGCGCTTTGCAAAAAAAGGGTCATTTTTCACTGTGAAAATGTGGTGTGTCCACGTTGCGTTTTGCGCTGTTTCCTGCCGCGGGCACTAGGCCTACCCACACAAGTGAGGTGCCATTGTTTTTGGAAGACTTTGGGGAACGCGGGGTGGGTGGAATTTTGTGGATCCACGCAGATTCCAGAACTTTCCACCACAGAAAAGTGAGGAAAATGTGGTTTTGTTGTCAATTTTTTAGGTTTGCAAGGGATTCTGGGTAACAAAACCTGGTGAGAGCCAGTCAAGTCACCCCATCCTAAATTCCCCTGCGTGTCTAGTTTTCAAAAATGTATAGGTTTGCTAGGTTTCCCTAGGTGCCGGCAGAGCTAGGGTTAAAAAACTACAGCTAGGCACTTTGCAAAAAAAGGGTCATTTTTCACTGTGAAAATGTGGTGTGTCCACGTTGCGTTTTGCGTTGTTTCCTGTCGTGGGCACTAGGCCTACCCACACAAGTGAGGTACCATTCTTTTTGGAAGACTTTGAGGAACGCAGGGTGGGTAGAATTTTGTGGATCCACACAGATTCCAGAACTTTCTACCACAGAAAATTGAGGAAAATGTGTTTTGTTTGACAATTTTTTAGGTTTGCAAGGGATTCTGGGTAACAGAACCTGGTGAGAGCCAGTCAAGTCACCCCATCCTGGATTCCCCTGGGTGTCTACTTTTCATAAATGTGTGGGTTTGGTAGGTTTCCCTAGGTGCCGACAGAGCTAGGGTTCAAAAACTACAGCTAGGCACTTTGCAAAAAAAGGGTCATTTTTCACTGTGAAAATGTGGTGTGTCCACGTTGCGTTTTGCGCTGTTTCCTGTCGCGGGCACAAGGCCTACCCACACAAGTGAGGTACCATTTTTTTTGGAAGACTTTGGGGAACGCGGGGTGGGTGGAATTTTGTGAATCCCCGCAGACTCCAGAACTTTCCACCACAGAAAAGTGAGGAAAATGTGTTTTTTTGACAATTATTTAGGTTTGCAAGGGATTCTGGGTAACAGAACCTGGTGAGAGCCAGTCAAGTCACCCCATCCTGGATTCCCCTGGGTGTCTACTTTTCAGAAATGTGTGGGTTTGGTAGGTTTCCCTAGGTGCCGACAGAGCTAGGGTTCAAAAACTACAGCTAGGCACTTTGCAAAAAAAGGGTCATTTTTCACTGTGAAAATGTGGTGTGTCCACGTTGCGTTTTGTGCTGTTTCCTGTCACGGGCACTAGGCCTACCCACACAAGTGAGGTACCATTTTTTTTTAAAGACTTTGGGGAACACGGGGTGGGTGGAATTTTGCGGATCCACGCAGATTCCAGAACTTTACACCACAGAAAAGTGAGGAAAATGTGTTTTTTTTGACAATTGTTTAGGTTTGCAAGGGATTATGGGTAACAAAACCTGGTGAGAGCCAGTCAAGTCACCCCATCCTAGATTCCCCTGGGTGTCTAGTATTCAAAAATGTATAGGTTTGGTAGGTTTCCCTAGGTGCCGGCAGAGCTAGGGTTAAAAAACTACAGCTAGGCACTTTGCAAAAAAAGGGCCATTTTTCACTGTGAAAATGTGGTGTGTCCACATTGCGTTTTGCGCTGTTTCCTGTCGCGGGCACTAGGCCTACCCACACAAGTGAGGTACCATTTTTTTTGCAAGGCTTTTGGGGAACGCGGGGTGCGTGGAATTTTGTGGATCCACCCAGATTCCAGAACTTTCCACCACAGAAAAGTGAGGAAAATGTGTTTTTTTTTACAATTTTTTAGGTTTGCAAGGGATTCTGGGTAACAAAACCTGGTGAGAGCCAGTCAAGTCACCCCATCCTAGATTCCCCTGGGTGTCTAGTTTTCAAAAATGTATAGGTTTGCTAGGTTTTCCTAGGTGCCGGCAGAGCTAGGGTTAAAAAAGTACAGCTAGGCACTTTGCAAAAAAAGAGTCATTTTTCACTGTGAAAATGTGGTGTGTCCACGTTGCGTTTTGCGCTGTTTCCTGTCGCGGGCACTAGGCCTACCCACACAAGTGAGGTACCATTTTTTTGGAAGACTTTGGGGAACGCGGGGTGGGTGGAATTTTGTGGATCCACGCAGTGGATGGAGTGATGGAGTTGACATCATCAACTCCTCCTTCCACACCGCCACCTTCCCGGAGAGCTGGAAGCACGCCGAGCTTACCGCCCTCCTGAAGAAACCAACGGCGGACCCCACCGACCTCAAGAACTACCGTCCCATCTCGCTCCTTCCGTTTCCGGCCAAAGTCATCGAGAAGACCGTCAACAGACAGCTTGCCGCCTTCCTCGAGACGAATGGATCCCTCGACCCCTCGCAGTCCGGGTTTCGGGCCAACCACAGCACCGAGACCGCCCTTATCGCAGCCACCGACGACATCAGAACCCTAACCGACAACGGGGAAACAGCTGCCCTCATCCTCTTGGACCTCTCCGCGGCGTTCGACACCGTCTGCCACCGCACCCTAGTGAAGCGCCTCAGCAACATCGGAATCCGAGAGAAAGCACTGGAATGGATCATCTCGTTCCTCGCCGGAAGAACCCAGAGAGTCCGCCTCCCCCGTTCAGATCCAAAGCCACCGAAGTCATCTGCGGCGTTCCACAAGGATCTTCACTCAGTCCAACCCTCTTCAACGTCTACATGAGCCCCCTCGCAGCCATCGCACGCCAACACAACCTCAACATCATCTCCTACGCCGACGACACCCAGCTGATCCTCTCCTCACCAACGACCCCACCACCGCCAGAGCCAACCTACACGACGGGATGAGAGACGTCGCCGACTGGATGAGGAACAGCCGCCTTAAACTGAACTCGGACAAGACGGAAGTCCTCATCCTGGGCTCATCTCCCTCCGCCTGGGACGACTCCTGGTGGCCCCCGGCCCTGGGCACCGCGCCCAAGCCAACAGACCACGCACGCAACCTGGGCTTCATCCTGGACTCCTCCCTGTCGATGACCAGACAAGTCAACGCCGTCTCATCTTCATGCTTCAACACCCTGCGCATGCTCCGCAAGATCTTCAGATGGATCCCCACTGAAACCAGGAAGACCGTCACCCAGGCACTCGTCACCAGCCGACTGGACTATGGGAACACCCTCTACGCCGGAACCACAGCCAAACTTCAAAAAGACTCCAGCGCATCCAGAACGCCTCCGCACGACTCATCCTGGACATCCCCCGACACAGCCACATCACCGGACACCTGAAAGACCTGCACTGGCTCCCCGTCAGCAAGAGAATCACGTTCAGACTCCTCACCCACGCACACAAGGCCCTCCACGACCTGGGCCCAAAGTACCTCAACGACCGCATGACCTTCTACACGCCCACACGCCAGCTACGATCAACCAGCCACGCCCTCGCCACCGTACCACGCATCCGCAGAACCACCGCCGGAGGAAGATCCTTCTCCTACCTGGCAGCCAAGACCTGGAACTCCCTCCCCACTCACCTTCGGTGAACCCAGGACCATCTCTCCTTCAGGAAGCAGCTCAAGACCTGGCTGTTCGAGCAGTAACCTACCCCCTCCCCCAGCGCCTTGAGACCCTCCCGGGTGAGTAGCGCGCTTTATAAATGCCGTGATTGATTGATTGAGATTCCAGAACTTTCTACCAAAGAAAAGTGAAGAAAATGTGTTTTTTTGGACAATGTTTTAGGTTTGCAAGGGATTCTGGGTAACAGAACCTGGTGAGAGCCAGTCAAGTCACCCCATCCTGAATTCCCCTGGGTGTCTACTTTTCATAAATGTGTGGGTTTGGTAGGTTTCCCTAGGTGGCGACAGAGCTAGGGTTAAAAAACTACAGCTAGGCACTTTGCAAAAAAAGGGTCATTTTTCACTGTGAAAATGTGGTGTGTCCACGTTGCGTTTTGAGCTGTTTCCTGTCGCGGGCACTAGGCCTACCCACAGAAGTGAGGTACCATTTTTTTGGAAGACTTTGGGGAATGCGGGGTGGGTGGAATTTTGTGGATCCACGCAGATTCCAGAACTTTCCACCACAGAAAAGTAAGGAAAATGTGTTTTTTTTGACAATTTTGTAGGTTTGCAAGGGATTCTGGGTAAAAAAACCTGGTGAGAGCTACTGAAGTCACCCCATCCTAGATTCCCCTTGGTGTCTAGTTTTCAAAAATGTATAGGTTTGGTAGGTTTCCATAGGTGCCGGCAGAGCTAGGGTTCAAAAACTACAGCTAGGCACTTTGCAAAAAAAGGGTCATTTTTCACTGTGAAAATGTGGTGTGTCCACGTTGCGTTTTGTGCTGTTTCCTGTCGCGGGTACTAGGCCTACCCACACAAGTGAGGTACCATTCTTTTTGGAAGACTTTGGGGAACGCGGGGTTGGTGGAATTTTGTGGATCAACGCAGATTCCAGAACTTTCCACCACAGAAAAGTGAGGATAATGTGGTTTTTTGGACACTTTTTTAGGTTTGCAAGGGATTCTGGGTAACAGAACCTGGTGAGAGCCAGTCAAGTCACCCCATCCTGGATTCCCCTGGGTGTCTACTTTTCAGAAAGTGTGGGTTTGGTAGGTTTCCTGTTAGATCTGGTGGTCTCTAGTTGGCAATGGTATGCACCTTTGACCAAATAGAGACCCTTGCTTCTAGTCAGGGTAAGGGGATACACTACTAAAATAACCCCTGCTCACCCCCTTGGTAGCTTAGCACGAGCAGACAGGCTTATCTCAGAGGCAGTGTGTTAAGCATTTGTGAACACATAGAGTAATACAGTGAAAACACTACAGATGGACACCACACAGGTTTTATAAAAAATAAGTATACTTTATATAGACTTATCACAAGACCACAAACGACAAAAATCCACAATACTGTAATCAATAGTACTTCAAGATGGTAGAAATGGTTTAAAAATAGGTTCTTCACTTAAAAGCAGTCTTTAGCAACAAATAACACCAACTGGAGTTATCACGACGTCGAGGTCAAAGAAATCTCAAAGTACGGTGCCGACCGCGAGGTGCTCGGCGTCGGACCCGGAGTCAAAACAGACGCACAAAGAACAGTACCTTGGAAAAGCGAAAACAAATACAGCTCACGGCGTTGGGGAGGTGCGGCGTCGTTGGCGCGTTGCGACGTCGGTTCCTTGCTTCGGAGGAGATGATGAGTCGGGACCTGAATGCTTGCGCAGGCAGGGGAGGCATTGGTTCCGGACCAGAGAGGAGGTGACGTCACGATGGCACCGAAGCCACGGTTCCGTACGATGTCACGATGTCGATGGTTTCTTGACCACCCACGTCGATGATCGGCTCCGCGATGATGACGGCTTTGGAGTCGAAGCGGCACAGCAGCAGGTGTCGGGCCGGCGTCGTAAGTCGGAGCAGCGCTCACGGCTATGGCAGGCTTACGATGTCGCTCGCTGGCGTCGATGTGGCACGGCGGTCGGCGTTGGGTCTTCGTTGCAAGTCGGAGCAGCGCTCACAGCTTCGATGCAGGAGACGGCGTCGCTCTCCGGCGACGGTGTTGCAAATTCCTTCTGTAGCACCAGAACAGCAAGCTCCAGATGCAGGCAAACAGAAGGGGGTGAAGTCTGGTATCCCTGAGACTTCGGTCAGGAGGCAAGCTCACATCAAGCCCTTGGAGTAATATTCTGCAAGATGATGAAAGTACACACAAAGTTCCTTGCTCCTCTCCTTGGCACTGAAGACACCACTGTAGGCCAACCCAGCAACACAGCACACTGGCAGGGGGGCAGTCCTACTCCTACAGCTTCCTTTGGTTCTTCTCCTTGGCAGAGGTCCGTCTTGTTGTTCCAGAAGTGATCTAAAGTTCTGGGGTCAGGGTCCCAATATTTATACCCCTAAATCCTTTGTCCTCTGAGGGCAGAGGGGCCTTTACCTGGTCCAAACCAGTTCTGTGCAGTCCTGGAGCACTTTGTTTACAGGACTCCTTCTTTCGTTTGACAGTGTGGGCCAGGGACATCAGACGCACCACAGGAGGTGGAGCCAGCATTGTGGAAGGCAGGCACAGCCCTATTCAGACCCAGGTGCAACTCCTCCCACCACTCTACATGCAGATAGGTCTATTCAGCCCTGTGCTGACTCACCCTGTCTCCTGGAATCCCCCAGCCCCTGTCACTTACAAAACCAGACACACAATACACAACCTAGCAGAGGCAGGCTTGGACAGTTAGGCAAGAAAATACCTACTTTCTAAAAGTGGTATTTTCAAACACAGAATGTTAAAACCAACTTTACTAAAAGATGTATTTTATCATTCTGAGTTCAGGCATACTAAACTCGAATTTCTACCATGTTCCCTGGGTCAGTTAGGATTATAAGATGTTATAATCAAACTGCCCATTCTGGCCTACGGGGACAGGTAGCCTTGCAATAGTAAAAACGAAAATGGCTGTAATTCACTATTAGGACATGCCACACACACCAGGGCATGTCCTACCTTATACTCACAATGCACCCTGCCCTTGGGCCTACCTTAGGGGTGTCTGATATGAAGATAAGGGAAGGATTAGGGACTGGCAAGTGGGTGCATTTGCCAAGTCGACATGGCAGTCACAGACTGCACACAGGCTCTGCAATGGCAGGCCTGAGACACACTTTACAAGCTGCTTCTGTGGGTGGCACAACCAGTGCTGCAAGCCCACCAGCAGCATTTGATTTACAGGCCCTGGGCACACCTGGTGCACTATACTAGGGTCTGACAAGTAAATCAAATGATCCAATCATGGAGTCACTAATCAATACATCAATTTACAATAGGGAGAGCATATGCACTTTAGCACTGATTAGCAGTGAAAAAGTGCCCAGAGTCATAAAACCAACAAAAATAGGTCAGAGAAAATACAGGAGGAAGGCAAAAAGTTCAGGGATGACCCTGCAAAAAGGGCCAAGTCCAACACAACCCCCTTCCAGCCAAAACGCAGGGTAGACCAATCACTACCTTGATGGGATTCCCTGCTTTGGGCGATAGAACATGGACCCTGGCCCGCAACTGCAGGGGCATACTCCAGTTCTACGCCAATCTGAACCTATTTGGATCCCTCTGTCCATACTCTCAGGGCCCACCAAGCTAACCCATGGGGAACCCTTCTCCTCACCTGTGGACACCATCTGTGCAGCACCTAACCTTAGCTTGCTCACAGGTGTGTCCAGACAGACAGCAAGCCACAGTGGCCACTGACAGTGGTCAGTGATGAGACCCAGGCCTTATGCCTCTCAGGGCTCTCAAACCTCTGTGGCGTCAGAGAGCGGGGGGCAGTAGCCCCAGGTGCTTGGCACCCTTTGTCCACTCTCCCTCCTGTCAGGTCAGGTATGACATCCTGGCACTGACCCACCAGCCCCAGGCCTTTCCCTGGCGGCTGGGCAGGAGACTGGGGTGGGCTTTCCACACCCGGTCCTCCTCCTCCTTGGGGCTCTGTACCCTCCCACTTGGAGTGGTACACCTTCCAGAATTGTCAGGGTGCCTGTAGCAGGTGTCCTGCACAATTCACCCACCAGTTCAGGGGTTCTATCCTGCAACTGGGCTTCCAGGTCAGAGGGGACACCCTGAACCTGGCCCTCCAACCTAGGGTCTAAACCCTCCAGTTGAACCGGGGTCAGAGGCGAGGACTCCCTCCCTCTGCACCCCCTTCCAGAGTCCTGCACCCTCCCATCAGGAGCGGTACCCCCAGAAGACAAACCGGTCAGGACACTGTTTACAGTTGTCCCACCCTCCAGGTCGGACAACACCTGAACCTGGCTTCCCAACCCAGGGACCAACCCCTGCGGTTGAACACTTGCCCGGCGCACCAGGACTTAATTGGGAGCACATATGCCCCCCGAGGGTGACACACAACTCATGTGTCGTGTGACAGTCTGCCTGGTGCAGATCTCCCGACCCCTGTCCATCTGACAGTGCGAGAAGGTCCCCCAGGACAGAAGTGGTGTCACCATGGTCAGTCACTGGTGACTCAGCCCTTCTGGCTGGCCCCTGGCCCACTGGTTCTTCCACTGGGGACTCTTTCCCCCTCTCACCCCTCAATCTGGACTTCTGCACCCTCCACTTAGGAGTGGCACTGCCAGACACCAGAACTGATGGAGGCCTGCTTACAGAAACTCCCAGTTCACCAGACACTAGGGGATCCCCCACAACGGGCGGCCCATCAGGACAGACTAGGCTCCCCACCTGGTGTTCCCTTAAAGAACCATCCAGGCCCTGAGACTGGGTTTCGGGCACCTGGGGACATGCAGCCCCACACTCACTCCGTCTCCTCTGAGACAGGACGTGAGCCCCTACACCCCTCCCACTACACCGGGACCTAGCTGGGCTACTCTGAACCATTTCCACCACTCTGGGTTGGAAGATACCTGAGCCACTCCCTTAGGGTCATTCCCCAATGCCTCTTCAGACCCTCTGGAATCCACCAAAAGGTCTGCCTCCCTGGTGAGCTCCCTGGGGTCAGAGAACTCACTCTCCAACAGGTGTTGGCATAGCTCTGGAAAACAGGGACTTACAATATGCTCTCCCACAATTGGATCACACAGCCCCCTACAAGGGTTAACCAAACTATCCTTCACCTCACCATCCAGTGCCTCGCACACGTACTCCACACCACTCTCCTGAGTTTGGCAAGACAGTATCTGACTGTCTCTGTCACTCAACCCACACTCTTCTGGGCGGTCTCCACATTCACACACCAGGACTTCAACCATGGGGGAACCTCCCTCCCTGCTCCTCTCAGCTAGAGTCAGTGGAGTGTCCCTCCCAACACTAGGACCATGAACCCCTGCGCCAGTGCCCCAATCTACTTCCGGGGCACTGCGCACCACTGGAGCTACCTCAGATCCTTGAACCTTCTGGTGTATGTTAACCCCCTCCAAGTCAGGCGCCACATCTCTGGGTGTGTGTACTACCCCCTCAGCACTAGATAACTCAATATTGCTGCCACCATCTGAGCTGGATTCCACCTCCAACTCAGCAAAGCTCACTTCCTGAGCTACACAGTTTTCTTGTTGCTGGGCTGAGACCCTCATGGCCTCAAGCCTCTCGAGCTCCAAATCAAGCTCTCTCATTCTCAACTCATGTTCCCATATCATTCTCTCTCTCTCCAAGGACAACTTGTTATTCTCTATTTCCCTCTGACCCTCCATCTTAAGCTTAGCCATCTCCAGCTTGTGCGCTCTATTTCTCTCCCTGTCTTCCAACTCTCTGGGGGACAGGTCTTTGGAAGAGATGCTACTGCCAGGTGGGGACGGTACCCCTCCCCTGGCTGGAAACTCTGGCCTATCCAGTTGCCCATCTGCATCCCCAGCTGGCTCCACCACCAACTCAGGGGCATTTCTTGCTTCTACCCAGGCCCTCAGTGCCTTTTGGTAGTCATCCTTTTTGGAAATGCCTGGTGTAGCAACTTTCAATTTCTTGCAGAGATGCTTGAGCTGTTTCAAAGTATAGGTTTCCAACCTCTCTTCCTCAAAATCTAGATCCATAGATGCAACAGATGCTGGTCAACTCATGACAGTAAGAATTGGCAGTTCTCAGAAAAATAACAGTCCAAGGAGAAAACAAAATTCTACCAAAAAGGTATGTGGTTGCGTTTGGTCTGCACTCACTAGTAGTGTACACCAATCACTGTATATGAGTCACAAATGCAAGTCCAGAATCCTCACCGCTGACCACCAATGTTAGATCTGGGGGTCGCTAGTTGGCAATGGTATACACCTTTGACCAAATAGGGACCCTTGCTTCTAGTCAGGGTAAGGGGGATACACTACTAAAATAACCCATGATCACCCCCTTGGTAGCTTGGCACGAGCAGACAGGCTTATCTCAGAGGCAGTGTGTTAAGCATTTGTGAACACATAGAGTAATACAGTGAAAACACTACAGATGGACACCACACAGGTTTTATAAAAAATAAGTATACTTTATATAGACTTATCACAAGACCACAAACGACAAAAATCCACAATACTGTAATCAATAATACTTCAAGATGGTAGAAATGGTTTAAAAATAGGTTCTTCACTTAAAAGCAGTCTTTAGCAACAAATAACCCCAACTGGAGTTATCACGACGTCGAGGTCAAAGAAATCCCAAAGTACGGCGCTGACCGCGAAGTGCGCGGCGTCGGAGTTAAAACAGACCCACAAAGAACATTACCTTGGAAAAGCGATAACCAAGACAGCTGACGGCGTCGGGGAGGTGCGGCGTCGTTGGCGCGTTGCGGCGTCGGTTCCTTGCTTCGGAGGAGATGATGCGTCGGGACCTGGATGCTTGCGCAGGCAGGGGAGACTTTGGTTCCGGACCGGAGAGGAGGTGACGTCACAATGGCGCCGAAGCCACGGTTCCGTACGATGTCACGATATCGATGGATTCTTGACCACCCACGTCAATGATCGGCTCCGCGATGATGTCGGCTTCGGAGTCGATGCGGCACAGCAGCAGGCGTCGGGCCGGCGTCGTAAGTCGGAGCAGCGCTCACGACTATGGCAGGCTTACGATGTCGCTCGCTGGTGTCGATGTGGCACGGCGGTTGGCGTCGGGTCTTCGTTGCAAGTCGGAGCAGCGCTCACGGCTTTGATGCAGGAGACGGCGTCGCTCGCCGGCGTCGGTGTTGCAAATTCCTTCTGTAGCACCAGAACAGCAAGCTCCAGATGCAGGCAAACAGAAGGGGGTGAAGTCTGGTATCCCTGAGACTTCGGTCAGGAGGCAAGCTCACATCAAGCCCTTGGAGTAATATTCTGCAAGATGATGAAAGTACACACAAAGTTCCTTGCTCCTCTCCTTGGCACTGAAGACACCACTGTAGGCCAACCCAGCAACACAGCACACTGGCAGGGGGGCAGTCCTACTCCTACAGCTTCCTTTGGTTCTTCTCCTTGGCAGAGGTCCGTCTTGTTGTTCCAGAAGTGATCTAAAGTTCTGGGGTCATGGCCCCAATATTTATACCCCTAAATCCTTTGTCCTCTGAGGGCAGAGGGGCCTTTACCTGGTCCAAACCAGTTCTGTGCAGCCCTGGAGCACTTTGTTTACAGGACTCCTTCTTTCCTATGACAGTGTGGGCCAGCGACGTTAGACGCACCACAGGAGGTGGAGCCAGCATTGTGGAAGGCAGGCACAGCCCTATTCAGACCCAGGTTCAACTCCTCCCACCACTCTACATGCAGATAGGTCCATTCAGCCCTGTGCTGACTCATCCTGTCTCCTGGAATCCCCCAGCCCCTATCACTCACAAAACCAGACACACAATACACAACCTAGCAGAGGCAGGCTTGGACAGTTAGGCAAGAAAATACCTACTTTCTAAAAGTGGTATTTTCAAACACAGAATGTTAAAACCAACTTTACTAAAAGATGTATTTTATCATTCTGAGTTCAGGCATACTAAACTCAAATTTCTTCCATGTTCCCTGGGTCAGTTAGGATTATAAGATGTAATAATCAAACTGCCCATTCTGGCCTATGGGGACAGGTAGCCTTGCAATAGTGAAAAACGAAAATGGCCGTAATTCACTATTAGGACATGCCACACACATCAGTGCATGTCCTACCTTATACTCACAATGCACCCTGCCCTTGGGCCTACCTTAGGGGTGTCTGATATGAAGATAAGGGAAGGTTTAGGGACTAGCAAGTGGGTGCACTTGCCAAGTCGACATAGCAGTCACAGACTGCACACAGGCTCTGCAATCGCAGGCCTGAGACACACTTTACAAGCTGCTTCTGTGGGTGGCACAACCAGTGCTGCAAGGCCACCAGCAGCATTTGATTTACAGTCCCTGGGCACACCTGGTGCACTATACTAGGGTCTGACAAGTAAATCAAATGATCCAATCATGGAGTCACTAATCAATACATCAATTTACAATAGGGAGAGCATATGCACTTTAGCACTGATTAGCAGTGAAAATGTGCCCAGAGTCATAAAACCAACAAAAACTGGTCAGAGAAAATACAGGAGGAAGGCAAAAAGTTCAGGGATGACCCTGCAAAAAGGGCCAAGTCCAACATTTCCCTAGGTGCCGGCAGAGCTAGGGTTCAAAAACTACAGGTAGGCACTTTGCAAAAAAAGGGTCATTTTTCACTGTGAAAATGTGGTGTGTCCACGTTGCGTTTTGCGCTGTTTCCTGTCGCGGGCACTAGGCCTACCCACACAAGTTAGGTACCATTTTTTTGGGAAGATTTTGGGGAACGCGGGGTGGGTGGAATTTTGTGGATCCACGCAGATTCCAGAACTTTCCACCACAGAAAAGTGAGGAAAATGTGTTTTTTTTGACAATTGTTTAGGTTTGCAAGGGATTCTGGGTAACAGAACCTGGTGAGAGCCAGTCAAGTCACCCCATCCTGGATTCCCCTGGGTGTCTACTTTTCAGAAATGTGTGGGTTTGGTAGGTTTCCCTAAGTGACGACAGAGCTAGGGTTCAAAAACTACAGCTAGGCACTGTGCAAAAAAAGGGTCATTTTTCACTGTGAAAATGTGGTGTGTCCACGTTGCGTTTTGTGCTGTTTCCTGTCGCGGGCACTAGGCCTACCCACAGAAGTGAGGTACCATTTTTTTTGGAAGACTTTGGGGAACGCGAGGTGGGTGGAATTTTGTGGATCCACGCAGATTCCAGAACTTTCCACCACAGAAAAGTGAGGAAAATGTGTTTTTTTTGACACTTTTTAGGTTTGCAAGGGATTCTGGGTAACAAAACCTGGTGAGAGCCAGTCAAGTCACCCCCATCCTAGCTTTCCCTGGGTGTCTAGTTTTCAAAAATGTATTGGTTTGCTAGGTTTCCCTAGGTGCCGGCAGAGCTAGGGTTAAAAAACTACAGCTAGGCACTTTGCAAAAAAAGGGTCATTTTTCACTGTGAAAATGTGGTGTGTCCACATTGCTTTTTGCGCTGTTTCCTGTCACGGGCACTAGGCCTACCCACACAAGTGAGGTACCATTTTTCTTGGAAGACTTTGGGGAACGCGGGGTGGGTGGAATTTTGTGGATCCACGCAGATTCCACAACTTTCCACCACAGAAAAGTGAGGAAAATGTGAATTTGTTGACAATTTTTTAGGTTTGCAAGGGATTCTGGGTAACAGAACCTTGGGAGAGCCAGTCAAGTCACCCCATCCTGGATTCCCCTGCGTGTCTACTTTTCAGAAATGTGTGGGTTTGGTAGGTTTCCCTAGGTGCCGACAGAGCTAGAGTTCAAAAACTACAGCTAGGCACTTTGCAAAAAAAGGGTCATTTGTCACTGTGAAAATGTGGTGTGTCCACGTTGCGTTTTGCGCTGTTTCCTGTCGCGGGCACTAGGCCTACCCACACAAGTGAGGTACCATTTTTTTCTTAAGACTTTGGGGAACGCGGGGTGGGTGGAATTTTGTGGATCCACGCAGATTTCAGAACTTTCCACCACAGAAAAGTGAGGAAAATGTGGTTTTTTTGACAATTGTTTAGGTTTGCAAGGGATTCTGGGTAACAGAACCTGGTGAGAGCCAGTCAAGGCACCCCATGCTGGATTCCCCTGGGTGTCTACTTTTCAGAAATGTGTGGGTTTGGTAGGTTTCCCTAGGTGCCGACAGAGCTAGGGTTCAAAAACTACAGCTAGGCACTTTGCAAAAAAGGGTCATTTTTCACTGTGAAAATGTGGTGTGTCCACGTTGCGTTTTGCGCTGTTTCCTGTCGCGGGCACTAGGCCTACCCACACGAGTGAGGTACCATTTTTTTAGGAAGACTTTGGGGAATGCGGGGTGGGTGGAATTTTGTGGATCCACGCAGATTCCAGAACTTTCCACCACAGAAAAGTGAGGAAAATGTGGGTTTTTTGACACTTTTTTAGGTTTGCAAGGGATTCTGGGTAACAAAACCTGGTGAGAGCCAGTCAAGTCACCACATCCTAGATTTCCCTGGGTGTCTAGTTTTCAAAAATGTATAGGTTTGCTACGTTTCCCTAGGTGCCGGCAGAGCTAGGGTTAAAAAACTACAGCTAGGCACTTTGCAAAAAAAGGGTCATTTTTCACTGTGAAAATGTGGTATGTCCACGTTGCGTTTTGCGCTGTTTCCTGTCGCGGGCACTAGGCCTACCCACACAAGTGAGGTACCATTGTTTTTGGAAGAATTTGAGGAACGCGGGGTGGGTGGATTTTTGTGGATCTACGCAGATTCCAGAACTTTCCACCACAGAAAAGTGAGGAAAATGTTTTTTTGGGACAATTTTTTAGGTTTGCAAGGGATTCTGGGTACCAGAACCTGGTGAGAGCCAGTCAAGTCACCACATCCTAGATTCCCCTGGGTGTCTAGTTTTCAAAAATGTATAGGTTTGCTAGGTTTCTCTAGGTGCCGGCAGAGCTAGGGTTCAAAAACTACAGCTAGGCACTTTGCAAAAAAAGGGTCCTTTTTCACTGTGAAAATGTGGTGTGTCCACGTTGCGTTTTTTGCTGTTTCCTGTTGTGGGCACTAGGCCTACCCACACAAGTGAGGTACCATTTTTCTTGGAAGACTTTGGGGAACGCGGGGTGGGTGGAATTTTGTG
Organism: Calotriton arnoldi; assembly: GCA_963921515.1. NCBI lineage: Eukaryota > Metazoa > Chordata > Amphibia > Caudata > Salamandridae > Calotriton > Calotriton arnoldi. Next base: position 599,907 of record CAWUFW010010695.1, read on the forward strand.
GATCCACGCAGATTCCAGAACTTTCCACCACAGAAAAGGGAGGAAAATGTGGGTTTTTTGACAATTGTTTAGGTTTGCAAGGGATTCTGGGTAACAGAACCTGGTGAGAGCCAGTCAAGTCACCCCATCCTGGATTCCCATGGGTGTCTACTTTTCAGAAATGTGTGGGTTTGGTAGGTTTCCCTAGGTGCCGGCAGAGCTAGGGTTCAAAAACTACAGCTAGGCACTTTGCAAAAGAAGGGTAATTTTTCACTGTGAAAATGTGGTGTGTCCACGTTGCGTTTTGCGCTGTTTCCTGTCGCGGGCACTAGGCCTACCAACACAAGTGAGGTACCATTTTGATCGGGAGACTTTGGGTAACACAGAATTGTAGAGCAACCATTATTACCTATTGAATTTTGATGCATTTATGCCTTCCAAATGAAAGACAATGTGTAAAAAATAAGTCATTTTGAAAAATGACCTATAATTCACATGCTAGTATGGGTACTCCCAATTTCGGAAATGTGCAAATATCTACTGTTTCTAAACTCAACATTTTGTTCCCATTTCAGAAATACATAGGTGTCTTACATACCTATGTTTCCATGTATACATTTTCCCAGAATAATTGCTATATACCCGGTACATAATAAAAAAACATTGCAAGACGCTGCTCAGTTATTGGCTCTGGGTTCGTCGGGTTCTTGGTGAACTTACAAGTCCTATATATCACCACAACCAGAAACGTCCAGCGGATGTAACGGTATATTGCTTTCAAATAGCTGTCATAATTAGAAGAAGTTACAGGTGAAAACGTTGACACAAATGGCTGTTTTTTTCAACTAATTTTCAAGTTTTTCCTTTCTTTAACTGTTAGTTTCTATAAAGAAAACTTAAAGGATCTACACAAATGACCCCTTGCGGAATTCAGAATGTTGTGTACTTTTTAAAAATGTATAGCTTTCCAGGATCCATTATTGCTTTCATACCCATTTTTACCATTAACTGGAAGGAGGTTGAAAGCACAAAAAATAGCAAAAATAGGCTATGTCCCAGAAAAATGCCAAAACTGTGTTAAATTTTTGGTTTTCTAACAAAAGTCTGCTTGTCCCTGTAAGCTTGGAAGATGGTGATTTCAGACCCACAACCCCTTTTTTTATACCATTTTCAGGGGAAAAACCAGACGCTTTCATCTGTAGCCCTTTTTTCGCATTTTTCCCAAAACCCCCAAAATGTAGCTGTATTTTGGCTAATTTCTGGGTCCCCTCCAGGGGAATCCACAAACCCTGGGTACCTTTAGAATCCCCATGATGTTGTAAAAAAAGGACGCAAATTTGGCATTGATACCTTATGTGGTCAAAAAGTTACAGGGGCCTATGCGCGAACTACCCCAAATAGCCAAAAAAAGGCTTAGCACAGGGGGGGGGGAAAGGCCTAGCAGCGAAGGGGTTAAGAGTAAAGGTTTTCACTACTTTACTAGCCACAGCCAAAATGACCAACAATTGGGAGGGAGATTCAAGCACAATTGTATAGTGCATTTCGTATGTTCAATGTATGCCTTTACTAGTCCGTCCTTCAGAGCAGTATTCCTCTTAATTGCAAACATAGGTTGGTCAAAAGATAAGGTCATCATTTAATAAATTCCAGTGTATGTGTACCATTTTTAAAATCTTATTAGAAAAGGTACCAAAAGTAGAAACGAACACCAGTCTAGAATCTTTGGGCTTGTTTTGATCTGTAAAAGTAATTCTTTGTTATTGTACCAGGTACGTTTCAATGAACTTTTCAGCAGCCTCTATGGATAACCCCTAGCTTTCAGTTTTTCAGAGAGTTTCTTGGTTTCATGGAAGTAATCTTGACTGGTGTAATTATGGCGCAACCGTAAAAATTGCCCAAAAGGGAGATTATCCTTTAAAGCTTGGGAATGATGACTATCATATTTCAACAAGGTGTTTTTAGCTGTAGGTTTAGAGTACAAAGTAGTATACAATTCGTTATTCTCAACTTTAATGGTTATGTCTAAAAAGCTGAGATTGATAGAATTGAATTCTAGTGTAAACTGGAAATTAGAATTTAAGGTGTTTAACTATTCATGAAAAAGAATAAGTGAATCAATACTGCCTTGCCAGATCATCAAAACATCATCTAAATGTAAATGTCCAGTATTTGTAAAGCACACAGCTACCTCCGGAGAGGTGTCCCGGCGCTGGGGGCCATCGGGAAGATTAAGCGAGCTATTGCCCAGAGTCACATGGTGCTAGGCTGACCTGCCGCTGGCGATCGAACCGTGAGCCCCAGGATCCGGAGTCAGTCACCCTGGCCGCTGCGCCATTCCTTAACCATTTACTAAGTTGAGACTGGAAAGTATTAGATGGAGAAAAAATGAATTTAGATTGGTAATTTGCAACATAAATATTAGCTATACCAGGAGCAAAAAAACCGCACCATTCCCTACTCCCTTAATCTGTTCAAAAAGTTGCCCTTTGCAGATGAAATAGTTATGACTAAGAGCAAATTCAGCACAGTCCGAAATTCATGACACAGGTACTGAGTGTGGACGGGTCCTAGTCACTAAAAGATCAAACAAAAGTGTCAGTACCTCAGATTAGGGAATATTTGTGCAGAACCTTTCTATAGCCATTGTAACCAGAATGTTAGTCTGTGGGTCAAAATGGAAATCCTCAATGACGTTAATTACTAAAGTGGTATCCGAATGTAAGAGGGGTTACCAACAACAAATAGTTTGATTAAAAAATCAACATATTGAGCAAGTAGTTTCAGAATCGAGGTTCAACCTGAAACTATAGGCTGACCTGTTTTGTCTGGTAAATAGGTTGTTTTACATAAATATAAATATATTCAAGCTTGCTGATTTTGAATATGATTATATTTTCATCTTCATTCAGAATGTGTCCTCCTAATTATTTCATAGTGGCTCTTTAACTTTGCAATTGATTGATTTCAGGGTATAGGTGAGTCCTTATATCAGAGACAGCAGTTGATTCATCCTAGTGTTAACACACCCATTTATCATGATCTTGATTCTTTTGATCCAGAGTCAATATAGACCAGGGGTCTCCAACCTTTTCTGTAATAAGAGCTACTTATGTTCAACGAAACTCATTGAGAGCTACTAATAATATCAGTGTTGTAATAGTGAACACATCAGACAGTTTACAATATTAGCTACTGCATGCAAGATTACTACCAGCGATCACCTCAGTGCATCAGGCGTGGTTGCTAGCTGTAAAAAGGGCTTTGCCAATATGGAACGCCTCTACGTGGGTAATACATAACAGCAATACCTCTGGGACCAAGATGTTGCTAAAGCTCTCCCCAGTGCCACACAATTTATCATTGAAATAGCAAATTAAATATATTTTGGAAATTCAGCCATGTTTCTCCAAATATCAGCCTATGAGTTCCTTTTGTCTCAAATATACACTCTCAATTTTGGTATACATATATTAATTCAACCAATCAAAAGCTTCTAATTTAGTAGTGGGCAGAGGAGATCTACTTAAAGGTAGCTGGAGAGCAACCAGTAGCTCACGAGCTACTAATTAGAGAAGTCTGACATAGACCATATCTTTTACTGCGTGGGCTATTATTACTACTTTATAAAGTAGGCAATATTCGCTCAGTTTCATTTGGGTTTTTTCAGTTTCCTCTGCAACTTTATAAATGGGTATTCTGGTATAGTCTCTGGACTATCAATATTGGTTGCGCCAGAGCACATTTGTACTAATCATTTTCTTCATGTAACATTTTTCTATGGCACTTTGATTAGATCTTAGTCATCATGCAGTATCGGACAGGTGTACATATGTATTTAATATGTTTTTATATTGTCAACATTTTTAGTTCATGAGGGGTCATCTTTGTATTTGTGGTGGTCTTGAGGATGGTCTCATGGACAAAGAGAATAGAAAGCAAAACATCGACACTAAGTCCAACTCTTTCCATAGGAATCTCCTGGATCTTCACCATTTATCGCTCAAATTTCATGGTGTAAAGACATTGCTGGTACTCAGAGTTGACTCTTCAAACATTAATCTTTTATCTTATTATTTAGACATTGATTTTGATCTGATTTACAAGGTTAATGTTTGTATGGAATTCTGTGATTTGTACCCTAGATTCGTGTATATTGAATACAAGGATTTGTCTCCAATCTAAATTCTGTGTGCGCCTGCTCATGAGGATTTATTCTTCTACCAACTATATTGACAGTTTTGTTTTTGATTCAGTTCCCACTGTCAACTGTTTGGACAGAAAATTCAAACAAATCATTCTCAAATAATTTTCTATAAATGATTCCCTTGTTGGCCTTTGTTAACTTTCTGAAAGTGGCATTTTTAAAATTGCGATCAAAAACCTGACTTCACCTCTAGATAGGGCTTTTCACCCCAATTGCAAAGACACCAAACATGAACAGGTTTTCTCTTCCCATTTGGAAATTACACTTATAAAATCTAATAAGGAAACTCCAAAGTTATCCTATGGGAGAGATCGGCCTTGCCGCAGTGAAAAACAAATTTACGAATTCATCACTATCAAGACATGTAAACCTTAAAAGTACATGTCTAACTTTTTAAATACACTGCACCCTGCCCTTGGGTCTGTCCAGGGCCTACCTTAGGGGTGACTTATATGCGTTAAAAAGGAAGGTTTGGGCCTGGCAAAAGGTTCACTTTGCCAGGTCGACATGGCAGTTTAAAACTGCACACACACACAAGCTGCAATGGCAGCCCTGACACATGTTTAAAGGGCTACTTAACTGGGTGGCACAATCAATGCTGCAGACCCACTAGTAGCATTACATTTACAGGCTCTAGCTAGGGACTTACAAGTAAATTAACTATCCCAATTGGGTATAAGCCAATTCTACATGTTTTAAGGGAGAGAGCACATGCATGTTTGCACTGGTTAGCCATGGTAAAGTGCCCAGAGTCCTAATGCCTACAAAAATAGGTTCAACAAAATTTTTAAAAAATTGTCGAAAGACCACCCTAAGTCTGACAGGTCTAACACCTACAAAGTGCTTGAATCCATAGTCAACAAACAACTCTTGTTATTCATTAAAAATAATAATATTCTTGACCCAGCGAAATCTGGTTTTCATACATTACAGAATACCAAAACTTCTCTTTTTGAAAAAAAGGACAACATATGTCTGTCCTTAGGCAGTGATGGGAAAACCCTATGGATCTTCTCAATTTTAGCACTGCATTTTGACAAAGTCATACATTAAATCTTTATTGACCGTCTTTCCCAACTGTGCATTCAGGATTCAGATCTGATATGATTCAACTCCTTTCTTGCTAATGAATCTCAAAGCATCCAGATTTCTACTTTTCATTCTTCTTTTTGCCCAGTAACAATCAGAATCTCACAAGACCCAGCTCTGAGGCCTGTTCTCTTCAATCTCCAAATGCTCCTTTAGGCCTTCTTATGAGATCTTTTGGGTTCTCATTCATGACATATGCTGATGACACCCAGAAAATAGTCCACTTCAGAGGAAATTTAGTTGAGACTCAAACCAATTTCTGACTGCATGTGAGCTGTATCCCTCTAGATAAGCACTATTTTTTTTAAAAAGTGAATGGGTACAATATAGAAGCACTTGTCCTCATCAATGACTCTTAAGATCTGGAGCTCAGAAAGGCAGACCACAGAGCTACTTACAAACACCCACTCACTCTACATTAGCCCGGAATCTAGGGTTCCATTTTGACTCCTCCTTCTCATTTAAGTATTATGTGAGTAAAATGACAGCTGCATGTGTTTCTATTCTCAGAATTCTCTGGATCTTGGGAAGTTCCTTCCCTCCCTCCTGACTAACCATTACCAGCAAGGTGCCCTATCCCTCCTACTCTCTCAGATAGACTATTGAAATGCCCTTCTATTTGTTGTTGCTAACTACATCCTACAACGTGTTCAGTTAGTCCAAAATGCCTATGCATGTTTAATCTTTAATCAGCAAGTTCCTCTGTTTCCATTCACCGGGCCTTGCTTCATTGGCTTTCTGTTTCAAAATGCATGTGCTTTAAAATACTGCTCTACACATAGGGGCATATTCTCAAGGAGCCATCGCCGATTTATCGGCACTTTAGCGCCTCAAAAGTGGCGATAGACTCATCGCCCTATTCACAAGCTGGTGCAAACTGCCGACATCGCCAGTTTTCCTGCGATATCTGCCGCAAAACACATCGCCACGGATGAGAGCGACAACTAACGCTACTGATATGCAGAGTAGGCGTTCCCGTGCAAAAACACACGAAAACAACACTTTGCGATATTCTCAACGACCAGCCAGATCAGCGATGCGATCCGAAAACAGGCGATAAGGTGCGTTAGCAGCAGGGATTCAACACCTGCCTTTTACTGGTGTTAAGCAGGATGACAACCTGCAGTATGAAAGGGAGCTCAGTCTAGAGCCACATCTGAAGACCAACACATGCCATGGAGACAATGATCATGCAGCCTGGAGACCCAAGAGGGCCACAACACCCACCGCAACCACCCCCCAGACCTTCCCCCCCAGGTCATGAAGTCCAGTAGTCAACGGTAGTGGAAAAACAGAACTTTATTAGAAATACATAAACAACAAGACAAAAAGCTCAGCCAACGCGTCCCATTCCCAACGGGGAACTTCACCAGGGCAACGTGTGGATCCAATAAGCTGAAAATGCTGCGGGAACTCCCCAATACCATTCCATATCCCGAAATCAGTAGTCAGAAACCTGTTGGAGAAATGGTGACAATGGTCAAGCGTCCTCAGTCACAAACGTAATCTGGTACAGTGTATTGCACTTGGGCAAACCGGAATGCATACAGGTATGATGAATCCAGTCCAAATATACGGTAACAGAAGTCCGTGTGCTCGTAACCTCCGCAGGAAAGAAAAGGAAGGTTACGACCACACAAACATCTGTTATGGTCTCATCATGCAGGATTCATCATACCTGTAAACATCACTGTTTGTATCATCCTGATACCCCTGCACCTTCACTTCCCCCACGCTGTGCATGAACAGCTGGAGACCATGCAAGGGAATTACGCCATAGCTGCCTTACCGCACGTGTCGGGGGCAATTGACTGTACACATGTACCACTTGTGCCCCCGCCGAGCCTGCACACAATTACCGCTACAGAAAGCACACGCATTCCATCAATGTGCAGGCAACTGTGGACCACTGGGGACACTTCACCAATGTCGTCGCCAACTTCACAGGCAGTGTGCATGATACATACAACTTCCGACAGTCCATCATCAACCAGCGCTTCCAGGGTGGCACCTATTGCAATGCACTGCTGATTGGTAAGTACTAACTGAACGCACCACACACCTCAACTCCACAATCACACAACTCACAACTGTGGGAGAGCACACGTAACAAAATCACATACAACATGCCAACCAACATGCCCAACTACCGGACACGACCACACAAGTAACCATCCACAAAGGCAGAGTCCCTCTGCCACACAATTGCAGAATGTGGGGAGAGGTGGGAACCAAGAATGTGCGAAGGAGGCAAGTGACCCAGCAATAAGAAAGGACACAATGCCAAGTGTGGCGGAGATGTGCTGGACAGACTGCAGTATGCAGAGCACAGACATGTCCATGTGGACATCTACTGCTGGTGTTTGCAGTGTAGTGGACAGTGGACGCAAACAGGTTACCCCAGGCAGTGTGGAAGACCTTGGACATGTAGCCATGTGGTCCCCCCCTGTAAGCCTGAGCGGAGCGGCCTTGGCCGGTGTATGTCGCGAATGAATAGCCCGGGGCCCTGGGCGTGGTCCAGTTCCGGGATGGCAACCACAGTAACTACTGCGTGTGTCTCTGTGTCCACCATATCGTGACCATAGGCCTACACACACGTGCACGACCACATTCCACGGCCGTATTCACACTGGAGACGAGGTGACTACGTCCCAAGCCAACCCGCGCACATCTCGTCAGCGCATGCAGGGTCGTGTCTGCCAGGGCGGCACCCCCCACCCAGCCACGAGGCCGCCACCGTGACTGGTGGTGCCTGCGCGATCCTGTGCGCCTGCTGCACCCCAGCCCTGGTCCTCAGACCAGTCTGCCGCCCAGCGATGACTGTTCGCCCCTGCGCACCCAGGCCTCAATGCTCACCTGCCACCACCGGCGTGTCTCCAAGAGGGAGCTCCACGTGCCGGTGCAACCTCCTCAGCTGATCGCTGGATTCCGCGCCACAGGCCCCCAGCGCACCCTGCGGCACCGCACCGCGGAGCCATGTGTGTGCTGACTGCTGCCTGTGCGTACACTGCGGTCCAGCAGGGCTCACAATTCAAATCCAGTCTTGATTTGCTGGATGCCGTATGGAGGCCAACGCATCATCGCACACCCGCTCAGCTTTTCAGGTGGGCCTAACTGTGCACCGCAAGTCATCGCCACGTGGCAGTAGGCCCGTGACGGACGCAGGCCATCGGGTGCCACTAACTCAGGGCAATACAAGTCATCGCCACGTGGCGGTAGGCCCGTGACGGACGCAGGCCATCGGGTGCCACCAACTCTGTGCACCACAAGTCATGGACCCTTCATGACTGAGTCTCGTGGTGCGGACGCCATCATGTCACCTCCGGCAGTGGGGAATGCGATGTGGTAGGCCCCTTTTATTGGCAGGGTCACATGCCCTGTGACACCTGAGCTGGATGGGTGTGGTGTGGGTGTAAACCAGCCCTCAGGGAGTGGCTGTGGCATGCTGACAACTAGACCAGTGACCAGCAGATCACTACAGGGAAGACCTGGGACATGTAGCTGTGTCGTCACCCCCTGTGAGCGTAAGCGGAGTGGGCTGGGCTGGGGTATGCCAGTCCATCGTAGGGGTGTGAACAATGATCCCGGGGCTATGGGCGTGGTTCAGTTCTGGCCTCGACAAGGAAGTATCCAATGCGTGTGTCTCCGTTGTAGTGTCTGCACCACCCGGACCGCAATCAGCAATGTTGCACCCTGTGACCCACGCCCCACAACATGTGCAAATTGGACGCGAGGGGGAATCAGTGACCCTACATTCATCCATACTGTCATACTTGAAGGATCATAGACATGACACATCTGTGTGAATTTGAATGTTTTATTCACATCCAGTGGAGTGTTGCAGCTGGAGCAGTACAGGGCCATGCATACCCCACTTGACATTGTTGCCCCGTGGAGGGCCAGCCAGTGTCTATTAGGGAAGGACAAGTTCATCGGAAGAGGAAGAGTTCAGTCCGCAGTCTGATTGCTGTGTCATTGGTAACCAAACAGAATATGGCAGTCCATGTCGAGGTCCAAGGTGAGTGCCGCAGAGTGTATCGGGGGACAGTGGAAGGTGATGATGCAAAGGGCCGAACCAAGCTGAAACAGGCCATATGGCGGAGATGAATGCTACCGCCTCCTCATCACCACAACGGCAGTCTCATCCTTATCATCGTCCTCTGATGTGTGATGTGCCTCACCTGTGGGTGTTGGTGTTTTGGCTGCAGCACTGTGTGGCACTGACACAGGGGCCGGAGGTGGCTTGTCGGCCGCACTGTGTGGTAGTGACACATCAGGTGCCGGAGGTGGAATGTCTGCCGCACTGTGGGGCACTGACACATCAGGGGGCAGAGATGTGGATGGTGTAGGAGCAGCAGCATTCATCTGTGCCAGGCCTTGTGGCAGCAATGCCATGATTAGGATCTGCAGGGCATGGAAGATCCCAGCTACATCTCGCTGATGTGCAGCCGTGGCAGCCATCCTTTCCGTCTCCATCCGCACTGTGTCCTCCATGAGCCTCTGCATGTGTACCAACTCACGGCTGAGATCGCTGGAGCCACTCTGACTAGACAGGTGTTCTTGTCTCCGAGTCATGACTCCAGCGATGTCAGCCATGGCTCGTTGGAGACCATGGAGCGGACTGTGGGTGTTCACGTTAGGGACTGTAAGTGGTCCCTGATGGGACGTAGACACCCATGGATGGCATCAAGTTTGGCTGCCATGAGTTCGAACCCCACCCGCACCTGCTCAGCCATCTCCTTCTGGCCCTCCAACACACGGCATTGAAATGCCATGTGTTGGTCGTGGGGATCCTGGGAGACAGCCGGGGTGGTGGGTGCATTCTGCTGTGAGGTCTGTGCAGGGGGTGGGGTCTCCTCGATGCAGCTGGGCTGCCCTGCTGCTGGAGGTGGGGTGCCGAAGCTGTGCATGAGCTCTTGGAGGGCGTCGGTGTCGAAGGTGGGGAGGTCCTCCTCGTCATCAGTGAGGAGGTGTTCAGTCTGCTCTGCAGGAGGTGATGATTCTCCCTCTGCAATGTAAAGGGGAGATGCAGTTTAACAGTGTGTTCCATGTATGTTCACGCATTGGCCAAGTTTCCAAACAGACTGCATGACAATGTACATTGTGACTGTTTAGGAGGAGCTGCCTATTTGAAGCGGGACAGTGGACATTTGTGCACCATCAGGGATGTGGGGTTGTACTTGTCCATTATCATGTCACAGTTTCCTGCTATGCCAAATGTGATTGGCCAGTTTCTACACACAAGCGGCAGCAGTTTTGTCCTCTGTTCTGTTGTGAGAGTGTTGCAGTTTGTACCACATTGTTGTCAATGTTGATGTGCTCTGATTCTTGTGTGTGTGCTGCATTGTGGGAGAGTCGACCCTGCAGCTCAGACTTTGCTTGGCCTTCTCCTTTTCAGGCGGTGTGCCTTTGACTTCTGTGCTTATGCAGTGCTGAGATGTTGCATACTTGGGTAAATTGGGCTCTTGGTGGGAGTTGGGGCTCTTGGGCATGGTTTGTCCACAGATGTCTTGTTGCCGTCAGGGGTTGTTTGTGCACGTGGTTGTGTCAGTGTGTGACCTGCTCCTTTCCGGATGTGGACCACACTCAGCCACCTCGGTGTTGTGGCGTGCAACATGTCATGATGAGTGGCCTGCAGACATGCTCATCGTCATGCAGTGTCACTTGCATTGTCAGTGGGGCTCACGGATCCGCAGCTTTGCTGGGTTCAGCACATGTGCATGGGTTTGTTGTGAGATTGGTGATGTGTGGGGAGGGCCCCCTCTGGGCACATTGTGGACGGGGGACTACTTGCTGTTTCTATATGTGCTGCAGTATGGCAAGGAGATCAGGGACATGATCCAGAGTCATTGTGGTTGTGCAGTGTGCTATACTTCATTGTGCATGTGTGCCATTGTGCCCATCTCCCCCTGTCCCCCCAGTCCCTGGTGGTTACTCACCCTGTTGCTGTTGTGTCAGGTCATGTTGAGCAGTGTCCGGTCCCCCGACTCCTGCCACCGTCTCCACACTGATGATTGTGGACACCATTTCCTCCATAGCATCCATCTCCTCCTGTGGCGCAGGACTCCCACCCCCAGTCTGCATTGCTGCTTTGCGGTTGTTTGCGAGTTTCATCTTGGTTTTGCGCTTCACATCATTCCAGCGCCTCTTGACCTCGTCCATTGTCCTCCTCAGCACTCCGTCTGCATTCGCCTTGTCCACGATGGACTGCCATGTTCCATTTTTTGTTGCCAATGACACAGTGGAGGTGACGAACAGTTGTTGATGGTGTTCTATCACCTCCGTAATCAGGATCCTGTTTTCCTGCGGACTGAACCGCAACTTCCTCTTCTTCTTCTCCTTGCCCTTCCCTGACCCCGAGGTCCCAGGCTGGTCCTCCTTGGGGCTTGTGGGGTTCGGGTTGTCCTCTGTACTTGCTCCGGCTGCCTCCATTGTGCTTCGCAGTTGTTATGTTTTTTTATTTGCAGCTTTTATGGTGATTTTTCCCACCTGACGTGGGAATTGCAAGCCTGGCGCTGCTTGTTGCCTATTTTTCTATCGCGGTTAGGCCCATCGCGACTTTTTTCATGTTCGGGTTTCCTTTTTTATCGCTGTCGCGGTAGTTGTATCGTGGACATTTGAGGCGTTCTTGGGAAACTATTGCATGTTACCGCCGTGTTGGGAATACGACGTTGACACAGAGTTATTTTCCCGCGATAGACGGCGATATGAAAAATTGCGTTAGCCTATTTTGGCGATGTTTATCGCACGTTCTTGTGAATATCCCCCATTGTCTTTAAAAGGCTGCTCTACACAAGGTCATCCATCATACCTGCTGGACTGGATCATCCCCCACACTTCTACATGAACAATGCAATCTACTAAGTAATTTTGCTAAACAAATCTCTCAGTATCTCCTGAACTCACTGAGGAGGCAGAACTTTTTGTTGTCTGGCTAAGAAACACTGGCATGCCATACTTTCCCTACAAGTCCCATTCCTGACTATTTGTACTTTCGTCACCCACTTAAAAACTTTCCTGTTATCTCTACACTATTAGATGTAAAACTCTGTCTATATGATCAGCAATGTTTCTCCTATTCCCTCAGTTACTACTTGGGGTAAAAATGCGCTTTAGAAATACACAAATAAATTAATACTACTCTTCATACTCACAAATGCTATTCATGAATCTCTGCCCAGACATGTCTGAATATGCCTGTCCTAAATCTTATGTGCAGAGTTCTCTGACACAAATGCAGACATTTCTGCAAAACAGTGCTATACATGTTTTCAATAAATGTGGAAAGGACAAATGGGAGTGGTAGTAAAATAGGTAATATGTATTACTAAATGGGTGGGTTTAAGGGATTCTGAGGGGTTTAGAGAAACGTATGGAAATGCAAAAACACATCAACAAAGCAATAAGACAATCCCTATTCTCCAAAGCTATACCTAAATCTACCATAGTAGTACTACTGACATATTAGACTCAATGTACTCCTGCCTAGCCATGGAGTATGTCAAGAACCACACATGGCCCATCACTGGTATTTCAACATATTCTAATATAAATAAATGTTGGCAGGAACTAACGCTAACATCACATTGGGAAAAATATTAAAACATTGAAATAAAAATATATAAATGTAACAAAAACACATTTGATGTCACTTCATTTAAAACATTTTGTAAGCATTATAAACAACATTGAATTTTTATACAAGTAATATAAAACATTTTGCATTCAGGCTTTAAACACATTCAGCTACCATGAAACTAGAAGGGGTGAAGTAAGTGAATTGTCAAGACTTTGTCACATCCATTACCAGCTGGATCTCATTGCAACATCAATCAATCACACAGAGGCTGCCCACTTGAGAAAGCAAGTCACACACCAAATAAAACAATTAGTACAGCGTGTCAATGAATATTTTGATAACTTGCCCCTCATCTCGAGTAACAAGTATTTGAGGAGCAGAAAGAAGATTCACAGGCAGAAGGTCGAAATCTTTGACATGTCAAGGGAAACAGTCATTGCCAGAGATTACTTTTCTCCAGCTGTGATCCTTGACATTGCTGCATAGGAGCAGGAGCTCAACTCACATACAGCTCTCTCTCAGGCCATAGCTGCGCATGTCAAAATACTGGCTGCAATCCATTCCCAGGTTATTGGATCTTTCCTAAAGATCAGCGGAGACACCATGGAGATCTCATTAGACAAGACAATCATCCTGCTTGTGAGATGGATCATCAGCCGAGTGCACCAGTTTATAACCTTGCTACAGCCACCCCATCATTGAAACATAATTTCCACAACAGAAAGCATGGGCACTTCATTAACGTGCAAGCAGTTTGTGATGTCAGTGGCTGATACACTGATGTGTATGCTGTCTTTCCTTGCACCACGCGCAACTGCTACATATTCCATAAGTCACTTCTTGCACATAATAATTTAGGGGAAAATAGGGGCCTTAAGATCCAAGTATTCTAGAAATGCTGTGTTAGTTAAATTTTAGAAAGTGAGTAAATATCCTCTTGAGGGCACAACCCACGCCCTCAAAGTATGAGTAATCAGAAATTTCTTAGAAGTGCGGAGATGTTTACATCCAAATCAAGTAATGCTAATTCATATAGTCTCTTAGAATTCATTCAATAAATTGAACATTCGAGGTACCAATAACCACATTCACCAAAAAATAAAGTAGAATAAGGAAAACTGTAGATGGCAGGGATTTGATGATGATTTATTTATGCTTAGTTCTTTTCCAGGCTTTGATGCAATGAGTAAGCCCAAAAGTTATACTCAGTGATAGGATAATTGGTCCTGTTAAGTAAATCTAAGTAAATCTTCAAAACAACTTTTCGAGTCGGGCGGGAGATAATAACTGTCTTGTTGGGAAAAGTATGCATCAGGTCGCAGCACTGTGATCAATTGCATCCTCTTAGTCACTAGTGCGTCCATAATCGTGGGTCTCATGCTGTTATAGAGCAAAGAACCAAGAATAAATAAATCCTCATCAAATCTCTGCTATCTGCTATTTTTTTTCTTATTCCACCTTTTTTTTTAGATTAATATGTTTATTAGTACCTCAAATTTTCTAGTTTTTAAGGAACTGTAAAAAACCTCTTGCATGTCAGTTTGTTGTTGGGTGTTCTGTGACATGTAGCTACTAAAGGCCTTATTAAAAGTTTGGTGGTCCTCCTGTCGGCCCACCACCACTACACTAACAGGAGGACCGCCAAGCCCGCTGAGCGCCCGCCCACCGGATTGGAACTGTAATCCATGGTGGGCGGGCGGTGCTGCAGTGGTGTCACGGCTGCGGCTGTACAAGGCTCATAGGTGAGCCTTAACTGCAGACACTGCTATGACAGCACCTGCAGCATGTTCCTGCATGGTGTGGCATGCATTCCACACTATGCAGGAACTAAGTTGCAATTCCAGGGGGGCACAACATGTGCCCTCTGCATGCACCCCAGGCCCAGGAGTGGCAGAAGTACCTGTTAGGGCTCCCTTAGTTTCCTCTCTGCCACCATTTTCTAAGCGGCCTCACCGCCATGAAAGGGGCGGTGGACAGGCAACTCGTAATATGCACGGCAGTGCTGCAGCATCACCGCCTGCATATTGCTGCCCCCTTCTGCTGCGTGACCACTGCGGGATCCTGAATCCCCAACAGATGCGGCGGTCCTGTGGCAGTCTGACAGTCACACTCTGAATACTGTGGGCGGACCTGCAGTGGTGGCAGTGGTCGGACTGCCACCATGAGTACGGCAGTCCTGTGGACCATCGTACTCATAATAAGGCCCTTAGTAAGTAAACTTAACTCTCAATTCCAATGCATGGGTCAATGGGGAATGACATCTCAAGCATAATTATCCATAACCTACCTTCCTCACAATACTGAATCCTGACTTTAACATTTATGCTTGCATGTATAGAATGTCTGCATTTTTACAATGTACCTACTATTTAAAAAGATAACATATGTCTTTATTGCTGGTGATGCTGGGAATGCTCTCACGCCCCATCTTTTCACCCCCTTTACCTGTCCAACCAAACAGCTTCAACAGAGGTACAACAGGGCACTCACACATATAGTAGCCATCATTGAGTGCACTTTTGACATCTTCAAGTTGTGCTTCATATGTCTTGATCATAAGAGGTTGTGCTCCAGTACTCACCAGAAGTTATGTATAGGAGTATTGCATCCTTCTGTGTGTTGCACAACATCAACATACAACAGATGTTACATGTAGACCTAATCCTGCAATGGATTGGGGCCAGGTGCCTTGACTATGCGAGGCACCTGGTCTCAATGGTGAATCATGACTCTCCCTTGGGTGTGTGAGGGGATTCAGATCTGATCATTGGGATTCCCCCAAGTCCTTCTGCTCAGTTCCCTGGATCCACCCTTGTGCCTTTGGGTTTTTCCCCCCACCCCGTGGGAACAGCACCCCTCTTTTGTGAATACATGTTCCTAGGAATGTGGGTACTGGACCTCTCATACAGCTCCTTGCCCCTCTTTTGAGCACCAGGAACTGGTGAATACTACCAAGGCAGAGATCTCCACCAAGGCATAGATGGAAATATACATGACCTCTGCACATAGGTTTCCTTTAGTAAATCAGGCCTATTATATCTTGTTAGGTAGATCAGGGTGCCATGAAGAGCTAAGCGTGTGTCTGATATTTATCAAGAATTCTGAACCAACTTGGCAAATATCAAGAGCTGTGAGTGTGTCTAGGTCTCATCAAAGGCTCAAAGTGAGCCTTGGTGTTATCAAGAGTTCCGAGTGAGTCTGGGCACAATCAAGAGCTCGGTGCAAGGCTAACTATTATCTAGAGCCCGAAGTGAGTTTAGGCATTATCACGAACTTGGAGCATGTCTAATCAACATCAAAAGCTCTGAGCGAATCGAATTATCACAGTCTCTGAAGGAGACTGGGCATCGCTATGAGCTCTGAGGTGGTCTGCAGAGGCGAACTGGGCAGAATATTAATGTATGCGCTCTTCTAACATTGACACAAGCACTGTGACGGAAAAAGTCCAATGGGATCGTTACCAAGGGTTTCAAACAGAAAACATCTCTTTCTATATAGCTTTATTTTATTTTTCTGCAGTCCTAAATGAAGAGTAGATCATGTACCTACACAGATCATTATCAGACCATTCAAATTTAAATTCCTATCTTCATTTTCCTAAAGCGTGATGGCTTTTTACATAACAGGAAGATGACTGTTTGATGTAGCGAGAAATCGTATTTTAGATTTAAACTTTGCTACTGTGGCTGCTGTTGGTAGTTCAGTTAATTAAACTGTTTATTGTAACTCTATGGTCCAGTAAAAATGTAATCACCAATCCGATTCAATACTCTTGGGGAAATGGAAAGAACGATGCTGATTATTGTTTTCTAACTGCGGTAAGCAAAGTGAGGGCTGACAATTCATCTGAGGAAATGTGAGCATCATGGAAAGCCATGAGTAGGTCTGATATGATGAACAGCTGAGGGAGTCAATAATGCCAGGTTTATAAATACTTCATCTCAGCAGATCTAGTGGGATTTGGCTCTCAGATTAACAATGAGTGAAGAGAGGACAATGTCATTTGTGAATTCAATTATCACGTATACTTGGGAGGTGGTGACAACTGAGGTAATGTCGAAGCTATTTTGCCAATATAATTCAGTTATTGCTCACGATGACAAAAGCCTTTATTGTCATTGTTATTGTCGCCGAGTAGCTGAAATGTTGTTAGTCTGATTGCTTCCCAAGTAGCTTTTCATGCAGCTACAACTCATTCATTCATATATGATTTCTTTCAAGTTGTATTACACGCACATAGGTACTACTGTTCCATCTGATGTCGTGTGAGGCTAAAAAGTTGTAGTTACTGTGATGCCAACTGAAGAAGAAATCAAGTTTCCTATGCATTTATCAGGGTTTGATGGGGCATATGGTGCAATTTATCTGATGTTACTAAGATCAGAGGTCACTTCATTACATTTAATAAGTGATAACTTCAGTTTGGGAGCAGATAGAGAAATACTTCTTCCACTAATTTCAATTGTAATTTAAAATTCTCTTTAATGACAATGTCAAATTTTAGTTAAGATTCTGAAAATATGACATTTGGAAAATTGGCATTTTTTTGCCTAAACCAAAGTGCCTTTCTGGAGTGTCCAGGGTCACATGAGTGTGAATGGCTTTCTGGGGGTGTGACTCGTATTCCTTCCAGACATCGGAAACAGAAGACTCGGATTAGTGGGGGTGAGTCTACCTGACAGGATGGCTGGTAAGGACATGTACTCTGCCATGATTACACTTCAAAGGACCCTTTCTGCAGCACGTACAAAGGAACCTGAAACCAGCCCTCCCCTTGCATTTGTTTCCCTAGCCAGGTTGAACCCAAACCCAGGAAAGATGGGAGAACTGACCAGAACTAGTTTGCGAGTAGGTCCAGTGACATCTTAAGGATTTGGGAAGCTTGGGCAAGGCATATTTTTGAGGCCTCTGCCCAGAACAACTTCGAATTTTATTACCCGATTTATGTTCAGTCAAACCCACATGATGACAAAGAATACTTAATTATATGGTGAACATTCAGTAAAAGGGTTATGCAAAAACAGTTAAAAATTGTCTTGCTCGGGGAACAAAAATCCAAAAGATGCCACTGGGTAGCGAAAGACAGAGTCAGAGGTAGATGTAGGCTAAAAAGAAGGAGCTACGTTATGAAAGGGAAAAGGGTGTAAAAGAGAGAAAGTTCACTTTCCAGGTGCCCCTTGGAAGCTGGGGGCCCTGGGGAATTTGCCAACTTTGCCCATGACTTAAAACATCTCGAATAGAACAGGGATTGCCGCCCACACAAAGGCTGCTACTGGGTATAAGAAAGGCACCCTCAGAACCTCTAATCAGAATCCTGGACCTGTGGAAGATTCAAAAGAAAGAGTGACCTGCTGCCTGAAGAAGGAAGACTGGACCTGCTTGCCTTGAACCCAAGATCCCTATAAATGACTCCAAGGGTCAGTTGGCTGACCTCCTGTGTGAGCTACAATGACACAACAAGCTTCCTGTGGCCTTCCCTGCAACTGCCTAGCTGACTGGCAACAACTGGACCGGCCTGGGCCCTGCTGCTGTCCTCTGCTATAGTGAGTACTGATCCCCCAGGAGGTGCCCCCAAGTCCTGGACAAATGACTGACATCAGAGTGTACTTCTCATGCTTCACATTCAAGCTCTTGGTGAAAATCCAGAAGTTTGGGGCTATTCGCAACTGTGAGCAGACACCTCGCGTCAGCAATGGTCACCGCATCTCCTTCCAATGCGATGTTCCGACGGCAACTCACTCTTAGTGCCAAACAGTGGCCACCAATGCCTCCTGCCAATGCGAAGTTCCAGCAACAACCACTCCTCGCTCCGACATTTACCTCCTGGTGGCCCACGGCAACATGAAGCTCCTGCTGAGGATCCTCATGTGGACTTGAACTTGAGAAGGTAAACTCTTCACCGAGGTGGACCTGGTCCTTTTTTCCGACCTGCGCTCAACCACAGTCGGCCTGAACTTGTGACCTGGACCCAGTCCAGCATGACCAGATAACTGCAAGGGCCACTTTGTGCTTCTTGGTGCTATTTTTACCTGAACTTTAAAGAATTCATAACTCCGGTCCTACTAATTAGAATTTTGTCATTTGGTGTCATTTTATTTATTATATTTTACTCTTTTACTTTAGTCTTCTAAATTGGCTTGGGACTTTTATTGTGTTGTGTTTTCACTTAATTGCTGTTTGAGTGCTGCATAATTAGTTTCATCTTGCCTCTAACTAACTGCTTGACTGCTTTTGTGACAAAATACCAGAGGGTTAAGCAGATGTTTATTTAGTAGCATTTGTGGTTCACCCTGACAAGGATTGGGTTTATTACTTGAGTGGGGCTCTCATCCCCTAAATAAACAACCAGGGGGCATATTATCAAGGACGACGTTAAAATTATCGCTGGTTTAGCGGCAGAAAACTGCCGCTAAAGCGGCGATAATGGGCTCGATCATATGCCCTGGAGAATTCCAATAGAAGCCCATGTTCACACCAGAACATGGACTTCTATTGGAATTCTCAAGGGCATATTATCAAGCCCATTATCGCCGCTTTAGCGGCAGTTTTCTGCCGCTAAACCGGCGATAATTTTAACGCCGTCCTTGATAATATGCCCCCCAATTTCTTACATTAGGCATATAAGAATGAAATGTCAGCCCACATACATAGAACTACTGTAGTGCCACAGATTTAGTTGGCAAAGTGTGAGGTGTATTTCTTGACTTCCAGGACCGTTTATTGCTGGGGCTGGTCGACACATATGGGGCATCTCGTGGTGACCCATTTGAAAAACACCCTATCACACTGAGGGTCTGGAGTTGTGAAGTGCAGCCCCATACAGGTGGAGTTGATGCTGCTCAAATTGAAACCCTTGGTGTGAATACAAAAAGAAGATAAATCTCTGTGTGTGAGCCAGCAGCCCATGCTCACATAACGCATATGGAAAGTTTGAGTATTTCAGGATGCAGGTGAACCAGTACTCTGGAGCCCAATATTCCCATCCATAGTTCTCCAGCAGAGCACTTACACCAACTCTCCAAAGTCAAGGTTACGCCTTGCATCATATTTACAGAGTGATTGGCATTGAAGAACCTGTACATACCATAAACTCTCAATCAAACTCTTCAGTACTCATTATAAGCCAGTCAGGACTCCATAACGATATTCCCACACCCAGAATGATCTATGTCAGTGGTATCAGCAAATTCAGAATTTTTGAATATTGCAGTATTTCCAAGTTAGATACGGAGAGTGCTCATACGAATGGGAAATTACTGGAGGAACTGAAGTAACTCCACCTGATTGCTACAGTAATTTCACATTGCTGAGTGGAATTATGCATGTCTTGTAGTTTCAGTAGGGCTGTAACTGCCATCATCGGCTGACTAACTCTCATGTCGGAATGAAAACTTAGTGTGCATAGGGCTTGCCATGTTATGAACAGGGGGATCATGATAGTAGTGGAGGCATGCAATTAGGGCCTATTGTGGATGGCAGGATCTTCAAA
The DNA here is from genome assembly GCA_963921515.1 of Calotriton arnoldi. Classification (NCBI taxonomy): domain Eukaryota; kingdom Metazoa; phylum Chordata; class Amphibia; order Caudata; family Salamandridae; genus Calotriton; species Calotriton arnoldi. Next base: position 620,247 of record CAWUFW010010695.1, read on the forward strand.
ACTCACAAAATAAAAAAAGCCTTTATTACTGTTTATGTTTGTTTGTGTTTCTATGTGTGCATGTGCGAATGGTTCAGAGATGGAATGTGGAAGGATCCCTCTCCAAACCTGACTCCATCACTACTTATTGGGCATTTTACAGTACTCCTATAAATATAGCACCCATATTTGGTATAATGGACCTTACCTGGCACAATGGTGGTCATTGCTGTAATATTGTGGATGTATTAATGTGATGATTCCACTTCTGGTATAATGCTGGCCATGGTGTAATGGAGGCAATTCTTAGCATATTGTTGGCATTCATGGCATCTGGAGGAAGTTAAGCTTTGCTCCCATGGTGCTGTTGCAGTGGCTATTTACACCTCACCACTCTAAAAGATCACGAGTTGCCACTGATTTTAAGTTAACTTTGCACTTAAAAATATGGAATACTCTACACAGTATTCATTTAAAAGTGCTTGTTTGAAAACCAGCAAATCAAACACACAAAAGGTGATGGAAGGATGCTTGCAATAAGTCTAACCACTGGCAATCGCTCGGGGTAGCATTCCAACTGATTGTTCTTTTACCCACCATACCACCTCAGATTAGACCCAGCCATATGCAAATCAGTTTTGACCTTGCTCCAAAAGGAGCAGTCCAGCACGAACTGCCAAGCAAAATCCTCTGTGAAACAGAACACAAGCAACCCAAGTCGGTGTAGCTTGGTTCCAGTGGCACAGTGTGGAAGGGACCTACATCTGGACATATCCTTGGCCACTTAGAGTGGTGAATCAAACACATAAAAGTTGATGGGATGATGCTTGCAATAAATCTAACCATTGGCAGTCCCTCTGGGTAGCATTCCAACCCATCATTCTTTTGCCCACCATGCCACCTCAGATTAGACCCAGCCGTATGCAAATCAGTCTTGATCCCGTTTTCATAGGAACAATCAAGCCCAAACTTCTAAGTCAGGTTCTCTCCGAACCAGAACATAAGGAACCCAAGAACGTTTTTTCCTTGATTGGGGCTCTTCCGTCAGGTGTAGCTCGGTTCCAGTGACACCCTGAGTATGTGTTCTTAATGTAAAAGCAGCAAAACAAAATTGTCTGTGGATGCTACAGCAGGGCGAGCCTATTGATTATGCTGATATGTTCAGGATGTGCATGGTTGCAGTGATTAAGCATTCCTTTTGAGGCATATAAAAAGTATAGGGTATCTATCTTTTCATAGCCACTGCATTGAAGTTTACACAGTTCTTTTGAGATGTGTAATAATATCCTTGAAAACATACAAACATGGGTGTCTGAAAGGGTCCAGCACCTTCAATTGCAGACTGTGTGACTATCAGCAAGAATCACTGTTGCACGTAGTGTGCCTTTATAGCGGCTTAAAGGATTTAAGGCACTACTGGCTACAACCAGTATTTCTCCACTTAGGAGAAAGGCAATGTAAAACAGAGATAACAATGTGCCTAAGTGGGCATAATGCACAGCTCTCATCTAAGTTTTTTAAGTCCTTGAGGGATGCATACAAGATGTTAAATAAGAGTGCTGTTTCTGGATAAAGTTGCAATATTTTGTTTAATGCTACTTTAAGAACGGTTTTATTGTCTAATGCATAATTCATTTTACCAAGCTGCTTTAACTGTTACAGTCTGCTGATTATGTTTTTAGTAATAAATGTATCTTAGCTGGGGACAATGCACAGTCAACTCTTGGGATTGTTCAGCGTATGAAGGATTGCTATTACTTCATTAACAAGAGGGACATTCCTGCACCAAGTTACAAATGTCTTGTTTTTACGTTTTATTTTAAGAACAGTATCAATATTTAAAGCACAGCGCACTTTTAACTGGATTAGTTGCGAATGTCCTGTCCTTACGGTTATTTTTTAGAAAAGTACTAATATTTAAAGCATAATGCACTTTATCCAGAAGGCTACAATTGTCACTGAATGTTCAGCAGGCCCTCAGTAATGAATATACCTTATGTATGTGTTGATGATCAGCGGTTGAGCCACTGTACATGAGATTAGGCTGCAAATGTTTTGTCTCTACTATTATGTCTCTAATGTCTTGTCCCTACTGTTATTTTAAGAATCAAACTAATATTTAATGCATAATGTACTTTATCAAGATGGCTTCAATTGTTGCTGAATGGTGAGAATGTTCTCAGTAATTAATGCATTTTATGTATATGTTGGTGAACAGCGGGTGAGCCACTGCATATTTGTTTAAGAATAGCACTATTAGTTAGAGAACACTACTTTTTATCCAGCTGGCTTCAATTGGTGCCGAACATTGAGCAGTTTCTTAGTAACAAATGCACCTTCAGTACATGCTGGGCAATCATGGTCAAGTTTCTGCTAACTCTTACCGCCTATACTTTACACGTACTCAAATGGGTGGTAGGGGTTTACTAGTTCACTTGTTCGAGGAAACAATGTAGGAACTCATTTGCCTAAGATGAAACTTTTATATTGAAACTATATGTTTTTTTCCTACGATGAAATGTTATATTGTTTTGTAAATTGTTATGGTAGCAATAAAATGTATGCACGTACTTCTTTTTTTTTTTTTTTTTTTTTTTAACTTTTATTAAGAAATTTGGCATGGATACAGTAAGGTCATAACAATACATCTATACTTGGAAATTAAGGGTGCATTAAGACATCGGGGTTCTCTTATCACAATATAATAGCGTGAGCCGCGGAGGTGTGTGATTAACCAATATTTTCATCAACATCGTCTCTACCCGCTGGCGGCACACAAAGCTCACCCCGGAAGGTATTCCAAAGTCCCCATATCTGTGACCATTTCTGCGGGCAGCCTCTGGAAACATAGATAGGTTTCTCAGTCACCATACACCAGTCCATGTCTTTGGTCCATTCCGCTATACTCGGCGGACTCGGAGCCCCCCCCAGTCGAGCGATGTTACCGCTTAGCCACCATGAACCCCAATGTGATCCAAATCCGCTCTTTGGCAGTGAAGTCAGTAGAATCCCATACGTTCAACAAGATTAATTTGATGCTACACTGTATCGGCTGCCCCAAGGCTTCCCCCATCCTGGATACAACCCTCTCCCAGAATGCCTGGATTTCCACACATTCCCAAAGTATATGTATGAAGGTGCCCTCTTGGCCGCAGTGTTGTGTACATCCAGTGTCCTGGGCGTATCCCATACGGACCAGTGAGGATCTGGACAAATATATCCTATGGAGGATCTTTAACTGGACCAATCGGAGTCTCGAGGAGATGGCAACCTCACGCGGAGAAGCCACTGCAGCCCGCCATTCCTCATCGTCCAGGCCCGCGACATCATGGTCCCATTTACCTCTTAATTGAATTAAGGGATCAGTCATGTTATTAATGAGCTTTTTATATATAAGAGATATGGCTTTTTCTGGCAGGTCACCATCTAAAATCCTGTCCTCCAGAGGGGAGGAGTCAGGAAGGATCGTACCCCTGGGGAGAGCCGCGAGCAGCGTGTGTCGAATTTGAAGGTAGCGGAACTGCTCCGAGTCGGCCATTTCAAATTCCTGACGCAACTGAGAGAAGGGCATGACTCCACCCGATTTCCAAAGGTCCCCTAGTCTAGAAATGCCTATGGTATCCCACTTGTCAAAGCCCAATGAGCGCGACAAACGGCCCAACCGGTCACAATGCCAAAGTGGCGTGGCTTGAGTGAGCCTGCCCTCCCAACCCAGGCTTTTAGTAGCGTCCCCCCATATCTGCACCATATGCGTGGTCGGGCCGGTCAGGGCGAGTTTTTGAAAGTTCGTGTATAACGCCCCCTCAAACCCTCCCCCGGGAAGGAGCCAGCGATCAATCCGAAAGGCCGGGTCATCATGCCGTCTATAGGTGCACTGGTTAATGGCAGCGAGCTGCGAGGCCCAGTAATATCTTTTTATATCTGGGAGTCTGATACCCCCATCAAACCACCCCAAGGTGAGCTTATGTGTGGCGATACGGGGGGGTCTACCCTCCCAGAGCAGATCTCGCAACGTGCCATCCAATTCCTTAAAGAAGGACCCCACTACCGGGAGGGGGGTATTTTGTAACACGTATAGGAATCGGGGGAGAGACATCATCTTAAATAATGCCGCTCGTCCCAAAAGGGTCAGGGGTAGTGATCTCCAGTGCAAGACGTCAGATTTAAACCGTGCGAGTGGTGGCCGGAGATTAGCGTCATAAAATCTCGACAGGTCTTTGGATACCCATATTCCCAGATACTTAAAGCCGTCTTCAGCTTCTGTCAGTTGGCAACCCCTGGGGAGGCGAAGACGCCGTCCGCTAAGAATGTAAAACAATGATTTGGACCAGTTAATTACGTAGCCAGCGTACCCGCCGAAGGTCTTGAATATATCCATCACCACGTTCAGAGACGCCTCCGGGGAGGCAAAATACAGGAGAATATCGTCAGCATATAATGATATGCGGTCCTCCCATCCATGCGTCCATTTAAGGCCCGAAGGGCTGGGCTCTGACGGATCCAGGCTGCCAGAGGCTCCAAGGCCAAGGCAAAGAGAAGCGGTGATAGGGGACAGCCTTTGCTGGTACCCCTACCAAGGGAAAAGACAGGGGATGCCCGATTGTTAACAACCACTTGTGCCAGTGGTTGACAATAAAGGAGTCGGACCCATGCAATAAATTCCGGGCCCAGTCCCATCTTACGAAGCACTGCGAACATATAGGGCCACTCAATAGTGTCGAAGGCCGAGGCAGCGTCTAATGATACCACCACGGCATCCTCTCTGATCGTGTCTGCCCTGCAGAGTACAGCGTGAAGTCGGCGGATATTGAGAGAGGTATTTCTCGCCGGCATGAACCCGGATTGATCCGGGTGAATCAAATGCGGAAGAACTTGCAACAAACGGGTGGCGAGAACCTTTGCAAGGATCTTGGCTTCACAGTTAAGCAGTGAAATGGGCCTATATGAGGAACACCGCTCGGCGGGTTTTCCCACTTTATGGATGACAACGATATTGGCCAACCGTTGATCCTCGGGGAGGATTCCCAGCTCTTTACTTTCCCGAAACATACCTGTGATATACGGGGCTGTCGTGCCCGCCGTAAGCTTAAATAATTCTATAGGGATCCCATTAAGGCCCGACGCCTTCCCACCGCGCAACTCCTGGATGGCCTTCTCCACTTCTGGGACCGCGATGTCACGGTCTAGGTCGAAACTTTCTTCCTGCGTGAGGACTGGCATCTGGACGTCACGGAGGAGCGAAGAGGACTCTTCCTCGGAATATGTCGTGCGGGAGGTATACAGGGACCGATAATGGCTACCGAAGGCGTCCGCGATGTCCTGCGGAGCCGTGAGGCGGGGGAGGTATCGGCATCAATTTCGGCCACGACGCGCTGCGCCCCCTCTCTATGATCCAACCAGGCCAACAATTTGCCTGCTTTATCACCCGCATCATAGATCCTGCTTTGGGTAGCCCTGTATTGAGCCTTAGCCGCGTCCGTGGCCAAGTCCAAAAGCTCCTTGGTTTTTATTTTGAGCTGTTGGCGCACCTCCTCCGAGTCCGACGAGGCGGCCGCTTGCTCCAGTTTGAGGATCTCCTCTTCTAGGCGCATAATAACGGCAGCTTTCTCTCTGCGGTGTCCCGCAATCTGCCCCAGGACCACCCCCCGAACGACCGTCTTGTAGGCTTCCCAGAGTGAAACGGGTGAGCTTACAGATCCCAGGTTCTCTTGGAAATACAGGTCGGTTTCAGTCAGAACCTTGTCCCTAATTGAGGGGTTCGTGAGATACCATGAGTTGAGCGGTGCCACGCGGCCGACCGTGGGTTCCCCCACCTCCAGCTTGCACAGAACTGGAGAATGATCCGAGATCCCCCTGGCCAAGTGTCGTATTTCAGAGACTAAGTGGAGGTGGTGCGAGTGCGTGAGCACATAGTCTATACGAGACATCGTACCATGGGGCCCCGAGAGATGGGTATATTGGCGGTCCTCGGGGTGCATGCCCCTCCATACATCTGTGAGCCCCATGGCACCTAGAAAGCTATGTACCCGTTTGCGGGATGATGGCAGGTCCCTCTGAGGCCAGCGGTCCAAGGAATCCGAGACAATAGAATTAAAGTCTCCCCCGATCAAAAGTCGACCCTCTGGCAGGCCCAGGAGGATGTCACCAAGGTCAGCAAAGGCCTGCATATGTAGGCCCGGTGGAATGTACACTGAGACCAAGTTAAGGATGGCTCTCTCCCAAATCCCAGTCAGGGCTGCGAATCTACCCAAGGGGTCAGTTCGAACCTTGCTAATAGTCATAGGAAAGGATTTACGGACCAAAATGCCCACCCCCCGGGAACCTGAGCCAAAGGCAGAGTGAGCTACCAGCTGAAAGCCCCAACGAGACAGGGCCCTACATCCGTTGCCCAACAAATGGGTCTCCTGTAGGAACACTACGTCTGGCGAATATCTCTTCAGGAATTGAAGAACCACCCCTCTCTTTATTCTGTCCCCCAGCCCATTCACGTTCCAGGAGAGCAAAGTGAGTTTCTGTCTATTCATCACACCCATCCCGCTGGTTCGGCATTATAGGATGGTCCAGAGGATAGTCTAGCTTGGTGAAGACTAAGGAGGAGCCCTCTACATTTCTAAATACCATGGCCAATAAGAGCATTACCCATGTTGCACCTGTCACAGTTCGCATTCGAGACCAATTGAGCATACCATGCCTAAACCAAAACAATAAAAACATCAAAACATCAATGCAGTCCCCGTCCACCCACCCCACCGTCCCAACAAACGGTCCCCCCACCCCCCTCCCTGCCTCCCTGCTCGGCGGTGACAAAACCTCCCGCCCCCAAACTAGCAGAGTGCCTATCGCCCACCCTTACAAAAACTTGTGGGACCGTGTAGCCGATCCGAGCAACATCAGTGAGAAATGATTTTACCAATAATAACAGTAATAGTTGAACACATTGATACGAAGAGCCTCAGCCAGAGTCTAGAACACACCCGATGACGCCCACATATCGGCCGGGGTGTAAGCAGAGTTCGGGGCGAGCAGATCGGCCAAGTCTTATATAGCAAATTAACCCAAGGTGGCAAAGTCTGATGCGTGTGGGAAAGACAACCCCATCCCCACGGCCCTCCGTTGTTTCGACCACTCCATCACCCAAAGGGGAAAACATACAGACCAGTTATTCGTCTCCAGCCGGTGCCACATTCAAAACTCGTAGCGGTGAGTCACCACCGGAAGCTCGAGTGTCTCCATCCGTCCTCTTGGTCCGAGCTCGGTTGTCCTGGCGCCTTGCCGTCCGCCAGCCCTCCAGCCAGTCCCAGGTCTCCTCCGGGGTGGTGAAGAACCAGGACTTTCCCTCCGTTTCCACCCGCAGCTTGGCCGGGAACATCATGGCATACTTCAGGTCCTTGTCCTGAAGCGCCTTTTTTACCTCCAAGAAGCTTCGCCTTTGTCTCTGCACCTTAAGGGTAAAGTCCGGAAAGAAAGTAATGCGACTGTTCTGAAACTCCACTGGCGGGGCGGAGCAGGCACACTGCAGGATGACATCCCTGTCGCGGAAATTGAAGATCCTGGCTAGAAGAGGTCGCAGGGGAGCCCCAGGTTTCGGCCGGCCTCCCGGTACACGATGTGCCCGCTCCACGGAGAAGAAGTTGGAGAGTCCCCGTGGTTTGAGGTAGGTGGTAATCAGTTCTTCAACAAAGAGGTCTGCGGATGGCCCCTCCGCCCGTTCCGGGACCCCAATTATGCGAACATTATTGCGCCTGGAGCGCCCTTCATAGTCGTCTAACTGCGCTTCCAATTTTGCAGCGTGCGTTTGAAGGTCGTCCACTTTTTTTTGCAGCGTTGACGTATCCTCTACCAGGGAAGTCGCCTTAATTTCAACGTCTTTCAGGCGCGAGTTCATAGAGCGCATGTCTTCCCTAATGAGGGACACTTCGGTAGACACTGTGTCGATGCGCGACTCCAAGGATGTGCGGACGGTGGTGATAGCGTCAAGAATGTCCTGCAACGTTGGTTCCTTCTGCTTCCCTCCTGACTCAGACCTATCAGATGCGACCGACCCTCCCTTGGGTCTCGCGCCGTACATATTTAGTCAGTTTGACCTGGAGTGCCGCTTTCGAGCTGCGTCCCCCCGCCATTGTGCCCACTGGGTTCTCCTATGGGGCTTTTTGCAGCAAGTAATGGCTATGATATATGGCAGCAGCAGGGGGAACACCAACGTCCGCCTCGCTGGGTGGCCCGCTCCGTGAACAGCAGGATCGTCAGTCTCCAGGTGCACCCCGTGGGGGCCTCCGACACCAGAGTGCTACCAGGTGGATTTCAGGGCCACTCCAAGAACGCCCTCGGCAGCGTAGCAGAGTCAACCGCAGAAAAGAGAGGGCCAAGAACCCGTCAGCGGGGAGCAGTGCTCAGCCGCCCAATCACTCTAGAAGCCGGTGAAGCCATGCAGGGTCGTCGCGCTGCTAGTAGGAGTGAGAGGGTTCACCTCGTCGGAGCTCCCCAGTGGAGGTCCGCGCTCCCCCCACACAACAATTTCAGGGGCCAGTAGAGCAGGGCAGTGATGCAGTGTTGCTGGGTGGTTGCAAGGGAAGCTATATGTGGTAATTGAGGGGCCAGCACGCAGCTTCAAGCCGTCGCCGTCCAAGGGCATGTACTTACTCCACGGGCTATCTACCAATTATCAGCCCTGGTATTCAGTGGCGCTCCGGATCTGGCTCCGCGCAGCCTGATGCACGGAGCCATGCAGCAACCCCAGGGTGATTCGGTGACCGGCCCAGATCCGCTCCTTCCTTCCGGCCGGTGCGTGGCTGCTTCCCCACCTCAATCGCCTCACCGGCACTGGTCGCCGCGGTGGAGGCCGAGGCAGGCGCCGGTGCTGAGGTCTCGTGCACACCAGCCCCGATGTGCCTCATGCCGCACTCGGCCCTCCCGGTCCTCACGGCGCCGGCGGCACCTCCGCAGCCAACCGCGGTCCCCGGGTGATGATGTTGGAGGGGTGCCGCCGGCAAATGTAATGGGATCGCGCCGTCAGTGGCGAGCGGCGCGGCGGTCACGCGCCGCCGAGGAGCTCACTCAGCTGACAGGCCGCGCCTCAGCCCCGATGTCGCAGGTCTCGCCGTGGCCGTTCTACGTCTTCTTGCTGGCGTCGGGAGGTAGCAATAAGCTCCGCTGCTCTTCCGATGTCTGAGAACAGCGTTAGAGCCGCAGTGTAGGCTGAAGTGACCGGATATTTCTTCGGACATTTGCTCGGTCGGCGGAGCCGACAGATTAGGTGGCCATCTCTGTGCTCGGCTTGGCCACGCCCCCCTGCACGTACTTCTAAAGAACAATTATAAGAAAGGTTTTGGGTTTTATTAACAGTAGATGTTGCAGTAGGGCCGCATATCTTCAGTCTTTAGTTCTCACCTCTATATAGGGGATTTTAGATTTAGGGCCTAATTCGCTGGACCGCCAAACTTGCGGTGGAGGTGCGGTGGCCGTCGGTGACTGTCGCCAGTGGTCGGACTGCCGTATTAGGAGTTTGGTGATTGGACCTTCATGGGAACACCACAACTGCCAGAAATCCATGATTCCTGGCATTGGCGCAGTGGTCTGAGGAGGCAATATGCTTGGTTGTGCCGCAGCCGCACCACCAAGCTTATTATGGGTTTCCCCACTGCCAGCCTTTTCAAGGCGGTGAGCCTGCTATGAAAATGCTGGTAGTGGAGAAACTAAGGGGGCCCTACAGGGCCTCCTGTTACCCCTGTGCATGGGGGTACATGTTGTGCCCCCTGTGTGCATGCACCCCTGTTCCTGCATGGCATGGACTGCTCAGTCCATGCTGTGCAGGAATGTGCATTGACGGTCCCGCTGCAGTGCAGTTCTAAGACTCACATAGGAGCCTTCAAACTGCACTGCTGCAGGACTGCCACAACTCCCGCCCGCCAGACCACGAAAAAACACGTAATCTGGTGGGTGAGTGAGTGGATGTGTGTATAGACCTATGAATCAGTGAGCGGGTATGTACTAACTGGTATTGGTGTGTCTATGGTTTTGAGAATGGTAGTCTGTATTTTAGAGTGGGTGTATAAAAGGTTATATTAGGGTGTGAGGACGAGAGGACGTGCATCAGCGATTAAGTGGATGATGTCATCAGTGATGTCATTTGAGATGTCATCAGTGATGTCATAAGTAATGTAACTGACCATGTCATGAGTGGTGTAATATGTGACGTCATCAGCAGTGCATTACGGGGGGGGCGAGTTATAGTTAGCTCAGCTAATTATAATGGCTGAATTTCTCTTCTCTTCTTTTGTGCAAGTGAAATGTCAGCCTAACTATAACGTCCCTGAAACCTGTGGTTTTTTCAGTGATTTTCTAAGGTTTTTTAAATGCTAATTTCCAACTATGCCTACATTGGTAGGACATGTGCAGAAAGAGGAAGAAAGGTGCAGAAAGAAGCAAGAGAAGTGCAGAAAGAGGGAACAGGGGTGCAGATAGAGCCAAGAGAGGTGCAGAAACAGGTAAGAGAGGTGCAGAAAGAGGGAACAGGGGTGCAGAAAGAGGCAAGAGAGATGCAGAAAGAGGGAGGAGGGATGCAGAAAGAGGCAAGAGGGGTACAGAAAGAAGCAAGAGAGGTGCAGAAAGAAGCAAGAGAAGTGCAGAAAGAGGCTAGAGGGGTGCAGAAAGAGGCAAGAGGGGTTTGCAGAAAGAGACAAGAGAAGTACAGAAAGAGGCAAGACAAGTGCAGAAAGAGGCAAGAGAGTTGCAGAAACAGTCAACAGAGGTGCTGGAAGTGGGGTGCAGAAAGAGGGAAGAGGGATGCAGAAAGAGGCAAGAGGGGTGCAGAAAGAAGCAAGAGAGGTGCAGAAAGAAGCAAGAGAAGTGCAGGAAGAACCAACAGAGATGCAGAAAGAGACAAGCGGGATGCAGAAAGAGGTAGAGAGAACTGCAGAAAGAGGCAAGAGAGGTGCAGAAACAGGCAAGATAGGTACAGAAAGAGGAAACAGGGGTGCAGAAAGAGGGACAAGAGGTGCAGAAAGAGGGAAGAGGGTGCAGAAAGAGGCATGAGAAGTGCAGAAAGAAGCAACAGAGGTGCAAACAGAGGCAAGAGAGGTGCAGAAAGAAGCAAGAGAGGTGCAGAAAGAAGGGAGGGGCAGAAAGCAGAAGAGATGTGCAGAAAGAGGCAAGAGAAGTGCAGAAAGAGGAAGAAAGGTGCAGAAAGAAGCAAGATAAATGCAGAAAGAGGCAAGAGAGGCGCAGAAAGAAGCCAGAGTGGTTTTGTGCACCGTTAGTACCAATTTAACACCCACATTTAGCAATAAGTAATAGGTGACCAGTCCAGCTTTGCAAAGGGCCTTCGACCACGCTGTAAGACTTGTCGCTGCATTTTTGGTAACGTTTGAGCCGTTTTAGCTAGAAACAAGGTTTTTTTTGTTCAGATCTGCAGAATATGCGGCAGACGATGGATTATTTGGCAAATGCGGAAAATGTATAATTATGTGAAAATCGCTGCGGCCAAAGAGTCGCATGATTCCAGTAGCCCTGCTCATACCTCTAACTAGGTCCAGAAGTGCTCCTCAGTGGTTCCTTCTTTTTTGTGTCTCATTGAGTTTATAGTTTAGCTTCTATGGAAACAAGGAAGACTAAACCTGAGGTTACCACTCCACAACACAGACTACCATACCACATAATTACTCTCCATAACACATAATCCCACTCTACATAATTCCTATACACTAAATGCCACATACTTTCCACAAGGACCCCCTGAGCAGAAAAAAGCATTTTTTTTTTAAATCGGCGGGATGCGCTTAGGGTGCGCGGATCCCGCCGTCATAAAAAAAAATCGAAGCGCGGTCTCCCTCACACCCTAATATAACCTTTGATACACCCACTCTAAATTACAGACTGCCATTCTCAAAACCATAGACACTCCAACACCAATAACTACATACCCACTCACTGATTCTTAGGTCTACACACACATCCACTCACTCACCCGTACAGTCACTCATACTTACGGTCACTCAGTACAGGGCTATCATATGCACTCATACACCTACATAGACACTCACACACCGCCACTCATCCATAGAGGTACTCACACACCTAGTCAGTCATGCAAATAATTAATCACACTGCCATTTACTCACCTATACAGTTATACACACACCAGCTCACTTACTCATACAAATACTAGCACATTCTTACGCTCTTATACAATCACTGATACAAGTACACACTCATCCATACAGCCACTCTCACAATCACACACTCTCACTTATAGCCATTTATATACTCCAACACACATATATACTGCCTTTCACATAGTGTAGTTACTCACACATGTACCTCTGAGATATACATTCACTCACTAACACACCCATACACACACTCACCCACCCATACAGTCCATCACAGATGCACTCTTGCAACCATGCACCCAGTGAATCACCCACTCACACATCTATGCACAGAGTCACACACACCCCACCCACACAAACACTCAGGCACCCATACAGATACTCAGACAACTAATCAATAACCCATGTAGACACTCATGTAGCTATTCACAAACCCATGCAGCCGCTTACACACCAACAGACAGACAGACGGATACAGACATTCACACAGTTTAGTCACTAACCGATGCATTCAGTAAGATACATTTAATCACTCACTTATAGAGTCAGTCACGCACCTACTAAATCATTCATTCAGACACTTATACACCCACTCATTCTTCAATACTCCTTTCCCTATATATATTAAACATATTTAAACTTTACAGAAACACACAGTCACTGGATGATGTCATCAGTGATGTCATTTGAGATGTCATCAGTGATGTCACTGACCATGTCATGAGTGATGTAATATGTGACGTCATCAGCAGTGCATTGCGGGGCGTGAGCTATAGTTAGCTGAACTAACTATAACTGGGGAATTTCTATGGTTTTGTACGAGTGAAATGTCCAACTAACTATAACTGTCCCTAAAACCTATGGTTTTTTCAGTGAATATATATATATATATATACACCAAGGTGTATTGAAGAATGAGTGGGTGTATGAGTGGCTGTATGGATGATTTAGTGGGTGCGTGACTGACTCTATAAGTGAGTGAATATACATGTCTCAGTGAATGTATGGGTGGGTGACTGTCTGTATCAGTCTGTCAGTTGGTGTGTAAGTGGCTACATGGGTTGGTAAATTGGAGCATGAGTGTCACTATGAGTTAATGGTTGGTTGTCTGAGTAGCTGTATGGGTGCCTGAGTGTCTCTTTGGGTGGGTGGGGGGTGTGACTCCCTGCATGATTGTGTGAGTAGGTGATTCACTGGGTGTATGGGTTCATGAGTGCTTGTGCAAGGGGCTGTATGGGTGAGTGAGTGTGCGTATGGCTGTGTCGTTGAGTGAATGGATGTCTCAGTGGTATATGTGTGAGTAACTGCATATGTGTACGACATTAAATGTCAGTGTTGCAGTATATAAGTGATTGTATGTGAGAGTGAGTGATTGTGACAGTGCTTGTATGGATGAGTGTATGCTTGTGTCAGTGATTGTATAAGAGAGTTACTATGTGTTAGTATCTGTATGAATAATTGAGGTGGTGTGTGTATAACTGTATAGGTAACTAAAGGGCAGTGTGATTCACTCTTTGGGTGACTGACTAGGTGTGTGAGTAACTCTATGGGTGAGTGGTGGTGTGTGAGTGTCAGTATGGGTTTATGAGTGCATATATCAGTGGCTGTATTGATGAGTGACTGCGTGTATGAGTGACTGTGTGGGTGATTGAGGGGATGTGTAAATAGACCTCTGAATCAGAGAGTGGGTATGTACTAACTGGTATTGATATGTCTATGGTTTCGAGAATGGTAGTCTGTATTTTAGAGTGGGTGTATAAAAGGTTATATTAGGGTGTGAGGAGGTGCATCAGATGATCACGTGGATGATGTCATCAGTGATGTCATTTGAGATGTCATCAGTGATGTCATCAGTGATGCCACCGACCATGTCATGAGTGATGTAATATGTGACATCATCAGCAGTGCATTGCGGGGGCGCGAGTTATAGTTAGCTCAACTAACTATAACGGCCGAATTTCTCTGGTTTTGTATGAGTGAAATGTCAGCCTAAGTATAACATCCCTGAAACCTGTGTTTTTTTTTGTGAATTTCTAAGGTTTTTTAAATGCTAATTCCTAATTATAACGTCCCTGAAATCTCTGGTTTTTTCAGTGAATTTCTAAGGTTTTTTTAAATGCTAATACTAACTATAATGTCCCTGAAACCTCTGGTTTTTGTCAGTGAATTTCTAAGGTTTTTTAAATGCTAATGTCTAACTATGTCTACATAGGTAGGACATGTGCAGAAAGAGGAAGAAAGGCGCAGAAAGAAGCAAGAGAAGTGCAGAAAGAAGCAACAGAAATGTAGAAAGAGGCAACAGAAGTATAGAAAGAAGCAACAGAAATGCAGAAAGAGGCAAGAGAAGTGCAGAAAGAGGAAGAGAAAGGTGCAGAAAGAAGCAAGAGATGTGCAGAAAGAACCAACAGAGGTGCAGAAAGAGGCCTACTTCGACTCATACAAAATAGCCTAATCACTAATCTTTCTTCCAAGATGTCTTAAACCTCACTTTTCTCTTGAAGGTTCACTATTAATCGACTGCTCAGAATGTTAGGCCTATCAAATATAAAACAGCAATCCTAATCATATCACTGTTGTAAGTCTGACCAAGTTTGTGAAGGTATGCATGCGTGTCTCTGCTTTTACCTAGTGACATGTTACATAAAAATAATCATACAAATACTTGAATACCTGTGTTTCAAACAGCATACTCTGTAAATATGTGTACAAAAAGGTGTATGTATTTCTTTCTCCTCATAATACAGGGCACATGGGTATTCAATAGTATATTTGAGGGACTCTATAACACCTATATACATAACACATGTCTGCCTGTGCAACCGAATGACAGAGCAGAACTGAGAAGATTTGACAGATGCAGAACACATGTGAGAATACATATACAAGTAGACATATACCTCAGTCACAAGAGCACGCAGACCTTTAAACTTGACAGCTTGCACTTCCCATTTGAGTACAGAAAGAGGCGAGAGAAGTTCAGAAAGAAGCAAGAGAGTTGCAGAAACAGGCAAAAGAGGTGCAGAAAGAGGGAACAGGGATGCAGACAGAGGCAAAAGAGTTGCAGAAAGAGGGAAGAGGGGTACAGAAAGAAGCAAGAGGGGTGCAGAAATTTGCAAGAGAGGTGCAAAAAGAAGCAAGAACAGTGCAGAAAGAACCAACAAAGGTGCAGAAATGGGCAGAAGGGGTGTGGAAAGAGGCAAGAGAAGTTAATGTTAATGTTACTGGGCACTTATAAAGCGCACAGCTACTCCCTGGAGTGTCCCGGCGCTGAGAAAAAGAAACCAGTGACAGAACAATACCGGCACACGTATATCGGCTGCTATTATTGTGAAAAAAGCCAGGTTTTTAAACCTCGCCTAAAGCTGAGAAGATCCTGAGCCTGACGCAAGGATGGCGGCAGGCTGTTCCAAAGCCGAGAGGCTACCACCTGAAAGGAACGTCCACCGAGACGAGAACGAGAGAACCTCGGAACAGTCGAGAGCTGCTGGGTGGAAGACCTCAAGATTCTAGATGGAGCATATTGCTGTATTCTGTACCACAAGTATGAGGCCCCCATATTGTGGAAGGCCTTGTAGGCCAATACCAGGGCTTTAAAATGTATCCTCTTACGCACTGGAAGCCAGTGTAGGGACTTCAAATGAGGGGTCATGTGTGTCTTGAAGCCTACCATAAGTATGGCTCTTGCCGCGGCGTTTTGTACTACCTGCAATCGGCCGAGAAGATAGTCAGGGAGGCTCAAGTACAGGACATTCACATAATCGAGGCGAGAAACAATCAGTGCTTGGACCACTGTTTTCCTGTGAGGAACTGGGAGTAGTGGAAGGAAGTTCCTCAAAATTTTCAGTAGGCCAAAGCATGTGCCGGCCACTGCTTGGACCTGGGACTTCATGGACATGTCCGTGTCCAATTTCACCCCGAGGTTTTTAACGGTGGTAGCTAAATTAACAGGGGGAGACATATTCTGTGGCCACCAATTGCGCCATTCCTCTCCCGGGTTGTGTCCCAAAAAAATAATTTCTGACTTTTCAGAATTGCACAACAATTGGTTCTGTTTAAACCAAGCGAACACCTTGGACAGGCAGATGTTTATCTCAGTCCTATTCAGGGCCATATCCTTTTCGCAGGTGAACAATAACTGCGTATCGTCGGCGTAAGATATTACTTTAGCGCCGTATTGTTCCGCCAAAAGCGCCAAGGGTGCCATGAAAATATTGAACATGGTGGGGCTCAGGATAGAAGTGCAGAAAGAAACAACAGAGGTGCAGAAGGAGGCAAGAGAGGTGTAGAAAGAGGGAAGAAGAGTGCAGAAAGAGGCAAGAGGGGTGCAGAAAGAAGCAACAGAGGTACAGAAAGAGGTAAGAGGGGTGCAGTGGTGGAGAAAGGGGGCTGGGCTGGGCCCCCGACCAGCGCTCAGGAATTCCGCTGTGAAGGACTTACAGGAGGTACCAGGAGGGCTTCTAGGCCCCCAAAGTCCCTCAGGAGTAAAGTGGACTTCATCCCCAACCCGCTCTTGGATGGGGATTAAAGTCCCCTTTGATACTGGGGGTCCTTAGGCGCCAACTAGCCTACCTGACACCTCCAGTAAGCCCCAGATAGTGGAATTGCTGAGAGGTGGACACAGGCCACACCCCCTTTCTGCACCACTCTGCAAATGCGCCTCCTGGCACGCTCTTGCTTGGGGAATGAAGTCCCCTTGCCTCCTGAGGGTCCCTGGTGCCAACTAGCCCTCCTGTTATCTCTAGTAAGCCCCACACAGCTGGATTGCTGAGAGTGGTCCGAAGCCACGCACCCTATTTACACCACTCTGCAAATGCGCCTCCTGGTGCACTGCTGCTCGGGGGATGAAGTCCACTTTAGTCCTGAGGTCCTCAGGACACAAGAGGACATCATCGCCCCACCAGCAGTGCGCCAAGAGGCACTTTTGCAGAGTGGTATATAAAGGGGCGTAGCCTCGGACCACCTCTCAGCAATACCACTGTGTGGGGCTTACTGGAGGTACCTGGTGGGCTAGTTGGCCCCTAAGGACCCTTAAGATTCAAGAGGACTTAATCCCCCAACCCAGAACTCGCCAGGAGGCGCGTTTGCAGAGTGGTGCAGGGAGGGGGCAGGGCATCCGGCGAGATGCCGGCTTTTTTTCTTCTTTTTTGTTAGAAGGGGGCTGTGTGGCCCCCTTCTCTCAATATTTTGTGGGCCCTGGGGACCCCATCCCCCAGGGCCTGCAACATTATTTTTATATTATTTTTTTTAAACGGGAAGGGGGCCACGCGGCCCCCCTCCCGGGGCCAATTTCGGCCAATTTCGGCCCCGGAGACCCCATACCCTGGGCATGGCCAAATATTTTTATTTTATATTACATTTTAAATTTAAGGAGAGGGACCAGGAGGCATTGCCTCATTTTTAATTTTTTTTTTTATTTTCACGGGAGTGGGGCCGCATGGCCCCCCTTCCCTTGGCCACTTTTGGCCCCAGGGACCCCATCCACCAGGGTCTGGCCTCACGTTGGGGACTGCGGGGGAGCCCCAATGCCCCCGCGGGAGCTGGCATTGCTTTTGGGCAAAGGGAGCTGCTAACATGCAGCTCCCTTTGCCCAAAATCAATTCTGCTTTGCTTCGTGGAAGCGAAGGCAGGTTTCCTGCTCTCACTTCCATGAAGCAAAGCAGTGTTTGCTATAGCAGGGCGGGAGCCATGCTCCCGCCTTGCCATAGCAAACTGCAATTTCCTGGGGGTGGGCACCCCGGGAGATTGCTGGAGCTGGCCCTTGGGGGTGGCGGTCCCCAGGGCCATCTTGGGCTCCAGGAGGGGGGCCACGCGACCCCCCTCCCATCATGATTGAAGCCCCGGGGAGGTGGTGGTCCCGGGGGCTGGGGGTCTGCAACGGACCCCTACCCTTAATTTAAAGTTGCCCCTGGGAGGTGGTGGTCCCCCAAACTTTCTTATTTAAATTTAAGCCCCGGGGAGGTGGTGGTCCCTGGGGCTTGGGGGACCCGCGAGGCCCCCCCACCCATAATCGGAAATGCCCCGGGGAGGTAGCGGTCCCTGGGGCTGTGGGGGGCCACGTACCCCCGCATAATATTTAAAAAGCCCCGGGGAGATGGCCGTCCCCGGGGCTGCGGGGGCCCACGCGGCCCCCACATATATTAGCAAGATTGCCCCCGGGACCTGGCCCGAATCCTGCTGAAAAAAAATATGCTTTTTTTGGCCCTAAGCAGGCCTAGGGGGTCAGGGTGTTTCTACCCTGCCCCCATTTCTTTTTTGTATCATTTTTTGACCTTTTTGCTTGTGACTCGGTTCAACCAAGTCACAAGATGGCTGCCAACACTTCTTGGTTTGGAGTGTTGGCAGCCAATCAGAGACAATCTTATGCTCGGGAGGGTTCGCGGATCCACCGCGGTCACCAGATATATAAATTGTTTTATTTTTCAATGTCTCAGAAACTACTGAACAGATTTACACCATTTAAAAAAAGGTTGCTTTCTGAACCAAGTGCTACCTTTTTGCCAAATTTGGTGTAATTCCGTTCAGCAGTTCGGGCTGTAGCCTTGTATAAAGTTTCCTATGGAAATTTAACATGGAGAAAATGCGTTTTGGGACCCTCTTTTTTCTCGGCCCCCACTTGACGAATCACCCCGAAACTTTCAAGACAGGAGCTGCCCGGAGCGCCCCATTAGTTTTGAACATTTCGCGAAGATTTGTCAAACAGCGCCAAAGATATTGGCAAATCAAAAAACACTTTTCCTATGGAAACTAGGTCTTAACTATAACCACCTACTGGCGACCGCCAGTAGGTAATATATTATCTACTGGCGGTCGCCAGTAGATAGTTATAGTTAGGACCTATTTTCCATAGGAAATCCGCAACATTCTATTTGAAATAACTCTTGCATCGGTTGACGAATCTTCGTGAAATTTTCAAACTTTGTGGCCTGCTCCGGTCCGCTCCTATCCTGAAAGTCTTGGGGTGATTCATCAAGCGGGGGCCGGGAAAAAAGGGGGGTCCCAAAACGTGTTTTCCCCATTCATTTTCCCATAGGAAACTTTAGCCACGGCTACAGCACGAACTGCTGAACGGAATTACACCAAATTTGGCAAAGAGGTAGTTCTTGGTCAGAAAGAACCCTTTTTGTTAAATGGTGTAAATCCGTTCAGTAGTTGCTGCGAAAATCAAAAGTAAAAACACATATATATCTATGGCCGCAGAGGGTTCGCGCACCCTCCCGATGACCAGCTGTATGCTAATTGGCTGTCAACACTTCAAACCTGGCAGCCATCTTGTGACTCGGTAGAACCGAGTCACAAGAAAACAGTAAAAACAATCGCGCAAAACACAAAAAGGGGGCAGGGTAGAAACACCCTGACCCCCTAGGCCTGCTCAGGGGGTCCTACAAGGACCCCCAGGGCCCCAAAAAATTATTTTTTTAAATTGGCAAAAAACGCGCTGGGTGCGCAGATCCTGCTGATCAAAAAAAAAAAATGAAGCGCGGGCTCCCGCGCTTCGTGGTTAATTGGCCCCCGGGTGGGTCAAGTCCCGGGGGCATGCTGGGTTTTATTTAATAATAATATGCCCCCCAAGCCCGGGGACCGCCACCACCCCGGGGCTATAAAAAAATAATGGTGGCGGGGTGAACACGGCCCCCCCACAGCCCCGGGGACCACCACCCCCCCGGGGCTTCTTTTTTATTTTTTAAATTACCTGTGTGGGGGCCTCGAGCCTCCCCACATGCCCCGGGACCGCCACCTCCCGGGGCACTAAATAATAAAATGTGGGGGTCCATTTAGGACTCCCGAGCCCCGGGGACCACCACCTCCCCGGGGCTGTGCACAGGATGGGAGGGGGCCGCGTGGCCCCCCTCCTGGAAGCCTGTGGTGGCCCTGGGGACCGCCACCCCCAGGGCCAGCTCCTGCAGTGTCCCGGGGTGCCTACCCCGGGACACTGCTGCTTGCAATCACAGGACGGGAGGCTCGCGGCTCCCTCCTGTGATTGCAAACTTAGCTGAGCTCATTGAAGCGAGAGCAGGGAAACCTGCTCTCGCTTCAATGAAGCAGCAGAATTGCTTTTCCATAAGGGGCGCTGCATGTCAGCAGCTCCCTTATGGAAAAGCAATGCCGGCCTCCCGCAGGACGCGGAAGCCGGCGGGACCATGCGGGGATTGGGGACCCCCCCACGGTCCCCAACGAGAGGCCAGGCCCTGGGGGATGGGGTCCCTGGGGCCATTAGTGGCCCGGGAGGGGGGCCACGCGGCCCACCTCCCCAAAATTTAATTAAAAAAATACAAAGGCCGGCCCCGGGGGATGGGGTCACCAGGGCCTAAGGAGGCCTGAGGAGGGGGCAACGCAGCCCCCCTCCATGAATTTTTTTTTTTTTTAAAAGGTGGCAATGACCCGGGGGGATGGGGTCCCCAGGCCAAAATTGGCCACGGGAGGGGGGCCCATGCAGTCCCCTTCCCGTTGCTTTTTAAAAAAATAAATAAAAGGGGTCAGGCCCTGGGGGATGGGGTCCCCAGGGCCCAAAATAATTAAAAAGAAGGGGGGCAACACAGCCCCCTTTTAAAAAAAAAAGATTAAAAAAATAAAAATCCGGCATCGCGCCAGAGGCCACGCTCCCTCCTTGGCAGCACTCTGCAAACGCGCCCCCTGGCGCGTTTGCAAAGGGGGAATGAATTCCCCTTGAATACTGGGGGTCCCTGGGGGCCAACTAGCTCACCAGGAACCTCCAGTATGCGCCACAGGGCTGGGTTGCAGAGAGGTGGTCCAGGCCACGCCCCTTTTTACACCTCTCTGCAACGCAGCTCTGTGGCGCATACTGGAGGTACCTGGTGGGATAGTTGGACCCCAGGGACCCTCAGGATTCAAGGGGACTTAATCCCCCAACTTAAAACGCGCCACGGGCGCGTTTGCACAGTGGTGAAGGGAGAGGGTGGGGCTAAAGGTGACATGTGTGCAAACAGGTCTCGTGGCGCGTTTTAAGATGGGGAATTAAATCCCTTCAATCCTGAGGGTCCCTGGGGCCAACTAGCCCACCAGGTACATCCAAAGCACCACAGAGCTGCGTTGCAGAGAGGTGTTAAAGGGGCGTGGCCTCTGAACACCTCTCTGCAATGCAGCTCCCTGGCGCATACTGGAGGTACAGGGTGGGTTAGTTGGACCCCAGGGACCCTCAGGATTCAAGGGAACTTAATCCCCCAACTTAAAACGTGCCACGGGGCGCGTTTGCACAGTGGTGAAGGGAGGGGGCGGGGCTTCTGGTGACATGTGTGCAAACAGGCCCCGTGGCGTGTTTTAAGATGGGGAATTAAATCCTTCAATCCTGAGGGTCCCTGGGGCCAACTAGCCCACCAGGTACCTCCAGTAAGCACCACGGAGCTGCGTTGCAGAGTGTTGTAAAAGGGGCGTGGCCTCTGAACACCTCTCTGCGACGCAGCTCTCTGGCGCATACTGGAGGTATCTGGTGGGCTAGTTGGCCCCTAGGGACCCTCGGGATTGAGGAGGAATTAATTCTCCAACTTAAAACGCGCCATAGGGCGTGTTTGCAGACATGTCACCTCAGGCCCCACCCCCTTCCTTCACCATTGTGCAAATATTCCTCTAAAATCAGACGAACTACTGAATTCCGATTTACTCACCTGTTATCAGGAGAGACCTCAGTGCTCCATCTTTGAGCCCAGTACTGATCCTGAAAAGTAATTTTAACCGTACTTACCAGTAACTTGAATTTCCTTCCATAGGCTAACATTGACTGGTTTCACTTGGAAATTCTTCTAAGTGTGGACTTTTGGAACTTTATAATATTCCTCTAAAATCAGCAGAACTACGAATTCCAATTTACTCACCTGTTATCAGGAGAGACCTCAGTGCTGCATCTTTGAGCCCAGTACTGATCCTGAAAAGTAATTCTAACCGTACTTACCAGTAACTTGAATTTCCTTCCATAGGCTAACATTGACTGGTTTCACTTGGAAATTCTTCTAAGTGTGGAGTTTTGGAACTTTATAATATTCCTCTAAAATCAGCCGAACTATGAATTCCGATTTACTCACCTGTTATCAGGAGAGAACCCAGTGCTGCATCTTTTAGCCCAGCACTGACCATGAAAAGTAATTCTAACCGTACTTACCAGTAACTTGTATTTCCTTCCATAGGAATCCATTGTCTGGTTTTCAGTAGAAAAGTTTCAAAGTGTCGATTTTCACAAACTACAAATATTCCTTAAAAATCGCCTGTATGACTTAAACGCATTCTTTCAACTGTTTACAGGAGATGCACCAGTGCTGGATCCAGGATCCACCACTGAGTAAGAAAAAGTAACGATAACACTACTTACCTGGTAAGTGAATTTCCTCCCATAGGATAACATTGGTGATTCTATGTGAAAAAGTTTCTAAGTGTCAACTTTTAAAATACAATAATATTCCTTAAAAATCACTACAGTAACCAAAACGCTTTACTCAACTGTTTACAGGAGATGTCCCAGGACTGAATCTAGGATCCAGTCCTGTGGTTAGAAAAGTAATCCATAAAGTAACTAATTGCATTTAACTAGAAATTCACATTGAGCTCAATGTTGCATTGTGTTTGAAATAGTGTTGCCCATTGCAACAACTGTAACTACTGTACTTAAAAGTCTATTGCCTATTTGCAAAGTATTTAAACTAAAGTAATTCATTCTGAGAAAGTATATTTTGTAATGTAATGTATAATGTAATTACAATGTAATTTAAAAAATAAAATATCTAAAAATAAATAGTTTAAAAAAATGTAGTAAATCAGTATCAAAAAATAAATATAACAATTAATACATTTAAAAATTGTCATTTACAAAACCTTAGAAATTCACTGAAAAAACCCATAGATTTCAGACATGTTATAGTTAGGAATTAGCATTTAAAAACCTTTGAAATTCACTGAAAAAACCATAGGTTTCAGGCATGTTATAGTTAGAAATTAGCATTTAAAAAACCTTACAAATTCACTGAAAAAACCATAGGTTTTAGGGACAGTTATAGTTAGTTGGACATTGCACTCATACAAAACCCGTGAAATTCCCCCGTTATAGTTAGTTCAGCTAACTATAACTCACGCCCCCGCAATGCACTGCTGATGACGTCACATATTACATCACTCATGACATGGTCAGTGACATCACTGATGACATCACTGATGACATCTCAAATGACATCACTGATGACATCATCCAGTGACTGTGTGTTTCTGTAAAGTTTAAATATGTTTAATATATATAGGGAAAGGCGTATTGAAGAATGAGTGGGTGTATTAGTGTCTGAATGGATGATTTAGTAGGTGCGTGACTGACTCTATAAGTGAGTGATTAAACGTATCTTACTGTATGCATGGGTTAGTGACTAAACTGTGTGAATGTCTGTATCCGTCTGTCTGTTGGTGTGTAAGCGGCTGCATGGGTTTGTGAATAGCTACATGAGTGTCTATATGGGTTATGGATTGGTTGTCTGAGTATCTGTATGGGTGCCTGAGTGTTTGTGTGGGTGGGGTGTGTGTGACTCTGTGCATAGGTGTGTGAGTGGGTGATTCACTGGGTGCATGGTTTCAAGAGTGCATCTGTGATGGACTGTATGGGTGGTTGAGTGTGTGTATGGGTGTGTTAGTGAGTGAATGTATATCTCAGTGGTACATGTGTGAGTAACTACATATGTGAAAGGCAGTATATATGTGTGTTGGAGTATATAAATGACTATAAGTGAGAGTGTGTGATTGTGAGAGTGGCTGTATGGATGAGTGTGTGCTTGTATCAGTGATTGTATAAGAGCGTAAGAATGTGTTAGTATTTGTATGAGTAAGTGAGCTGGTGTGTATAACTGTATAGGTGAGTGAATGGGAGTGTGATTAATTATTTGCATGACTGACTAGGTGTGTGAGTACCTCTATGGATGAGTGCCGGTGTGTGAGTGTCTATATAGGTGTATGAGTGCATATGATAGTCCTGTACTGAGTCAGCATAAGTATGAGTGCCTGTACGGGTGAGTGAGTGGATGTGTGTGTAGACCTAAGAATCAGTGAGTGGGAATGTAGTTATTGGTGTTGGAGTGTCTATGGTTTTGAGAATGGCAGTCTGTAATTTAGAGTGGGTGTATCAAAGGTTATATTAGGGTGTGAGAAGATGCATCAAATTATCACATGGATGATGTCATCAGTGATGTCATCAGTGATGTCATTTGAGATGTCATCAGTGATGTCATCAGTGATGTCACTGACCATGTCATGAGTGATGTAATATGTGACGTCATCAGCAGTGCATTGCGGGGCCGCGAGTTATAGTTAGCTGAACTAACTATAACGGGGGAATTTCACGGGTTTTGTACGAGTACAATGTCCAACTAACTATAACTGTCCCTAAAACCTATGGTTTTTTCAGTGAATATATATATATATATTATCTACTGGCGGTCGCCAGTAGATAGTTATAGTTAGGACCTATTTTCCATAGGAAATCTGCAACATTCTATTTGAAATAACTTTGGCGCCGGTTGACGAATATTCGCGAAATTTTCAAAACTCGTGGCCCGCTCCGGTCCGCTCCTATCCTGAAAGTCTCGGCGTGATTCGTCAAGTGGAGGCCGAGAAGAAAGGGGGGTCCCAAAACGTGTTTTCACCATGCAATTTTCCATAGGAACCTTACATCGCAGCTACAGCCCAAACTGCTAAACGGAATTACACCAAATTTGGCAAAAAGGTAGCCCTTGGTTCAGAGTCGTGCCTTTTCGTTAAATGGTGTAAATCCGTTCAGTAGTTCCTGAGAAATTTGAAAAAGAAAACACATATATATCTGGGCGGAGCCTAACCACACATGTCATCGTGAGATCTGATTGGCTGTCAGCACTTCATCCTGGAATTGCTGGCAGCCATCTTGGGACCAATATAAATGATAGTACCCCATTGAAATGCATTGTAGTGAATCGAAGATTTTGAGGGTTACCAAAAGGAGAACTATAAAGGGTGATAACAGACTTTAGTTACATTAGAATTCATTTGTTGATGGTACCATACTAATTTCAGGAATTGTGGTGTGTTCTAAGGTGATTTTACCCTGTGAAAAACCTTCTGCTGGGATATCATGAATCATGTTTGAGAGAAAACTATTTTCACATGCTTGTCCCATACAGTTTTGGAAGGTGCTCCAGAAGCTAAAATGAGAGCATATTTTCTGTAAATTCACATTATCTTTCTCAGTCATGTGACAATGAAGTCTGACATTCTCAGTAAAACATGTACATCCAACAAGGGCAGAGACTGTCAGTTGATTCCTTTGCATTCTACTGCAGCTTCCCAGAGTGTTCTAAAGAACAACTAGAGTGCTAACAGCCTTACTTATGACAAAAGTATGGCACACCTGAAGCCAACTTGATTGGAATAAACTGGTAACACTTAAAACATTTAATTTAAAAAGGAACAAAATGATGGGGTTCATTTTGTCATAGAAATTATGGTTAGTGCTGTAGAAAGAAAAATTAGGACATGTTTCAAGTGTGATCTCAAATATCTTCCTGTTATATTTCAACAGGAGCAGCCTGTCAGTTGATGCCTTTGTGTTCTACTGCAGCTTCCCAGAGTGTTCTAAAGAACAACTAGAGCGCTAACAGTCTTACTTATGACAAAATTATGGCACACCTGAAGCCATCTTGATTGGAATAAACTGGTAACACTTAAAACATTTAATTTAAAAAGGAACAAAATGAGGGGGTTCATTTTGCCATAGAAATTATGGTTAGTGCTGTAGACAGAGAAATTAGGACATGTTTTAAGTGAGATCTCAAATATCTTCCTGTTATATTTCAACAGGAGCAGCATGTCAGTTGATGCCTTTGTGTTCTATTGCAGCTTCCCAGAGTGTTCTAAAGAACAACTAGAGTGCTAACAGCCTTACTTATGACAAAAGTATGGCACACCTGAAGCTGTCTTGATTGGAATAAACTGGTAACACTTAAAACATTTAATTTAAAAAGGAACAAAATGATGGGGTTCATTTTGTCATAGAAATTATGGTTAGTGCTGTAGAAAGAAAAATTAGGGCATGTTTCAAGTGTGATCTCAAATATCTTCCTGTTATATTTCAACAGGAGCAGCCTGTCAGTTGATGCCTTTGTGTTCTACTGCAGCTTCCCAGAGTGTTCTAAAGAACAACTAGAGCGCTAACAGTCTTACTTATGACAAAATTATGGCACACCTGAAGCCATCTTGATTGGAATAAACTGGTAACTCTTAAAGCATTTAATTTAAAAAGGAACAAAATGAGGGGGTTCATTTTGTCATAAAAATTATGGTTAGTGCTGTAGAAAGAAAAATTAGGACATGTTTTAAGTGAGATCTCAAATATCTTCCTGTTATATTTCAACAGGAGCAGCCTGTCAGTTGATGCCTTTGTGTTCTACTGCAGCTTCCCAGAGTGTTCTAAAGAACAACTAGAGCGCTAACAGTCTTACTTATGACAAAAGTATGGCACACCTGAAGCCATCTTGATTGGAATAAACTGGTAACACTTAAAACATTTAATTTAAAAAGGAACAAAATGAGGGGGTTCATTTTGCCATAGAAATTATGGTTAGTGCTGCAGAATGAAAATTTAGGGCATGTTTTAAGTGAGATCTCAAATCCTCTTCTATTTCATTAGAAAATTCTGACATGCAGACTGAAACAATCACTTTCAATACCAGCAGTAGACTTCCAGTTAACTCCCTGGTGAGCAGTAGCTTTACTACAGTGATCTAATGAACAACTAGAGTGCTAACATTCTGAATTTATGGCAAATGTGTGACACATCTGAATGCCTTCTTGATGGAATCAAAGTAAAAAACTGAAAGCATTTCCTACTGAGGAGACTGCAGTAAATGACGAAATTAGGAAACTTCATAACAAATAAGTCTCCCAAGATGGCCACCAGAGAAAAAAGAGCCCAAATGTAGCACAAATATCACCCAGATGTAGTCCACATATAGCCCAATGACAGAAGTGTGCAAAACACTTTTTATTTTTAGTTTTTCTGCAGTTTTATATAGTGCAAACTGGTCAGGTATTGGAGCGTTACATCTTACTTGGACCCCTTATTGCGTATTTTGCACGAAGTACATGAGATTGATCTTGCAAAACATTGAACTTTATGATTCTGTTAACCTGAAGTTGCTCTGAACCGGGCTTTGTAACACCCGTTTTTACCTACTGGTTTTAATTAATTCTCACTGTATTGTATTAGGAAAGAGGATTCACTGTTTTTATGTACACTTTTATGATCTATGTTTCTAAATCAGATCAAATAAAGTTTAATGAATTATATGGCAGGACAGAGGCAAGGATTATGCATATCTTCCCTCACTTTATTTGCATAGCAGTTCAAAGAAAACGTAACACAACGATCATTAAACAAAAGACTACACAACCCAAGAACCATTAGGGGGGTAGTCTCCAAGGCAACTATAGTCCAATCATATATCACAGTCCATCGTATATAATATCGTGACGTCCCTTCCGCTTCCTCTTTCTTCACTGCTCGTCAGTTAAGTGCATTCCTTACATTCTTGGCTTAATCTGACGTTGTTGCTGTTTGTATAGCGGTTTCTTGTGCACGTTATTAGCATTATTGCCTTGGTATTGTTTCATATTCCCTGCGCAGCAGGCTCTTGCCCGAGCGCGTTCTCCCCCTCGCAGTTTCTCCCGCTGTGTGCTCTGCGCGCGGTGAGCTCCTGTCAGGCGCATCTGGTCCGAGCGAGGCAGCTCCGTCGAGCGCTCCCGCTGGTCTTTACGCGCGTTTGGGAATCCGGTCACTCCTTTAGTGTCCGCTTGATTCCCGACTAACCCTTGCCTAATTTTGACACCGCTACGCAGTGATTTCCCCACACGGCCACGTGAGTGACCAGCGCCACCTGGTGGTGGTAATTGGTATTGCGCCTCAGTCTATTCTTATAACAGCTTCGGGGAAAGCCCAGCTGTTGGAGCACCGGCGAGGGGGCTGTCTTAAGGATTTTAAGGGCGTTTGTTCTGTGCACACACCCTCTGCTAACATGTTTTCTCCAGAAGACCATTTTTACTCCTCCTACCAGGAAGTGGAGGAGAAATGGCCCCCCAACTTCTCCCTCCAGCAGTGGACCAAGCCCTCTCTCTGGCTATTTCTAGGGCGCTGGCTCCTCTTAGGTATCAGGTTGATAAGCTGGCGAAAAGCATCCCTGGGGTGTTCAGTGACCCAGATCTGGTGGTGGCGGGTCCAAGTAGCTCCCAGATGGGGAATAAAAGGGCCGTTAAACATAACGCGGGGCACTTGGAAGGATTTGATAAACTTACGGAGACCTTCCTCAAGAGTGCGCGAACGCTAAAACATGCACCCTGCCGGGAGGAGGAGGGGCCCGGAGAAAATTGCGACACTGTCACCACTATTGTAGACCCCGACGGCGGGTTTCCCTTAGAGGGAGAGGGTGTATCGGAGGACGATTTCTCCTCCGATGAGGATAAGGACTCGGGGCGTCCCTGGCGTCCAGAGTCCCACTCTCTCAGTCCCCGCTTGGGGACGGGGTCCACTCGGAAATGTTCGAGCCTACCCAAATTTACCATCCTAGGTCAGCAGAGTGGATACCTGACGCCAAAGTGGCAGAGTATGTGGTGGGGAAAATCCATCAACCCCTTGAAAGGGAGGTCAGGAATAGGATGAGGGAGAATGCCCCAGGCCCTCACTGAAGGGGAAGGTGGCACACACGCCTGAAATTGATGAGAAACTATGTACCTTTTCCTCCAAGTATATGAGGGATCCCAAGAAAGGAATTGATAGGTCTTGGACGTGGTAGGGCCCTTGACCCAAATTATTCAATTGATGGAGCGTTCCAAAGAGTCAGGATCCCCTTTGTCCACGGATATTGTGGCTGGTTGGGCGCACTACCCTAAACCCTAAAACACTACCCCCTCCACTACCCAAACACCACTGCACTACCCAAAACCCTAAAACACTACCCCCAGCACGACACCCTACACTACCGAAACATAACTGCACCACCCTAAACCCTAAAACACTACCACCAGCATGACTCCCTACACTACACAAACACCACTGCACTACCCTAAACCCTAAAACACTACCCCCAGCACAACCCCTACACTACCCAAACACCACTGCACTACCCAAAACCCTAAAACACTACCCCCAGCACGAACCCTACACTACCCAAACATAACTGCACTACCCTAAACCCTAAAACACTAACCCCAGCATGACCCCCTACACTACCCAAACACCACTGCACTACACTATACCCTAAAACACGACCCCCTACACTACACAAACACCACTGCACTGCCCTAAACCCTAAAACACTAGCCCAGCACTACCCCCTACACTACCCAAACACCACTGCACTAACATAAACCCTAAAACACTACCCCAGCACAACCCCCTACACTACACAAACACCACTGCACTACCCTAAACCCAAAAACACTACCCCCAGCACGACTCCCTACACTACCCAAACACCACTGCACTACCCTAAACCCTAAATATACCCCCAGCACGACCACCACACTACCCAAACACCACTGCACTACCCTAAACCATAAAACACTACCCCCAGCATGACCCCCTACACTACACAAACACCACTGCACTACCCTAAACCCTAAAACACTACCACCAGCATGACCCCCTACACTACTCAAACACCACTGCACTACCCTAAACCCTAAAACACTACCCCAGCATGACCTCCTACACTACCCATACACCACTGCACTACCCTAAACCCTAAAACACTACCCCCAGCACGACCCCTACACTACTGCCCCACCCTAAACCCTAAAACACTCCCCCCAGCACGACCCCCTACACTACCCAAACACAACTACACTACCCAAACACAACTGCACTACCCTAAACCCTAAAACACGACCCCCAGCACGACCCCCTACACCACCCAAACACCACTGCACTACTCTAAACCCTAGAAATGAAACCCCCACCCCATGCCCAATCCCCTTTACCTCTCACTCCTCATGGTTCCTCTCTCCTCGTGGTTCCTGCTTCACGTCATCTCTGAGGGGCGGTGCACGTCGTTGTGAGGAAACGGAACAGCTTCAGTTTCCTTACAACGACATGGATCGTCTACATGTTTTAGAACGCATGGTCATTTACCATACATACCTTTACAACAAAATTCGTTGTAAAGGCATGCGTGGTAAATGACCATGCGTTCTAAAAATGCGTAGTAATGACTTTGTGATGTACAACACATGCGTGGTAATGCATGCGTTGTAATGGTATCGCAAAGTAAAAAAGTCGTTGTAACGGCTGTTTACCGATCGAAGCTGGCCCCTGTTCTTCAGTGAGACGTTTATTTGATTAATTAGGAGGAAGGAATGTGGTTTTTTTACCGAAAAGTGCATTCCTGGCTGTTGTATTGTGAAAGTGTCCGCGTGGCCTGGTTTCACTTCCGGTGAGAGAGTGGAAGAGTCTGTTTGGATCTAAAGGAGTTCTGTTGTTGGACGGGGCCGGCGCGACATGTCATCAGAAAACATAGCTAATGTAAAGCGTCCTCCCTGAAGTGTGGAGCAGTGCCATGAGAGGTCAACGAGTGTGCGTCCCACCGCAGTATGACCGTACCGCGTAACCCATGTGCCGCCTCCAGGGTACGGGAGGCAGAAGCGGCATCGCAGGTCCTCTTGAAGACAGTTGTAGCACTAATTCTACATTTTGATACTAGGGCATTTTAACTTCGTTGTTCCTGCCAGATACAAAGAGAAGATCCTGTGTTATTCAGTGCCCTCATTACCTTTTTTGTGGGTTGTGGTGCTTGTCACTTCGCTGCCCAACCGGTGCACACGACTGGGCACCCCACCTCGTGTGCCATCTGCAGGGCCTCTGCCCTCAGATCACTGTTTTCGGTTTCTGGAGTGGCAACATAAACAGTTGATCCCAAAGGACTAGCCTGAACACTTAGGGGAATATCCCCTGCACCAGCATTCCACGGAAATTCTTTCCTAGCTCTCCCACGTCAACGAGCACGGCTCCGCTCGTGACACCGTATGAGGTCATCGGAGCCATAAGAGGACCTCGTCAGCGTGCTGACGTCAGTTCCACCCATTTTTTCCGTGCCACCGAGGCAAACAGGGGACCGAGACATTTTCACATGTATACATAGTATAATAAATATATATATATTCACTGAAAAAACCATAGGTTTCAGGCACGTTATAGTTAGAAATTAGCATTTAAAAAACCTTAGAAATTCACTGAAAAAACCATAGGTTTCAGGCACGTTATAGTTAGAAATTAGCATTTAAAAAACCTTATAAATTTACTGAAAATACCTTAGGTTTCAGGCAAGTTATAGTTAGAAATTTGCATTTAAAAAACCTTTGAAATTCACTGAAAAAACCATAGGTTTCAGGCACGTTATAGTTAGAAATTAGCATTTAAAAAACCTTAGAAATTCACTGAAAAAACCATAGGTTTTAGGGACAGTTATAGTTATTTGGACATTTCACTCGTACAAAACCCGTGAAATTCCCCGTTATAGTTAGTTCTGCTAACTATAACTCGCGCCCCCGCAATGCACTGCTGATGACGTCACATATTACATCACTCATGACATGGTCAGTGACATCACTGATGACATCACTGATGACATCTCAAATAACATCACTGATGACATCACTGATGACGTCATCCATGTGATAATTTCATGCATCTTCTCACACCCTAATATAACTTTTGATACACCCACTCTAAATTACAGACTGCCATTGTCAAAACCATAGACACCCCAACACCAATAGCTACATACCCACTCACTGATTCTTAGGTCTACACACACATCCACTCACTCACCCGTACAGTCACTCATACTTACGGTCACTCAGTACAGGACTATCATATGCACTCATACACCTACATAGACACTCACACACTGCCACTCATCCATAGAGGTACTCACACACCTAGTCAGTCATGCAAATAATTATTCACACTGCAGTTTACTCACCTATACAGTTAGACACACACCAGCTCACTTACAATACTAGCACATTCTTACACTCTTATACAATCACTGATACAAGTACACACTCATCCATACAGCCACTCTCACAATCACACACTCTCACTTATAGCCATTTATATACTCCAACACACATATATACTGCCTTTAACATATGTAGTTACTCACACATGTACCACTGAGATATACATTCACTCACTAACACACCCATACACACACTCACCCACCCATACAGTCCATCACAGATGCACTCTTGAAACCATGCACCCAGTGAATCACCCACTCACACATCTATGCACAGAGTCACACACACCCCACCCACACAAACACTCAGGCACCCATACAGATACTCAGACAACCAATCAATAACCCATGTAGACACTCATGTAGGTATTCAGAAAGCCATGCAGCCGCTTACACACCAACAGACAGACGGATACAGACATTCACATAGTTTAGTCACTAACCCATGCATTCAGTAAGATACGTTTAATCACTAACTTATGGAGTCAGTCACGCACCTACTAAATCATCCATTCAGACAATTATACACCCACTCATTCATCCCAAAAAACCTTGGCATATATATTAAACATATTTAAACTTTATAGAAACACACAGTCACTGGATGATGTCATCAGTGATGTCATTTGAGATGTCATCAGTGATGTCATCAGTGATGTCACTGACCATGTCATGAGTGATGTAATATGTGACGTCATCAGCAGTGCATTGCGGGCGCGCGAGTTATAGTTAGCTGAACTAACTATAACGGGGGAATTTCTATGGTTTTGTACGAGTGAAATGTCCAACTAACTATAACGCCCCTGAAACCTATGGTTAATTCAGTGAATTTCTAAGGTTTTTTAAATGCTAATTTCTAACTATAACGTGCCTGAAACTTATGGTTTTTTCAGTGAATATATATATATATTATCTACTGGCGGTCGCCAGTAGATAGTTATAGTTAGGACCTATTTTCCATAGGAAATCCGCAACATTCTATTTGAAATAACTTTGGCGCCGGTTGACGAATCTTCGCGAAATTTTCAAACTTTGTGGGGCGCTCCGGTCCGCTCCTATCCTGAAAGTCTCGGGGTGATTCGTCAAGCGGGGGCCGAGAAAAAAGGGGGGTCCCAAAACGCGTTTTCCCCATGCAATTTTCCATAGGAACCTTTAGTCGCAGCTACAGCCCGAACTGCTGAACGGAATTACACCAAATTTGGCAAATAGGTAGCCCTTGGTTCAGAGTCGTGCCTTTTTCTTAAATGGTATAAATCTGTTCAGTAGTTGCTGAGAAAATCAAAAGTAAAATCACATATATATCTATGGCCGCGTAGGGTCCGCGTACCCTCCCGATCACGAGCTGTATGCTAATTGGCTGTCAACACTCCAAACCAGGAAGTGTTGGCAGCCATCTTGTTCCTCGGTAGAACCGAGGCACAAGAAAGCAGTGAGAAAAATGCAAAAAACGCGAAAAGGGGGCTGGGTAGAAACACCCTGACCCCCTAGGCCTGCTCAGGGGGTCCCAAAAGGACCCCCAAGGCCCCCACATTTTTTTTTGAAAAAATCGGCAAAAACACGCTGGGTCCGCGGATCCAGCCGATAAAAAAATAAAAAATCAAAGCGCGGTCTCCCTGGCTTCGATGCTATTTGGCCCCTGAGTGGCCCAAGTCCTGGGGGCATGCCTGCTTTTTTAGTTTTATGTGTGGGGGGCCTCTAAGGCCCCCCCAAGCCCTGGGGACTGCCACCCCCGGGGCTTCTTTTTAAAAAAAATAAAATGACCTGTGTGGGGGGGCTCCAGCCACCTCCTGGGGCACTAAATATTTCAATATGGGGGTCCGTTATGGACCCCCGAGCCCCGGGGACCACCTCCTCCCCGGGGCTTTGCCAATGGAGGGAGGGGGGCCGCGTGGCCCCCCTCCTGGAGCCCTTGATGGCCCTGGGGACAACCACCCCCCAGGGCCGGCTCCTGCAGTGTCCCGGGGTGTCTACCCCCGGGACACTGTAGTTTGCTATGGCAGGGCGGGAGCCTCGCGGCTCCCGTCCTGTCATAGCAAACTGCTTTGGTTTTTGGAACAGAGAGCCGGAAACCTGCTCTCTCTTCCAAAAACCAAAGCCGATTGCTTTTCCACATGGGGAGCTGCATCTTAGCAGCTCCCCATGTGGAAAAGCAATGCCGGCTCCCGAAGGACGCAGGGAGCCGGCGGGACCGTGGGGGATTGGGGACCCCCCCACGGTCCCCAACGGAGAGGGCCAGCCCCGGGGGATGGGGTCCCCGGGGCTAGTAGTGGCCCAGGAGGGGGGCTACGTGGCACCCCTCCCCAACAAATTAAGTTTTTTTTAAAAAATCAAAGGTCGGCCACGGGGGATGGGGTCCCCGGGGCCATAAGTGGCCTAAGGAGGGGGACAACGCAGCCCCCCTCCATAACATTTGTTTTTAAAAAGAAGGCCATGCCCCGGGGGATGGGGTCCCCGGGGCCGATTAAGGCCTGGGGAGGGGAGCCACGAGGCCCCGTTCCAATTTTTGTTTTATTTAACAAAATATTAGGGGGCAGGCCCTGGGGGATAGGGTCCCCAGGGCCAAGAAATTAGAAAAACAAGGGGGGCCACACAGCCCCCCTTCTAAAAATAAAAAAAATAAAAAAGACCGGCATCGCGCCGGAGGCCACGCCCACTCCTTGCAGCACTCTGCAAACGCGCCCCCTGGCACGTTTGCAGATGGGGAACGAATTCCACTTGAATACTGGGGTCCCTGGGGGCCAACTAGCCCACCAGGAACCTCCAGTATGCGCCAGGGGGCTGCGTTGCAGAGAGGTGTACAGAGGCCACGCCCCTTTTTACACCTCTCTGCAACGCAGCTCTGTGGTGCTATTTGGAGGTACATGGTGGGCTAGTTGGACTCCAGGGACCCTCAGGATTCAAGGGGAATTAATCCCCCAACCTAAAATGCGCCACGGGGCGCGTTTGCACAGTGGTGAAGGGAGGGGGCGGGGCTTCAGTTGACATGTGTGCAAACTGACCCCGTGGCACGTTTTAAGATGGGGAATTAAATCCCCTTCAATCCTGAGGGTCCCTGGGGGCCAACTAGCCCACTAGGTACGTCCAGAAAGCGCCACAGAGCTGCGTTGCAGAGAGGTGCAAAAAGGGGCGTGGCCTCTGAACACCTCTCTGCAACGCAGCTCCCTGGCGCATACTGGAGGTACAGGGTGGGCTAGTTAGACCCCAGGGACCCTCATGATTCAAGGGGACTTAATCCCCCAACTTAAAACACGCCACGGGGCGCGTTTGCACAGTGGTGAAGGGAGGGGGTGGGGCTTGAGGTGACATGTGTGCAAACAGGCCCCGTGGGGTGTTTTAAGTTGGGGATTAAGTCCCCTTCAATCCTGAGGGTCCCTGGAGTCCAACTAGCCCACCAGGTACCTTCAGTAAGCACAACAGAGTTGCGTTGCACAGAGGTGAAAAAGGT
This sequence comes from Calotriton arnoldi, assembly GCA_963921515.1. Taxonomy (NCBI): domain Eukaryota; kingdom Metazoa; phylum Chordata; class Amphibia; order Caudata; family Salamandridae; genus Calotriton; species Calotriton arnoldi. The sequence continues at coordinate 655,799 of CAWUFW010010695.1, forward strand.
GCGTGGCGTTGGAACGCCTCTCTGCAACTCAGCTCTGTGGTCCTAACTGTAGGTACCTGGGGGGCTAGTTGGGCCCCAGGGACACTCAGGAATTCAAGGGGACTTAATCCTGCAACTTAAAACGTGCCACGGGGCGCGTTTGCACACATGTCACCTCAGGCCCCCACTCCCTTCATCACTGTGCAAACGCGCCCTGTAGCGCGTTTTAAGAGGTAGTTTTAATCCCCCTGCCCTATTATGTACTAGGGACTTACAGAGGAGGTCATGCTAATCACAGGGGTAACCCAACGCATAGTGTTCCCTAGTGTATGTAGGTGTTTTCACTGTATTCTAAGTGTGTTTTCGCATAGCACTGGCTCTGGTTAGTCAGAGTCAGTTACCACCAGTACACGTCGGAAAAAGTTGTGGGCACAGGATGATTTTGGAACAAGGCCTCTTTCTGCTCCTCTGTTGGTTCTTTCTGCACATCTTTTGCTTCTTCCTGCACTTTTCTTCGTCTTTGTGGACTTCTGTTGCTTCTTTCTGCATTTCTTTTGCTTCTTTCTGTGCGTTTTTTTCTTCTTTTTCACATGTCCTACCTCTGTAGGCGTAGTTAGAAACTAGCATTTAAAAAACCTTTGAAATTCACTGAAAATACCATAGGTTTCAGGCACGTTATAGTTAGAAATTAGCATTTAAAAAACCTTTGAAATTCACAGAAAAACCATAGGTTTCAGGCACGTTATAGTTAGAAATTAGCATTTAAAAACCTTAGAAATTCACTGAAAAAACCATAGGTTTTAGGGACAGTTATAGTTATTTGGACATTTCACTCGTACAAAACCCGTGAAATTCCCCGCTATAGTTAGTTCTGCTAACTATAACTTGCGCCCCCGCAATGCACTGCTGATGACGTCACATATTACATCACTCATGACATGGTCAGTGACATCACTGATGACATCACTGATGACATCTCAAATGACATCACTGATGACATCACTGATGACGTCATCCATGTGATAATTTCATGCATCTTCTCACACCCTAATATAACTTTTGATACACCCACTCTAAATTTCAGACTGCCATTGTCAAAACCATAGACGCTCCAACACCAATAGCTACATACCCACTCACTGATTCTTAGGTCTACACACACATCCACTCACTCACCCATACAGTCACTCATACTTACGGTCACTCAGTACAGGACTATCATATGCACTCATACACCTACATAGACACTCACACACCGCCACTCATCCATAGAGGTACTCACACACCTAGTCAGTCATGCAAATAATTATTCACACTGCCATTTACTCACCTATACAGTTATACACACACCAGCTCACTTAGTCATACAAATACTAGCACATTCTTACACTCTTATACAATCACTGATACAAGTACACACTCATCCATACAGCCACTCTCACAATCACACACTCTCACTTATAGCCATTTATATACTCCAACACACATATATACTGCCTTTAACATATGTAGTTACTCACACATGTACCACTGAGATATACATTCACTCACTAACACACCCATACACACACTCACCCACCCATACAGTCGATCACAGATGCACTCTTGAAACCATGCACCCAGTGAATCACCCACTCACACATCAATGCACAGAGTCACAAACACCCCACCCACACAAACACTCAGGCACCCATACAGATACTCAGACAACCAATCAATAACCCATGTAGACACTCATGTAGCTATTCAGAAAGCCATGCAGCCGCTTACACACCAACAGACAGACGGATACAGACATTCACATAGTTTAGACACTAATCCATGCATTCAGTAAGATACGTTTAATCACTAACTTATGGAGTCAGTCACGCACCTACTAAATCATCCATTCAGACAATTATACACCCACTCATTCTTCAATACACCTTGGCATATATATTAAACATATTTAAACTTTAGAGAAACACACAGTCACTGGATGATGTCATCAGTGATGTCATTTGAGATGTCATCAGTGATGTCATCAGTGATGTCACTGACCATGTCATGAGTGATGTAATATGTGACGTCATCAGCTGAACTAACTATAACGGGAGAATTTCACGGGTTTTGTACGAGTGAAATGTCAAAATAACTATAACTGTCCCTCATGACTTGTTCTATGACCTCATTTACAACATCACTGACGACATCTCAAATGATTGCGTTGCCCCAATGCCTCAGCCTCATTAGGCCCTGGGGAACCCATCCTACAGGGCCAATCTTTTAAATAAAGGAGAGGAGGTCACACGTGGCCCCTCTGGGCCGATTTTGGCCCCAGGGACCCCATCCTCCGGGATCCAAGTTATTTTGAGAAGGAGTGAATGTGACCCCTCTCCCTGGGCTGATTACGGCCCCAGAAACCCCATCCACCGGGGCCCAACATTATTTTGAGGTGGAGAGGGCTGTATGGCTCATCTCCCCGGGATGATTTTGGCCCCAGGGACCCCATCCATGAGGCCCCAACAAATTTTTCGAGGGAATGGTGAGGGCATGGCCCCCCTCTCTAGGCCAATTTTGATCCCAGGGATCCCATCCCTTGGGCCATTTAAAGGTGGGCACTCCGGTGCACACCCAGGGTACCCACTGTAGTGTTGTTGGGTGCTGCGGGGGGAACGCCCTTGCAGCCCTATCTGGCTCCCCTCATTAAGTGGGAGCTGGCATTCCTCCTGCCTGAAAGGAACAGCTTCAAATTCTGCTCCCTGCAGGTGAGAGCAATTTTTCCATCTGTTCCCCTGCCCGCTTCATTGTGAGAAGGGAAAAAGATGGAAAATAGGCTCTCAGTGAGCGGAAGCATTTTTAAAGTTCCTGCCCACAGTGAGCAGACTTGGTGTTTGCCCACGCCACTGCAGACAGGGTAACCACTATGTCCCAGGGGTGGGCTCTCTGGAACATAGCAAATTAACCGGCCCTGGGGTACCCGGAGCCATTAATGGCTGAGGGAGGGGTCTTTTCAGAGAAACTACTGAATGGATTTAAACGAAATCACAAACAGCACAATCTGTGGACCAATATCGATCTTCCTGATGAATTTGGTGTGATTCCGTTCAGCAGTTTTTGGGATTGCCCGACCTAAAGAAGCCAATGGAATATGCATGGGAATTTTGAATTTTGGGTTCCCCTTTTTTTCTCACCTCCGCTTGACAGATCACTCTGAGACTTTTCTGGAAGAAGCTGAGTGGATGAACTTTTCTTTTGGGAAGTTTTGTGAAAATTCATGAAATAGGGCAAACCAGAAAATGCTCTTTCTATGGAAACGCAGACCTAACTATCACTACCTATTGCGACTACCACTAGGTAGTATATGTCTATCTATCTATCTATCTATCTATCTATTTTATAATATAAATATTGATATATCTCTCTCTATGTATAATATACATGTAATATATATGTATATTATTATCTACTGGCGGTCGCCAGTAGATAGTTATAGTTAGGACCTATTTTCCATAGGAAATCCGCGACATTCTATTTGAAATAACTCTTGCGTCGAGTTGACGAATCTTCGCGAAATTTTCAAACTTTATGGCCCGCTCCCGGTCCGCTCCTACCCTGAAAGTCTCAGGGTGATTCGTCAAGCGGGGGCCGAGAAAAAGGGGGTCCCAAAACGTGTTTTCCCATTCATTTTCCCATAGGAAACTTTAGACACGGCTACAGCCCGAACTGCTGAACGGAATTACACCAAATTTGGCAAAGAGGTAGTTCTTGGTTCAGAAAGAACCCTTTTGTTAAATGGTGTAAATCCGTTCAGTAGTTGCGAAGAAATTAAAAAATAAGAGTCAAAAAATCAATTTCCCATAGGAAACTTTATGCAAGGCTACAGCCCGAACTGCTGAACGGAATTGCACCAAATTTGGCAAAGAGGTAGTTCTTGGTTCAAAAAGAACCCTTTATGTTAAATGGTGTAAATCCGTTCAGTAGTTGCTGAGAAAATCAAAAGTAAAAACACATATATATCTGGGCGGAGCCTAACCACACATGTCATCGTGAGATCTGATTGGCTGTCAGCACTTCATCCTGGAATTGCTGGCAGCCATCTTGGGACCAATATAAATGATAAATGAAATGCATTGTAGTGAATCGAAGATTTTAAGGGTTACCAAAAGGAGAACTATAAAGGGTGATAACAGACTTTAGTTACATTAGAATTCATTTGTTGATGGTACCATACTAATTTCAGGAATTGTGGTGTGTTCTAAGGTGATTTTACCCTGTGAAAAACCTTCTGCTGGGATATCATGAATCATGTTTGAGAGAAAACTATTTTCACATGCTTGTCCCATACAGTTTTGGAAGGTGCCCCAGAAGCTAAAATGAGAGCATATTTTCTGTAAATTCACATTATCTTTCTCAGTCATGTGAGAATGAAGTCTGACATTCTCAGTAAAACATGTACATCCAACAAGGGCAGAGACTGTCAGTTGATTCCTTTGTGTTCTACTGCAGCTTCCCAGAGTGTTCTAAAGAACAACTAGAGTGCTAACAGCCTTACTTATGACAAAATTATGGCACACCTGAAGCCATCTTGATTGGAATAAACTGGTAACACTTAAAACATTTAATTTAAAAAGGAACAAAATGATGGGGTTCATCTTGTCATAGAAATTATGGTTAGTGCTCTGGAAAGAAAAATTAGGACATGTTTCAAGTGTGATCTCAAATATCTTCCTGTTATATTTCAACAGGAGCAGCCTGTCAGTTGATGCCTTTGTGTTCTACTGCAGCTTCCCAGAGTGTTCTAAAGAACAACTAGAGTGCTAACAGCCTTACTTATGACAAAAGTATGGCACACCTGAAGCCATCTTGATTGGAATAAACTGGTAACACTTAAAACATTTAATTTAAAAAGGAACAAAATGATGGGGTTCATTTTGTCATAGAAATTATGGTTAGTGCTGTAGAAAGAAAAATTAGGACATGTTTCAAGTGTGATCTCAAATATCTTCCTGTTATATTTCAACAGGAGCAGCCTGTCAGTTGATGCCTTTGTGTTCTACTGCAGCTTCCCAGAGTGTTCTAAAGAACAACTAGAGCGCTAACAGTCTTACTTATGACAAAAGTATGGCACACCTGAAGCCATCTTTATTGGAATAAACTGTTAACACTTAAAACATTTAATTTAAAAAGGAACAAAATGAGGGGGTTCATTTTGCCATAGAAATTATGGTTAGTGCTGTAGAAAGAAAATTTGGACATGTTTTAAGTGAGATCTCAAATATCTTCCTGTTATATTTCAACAGGAGCAGCCTGTCAGTTGATGCCTTTGTGTTCTACTGCAGCTTCCCAGAGTGTTCTAAAGAACAACTAGAGTGCTAACAGCCTTACTTATGACAAAAGTATGGCACACCTGAAGCCATCTTGATTGGAATAAACTGGTAACACTTAAAACATTTAATTTTAAAAAGGAACAAAATGAGGGGGTTCATTTTGCCATAGAAATTATGGTTAGTGCTGCAAAAAGAAAATTTAGTGCATGTTTTAAGTGAGATCTCAAATCCTCTTCTATTTCATTAGAAAATTCTGACATGCAGACTGAAACAATCACTTTCAATACCAGCAGTAGACTTCCAGTTAACTCCTTGGTGAGCAGTAGCTTTACTACAGTGATCTAATGAACAACTAGAGTAATAACATTCTGAATTTATGGCAAATGTGTGACACATCTGAATGCCTTCTTGATGGAATCAAAGTAAAAACTGAAAGCATTTCCTACTGAGGAGACTGCAGTAAATGAGGAAATTAGGAAACTTCATAACAAAGAAGTCTTCCAAGATGGCCACCAGTGAAAAAAGAGCCCAAATGTAGCACAAATATTACCCAGATGTAGCCCACATATAGCCCAATGACAAAAGTGTGCAAAACACTTTTTATTTTTAGTTTTTTTGCAGTTTTATGTAGTGCAGACTGGTCAGGTATTTGAGCGTTGCATCTTAAAACATGACCCCCCTACACTACAAAAACACCACTGCACTACCCTAAACCCTAAAACACTACCCCAGCACGACCCCTACACTACACAAGCACCACTGCACTATCCTAAACCCTAAAACACTACCCCCAGCATGACCCCTACACTACACAAACACCACTGCACTACCCTAAACCCTAAAACACTACCCCAACACCACTGCACTAACCTAAATCCTAAAACACTACCCCCAGCACGACCCCCTACACTACCCAAACACCACTGCACTACCCTAAAACATGACCCCCTACACTACACAAACACCACTGCACTACCCTAAAACCTAAAACACTACCCCAGCATGACCCCCTACACTACACAAACACCACTGCACTACCCTAAAACCTAAAACACTACCCCCAGCACGACCCCCTACACTACACAAACACCACTGCACTACCTTAGACCCTAAAACACTACCCCCAGCACGACCCCCTACACTACCCAAACACCACTGCACTAACCTAAATCCTAAAACACTACCCCCAGCACGACCCCCTACACTACCCAAACACCACTGCACTACCCTAAAACATGACCCCCTACACTACACAAACACCACTGCACTACCCTAAACCCTAAAACACTACCCCCAGCACGACCCCCTACACTGCCCAAACACCACTGCACTGCCCTAAACCCTGAAACACCAGCCCCTGCATGACCCCCTACACTGCCCGAACACCACTGCACTGCCCTAAACCCTGAAACACATACCCTAGCACGACCCCCTACACTGCCCGAACACTACTGCACTGCCCTAAACCCTGAAACACCACCCCTTCACGACCCCCTACACTGCCCGAACACCACTGCACTGCCCTAAACCCTGAAACACCACCCCCAGCATGACCCCTACACTGCCCGAACACCACTGCACTGCCCTAAACCCTGAAACACTACCCCCAGCAAGACCTCCTACACTGCCCGAACACCACTGCACTGCCCTAAACCCTGAAACATCACCCCCAGCAAGACCCCCTACACTGCCCGAACACCACTGCCCTAAACCCTGAAACACCACCCCCAGCACGACCCCCTACACTGCCCGAACACCACTGCACTGCCCTAAACCCTGAAACACCACCCACAGCACGACCCACTACACTGCCCGAACACCACTGCACTGCCCTAAACCCTGAAACACCACCCCCAGCACGACCCCCTACACTGCACGAACACCACTGCACTGCCCTAAACCCTGAAACACTACCCCCAGCAAGACCCCCTACACTGCCCAAACACCACTGCCCTAAACCCTGAAACACCCCCCAGCAAGACCCCCTACACTGCCCGTACACCACTGCACTGCCCTAAACCCTGAAACACCACCCCCAGCATGACCCCCTACACTGCCCGAACACCACTGCACTGCCCTAAACCCTGAAACACCACCCCCAGCACGACCCCTACACTTCACGAACACCACTGCACTGCCCTAAACCATGAAGCACCATCCCCAGCACGACCCCCTACACTGCACGAACACCACTGCACTGCCCTAAACCCTGAAACACTACCCCCAGCAAGACCCCCTACACTGCCCGAACACCACTGCACTGCCCTAAACCCTGAAACACTACCCCCAGCAAGACCCCCTACACTGCCCGAACACCACTGCACTGCCCTAAACCCTGAAACACCACCCCCAGCAAGACCCCCTACACTGCCCGAACACCACTGCACTGCCCTAAACCCTGAAACACCAGCCCCAGCATGACCCCTACACTGCCCGAACACCACTGCACTGCCCTAAACCCTGAAACACCACCCCCTGCACGACCCCCTACACTGCCCGAACACCACTGCACTGCCCTAAACCCTGAAACACCACCTCCAGCACGACCCCCTACACTGCACGAACACCACTACACTGCCCTAAACCCTGAAACACTACCCCCAGCAAGAAACCCCTACACTGCCCTAACACCACTGCCCTAAACCCTGAAACACCACCCCAGCAAGACCCCCTACACTGCCCGTACACCACTGCACTGCCCTAAACCCTGAAACACCACCCCCAGCATGACCCCCTACACTGCCCGAACAGCACTGCACTGCCCTAAACCCTGAAACACCACCCCCAGCACGACCCCCTACACTGCCCGAACACCACTGCACTGCCCTAAACCATGAAACACCAGCCCCAGCACGACCCCCTACACTGCCCGAACACTACTGCACTGCCCTAAACCCTGAAACACCACCCCCAGCATGACCCCCTACACTGCCCGAACACCACTGAACTTCCCTAAACCCTGAAAAACCAGCCCCAGCACAACCCCGTACACTGCCCGAACACCACTGCACTGCCCTAAACCCTGAAACACCAGACCCAGCACGACCGCCTACACTGCCCGAAAACCACTGCACTGCCCTAAACCCTGAAACACCAGCCCCAGCACGACCCCCTACACTGCCCGAACACCACTGCACTACCCTAAACCCTCAAACACCAGCCCCAGCACGACCCCTACACTGCCCGAACACCACTGCACTGCCCTAAACCCTGAAACACCAGCCCCAGCAAGACCCCCTACACTGCCCGAACACCACTGCACTGCCCTAAACCCTGAAACACCACCCCCAGCAAGACCCCCTACACTGCCAGAACACCACTGCACTAAAGCCTGAAACACCACCCCCAGCAAGACCACCTACACTGGCCGAACACCACTGCACTGCCCTAAACCCTGAAACACCACCCCCTGCACCACCCCCTACACTGCCCAAACACCACTGCACTGCCCTAAACCCTGAAACACCACCCCCTGCACCACCCCCTACACTGCCCGAACACCACTGCACTGCCCTAAACCCTGAAACACCACCCCTCAGCACGACACCCTACACTGCCCGAACACCACTGCACTGCACTAAACCCTGAAACACCACCCCCAGCATGACCCCATACACTGCGCGAACACCACTGCACTGCCCTAAACCCTGAAACACCACCCCCTGCACGACCTCCTACACTGCCGGAACACCACTGCACTGCCCTAAACCCTGAAACACCACCCCCAGCACGACCCCCTACACTGCCCGAACACCACTGCACTGCCCTAAACCCTGAAACATCAACCCCTGCACGACCTCCTACACTGCCGGAACACCACTGCACTGCCCTAAACCCTGAAACACCACCCCCTGCACGACCTCCTACACTGCCGGAACACCACTGCACTGCCCTAAACCCCTGAAACACCACCCCCAGCACGACCCCCTACACTGCCCGAACACCACTGCACTGCCCTAAACCCTGAAACATCAACCCCAGCAAGACCCCTACACTGCCTGAACACCACTGCCCTAAACCCTGAAACAACACCCCTACACTGCACGAACACCACTGCACTGCCCTAAACCCTGAAACACCAGCCCCAGCAAGACCCCCTACACTGCCCGAACACCACTGCACTGCCCTAAACCCTGAAACACCACCCCCAGCAAGACCCCCTACACTGCCAGAACACCACTGCACTAAAGCCTGAAACACCACCCCTGCACCACCCCCTACACTGCCCAAACACCACTGCACTGCCCTAAACCCTGAAACGCCACCCCCTGCACCACCCCCTACACTGCCCGAACACCACTGCACTGCCCTAAACCCTGAAACACCACCCCTCAGCACGACACCCTACACTGCCCGAACACCACTGCACTGCACTAAACCCTGAAACACCACCCCCAGCATGACCCCCTACACTGCGCGAACACCACTGCACTGCCCTAAACCCTGAAACACCACCCCCTGCACGACCTCCTACACTGCCGGAACACCACTGCACTGCCCTAAACCCTGAAACACCACCCCCAGCACGACCCCCTACACTGCCCGAACACCACTGCACTGCCCTAAACCCTGAAACATCAACCCCAGCAAGACCCCCTACACTGCCTGAACACCACTGCCCTAAACCCTGAAACAACACCCCCTACACTGCACGAACACCACTGCACTGCCCTAAACCCTGAAACACCACCTCCAGCAAAACCCCCTACACTGCCTGAACACCATTGCTCTGCCCTAAATCCTGAAACACTAGCCCCAGCATGACCCCCTACACTGCCCAAACACCACTGCACTGCCCTAAACCCTGAAACACCACCCCCAGCACGACCCCCTACACAGCCCGAACACCACTGCACTGCCCTAAACCCTGAAACACCAGCCCCAGCAAGACCCCCTACACTGCCCGAACACCACTGCACTGCCCTAGACTCTGAAACACCAGCCCCAGCAAGACCCCCTACACTGCCCGAACACCACTGCACTGCCCTAAACCCTGAAACACCAGCCCCAGCACGACCCCCTACACTGCCCGAACACCACTGCACTGCCCTAAACCCTGAAACACCAGCCCCAGCACGACCACCTACACTGCCCGAACACAACTGCACTGCCCTAAACCCTGAAACACCATCCCCAGCACAACCCCCTACACTGCCCGAACACCACTGCACTGCCCTAAACCCTGAAACACCAGCCCCAGCATGACCCCCTCACACTGCCCGAACACCACTGTACTGCCCTAAACCCTGAAACACCAGCCCCAGCACGACCCCTACACTGCCCGAACACCACTGCACTGCCCTAAACCCTGAAACACCACCCCTGCACGACCCCCTACATTGCCCGAACACCACTGCACTGCCCTAAACCCTGAAACACCACCCCCTGCAGCACCCCCTACACTGCCCGAACACCACTGCACTGCCCTAAACCCTGAAACACCACCCCCTGCACCGCCCCCTACACTGCCCGAACACCACTGCACTGCCCTAAACCCTGAAACACCACCCCCAGCACGACCCCCTTTACTGCTCCGAACACCACTGCACTGCCCCAAACCCTGAAACACCACCCCCAGCACGACCCCCTACACTGCCCGAACACCACTGCCCTAAACCCTGAAACACCACCCCTGCACGACCCCCTACACTGCCCGAACACCACTGCACTGCCCTAAACCCTGAAACACCACCCCCTACACTGCCCAAACACCACTGCACTGCCCTAAACCCTGAAACACCACCCCCAGCACGACCCCCTACACTGCCCGAACACCACTGCACTGCCCTAAACCCTAAAACACCACCCCCAGCATTACCCCCTACACTGCCCAAACACCACTGCACTGCCCTAAACCCTAGAACACTACCCCCAGCACGACCCCCTACACTACCCGAACACCACTGCACTACCCTAAATCCTAAAATATTACCCCCAGCACAACCCCCTACACTACCCGAACACGACTGCACTGCCCTAAACCCTCAAACACTCCCCCAGCACGACCCCCTACACTACCCAAACACCACTGCACTGCCCTAAACCCTAAAACACTCCCCCAGCACGACCCCCTACACTACCCGAACACCACTGCACTGCCCTAAACCCTAAAACACTCCCTCCAGCACGACCCCCTACACGCACCCGAACACCACTGCACTGCCCTAAACCCTAAAACACTACACCCCGCATGACCCCCTACACTACCCAAACACCAATGCACTACCCTAATCCCTAAAACACTACCCCCACATGACCCCCTACACTACCCTAAACCCTAAAAACACTACCCCCGCACGACTCCCTACACTACCCAAAGACCACTGCACTACCCTAAACCCTAAAACACGACCTCCTACACTACACAAACACCACTGCACTACCCTAAACCCTAAAACACTACCCCCTACACTACACAAACACCACTGCACTACCCTAAACCCTAAAACACTACCCACAGCAGTACCCCTACACTACCCAAACACCACTGCACTAACCTAAATCCTAAAACACTACCCCCAGCAGTACCCCCTACACTACCCAAACACCACTACACTACCCTAAATCACTACCCCCAGCACGACCCCCTACACTACCCAAACACCACTGCACTACCCTAAACCCTAAAACACTACCCCCAGCACGACCCCCTACACTACCCAAACACCACTGCACTACCCTAAACCCTAAAACACTCCCCCCAGCACGACTCCCTACACTACCCAAACACCACTGCACTACCCTAAACCCTAAATCTACCCCCAGCATGACCCCCCTACACTACACAAATACCACTGCACTACCCTAAACCCTAAAACACTACCCCCAGCACGACCCTCTTCACTACCTAAACACAACTGCACAATTTGTTACAGGCGTTGGCAACGCAGGCCTGTGGTGCTTACTGGAAGTACCTAGTGGGCTAGTTGGGCCCCAGGGACCCTCAGGATTCAAGGTGACCTAATCCCCAACTTAAAACGCACCACGGGGCGCGTTTGCACAGTGGTGAAGGGGGCGGGGCCTCAGGTGACATGTGCGCAAACACGCCCTGTGGTGCGTTTTAAGTTGGGGAATTAATTCCCTTTGAATCCTGAGGACCCTGAACCAACTAGCCCACCAGGTACCTTCAGTAAGCACAACAGAGTTGCGTTGCAGAGAGGTGAAATAAGGTGCGTGGCCTCGGAACGCCTCTCTGCAACTCAGCTCTGTGGTCCTAACTGTAGGTTCCTGGGGGCTAGTTGGGCCCCAGGGACCCTCAGAATTCAAGGACTTAATCCCGCAACTTAAAACGCGCCACGGGGTGCGTTTGCACACATGTCACCTCAGGCCCCCCTCCCTTCACCACTGTGCAAACGCGCCCCCGTAGCTGCGTTTTAAGAGGTAGTTTTAATCCCCCTGCCCTATTATGTACTAGGGACTTGCAGAGGAGGTCATGCTAATCACAGGGGTACCCCAACGCATAGTGTTCCCTAGTGTATGTAGGTGTTTTCACTGTATTCTAAGTGCCTTTTAGCATAGCACTGGCTCTGGTTAGTCAGAGTCAGTTACCACCAGTACCCGTCTGAAAAAGTTGTGGGCACAGGAGGATTTTGCAACAAGGTCTCTTTCTGCTCCTCTGTTGGTTCTTTCTGCACATCTTTTGCTTCTGTCTGTGCGTTTTTTCTTCTTTCTTCACATGTCCCACCTCTGTAGGCATAGTTAGAAACTAGCATTTAAAAAAAAAAACCTTTGAAATTCACTTAAAAAATCATAGGTTTCAGGCACGTTATAGTTAGAAATTAGCATTTAAAAAACCTTTGAAATTCACTGAAAAAACCATAGGTTTCAGACACGTTATAGTTAGAAATTAGCATTTAAAAAAACCTTTGAAATTCACTGAAAAAACCATAGGTTTTAGGGACAGTTATAGTTAGTTGACATTTCACTCGTACAAAACCATAGAAATTCTCCCGTTATAGTTAGTTCAGCTAACTATAACTCGCGTCCCCGCAATGCACTGCTGATGACGTCACATATTACATCACTCATGACATGGTCAGTGACATCACTGATGACATCACTGATGACATCTCAAATGACATCACTGATGACATCATCCATGTGATAACTTCATGCATCTTCTCACACCCTAATATAACTTTTGATACACCCACTCTAAATTACAGACTGCCATTCTCAAAACCATAGACACTCCAACACCAAAAACTACATACTCACTCACTGATTCTTAGGTCTACACACACATCCACTCACTCACCCGTACAGTCACTCATACTTAGTCACTCCAGTACAGGACTATCATATGCACTCATACACCTATATAAACACTCACACACCGCCACTCATCCATAGAGGTACTCACACACCTAGTCAGTCATGCAAAAAACTTAATCACACACCCATTTACTCACCTATACAGTTATACACACACCAGCTCACTTACTCATACAAATACTAGCACATTCTTACGCTCTTATACAATCACTGATACAAGTACACACTCATCCATACAGCCACTCTCACAATCACACACTCTCACTTATAGCCATTTATATACTCCAACACACATATATACTGCCTTTCACATATGTAGTTACTCACACATGTACCACAGAGATATACATTCAATCACTAACACAGCCATACACACACTCACCCACCCATACAGTCCATCACAGATGCACTCTTGAAACCATGCACCCAGTGAATCACCAACTCACACTTCTATGCACAGAGTCACACACACCCCACCCACACAAACACTCAGGCACCCATACAGATACTCAGACAATCAATCAATAACCCATGTAGACACTCATGTAGCTATTCAGAAAGCCATGCAGCCGCTTACAAACCAACAGACGGATACAGACATTCACACAGTTTAGTCACTAACCCATGCATTCAGTAAGATACATTTAATCACTCACTTGTAGAGTCAGTCACTCACGTACTAAATCATCCATTCAGACACTTATACACCCACTCATTCTTCAATACGCCTTTCCCTATATATATTAAACATATTTAAACTTTACAGAAACACACAGTCACTGGATGATGTCATCAGTGATGTCATCAGTGATGTCATTTGAGATGTCATCAGTGATGTCATCAGTGATGTCACTGACCATGTCATGAGTGATGTAATATGTGACGTCATCAGCAGTGCATTGTGGGCGCGAGTTATAGTTAGCTGAACTAACTATAACGGGGGAATTTCTATGGTTTTGTACGAGTGAAATGTCCAACTAACTATAACTGTCCCTAAAACCTATGGTTTTTTCAGTGAATTTCAAAGGTTTTTTAAATGCTAATTTCTAACTATAACGTGTCTGAAACCTATGGTTTTTTCAGTGAATATATATATGTATAAATATATTAAAAAAATTCACGTAAAAAAACAAAGGTTACAGGGACGTTATGGTTAGGCTGACATTTCACTCATACAAAACCAGAGAAATTCAGCCGTTATAGTTAGCTGAGCTAACTATAACTCAAGACCCTCGCAATGCACTGCTTATGACCTCACATATTACATCACTCATGACATGGTCAGTGACATCACTGATGACATCACTGATGACATCACTGATGACATCATCCAGTGACTGTGAGTGTTTTTTTAAAGTTTATGAGAGTTAAATATATATACCAAGGTGCATTGGTGAATCAGTGGCTGTATGAGTGACTGTATGGATGACTCAGTGGGTGTGTGACGGACTGTATAAGTGAGTGATTACATGTCTCAGTGAAAGTATGGGTGAGTGGTTGTGTGAATGTGTGTATCTGTCTGTCAGTTGATGTGTAAGTGCACGTATTACTGTGTTAGTGGGTATGTCAATGGCTATATGGGTGATTGGTTGTCTGACTTCGTCTATGGTTGTCTGGGTGTCTGTGTGTGTGGGTGAGGAGGTGTGTAACTGCCTGTATGGATCAGTGAGTGAGTGAGTCTGTGGCTGTATGGCGTACTGTTGTATGTGTAAAAAGTTGTATGAGTGAGTGAAGGTCTGTATGGCTGTGTCGGTGATTGAGTGCATGTGTCAGTATGGGTGAGTAACTGAGTATATGAAAGGCAGTATACATGAGTGACGGGTTATATGAATGACTGTATGCGTGAGTGAGTGAATGGGAGAGTGGCTATATAGATGAGTGCATGCTTCTGTCAGTGACTGTATAGCTGAGTGAGTATGTGTTCCTATTTCTTTGAGTAAGTAAGTGGGTGGGTGTGTAACTGTTTGAGTGAGTAAGTAGCTGTATGATTAACTGTATGGGTGAGTGCCTAGGTGTGTGAGTAGTTTTATGGGTGATTCACTTAGGGGTATATTTACAAGAACTTCCACTAACTAGCTTTAGTCAGCGGCAGTTTTTTTACAGTGGCCTATCGCCGAAAACTATCGCTCTGTTAGCAATGTATTTACAATATGTCGCTACATGGCGATAGTATCAGCTAGCCGCGGTGAAAACTGTCACTAACACTAGCGTCAAGGCGATAAAAATGTTGACGTTAGCGACAGAAAAGTGACGAAAGGCCAATTAGCGGCAAAACATTTCATTTTTTTGCCTCTAGAGGCAAAAATAGCCTATAAGTCCACCTCCAATGAATAAAAGCAAATAAAAACAATGGAATACAGAATGAAGCAGCCAAGGCCAAGTGCAGCACAGATCAATACCCCCCCCCAAACACCCCAACAGCCAGGATGACCACCCAGAGTCCCAGGGGAAGAGGAAATGCAGATTCAGGGCTACATTTATGAAAAGAGGCGCGTCGCTGAGTCTGCGTTCTGTGACCCGGAGTGGGAGGCGAGGGTGCTGTGGAGTTGCTGGTCCATGGTGGTAGACATTGAGGCATCGGCGATCACCCTTACCTGGTGGTGAAGTCTGGCAGGTTGCATGGAGACACGTTGCTGACCTGTGTGAGTAGACCGGCTGGCACCCCTTGGAGCTGTGAACGTAGATGCCCTCCTGCGCACCAACGTAGGGAGGTCTGCATTGCATACCACACGCACCACTACACCAGGGTGCACGGAGGAGATTACCAACAGTGGGCCGTGCCTCTCTGCATCACAGGCCTTAAGATGTTGCACTGGATGGACGCTGTGGAGTGTGAGGCCCCGCCGAACTTGTGTGGCAGGAACGCTGCAACTTCACGCCAAAGGGGGCCCTGTTGCATCGCCTGCTTTGGGAGGTTCCCCAGCAGACTTGGCGGCGTCTGCTGTACCCAGGCTTGTGAAATCCTGCCTGGCTGAGGCTCTTGCTGGCTGAGTCACAGAATTGGAGAGAGTGCAGCGCATTGAGCCCCAGTGTCAATGTCTAGGTGAGGAGGAGGTGGGACGCAAAGCAGAGGAGGCCCGGGGGTCGAGTCGGACCCATGCCCTTGGGTATGCAGCTTGATCTGCCGTTACTCACTGGGGAACTGGGGAACACGGAATCTGGTCACCACTGTTAGATCGGAAGAGGCAATTGGGTGTTGCTGCCTTTCCTTGCCCCCTGTTAGTTTGCTTTTGGGTGTATCGGGGATGATCCCTTCGTGGACTTCCTCTTCCCACAGCACTGCGCCGTCTGGTTGCTGCTGCTGCTGTCCCCATCTGCTGCTGCTGGTTCCTCTGACCCGGAGGTCAGGTGTTCGAGTCTCTCCTCCACCCGCAGGCTCGTGCCTGTTCCTCATCCCTGGTTACCCAGTGGTAGAGCGCCACTGCTCTGCAGCTTGACTGCCCTCCTGTCCCTCTTTTCTGCTGTTCCTGTCCATCTTTCTGCTCTTCTCCGTTGCTTTTCTACCTTTGGTTTTTTTTCATCTTTGCTGTGTTTGGCTTTGTTTTTCCTGTGTTTTTTTTCAGTTCCTTTTTCCCTGCCCCCTCCAGAGTCCTTTCCTGTGTTTCCCACCTCCCAGCTGTCCAGCCACCCCGCAGCACTACTTAATGACAGACGCTGTGTGGACATGCGCAGCGGGCATGTATTAGATTTCAAATTCCCATCCCTGCAACGCACTCTTTTCACGCTATATTAGGTTAGCAATGTGTGGCTAATTACATGCCATTTGTATTCACGTTATGCAACCCACTGAGTTATCCCCGCAGTGCGCAGGTTTCAGTTAGCGAGTGGGACTCCATTTTGCTTTTCGTAATCCTTATTAGGCTACTTAGACTGTGCTAGGGGTGGGCGGAATTTGCGTAGTCGCGTTACGCAAAGTTCTGCGAAGATGTAAAAAATCTCCGCGAGCTACGCAGAATTCCGCGAGCACGCGGAATTGCTTGTTCCGCCCGTTCGCGATGCGTTTTTCCTGTTCGGGGACGCTGTTTGCGTGCTCGGGGGGAAATATCTCGCAAACTTGCCCATGTGGTCGCCAATTGGCGCGGCCACTTTGTTTCACTCGTCCCACCCGTTCGCGATGCGTGCTTCCTGTTCGCGAACGCGGATGTCCGATGGCGCGTCCGAATGACGTGTTCACGATCGCACACTCTCGCGAGATCGCGCGGCCGGATAGGAAAACTCGTCGGCGAACGCAGGGTTGCCCGGTAAGTCGCTACCGCGTGCGCGAACACGCATTTTGAAAGCACGAACAAGGAAAATTCCGCTACGCCGCGGATCGTGGAATTTTCGGCACCCCGCGTTCTCCGCGGAACGCGGAATTGCCAAAATTCCGCAAATTCCGCGAGCGGAGCGGATTTTACTGCCCAGGCCT